>JAZKJV010009713.1:0-714349 GCA_037367405.1 Ottelia alismoides
TCCGCCTTTCTGCACAAATATTACCCTCTAGGTCGGCTCAACCAGATGCGAGCCCGAATCAGTAATTTCTCCCAAGGACCCCACGAGTCGATACATGAAGCTTGGGAGAGATTCACTGACCTGCAGGAGAAGTGTCCCCATCACGATATTCCGAAGACCAGCTTGGTCCAGCACTTTTTCGGGGGACTGAACATTGAAAGCCAAAGGCTCATAGACGCAGCATGTGGGGGTTCACATTTCAATAAGGATGAAGACGTAGTCTGGCAGATATTTGAAGAAATGGCCGAAGGAGAGGCCACCCTCTCTTCATCCAAGGCGTATCAGAAGCAGCCCCATATCCTTCAAAAACAAGTGCACATGGCAGCGTCCAAGGAAGCAGAGAGAGATGAGAGCTCCAACCTCAGTATCATCGGGGGCCATCTCTCGAAAGTTGATATCATCGAAAAGCGATCACAGGATCTCGAGAAACTCGCTGTGATCGAGAAGAGGACCCAGAACTTAGACAAGCTTGATCAGATTAATAAGTACCTTGAACTGTTGGTGGGCACCATCAACTCTGTTCAATCGGCGACACCACCAAAAACTCCCGCTGAGAAGAAGGACGAGCAGCAACCGCAGCATCAACCTCAGCCGAGCCAGTAGCCACCGGCAGTCCAGCACGTATACTACGTGCAGGCGCCCGACCAGGGCCAGCCGCAGCAGCAGATGGTCGTGTACCAGCCAGAGTTCCTTTCCGGACCTGATCCAGTCTTCCCACCACCACCCCTGATTCAGGAAGTGAACGGGGTATGGGCTAATGACGCACAGCCGACCCGTCCTCAGGGACAACCCTAGGGTCAGCAATTTGCCAATCGGCAATACCACCAACCTCAGGGTGGTCGTTTTGGACAATCCTCTCAGCCTCACCAACAGTACCAGCAGCCTCCCCGGTTTGCACATCAATGGAGGCAGAATTTTCCATACCAGCAGCAGCCTCAGTACCGCCACCCTCAGCCGTATCACCAATACGTGGCTGCCCCCTTTCAGCAATACCAGCAGTATCCTCCTCCCCCATACCAACAACTTCAACTTCCTGCACTACCTCAGAACCACCAGCAACAATCTCCACATCCATCCAACCAACAGCAGTGTGGTCTGCACGCTGAACCATCAGAGGTACCCCCTGCGAACCCCACCATGGACTGTCTGGCCCAGCTTGTCAAAGGGCTAGCGGATATGACCAAGCGGCTTGACGACCTGACAGCCACCCGAACTACCATCCCGGCTCAGGTCGAAGCAACCCCAATAATTTCAAGAAGAAAGAGCAGGTAGAATGTGATGTCCTGTCCGTGTCTGGTAATGATATTACTGCTTATTCTAATGCTATTACTCTCAGGAGCGGTAGGGCCTTGCCTCCGCCTGCTAGCAAAAGTGGGGTGAATAAAGAAACAGGTGGATCGTCATCTTCCGCATCAGCCGTGCCAGCTCCAGGGGTGGGTGAGGAGGAAGAAGAAGGAGAAGCCAGTCCAGCCATCGTGCCATGTCAGCAGCAGCCTCAGCAGAAAATACAAAAAAATCAGCAAAAGCAAAAACAACAAAAAGAAGCTTGCAGCTGAAGCGAAGCCGTGCAGCATTGGAGGAGCCGCCAGCAGCAGCCGATCCCTCGCCAGCCGACAGAGCAGACGCTTTACTTTTTGATCGTCCTGCAGCACCAGCATGTCCAGATACAGATTGTACTCCTTTTTGTAGTCCGGATGTACAACATTTGACGGGCGATGATTTTGATGTAAATAAGAACTCTCATTTTCCCGCCAGTGATGTAAATATTCCTTTTCCTCATGCAATACAAAAATCCAAAAAAATTGCAAAATGAAAAAAGGCATTGTCTGATCCAGGTGTTGTGGAAATTTTAGATAAATTGACTGTTGAGATTCCCTTGTTGAAGGCCGTGGAATACATGACTGATGAATCTCGTATTCATCATGCTAAAATTGGTCATTTAGGCTCTGTCCCCCATCATCCACATGTAATTATTCATTAATAGAGCATTATTAGCCATCATGCATGTGTAAATAGTATCTGCATTTCATCATGCATAATTGCATTTAAATTCCCCAGTGTAAATTAGCCCAAAAAGCCGCTAACTTCTCACATTTTTAGTTAATTCATCCTAACTCCGATTGACCCAAAACTATCTCCATTGTGTAGATATTACTAACTTTATTAAATAAAAAATACAAAAAATTATTAACCCCAATAAGTGTCAAATAATCCCAAAGTCAAATTTCACATCTGACAGACTAAAATGAGCATATCTCCCACATAAAGTGTCCGATTTTGGTCTACTCACTTTTAAAGCACTCCATTTTCAAATACCTTCAAAACAAGACCAATTTCATAAAATTCGGAGCTCATTTGTGAAAGTTGGGTTTTGGGTCTCTTTTGCGCATTTTAACTTTTTGCCAATTTTGACCTGAGTTTTTATGTGCATAATTAACTCTTTTAATTTTATTTCTTTTTCATTTGTGTCCTTTGATGAAAGTTTTAATAAGAAGCGTAAAGGTCCAAATCCAGATCAAAACTGAGATCAAAGAAACTGACCAAGTTCAAGTGTCCGTTGTCGGTCTGTACAAAAGTTGTGTGTTTCTTACCTTTATTTTATTTTCCTATTTTCTTATCCTTTAAAAATCCAAAAAAATTAGATTAGTGTGTAATTAATTTTCTTATATTTTATCGTATTTTTTCTAGATTTTTTATCCTCTCTAAAACCACTAAAAAAATACAAAATCCCAAAAATACGGTTTTCTATACACATGGAAAGCCACCAAAAATACCACTTCTCATATGTGACCTCTTTTGCTCCCGGGTCATTCATGAAAGTTGTAGATCTCGTCGAGACGAGCAACTTTCGTGAAGGAAATTTTTCGATCCGAGATCTTCTGCTGTTTCTTTTCTAATTTTATTCATCTTAAATTTTGAAATTTTTTTGGGGGCGCCACGTGGCAGCTCCTGGGCGTGCCACGTGGCACCCCCACTCTCTCTCCAGCCGCCCCACCCCAGGTCACGTGCTTAGCACGTGATCCAGGCCTTCTCCCCCAACGCACCTTCTTCCAACCGTTTCACCACCATCCCCGCCATGCACGGCCATCAAGCCGTCGTGCATGGCCCGTTCACCTTCCCCTCGCGCGTAACTGTCGTCCTCACGCCTCTATAAAGCCACTCGCCAGCAACCTTCCCCAGCCATCCGCCCGGTTTCAAGATCGCCGGTGACAGCGGCTCGGTGGTGAGATCCAGCCGTCGCACGGCTGCAAAGGGCACCCTCCTTCCTCGAGGTGAGCTCCTCCGCTTCGACTTCCCCTCTAACCGCCGTTGGCCTCGCACAGGCCAGTGATCTGCCCCCTTCTCCCTCCACACGAAACCCCATCTCCAGCTCCCCCTATTTCATTTTTTTCTGCTAACCCTTGCAGGAAGCACCGCCAGCTCTCCACCCGCCTCCGCCATCGCCTTCGGCCGCAGCTCGGCTGCTCCGCCTGGCGCGGCTGCTCCGCCTGGCACAGCCGCCGCCTCAGCCCCAGCCCGCCTCTCCGCCGTGGCATCGCCCTCCGATCAGCCTCAGCCTCGCCTCCCCCACCGCGCGCCTCCGCCTCGCCGCGCCTCCGCCAAGGCCCCTCCGTCTCCGCCTCGCGGCTCCGCCCTCTCCGCCGCGCCTCAGGTCCTCCGCCTCCGCCCTCGCGCCGTGTGTCGGCCGAGGGGCGGCATCTCCGCCTCCGTTCGGCCGCCCGACCTCCGCGGCTCAGCCCTCGCCCAGGAGCTCCGTTGCGACGCTGCACCGCCCGACCTCTCAACGTACAGTTGCCATCGGATCAGGTAAGTGCTACCCTTGATCCGACGGCCCCTGTGCTGCCACGTGCCCCCCCCCCCCCCCCGAGCCTCGGCCCCAGCCTCGAGGCTCGGGGCTCCCGAACCACCGCCCCCTCATCCGAGCCTGAGGTTCTCCACTCGAGCCTCAGGCCTGGATCCGAGCCTCCGCCTCGGGAGCCCGAACCTCTAGGCTCGCCACCCGAGCCTCCCGGTCCGTCACCCGAAGCTCCTGGCGCACGTGCTACGCACGTGCACTTTGTGCAAATTTCATTGACCCCCCTTCAACTATCAGAAATTACATTTATACCCCCGCCTGGGTAAATTGCAGAGGAGCCCCTCCGACTTTCCTAAATTGCAGATAAGTCCTTCCAGGGACCCTTTTGAAGGAAAAACTTTGTTTTATTTACATTTTAGTCCCTAAAATTCATGTTATCATATCTTTGTCATTTGGACTCCGATTTTAGCATATAATATGTCGTTTCGAAGCTAATTTCGTGCTCTACAACTTAGCATCATTTGTGGACAGATTTGAGGCTGCTTATTGATCATTATTATTGAGTATATCTGTTGGCATATGTAGGCTTATTTTGACATATTTGTGCCACATTTCCCTTGAAATATTTGATGACTTATTTTGCAGGGATTCGTTGGAGTTAAGATATTATTTGAGGACTTATTTTATGCAGGGGTTAAATGAAGGAGATTGAGTAGACATATTGACTTGTGGACTGCAAACATCTCTTAAGAATATAATTTGAAGAATTTTGGAGATAAAATTGATTGCAGGAATTCTCCGAGTTCTATTCACTCTTATTCGCATTATGAATTAATTGGATACATATTTCTGGATTTGATATCTTCTGATCTGTGATTTATTATAAAGGAAATTGATCATCATTGTTTGGATTGGAATTCTAGATCACAGATCTGAGCATAAATTCTGTTTATTTTTGCATAGCATTTTCATCGTTGCATTGCATATTTTCATCAACGCAAAAATTAATCGAGCTTAAATTTGATTATTTAATTTGATTCAAGACCGCGCAACTAAAAATCACCGTTCCCTGTGTTCGACCTGGTAAACTTACCAAGTAAAAATATTCCACAACATTCAAAGATTGTGGTTTTTGATCGACCGAAATTTGCCTCCTATACTACAATTTTATATTATTAAAGAGGCGGATTTCGCGTTCATCAAATGGCGCCGTTGCCGGGGAACGACGAATTTTTAGGGTTTTAAATCATTTTTGTAATTGATTTTTGTGAAAATTAATTTGTGTGCCATTTTTTTATTTTGCATTTCTCTCTTACTTCTGCTACTAACCGCAAATTCTCTCTTCGTAGACTTCTGGGAGCTGGATTTTGATATTAAATCAAGGATCTGCGATGAAGACTGAATTTTAATTTTTTGAGAGAGAGTAGCATAGATTTATTTTCCGCAATATTCCCAGGGTCCCTCTCTTTGAACCCTTGTAATAGTTCAGACTAAACACTTCTGTGGTGTGTCGGGTCTGTTTCAACCCCATCTGTGTGGTTGGGACCCGACTTGAGTGGCGTAGGACTTAGGCACATAAACGCTTGCTTGTTTATTATTTGGTTGTGCCCGTAATTCTTAGGCCACACATTCACTAATTATACGCACTATAGATTGTTCAACATTAGCCAAATTTTAAATCAATTCTTCCCGCTAATAGAACTATCTGTTTAGGGCATTTTCATCTGTGCATATCATTTAGTGTAAATTTTAAATTCCTTGTCTTGCATCCCGCATGAAGAACGCGAGGATTCATTGTAAGTCCTTCTCTTAAGCATGCATCATTGATTTACGCTTGCATTGGTTTTTTCGATTCTCCCTCCTCGAGTTTTACAACTTAAGAATTAACGGAATTGGGACTGCTCGTTAGGCATGAATTTCTGTGCTCACATAAACTATAGTGATAACCTTAATCTAAAATTGGGACTGCTAATCAAGGTGACTGTAAATAAACTGACCTAAAATTAACTTTTGTTTGGTGGAGAGAACCCCACTCATTGTTTGTGTAAGGACAAGATCGCACACCTTAGGGTAGAGCCAAAAACCGAAATATTTCATTCAGACTACTGATTTTAAAAACAATTAGCTACTTTTCAGTGAGGGTCTCGGGTAGCCGTTTACGGTCTGACTTCCCTTAGCAGAGTAGGTGGTTTAGAGGACACCGCGGAAGGCACCATCCTCAAGTAACACGGGTAGCCGTTTAAACGGTCCGTACTTACACCTATATTGGCTGAAAGTGGGTGCAACTAGTTGTATGAACTCGGGACAGTCTTTATGAAATATTTCGGCTCCTAACAGCTCCGCTTAATTTGCAAGATTGTCTTGTCATTAAATTAAAATTGAAAAGATAAGCGGCCGAACCCTGACGTGCCTTCATCTGTGTTGAGTGGTGAACTTGAAAATTGGCTTGTGTTTGCTTTGTGTCTGCTTCCTCATAAGGACTCTCTCCATCCGCCTTAACTTAGCATCTTGTTCTTTTCACTCCTGCGCTAAGGAATCTCTTATCCTTAGCAAAAACCTCATTCAATTCCGACACTTAACACTGAACTCTTCCTTTCTGAAGGTGAATCACAATGCCTCCAAAGAAGAACCCTGCTGACGATGAGAACAACAATGACCCTATCCATGCCCTCTTGGCTAGGATAACCGCTGCCGAACAAACCAATGAACTACTTAGGACGCAGTTGGCAATAATACAACAAGGCGAGGCTGCTATGGAAGACACGTATCTCCCGGAATTAGATGAAGATTATAATTGGTTGAGACCTGTCCCCCCTGAGGATGCGTTCGAATACAAACCGCATTTCCTTGCACTATTGCCAAAGTTCAGAGGAAATAACCATGAAGAACCGTATATCTTCCTTCGTGACTTCGAGTTAGTCTGTGCTAACCTCTGCCACCCTAAGGTTAGCCAGGACTACATAAGGTTGAGAGCTGTCCCCTTCGCCTTGACTGATAAGGCGGCTTACTGGCTAAAAAATCTAGGGGAAATAGTCACGACATGGGCCACATTCAAGATTCTGTTCTTAAAGAAATTCTACCCACTTAGTAGAATTAATCAAATGAGGATCAAGCTCACGAGTTTTACCCAACACCCGAACGAACCATTTCATGAAACCTGGGAAAGATTCACAGACTTAGTACAGAAATGCCTAGGACACGGGATAAGTAAAATGATGTTGGTCCAAAGTCTTGTGAGCGGGCTGAACCCTGAGACTCAAGGGTTGGTTAGTGCATCCTGCGGAGGAAGCTATATGGGACGCCACGAGGACATCGTCTACAAGGTGTTCGAAAGACTTGCTGAGTCTAGGCGTGCACAAATCACTAGCCAGGCTTACATAGCCGGCTCCAAAAAGATGGTGAATAATCTGACAACCGACCACAATGCTGACATGGGAATAATAGCTGATAAGCTAACTATGGTTGAGCAGATTTATAAAAAGGTGGATGAGATCCATAAATCATCTGATATGGAGAAATTAGCTAAATTGCCGAAACAAATGGAGGAATTGGCTGACAGGGTATCAAAGATTGCACCCCCCGCACCCATACACCAAATTCACTACATTCAAGGTCAAGGGATAGGGCAACAGAGCCATTGGGGTGGAGACCAAGTCTTGTCCTCTCAAACTGATGAAACCTCCGCTCAGACTGATTTTGAGGAACCTCCGCAAGTCATGGAGATAAACGGAGTCTGGTATAATTTGGAACCGGTCAATCGCTCAGGCCAAAACTCTACTCCAAACCCTCGTCCACCGCAAGCCCAGCCCACCTACCAGCCTCAACTGCAGCAGAGGCAGCAATATCGCACGGGTTATCAGAACCCGCAACCTCAGCCACAATAGAACCAACGCCAAAGCCAACAAGGCCAGTATCAGCAACCTCAGGCCAGGCAGGGCCAAGGGTCCTCCTCTTCTGCTATCTATCCAGAGCTCCAGCGAGTGCTGGATGAGCTTCATGATATGAGAGTCGACATAAATCGACTCTCTCGTTGGAGAGATGAGGTGACTGCACCCCAGACTGTGATTCCAGCCCAAGTCCAGGCTAACCCAAATAGCCTTGGACACAATCAGGTATTAATCTCTGATTATTCCGTACCTAAACTTGAGCCCTCCTCGAATAATAACTCTTATCATATATCTCTTAGGAGCGGAAGGACTGTAACCATGCCTGATCGAGCGAAGGAACACAAAGACATAGCCCCAGTGTCCACCAATTCACTCAACCCTGGGGGAATTGACTAAGGAAGACAGGAGGAGAAAGAACAAGTCCCACCCACACCACCCGGATATAATGGAGAGTCTGAGTCTGAGTCAGACAAACAAATGCCACCAACCACAAATTTCCCTGTTTTTAGTCCGAGTCCAAGTCCTGTAAGAAATTTTTCATTCAATAAAAGTGATGTTCTTGATCATACCAAGTCCATTCCTTTCCCCCGTGCTCTTACGGCAGGAAAGAAGAAAAACATAAAAAACCAAAAAAAATGATGAAGAGATGGCCCGCATCTGTAAGGAAAATATTAAGGTCACTCTGTCCCTAGACGAGACGATAGAAAGAGACTCGGCTTTTCGAAAATACCTGAAGGTGAGATGCACACCAACAAGGGCCAGCAAACAAACTCCTAGCCGAACAAAGAAACACATACTCTCAGTAGCCACATCTCGTCTTATAAAAAATGAGCTGCCAAGAAAGAAGAGAGACATGGGTGCCCACTTTGTCACTAGCTACATCAAGGAAATCAAGTTTGCAAGAACATTGTTAGACAATGGATCATCCATCAATCTCATGCCCACAACCCTATATGAGCATCTAAATCTAGGTCCTCTTAAACAATCTGCAGCCGTACTTCAATTCGCAGACACATCAACTAAGCGACCTAGGGGCGAGATTCGAAACATTGTCATCAACATAGAGGGACAAAACTACCCAGTGGATTTTACAATTCTTGACATGGATGTCCCTAGAAATTGGAAAGATTCCCAGATGATACTAGGGCTACCCTTCCTTAGGACCGCAGGAGCGATATTTGATTACATCCGGGAGAATCCAGTTTGGAAAAGTTGAACTTAAAATGCAGCAAACTAGGTTCCAAAGACCTGACACTGAGTCAAGCACCGAGTCTGAAAAATCAGAAACTAAGACTGAAATTACAGAACCAACAGTTGGGTCCTGGAGACAAAACCCAACCGCTATGATAGAATCAACCTCATCTGGTGAGGAAATTGTTGATGACTTAGTCTGCCAGCTCATTCATGCATCTACCTATACTCTAGGAGACTCAGAGGCCACTCTAGACCTGTCAGTCCATTCTCCTTATTGAAAATCCTTGAGTAAGGTACACAGATCGGACGCGGCGATTGCCACACCTCATTCCATCATTAGCAATCTGATCCCTGATACAACCACGATGGTGGCCAACATTGATACACTACAAGCATCCACATCACAACAAGAAACATCACTGATAGGACCAGATTCGAGAAATATCATTGACTTACCTGAACTGAAACCATTACCCTCTACACTTAAGTATGCCTTCCTTGCAGGAGAAAAGGGACAATTTCCGGTCATTATCAGCTCACATCTGACCGAAGAGCAAGAGATCCGCCTGCTTAATGTTTTGGAGAAAAACCGCAAGGCTATAGGCTGGAGATTGTCTGATCTCCCAGGGATTAACCCAGCCCTGTGCTCACACCATATTTACTTGGAAGATAATGCTAAACCCTCCCGTGAATGCCAACGTAGATTAAATCCAAACTTAAGGGAAGTGGTTAAGACTGAGATCGAAAAATGGTGTAAAGCTGGGTTCATATATCCCATCTCTGACTCCAAATGGGAGTCACCTTTGCATGTAGTCCCGAAAAAGTTGGGACTTCAGATTATCACCAATGAGGAGGGAGAAGAGATTACGACACTTGTAGCTACGTCGTGGCGTGTCTGTGTGGATTACAGGCGCCTGAATGCCGCAACAAAGAAGGATCACTTTCCGCTGCCTTTTATTGATCAAATCCTGGAGAGATTGGCAGGGAGAGAATACTTCTATTTCTTAGACGGGTACTCGGGCTACAATCATGTAGCTATCGCCCCCGAGGACCAGGAAAAAACTACTTTTACATGTCCCTTCGACACATACGCATTCAAGTGAATGCCTTTTGGTCTTTGCGATGCCCCCGGCAACTTTCAACGATGCATGATTGCAAATTTTGCCGACATGGTTGGCGATTTCCTGAAGTCTTCATGGATGACTTCTCGGTCCATGGTGATTCATTCGATGATTGTCTAGCGCACCTGGATCGAGTCCTCCAAAAGTGCAGGGAAGTGAATCTGGTGCTCTCTAGGGAGAAAAGCCATTTCATGGTGAAAGAGGGCATTGTACTGGGGCATGTCATCTCCAAGAAGGGAATGGAGGTTGACCCTGCCAAAGTTGATGTGATCAAAAAGCTTGAGCCACCTACAAATGTGAAACAAGTACGGTCTTTTCTAGAGCATGTCAGATTTTACAGGAGATTTATCAAAGACTTTTCAAAAATTGCCCGACCGTTAACAGACCTTCTTGGGAAAGACACTGAATTCATGGTAGATCATAAGTGTCTAGAAGCCTTCGAATTACTCAAGAAAAGGATCATTGAGACACCCGTCCTACAAGCTTTCGACTGGTCTCTTCCCTTTGAGATCATGACAGACGCATCTGAATTCGCTGTAGGGGCTGTATTAGGATAACGAAAAGATGAAATCCCGTATGCTATTCACTACGCAAGCAAAGTTTTAGACCCTGCTCAGAAAAATTATACTGTGACCGAAAAAGAAATGCTTGCAGTGTTTTTTGCCTTGGAAAAATTTCGATCAATACTTCTAGGATCTAAGGTGACAGTTTACACAGACCATTCTGCCGTTCGCTATTTAATGGCCAAAAAGGACGCAAAAGCACGACTTCTGAGATGGATCCTACTGCTTCAAGAATTTGATCTGGAGATTAAGGACAAACCTGGCGTTAAGAATGTCGTGGCTGATCATTTATCATGGATTGAACATAACAAAATTCCGGAATCTGAATCCATCCGTGAAACCTTCCCAGATGAGTCAATTTCTGCTATTGACTCACTCCCTTGGTATGCAGGCACAGTGAATTATCTAGTCACCAATGAAGTTCCTCAAGATTGGCCCAGAAACAAAATCGATCGACTCATATCTGAAGCGAGACACTATCATTGGGAAGATCCTTTCCTTTTCTTTGAAGGACCAGATTGCATATGGAGAAGATGTATTCCTCAAGAGGAATATCAAAGTATCCTCAATTTATGCCACACCTTGGAGGCGGGAGGACATCACTCTGGGAAGAGGACCGCTGAGAAGATATTGCAATGCGGATTTTACTGGCCGACATTGTTTAAGGATGCTTACAATTTTGTTAGGTCGTGCCCCGTCTGTCAGAGAATGGGAGGAACCATTGGTTCCAAAGATGCCATGCCTATGCAACCAGTGATCATCTGTGACGTATTCGATGCATGGGGCATTGACTTTATGGGCCCATTCCCTAATAGTCAAGGATTTGAATATATTCTTCTCGCGGTAGATTATTTATCTAGATGGGTGGAGGCTATCCCTACTCGAGCTGCAGATAGCAAAACTGTTTGCAAGTTTTTGAAAGATCATATTATTTCGAGGTTTGGAATTCCAAAAGTTTTAATATCTGATGGGGGAAGCCACTTTGTCAACAGGGAGGTGAAGAAGTTGACTAAGGAATACGGCATCGAGCACCGTGCCGCTACTCCTTACCACCCACAATCCAATGGCATGGCCGAGGTGTCAAACAGGGAGGTTAAAGGAATTTTACAGAAGCTCGTTCGCCCTGACAGGAAGAACTGGTCCCAACTCCTGGACCAAGTTCTATGGGCTTACCGGACGGCTTATAAGACCCCATTGGGCACCTCCCCGTTTAGAATGGTATATGGAAAACCATGCCATTTGCCCGCAGAACTCGTGCATAAATCAGAATGGGCAATCAAAAAGATTAATTGGAACTGTCACCAAGGAAAGAAGAACCGAGAGATGAATTTGAATGAACTGTCTGAAATTAGAAATCATGCATATGAAAATAGCACCATTTACAAGGACAAGGTAAAGAGATGGCATGACAAGAACATTCGAACAAAGATCTTTGTCCCTGGGCAGAAGGTTTGGCTATTTAATGCAAAGTTGAAAATTTTCCAAGGGAAATTGAAATCAAAATGGACGGGACCCTTCATTGTAAGAGAGGTACACAATAATGGGAGTGTTGAGATCTCAGAGACCGCAGATAGCGCGCAAACATCTATGGTCAACGGTCAGCTGCTTAAACATTTTGTCGAATCCAATGAGCAATTAGTACAAGTTGAACAGATCTCCTTCACTCAAGGCATAGATTTTGACGAAAAATTTGATCTGCCCAGATAGCACACCTCTCTGGAACCTACACTCTCTCGTACATCCGAAATTCTTCCCGGTTCCCCATCTGTAATTATTCGATTATACTTAGGCTGACCTGAACCTAAGTATAGGGAGACCGCTACCATTGTTTATACATTACTACTCTTCTTTTGTTTTTAGTCCTTCTATATTTAGTACGAGCTATGTCAACATTTCACTTTGTGCCATGAGGACATAGCACAAGCTAAGTATAGGGGGGTGTGTTTGTATATATTTTATCTACTTTATCCATAGCTCGTACTTTATTCGTTTTTATCTAACATCGGGGGTGGGTACGAGTAGTGTGTATAATACATGTTTTCCAAAAAAATCAAAAAAAATCAAAAAAACAAAAAAAAACACCAACAAAAAAAACTTTTGCATTAAAAATTCATCACTCATGGTCTTGCATTTCATCAAGCATTTCATGCATTCCTTGATTGATATATTCCTGACACATTCACTATCACTCAAGGCTTGAGGATTTTTTAGGACACTTGATTTCTGAAATCTTGAGATTCTGAGTTAGTCTGCCTTAGTCATTAGGGTTTTTAGAACTTAATAATCCACACTTCCCTAGTTTGAAAGATTTGAGCGCTATATTGCACTCTTCATCTCTAACATTCAAAAAGAATATGATCAGCACAATCACTTTCACAACTGCATGATTGATGAGATGAGTTGAGATATCACTTGAGGAATTAGGACTAGAGATTTGAGTTTAGACCCGATCTGATGAAATTCGAGGATGGGATAAAGTTAATGAAGGCTTCAGAAAACCTGAGTGTCAGCAAAACACTAGCCACTATGTGAACAAGATTCATATGCTATCTTTTTGATATTGACCTAAGTGCCAGGGTGTGATGAAATTTAATGAAAATTGTTGATCAGTGTGCGCCAATTTTTGGTAAAGGCAGTGGAGCTAGCCAACAAAAGAAAAGAAAAAGAAATGTGAAGAAAAGCTCTATCATCCAAAGTCAAATTCTAAATGAGCTTCCACCAATGGCGAGCGCTCCCAAACATTTTCAAAGTGTCCACTTGGACCAAGCACTAATTAGGACCAAGGAGTCGGGCTGACACCATAAAAGGGCTCTGCATCGTAAGCGATACAAGTCTGGGTGTCGAAGGTATCTTAGATACTCAAAAGAGACACACCCCGGTGTACTCCCAGAAAAACAAGTGCAGACGACTCCAAATTCTCTTGACGGACACATTGATCAACAAAATAAAAATATACTTGTGTTGAGTAATAAGGCACTCGAGAAGCACCTTGTTCCAATGTAAGGGAGAGAAAATTAGACACAATCCTATGCCCTCCATCAACTGGCCGTCCATATACACTTTCAAGTCTGACAAACTAATGAGACGGTTGACTGAAGCAAGAATAGACTTATTCTCTAGTGTTGAGGATTAGGTCTAGAGGAGGATCTTTGGGACTGGAACTTTGAGTGATGCCCTGACTCGACTCTCATGAAATGCAGTACACTTAAAATCATATCCTTATATTATATGTACAAACAGAGAGTCTGAAAATTAGAGAAGTTGGATTCCTTTTGATTAAAGCTTGGGTGAGCTCGTAATTTTAGGATCACTCAAATTAAGGGTCTTCTCTGAATTAAGCCTTGAAAATTCACATACACAGTCAGGGATGTATTCAACTAAGTCATTCATTCATGCTCGAGGACGAGCATGGTCTAAGTATAGGGGTATGATGAATCTCGTATTCATCATGCTAAAATTGGTCATTTAGGCTCTGTCCCCCATCATCCACCTGTAATTATTCATTAATAGAGCATTATTAGCCATCATGCATGTGTAAATAATATCTGCATTTCATCATGCATAATTGCATTTAAATTCCCCAGTGTAAATTAGCCCAAAAAGCCGCTAACTTCTCACATTTTTAGTTAATTCATCCTCTCCGATTGACCCAAAACCACCTCCATTGTGTAGATATTACTAACTTTATTAAATAAAAAATACAAAAAAATTATTAACACCAATAAGTGTCAAATAATCCCAAAGTCAAATTTCACATCTGACAGACTAAAATGAGCATATATCCCACATACAGTGTCCGATTTTGGTCTACTTACTTTTAAAGTACTCAATTTTCAAATACCTTGAAAACAAGACCAATTTCATAAAATTCGGAGCTCATTTGTGAAAGTTGGGTTTCGGGCCTCTTTTGCACATTTTAACTTTTTGCCAATTTTGACCTGAGTTTTTATGTGCATAATTAACTCTTTTAATTTTATTTCTTTTTCATTTGTGTCCTTTGATGAAAGTTTTAATAAGAAGCGTAAAGATCCAAATCCAGATCAAAACTTAGATTAAAGAAACTGACCAAGTTCAAGTGTCCGTTGTCGGTCTGTACAAAAGTTGTGTGTTTCTTACCTTTATTTTATTTTCCTATTTTCTTATCCTTTAAAAATCCAAAAAAATTAGATTAGTGTGTAACTAATTTTCTTATATTTTATCGTATTTTTTCTAGATTTTTTATCCTCTCTAAAACCACTAAAAAAATACAAAATCCCAAAAATACGGTTTTCTATACACATGGAAAGCCACCAAAAATACCACTTCTCATAGGTGACCTCTTTTGCTCTCGGGTCCTTCATGAAAGTTGTAGATCTCGTCAAGACGAGCAACTTTTGTGAAGGAAATTTTTTGATCTGAGGTCTCCTGTTGTTTCTTTTCTAATTTTATTCATCTTAAATTTTGAAATTTTTTTGGGGGCGCCACGTGGCAGCTCCGGGGCGTGCCACGTGGCACCCCCACTCTCTCTCCAGCCGCCCCACCTAAGCACGTGACCCAGGCCTTCTCCCCCAACGCACCTTCTTCCAACCGTTTCACCACCATCCCCGCCATGCACGGCCATCAAGCCGCCGTGCATGGCCCGTTCACCTTCCCCTCGCGCGTAACCGCCGTCCTCACGCCTCCTATAAAGCCACTCGCCAGCAACCTTCCCCAGCCATCCGCCCAGTTTCAAGATCGCCGGTGACAGCGGCTCGGTGGTGAGATCCAGCTGCCGCACGGCTGCAAAGGGCACCCTCCTTCCTCGAGGTGAGCTCCTCCGCTTCGACTTCCCCTCTAACCGCCGCTGGCCTCGCACAGGCCGGTGATCCGCCCCCTTCTCCCTCCACACGAAACCCCATCTCCAGCTCCCCCTATTTCGTTTTTTTTTCTGCTAACCCTTGCAGGAAGCACCGCCAGCTCTCCACCCGCCTCCGCCATCGCCTTCGGCCGCAGCTCGGCTGCTCCGCCTGGCGCGGCCGCCGCCTCAGCCCCAGCCCGCCTCTCCGTCGTGGCATCGCCCTCCGATCGGCCTCAGCCTCGCCTCCTCCACCGCGCGCCTCCGCCTCGCCGCGCCTCTGCCAAGGCCCCTTCGTCTCCGCCTCGTGGCTCCGCCCTCTCCACCGCGCCTCAGGTCCTCCGCCTCCGCTCTCGCGTCATGTGTCGGCCGAGGGGCGGCATCTCCGCCTCCGTTCGGCCGCCCGACCTCCGCGTCGCAGCCCTCGCCCAGGAGCTCCGCCGCGACGCTGCACCGCCCGACCTCGCAACGTACAGTTGCCGTCGTATCGGGTAAGTGTTGCCCTTGATCCGACGACCCCTGTGCTGCCACGTGCCCCCCCCCCCCCCGAGCCTCGGCCCCAGCCTCGAGGATCTGGGCTCCCGAACCACCGCCCCCTCATCCGAGCCTGAGGTTCTCCACTCGAGCCTCAGGTCCGGATCCGAGCCTCTGCCTTGGCACCGAGCCTCCGCCTCGGGAGCCCGAACCTCTAGGCTCGCCACCCGAGCCTCCCGGTCCGTCGCCCGAAGCTCCTGGCGCATGTGCTACGCACGTGCGCTTTGGGCAAATTACATTGACCCCCCTTCAACTATCAGAAATTTCATTTATACCCCCCTACTTGGGTAAATTGCAGAGGAGCCCCTCTGACTTTCCTAAATTGCAGATAAGTCCTTCCAGGGACCCTTTTGAAGGAAAAACTTTGTTTTATTTACATTTTAGTCCCTGAAATTCATTTTATCATATCTTTGTCATTTGGACTCCGATTTTAGCATATAATATGTCGTTTCGAAGCTAACTCCGTGCTCTACAACTTAGCATCATTTGTGGACAGATTTGAGGCTGTTTATTGATAATTATTATTGAGTATATCTGTTGGCATATGTAGGCTTATTTTGACATATTTGTGCCACATTTCCCTTGAAATATTTGATGACTTATTTTGCAGGTATTCGTTGGAGTTAAGATATTATTTGAGGACTTATTTTATGCAGGGGTTAAATGAAGGAGATTGAGTAGACGTATTGACTCGTGGACTGCAAACATCTCTTAAGAATATAATTTGAAGAATTTTGGAGATAAAATTGATTGCAGGAATTCTCCGAGTTCTATTCACTCTTATTCGCATTATGAATTAATTGGATACATATTTCTGGATTTGATATCTTCTGATCTGTGATTTATTATAAAGGAAATTGATCATCATTGTTTGGATTGGAATTCTAGATCACAGATCCTGAGCATAAATTCTGTTTATTTTTGCATAGCATTTTCATCGTTGCATTGCATATTTTCATCAACGCAAAAATTAATCGAGCTTAAATTTGATTATTTAATTTGATTCAAGACCGCACAACTAAAAATCACCGTTCCCTGTGTTCGACCTTGGTAAACTTACCAAGTAAAAATATTACACAACATTCAAAGATTGTGGTTTTTGATCGACCGAAATTTGCCTCTTATACTACAATTTTATATTATTAAAGAGGCGGATTTCGCGTTCATCAATGACAGCTGTGAAGAAAGGACTAAAAGAGGCATGTACTAACAGGTGTCGCCCAGCGCAAGAGAACAGACGCCGAGATGTAGAAAAACACGTTCTCTTCATGGCCACAGTTGCAGCCATTAGCAATCTCCCACAGAAAAAGCAAGACACATGAGCGCCTCTGATCAGTTGTGAGATTTTTGATCAGGTCTTCGAGCATACTCTCCTTGACAGTGGATCTTCCACCAACCTTCTTCCCTCGTCCATAATGCAAGAATTTGGGCTGGGACCGCTCAAGCAGACACGCATGATCCTTCAGTTCGCTGACCGGTCCGTCAAGCGGCCCCGAGGTCTTTTGGAAGACGTGGTAGTTAAAGTGCAGGAGATGCAATTTCCAGCTGACTTTGTAGTTCTTGATATGGACTCGCCTGCACCCCTGCTCCAGACCCCTATCATCCTTGGCAAACCATTCCTTCGTACTTCAGGTGCCGTGGTTGATTACGGGTCTGGCAAGATCACTTTCAGCTCGAACACCCAGCAGATCACGATAAACATGAACAGAGAGCCGAATGCCACAACTGATGAGAGCCAGGCAGCATCCGAAGCAGACTGTGATTTTATTGCAGAGATCAGAGATTCATGCTTGTCCTTGGACGATCCATGGACCCGATAAATCCTCACTCCTGAGGAGGACTCGGAAAGCGCAGTCAGCGTATTCTCCGACGATTCATGGGAGACAGATTCTCAGATGCAGGCGCATCTCTTCGAGCAGTCACTCCAGACCAAACACGATCAGCTTATCACAGACCCGTTTGGCACACCACCAGAATCTCAACAACATGATGAGGATGGTAGCAGCTTCAAGGAAGTACATCCCACCACCAGCATAGTCTCCGAAGTGACAGATAAAGTGGACAGGTCAAAACCAGAACTCAAGCCACTTCCTGCAGGCCTGAAGTATGCTTTCCTTGCGGGTGATGAACAAATGTATCCGGTCATCATCAGCAGCAGGCTGAATCCGGATCAGGAATATCGTCTTCCCGAGGTTCTAGAAAAGAACCGCAAGGCACTTGGTTGGAGTGTATCAGATCTCCGAGGGATAAATCCAGCCTTGTGTTCACACCACATCTATCTAGAAGAAGATGCCAAGCCGTCCCGCGAATTCCAACGAAGGCTGAACCCTAACCTTCGGGACGTCGTCATGAAGGAGATAACAAAATGGTGTGACGCAGGTGTTGGAAATGCGAGCCCACGGCGAGCCATTATGCAATAAATGTTGTTGCAATTCACTCCTTGATCTGAAATGAAGAGTACATAATTTGCATAATAGGTCCCTTAGTACAATTAGGGTTATGTACCATGGCCATCTTAATGATCATACAGCTGTTGATTCAATTATTGAATCATAGAGGCTGGTGCTTAGATGAATATCTAATGAGTTAGATTGAGGACTCATCAAGCACCGTCAAATGATTATTAAGAGATGATCTCCAACCTGAGTAGGAGATGGCAATCCTATCTCATTTAGGTTGATATCTGACCGACCTCTTGATGCAGGTCCTCTGCATAGGAATAGAGATTCGGAGGTGTCGGATAAGTTAGGTCAAAGAGTTGACTTAACGAGATCGAGATAACCAAAGTCCTATATCATATGCTGTCATGATATAGGCACGCATCCTCTGACCGGAGACAGATGTGTTACTATATGTCTGAGTATGTACATTTGGCAGACCAATAGGTTGATGACCTAATCAAGGTCTATACACCGGCGCGCTGGTGTGCATATAAGGGCATATGAGTAATACGATCTCTCAAAGGGATCATACAGGTTCACTACTGAACCGGAAGACAAGAGCTCACTCATGAGATATTGGGAAGAATCAAATTCCGTGCGCACGGTCGTCTCGCTTTGGAAGCTTGACTGAATTTGTAGGTTTGATATATACTTTTGGAAAGTATATGATCAAGACCTAGGTATGATATATGCTTTTGGAAAGTATATGATCGATACCGACTCCCAATGATCGAATGAGAAACTTACTGATAAAACCCTGAAGTAGACAGTGTAAAGTTGATCTAATACTTCGGTTTTATTCTGAGTCTTCCAGTATGCAGGATGTACAGGTATTAGGAATACCTGAGGGTGATGTGATCATAAACGGTTGTATAACCATGACGCTTCCATTCCTAGGGAGTGATGAAACGGGTCTGGATTTTAGTGACTCCTCTCAGTAGAGAAGTAATCTGATCTTAGTCCAAATGTTGGACATTAATCTGAATGTGATTCAGATTCAATGAGAAGATTAGATTTGCGGCCTTGATTTAATCAAGCATCTATGGGAGGCCCGAGATCTGGATTTGAGATGTGATCTCAATATCCATGTCACTATACGTGGAACAATACAATCGCCCTGTCCTTATCTCCAAGTATTCGCGGAGAAAGCGCATTATCCTTGAAAGAGTTCATGGATAATTCTATTGTTGATATATGTATCCGAGCATTGAGAAAATGGATAATTAAATGTGATTTAATTATCATGAATAATATGAATTTGATTCATATTATAAGGAGAGTTATCTTAGATAATTAAATGTGATTTAGTTAACAAAGATGTGAATAATGTGAATGTGATTCATATTATAAAGAGATCCAAGATGATTAAATATGATTTAGTTATCAAGGATAAGAATAATGTGGATAGTAATATCCAATTATTCATAATATATTATAAATGTGATTTATAATGTATTAGAGAGAGTTAATTATAATTTATATGTGTTGATTAATTATTATGTGTATTGGATACACATTGTGTAATTAATTGACAATGTAAATTATATATTATTTTGGGTTGTGAATTTGATTCACAATTTTTCTATGGCAAGATTGCAATATTCTCAAATATAATTATGAATTATATTTGAAGAATAAAAAGCCAACAAAAGTTGTTGGAAATAAATAGAGGAGATTTTCAAGGAGATATGCAATCTCATGGATTTCCATGAGATTGCTCTCTCCATGGAAAGAGGGGGGGCGGCACATCATTCCCAAAAGGAATGTGTGGCCGTCCACATGGAAAGAGCATGGAGATGAAATCTCCATGCACATTCTCTCCTTATTTATTGGATTGATTTTAGATTAATTTGTATTTGATTTTGTCAAATATATTTTGATCTAAATTTGTTGGTTTTACCAACAACAATCTTAGCCATTGGATTGACATGAATCAATCTCACCCATTGATTTTATATGTCCCATGGATTGAGATCCATGGATCCCAAAACCCTATAAATAGAGAGGCATACCCATGCTCTCTCTTTACACATAATGCTTGAGAAGCATCTTTCTCTCTCTCTCTCTTTTTCTCTTTAGAGGTCAGCCCTCTCTCTCCCTCTCATGGCCGTCCACCATGGATGCCATGGAGAGATTCTCCATCGTCGCGACATCGTCGTTATGCTGCCCGTTCTTCTGCTCGTGGATCTCCGTCTCCTTCGGTGCGCCTCGCTCGTGAAGAAGATGTCGGATCTCGTGTGTCGAGATCAGGAGATCCGCCGCTTGGATCATCAACATGGATTGCGAGAAGCACGCGGTTCATCCCCGCGCTCGCAAGCGTCTCCTCCGTCGGATCGGACTTGAGACAGGAGGTCTCTTCGTTTAGAGACTCGATCGCAACCACGCTTCAAGAGGTAATCCCATTACTTGTTTGTGGTTTAGACGAAACGATCCGAGAAGTGTTCTTGGATCATGTGGTTTCGTCGTAATAAAAATTTTTAAATTCCGCTGCATCGAGCAACTAGTCCGACTAGTTGCTCCACGTCGTATTCGATGCGACGCTCACGCTTCCGTGATGCGCTTGAGGATTAAACCATATCCTTCAGCAGGCTTCATCTATCCCATCTCCGACTCAAAATGGGTAAGCCCATTGCATGTAGTTCCAAAGAAATCCGGGCTTACCGTGGTTACAAATGACAAAGGAGAGGAAATTTCCACTCGGGTACCAACATCCTGGCGGGTGTGTGTTGACTACCACCGTCTCAATGCAGCAACTAAGAAGGACCACTTTCCCTTGCCCTTCATTGATCAAGTTTTGGAAAGATTAGCAGGCAAGGAGTTCTTCTGCTTTCTGGATGGGTACTCCGGGTACAACCAAGTGGTAATCGCCCCTGAAGATCAAGAGGAGACTACCTTCACTTGCCCGTTCGGCACCTACGCCTTCAAGAGAATGCCCTTTGGATTATGCAATGCACCAGCAACCTTCCAAAGATGCATGTTAGCAGTCTTCGCCGAGATGGTAGGCAGTTTTCTCGAGGTGTTCATGGACGACTTCTCTGTCTATGGTGATAGTTTCGATTCTTGTCTTGAGCACCTAGACAGAGTGCTTCAGAAGTGCCGAGAAGTCAATCTAGTGCTTTCATGGGAAAAGAGCCACTTTATGGTCACAGAAGGTATTGTGCTGGGTCACGTCATTTCCAAACGTGGCATGGAAGTCGACCCGGCGAAGGTGGATGTCATTTCAAATCTCCAGCCACCTCAGATAGTGAAGAATGTGAGGTCATTCCTGGGGCATGTGGGATTCTACAGGCGATTCATCAAGGATTTCAGCCGCATTGCCCGACCTCTGACAGAGCTTTTATGCAAGGAAACAGAGTTTATCATTGATCAGTCGGTTCTCCTTGCTTTCAATCAGTTGAAGGAGCTTATCACTCAGGCTCCAATCTTACAGCCGTCCGACTGGACTCTTCCTTTTGAGATAATGACCAATGCGTCAGACTTTGCAGTCGGGGCTGTTCTTGGATAGAGGAAAGACAGAGCGCCCTATGCCATTCACTACGCCAGCAGAACATTAGATGAAGCTCAAAGAAATTATACTGTGACAGAGAAGGAATTGCTGGTTGTGGTTTTTGCCCTAGAGAAGTTCAGATCCTATTTGTTGGGATCAAAAGTCACAATCTTTACAGACCACTCTGTTATCCGGTACCTACAGCAGAAGAAGGATGCCAAGCCAAGACTGATACGTTGGATCCTTCTCCTCCAGGAATTCGATTTGGAAATCAAGGACAAACCTGGAGTTCAAAATGTGGTAGCAGACCATCTCTCCAGAATAGAGCAGCATGAGTCTCCTCTGAACAGTGCACCCATCACAGAAACCTTCCCAGACGAAGCCATCTTAGCAGTGGATTCTCTCCTTTGGTATGCAGATATAGTCAACTACCTCGCCTCCGGGGTAACACCAGCGGATTGGACGAAAATTCAGAAGAACAAATTCATGTTGACCATCCGATTCTACCAATGGGAAGATCCTCTTTTATTCAGGGAAGGAGCGGATTGCATTTGGCGCAGGTGCATCCCTTAGACGGAGCAATCTAGTGTCCTCGAGCATTGTCACTCGCTCGAATCTGGTGGACACCTCTCTGGAGATCGGACGGCAGCCAAAGTACTTCAGTGTGGCTTCTGGTGGCCCACTTTATTCAAGGATGCAGCGGAATTTGTCAAGCGATGTACTGACTATCAGAGAATGAAAGGTACACTTACTGCCAAAGATTCAATGCCCCTGAAAATCATTCAGATAGCAGATGTTTTCTATGCATGGGGCATTGACTTCATGGGACTGTTCCCTAACAGTCAAAGTTTTGAGCACATCCTTCTTGCCGTCGATTACGTGAGTCGTTGGGTTAAAGCTATCCCCGCTCGAGCCGCTGACAGCCGAACAGTATGCCAGTTTCTAAAGAAGAACATCATTTCACGGTTCGAGATACCGAAAATTCTCATATCAGACGGAGGTAGCCACTTCATTAACAAAGAGGTCAAGAAGTTAACGAAGGAGTACTGCATCGATCATCGTGTCGCGTCTCCTTACCATCCTCAGACCAATGGCATGGCGGAGCTATCAAACAGAGAAATCAAGACTATCCTGCAGAAACTTGTTAGGCCAAACAGAAAAGATTGGTCTCAACTCTTGGACTCAGTCCTATGGGCTTACCGAACCGCCTACAAGTCTCCCTTGGGCATGTCACCCTATCGTCTTGTATACGGAAAACCGTGCCATCTGCCCGTGGAATTAATTCACAAGTCTCTTTGGGCAATCAACAGTTGTAATTTGGACTCACGCAAAAGTGGTCAGAAGATAAAAGACGATCTGAACAGGCTCTTGGAATTCCGAGACTATGCATACGATAACACCTTGATGTACAAGGAGAAGGTGAAACGCTGGCATGACCGGCACATCAGACGAAAGACCTTTGATGTTGGACATAAAGTGCGGTTATTTGATGCAAAGTTGTGGATATTCCTAGGCAAATTAAAGAGTAAGTGGACAGGGCCATTTCGAGTTTGTGAAGTGCGTGACAATGGAAGCATTGCTATATCAGAATTATCCCCTGACGCACAGCCATTTGTCGTCAACGGTCAACTCCTGAAGTCGTACCTCGAACCAGACACATTCCTGGTCGTTGTTGACTCCGTTCAGCTCATGCACCATGATGACATCTCCACAGCACCTGCGGCATCGAAAGATTCAGACTATGCAATCCAACAACTGTTTATCTGATTTTCTTCTTTTCTTCTTTCTTCTAAAAGGTGCCGCCCTTGTAGACAGTTTTCAATACTTAGGACGTACTTTGTCCTAAGTATAGGGGGGATGTGCACCTAGAGTTTTTCATTTCAGTCCGATCCTCTCCATTGTCTCCTCTTCTTGTCTATACTTAGGAGTATCTTACCCTAAATATAGGGGGGAGACAATCTGAGTACGATCTGTGTATTCCCACCCTTGACCCTCCCTGCTTTTTGTACAGTCTGCTATACTTAGGGTTACTTGATCGTAAGTATAGGGGGGACGGTCAACTTCTCATTCATTCATTTCATTCATATTTATTCTTTAGACTTGTCTATACTCAGTACGAGTTATATCTTTGCTTTTCCTTTCGACCTATGAGGACATATCTCAAGCTAAGTATAGGGGGTCGTATATACCATGTATATACTATAAGCCATAACTCATACTGAAAAATAAAACATCAATTCAATCTAAAAAGCAATAAGTAACTCTATAATAATAAAAGAGGATTGTGAGCTCCTCAGGCTCTTTGTACTTATACTGATTATTAAGTCAGGAAAAATATTTTGTGAAAGAAAGTTTTCTTTGAAAAACCTTGTGAAAATTGTTTGAAAATAGTGTGTACAAGTATTCAACCTTTGAGAAAATTACTTTTGTGTGTAAAATTTATTTTCTTTGCGTGAAATCAAAATATGTGAAAATCAGTGTGCAAATGATTATGAAAACTTGATTGCCAAAATTGTTTTGAAAAATCTATCTATGCTGTGTAAAACCTTTGTAAAATCATTTTCAAATACGTGTACATGTTTGCAAAATTATTTTGGACTAAAGCTTTCAAAACTCTTGTGAAAATGATTCTTGAATAAGTCTGAGGAGTCTGCACGAAAATCTCTTATACAAAAATAAGCATAATCCCAAATAAAGCTTATAAGAGCCAAAACCTTATTATACATCAAATACAGTTTTCTTCTTTTGTATATACTGATTAATAAATCAGGTCAGATACCTATACAGTATGATTTGAAAACTAGTGTGACCTGTTTTGAAAATTTGTTGTGAAATGTTTTCAACTTGTGTGAAACTGTTTGGATTGCAAAACTTTTCTTTGTGTGAAAGAAAGGATTTGAAAAACCTATGTGCAAATGTTTTGAAAATTGCTTATCAAAACTATTGTGAAAAATGTACATATAGTGTGAAAAATATTTGCAAAAATAATTTTCAAACGTGTGTAAATGATTGCAAAAAAAAATTATCGTGTACTATAGTCTGCAAAATTATTTTCAAAACTAGAGCTGAAGAATAAGAGCATTAGTACAAAGACTTGTAAATCGGAAATAAAATGCATAAAATTCTTTCTGTACAAGCGGGTTAAAGTACGCCATTAAAACCTGTAAAGTCTTTGAAAATCCGTATATTCTGTAAATAAGGCGGTACGCCCGTGTAAATAATTGTATGTACCTTTTTGTATGTGTCAAGTTTTTATTTACAAAAATTTCTTTGTATAAAAAGATTCTTTGATTCTTTTAAATTCTTTGTGAAAAATTGCATCATTCATTGTGCATAGCATAAGCATACCATTCATATTCTTTTTGAGTAAGCTTGATGATTGAATCAGTCCAATAAAGTCTCAAATTGGAGCTTGGTTAGACCTTACCGCACCTAACTGCACTGGAGCCTTTCGGGAACTAGGTTTAAGGTACTTCAGGTCTATGCAGACTTAATTCTTTGAGAAATCAGGGCTGGGTTCAAGTCACCTCAACTGACTAACTAGAACTTTTCGAGACACATGCATGACTCTTGCCGACCGTGACCTAACTTGGACACTTGCACCTTTCACTTGGCTCAACTCAGTTGGAGTGGTGAGGGGGTTGGATTTGCCAGTCTGAGACGCACACGGGTGGAAACATCCATCCTCGTCGAGGGAGGGAAGTGCACCCCAACCTGGTTCAATAGCCATGAGGTCTAAAGACAGGAGATTGTGGGTTGCGATAAAGCTTCAAAAGAGGGATAGTCTACTGTCTCAAGAGGAAAAACTCCTTATGTAAATGTTGTTGTGCATAGTATTGTGAAAAAAATGGTCAGGCCTGTACAAAAATAAAATGCCTGCAAAGTATGTACATATGTTGTAAAGCCAATATTCAAGCTTGAGTTCCAAAGTCAAATATGTGAGCCTGCAGCTGGATGACTTGACTACACTGGTCTTGCATCCCAGGAGAGGTAGCTACACTGGCTACCGTCCATTCTTCTCTTCACCCCCTCCTCTTGAGCTGGTTGCCACTTGAACTTAGAAGGGAATACCCTGCTCCTCGAGGAAGGAGTGGTTGGATTGGGGAATCATTGGGTTGTCATTCTGGAGAAGTCAGTTCCTTTATCATTTCAGTCGGGGAGAGCCACTATCACTTACACTGTACAAGTCAGCTTCATAGTTATAAGGGTTTGCGTATGATGTAGACCAGTTCTGATCAGGCTATTGAGGTGGGTTGAACCGAGTTCTGTGACTATCGAAGGCTGTTGTATTTTAGAGCTGGTTCCCGACTAGGTTCCACACACATCTACACCCAAGGTCTGACAGGAGCTCTAAATTCAGATTTTATAAAGACATGCATTGCACTGAAAGCACCCCTATTCACTCTATCCTTCTTTAATTGTCCTTTTTCTTTTCTTTATTCTTTTTGTACTTATTGCATAAGTGTTTGCTAGGCACTAGCAAAGGCAAGTATAGGGGGTGATGAATCTCCATTTCATCACCTTTATTCTATCATTTTGGCCTCAAAACCCCAGCAAATGCATGTAAATAGCATCAAATTGTACATAATAGCATTCATCATTCATTGTATTAATTATACATTAAATAATGTGTTTAATGCCAAAATTATAGAATAAAGAGAAGAAAAGAAAAAGGAATAAAATATTGAAGATATTTTATGATCCAAACCCCGAGACCAAGGTCAGCATGAAATTGGTCGACAAGGAATAAAGTAGGGGGAGATAAGGGCCAGTGTACAATAAATATCTCATTTATTAATGCAGTTATTTATGCAATTTTGACACCTACTTTGTACATAATTATTTACTCATCAAATAAAGAAACTTTGTTCATGAAAGTTGTAGATAATAATGTAAATAAAAATACAAAATTGAGTTTGTGTAAAAATAATACTCAGTGTACATTTTATACACAGAATAAAAAGCCAAAATCTCAACTTCACAGACCCATATCTTGCAAATAAAAACTCCAAATCACCCAAACTCACTTTAATTGTATATAGCATTCCAAAAACTATTTAATAAAATTGGTTTCATAATTTTTGGAGTCCATCTGCAAAAGTTAGGTTTTTGGCCCCCATTGGGCAGCCTGCCTGATTAAAATATTCAATATATTCGTTGTCCATTATTTTTATCCAATTTTATTTTTAGAATTTTGTGAATAATGTATATAATACATGTACATACTAAAATTAGACTAAAACTAAAAAGGATTAATAAAATAAAATAAGCATATGCAAGTGAGTAGGCAAAAATACCTATGACCAAGAATGTATATAAATAAAAGGGGAAAACACTTTTTAATTTTTCTCTTCTTTTATATTTTTATGATAATGTAAATAACACATATAACCTATTAAAAATGCAAATCCAAAATAAAAATCAAGAAAACACATTAAATAAATTAAGTACACAAAATACATAGGTAAAATACCAAAGAATACATATACATACATAACCTATTTATTTAAAAATGAAAATAAACTCATAAAAATTAAATAAAAATACCTTTATACTCACAAAAATAAATTATAAATTTATAAAATAAGACAATAAACTAATAAAATAAATAAATAAATAAATAAATTAAAAGATACAAAATATATGTAAATACACACATATACACTTTATTAAAATAAAACTATAATAAAACACTTTAAAAAAATTCAATAAAAATCGTAAATAAATACTAAATGAAATAATACACATTTTTTATCTTTTAAGAAAATTTTAATAAAATCAATTTACTAGGTTAAATAAATCAATTTCTAAAAAGACTTCCTATTTTGGCGTCTAGCGGCCGACGTGGACCAATGGGGCGCCGCGCCTTGTTGACCGCCTGGTCAACTGTCCATATGGACCTGGCGTCTCTGAACTGTCAACTCCCCGGATTTCTTCCCTTTTTTACGTCCATCCCGTCCATCGATCGAGCTCGCTTCCTTCACAAGAATTGATCTCTGATCATCCATGATAGCCGCCAATACTTGGATCGACCCGATGCTCATTGGATTAAGCAATAATCGCCGGTCAATAAGGCTCTAGGCCATTGTCTATAAAATAAGAAGCTCCGTCCCCTTCCTCAAATTTGGCCAATTTTAACCCATCCAAAAGCCTTGATTTCGTTTCTGGGACGTTCCTCGTGAACAGGGGGAGTGATCCAGCACCTCGAATCGGCCGGAGGAAGGGCAATTTTGACGCGGCGGAGCTCCGGCGTCCGTCCTGCTCCCTGGTGGCCCCAGGTATAAGAGATGTCCTTTTTATGCATTTTAGTTAGGTTTTAATGTTAGTTTCCGATTCATAGTAGTTAGTTTAGTCCTTAGTTGATCAGCTTAGCGTAAAATCAAAAATTCGAAGTTCGCCGGAGCTCCGCTCCGGCGACTTCTTCACTGTGAACCCGACCGTGTCCGACCGCCTCGTTCACCCCATCTCGTTCCTCATCGTATTCTCCATCAATTTATCGCCTTTGTCCAACCGAGGACCTCCGGTCCTTGCGAATCGGGGTTCCACCTCGCCGTGCACCGGAGCCCCTCCGCCTCACTCCATCTGGTGCAGAGCTTCAAAAACCCGGGGTCGAGGAGGTAGCCCTCGCTCCCCCTGGTTCTTCCTAAGCAGATCCAGCGACGAAAGAAGCCCATTCTGGGCTCGAATCAAACCAGGAAGAGGTTCCTGGAGGTCTCGTTCTTCCCCGACCTCGTCCCAGCGCCTCGGACCTCCAGGAGCCATGAGAAGACCGCCGGCCGACGCGGGAGGCTTCCAGCTACGTGCAGACCACCTCAGATACGCGGGAGAGCCTGGAGGAGCCCAAGCTTCTCGATCGAAGCTCGCCGGGGGCGAGCTTCTTCCCTGTTCTTCCAGGGGGCTCCAACGTCGTCAGATCAGGAGGCCCGACCCAGATCGCATAGGAGCCGTCCGATGAAGACACGCGCCAACCGTCAGATCCGCGAGGAGCTTCTAATCCGAACCCTTCATCGATGAACCGGTATCCACCGTCAGATGCGCGACACGTGGATGAGTGGGTGAAGACCAACCGCAGGATGAAGCGCCTTAGGGGGTAAATTTCACATACCTCCCCCCGCTTTTTGTATTTATAGTTTATGCCAAAAATAAAACGCTACGTTGTAAATAAAGTGTAAAAGTTGCAGTTCGTCCCCCTGTAGTTTATGTATTCACATATTAGGCCCTCTGCGCCTCACGTGCAACACCCACGTGAGGCGCATGATTTTTGCACTTAAACCCCGCCGGGTTTTATTAATTGTAAAATGGCCCTGAAAATAAAAGTAAATGTTTATTTCAGTTGTAATTTTTGCATGGATGCCCTGATAAATATTTTAATTGCAAAAATGCCCCTGTCAGGCCATATATTTTTGTATGCTTTGTCCATTTATTTTGTGCTTGATATTAATTTGAAAAATTTGCAAAAATGGTTAAAACTCCTGTTAGTGTACCCTTGCACGCCATATTTTTGGATTTTAATTTTGTTGCATTTTTGCATTTATTAAAAATCAAAAACATGCATTTTATTTATTATTTAACTTATAAAATACCAAAAAAATTATCAAACCAACTCCAAAAATCCAAAAAAAAATATCTATGGTCTATTTTAGCCTAATTAAGTGTCAGTCCAAAAACCATTAAAAATCTCAAAAGAAAAACCTTAAAAATGCAAAAATACTTAAAAACTCTAAAAAAATATAAAAAAATCTAGAAAACCTTAAAAATTACGAAACTCAACTCCTGTAGGCCCTATATTTTATTCTCTTCCTTTTAAAAATAGTTGGGAGAATTTTTGTGGCTGTGTGATATTTTTAATGACCATTTTAACCCCCAACCAGTAGCTCCCCACTGTTTGCTTTATTTCAGTATTTAAAAATACCAAAAATATGTTGAAAAATACCCAAAAATCACAAAAACATTAGAAAACTATAAAAATACCTTAAAGTCTCTATCTCTGGATTTTTGACTATTTTTGCATATTTTTATAAAATATTATAGCATCCCTATATATATACACTCCCTATTGAAAAAAAAAGAAAATAAAAAAATATTTTATATATATACCTATCTATATATATGTGTGTATGCATAATTAATAATATTTTAAAATTAAAAAAAATATTATTATTTATATATATATATCTAATGTATGTATTATATGATATGTACTCACCCTCTATAGGTACATATACATCTATATATTTATATTCTATAAATTATATATATATTACCTAATTATATTATTAAAATAAATATATATATATATATATATAAATGAAATAAAATAAAATAAAAAAATTAATTAAAAACCCACAAAAATAGAATTTCACACATGGATGACTTTGTGATATATGCACATCATAGGCTTATGCATTTTTGTATTGCTCCCTGTGGTTCGACCTCTACATGCTTGTTCACTATACATTTTATGGTAGAGTATAAATATTAATTTCACATTTTTGGACTTAATTCATTCATTCTTTTATTGTGGGTTAATTGCTGATTAACCGATGTTTTGTGAGTGGTCGCCTCAGCGACACTTGATACATATTACCGTGACCCTCGCAGAATACCTGGTTAATTAGCCCCCAAGGGAACAATCCTTGGGTAGTGTACCTCGCGAAGTTGTTGTACCTGTGAGAGTTCAAATTATTACAAATAAAAGTATCACATCTCACATGAATATACATAATAATGCAGAAGAAAATAAATAAAGAAAGAGTTTGTTCTTCAAAGATTCCTCTGTATGCCCTTGCTGCTCTCTCCTACCAGCTATACTGAAGGTTGGCTCCGCCTAGCTTGGATGCACCAGTCCTCCTAGGAGGTCCTCCCTCACTTGGCGGTCCCTCGCAACGAAGTCACACAAAGAAATGGATCGGAACAATCATAGTCAACATCAAATAATTACTGAAAAAATAATAGGAATAAATAAATACAAAAATAAATAAATGAGTCAAGAGAGACATGACAAATAAAATAATCCCAATCTATGTGGCATTGCTCCCCGGCAACGATACCATTTGATAAACCAAAAATCCTCAGCGATCGTGTGTTCCACACAAGGTGAAGCACAGTCGTCGAAGTGACCGAAGAGAACCTCGGTTTAATCAACAATTAACCCATAATACGAATCAAGCAAAGAAAAGCAAAAATGTGGATTTAAAATTTATTATAACTCTACAAAAAATGTATATATGTGTAATCATGTGTAGAGGTTGAACTCAGGAGCAAACTGGTAGAAAGGGGGCAAATGAATGTGCATAAAAATTTGTCTTTTATCTCTTGTCTATTTTTATTATTTTTGTGGGTATTTAATTTTATATATTTTTTGATTTATTTTTGTTTTATATTTTTTTAATTTTGTTTTTATTTTTTATAATTTTATTTTTTTCTTGTTATATATATTTCATATTTTTATTTTTGTTCTTCTTTTAAATATATGTAGGTTATATAAGGCTATATATACATATAGAGTAATATATTTATAAATTTAATAAATATAAAATAAAATATAAAATAAAAATTGTTTTTGTATTTTATATATTTTTCTCATGTTTTTGTAATTTTTTCAGAATTTTTGCTAATTTTTACATATTTTTAAAATAAAAAATATTCCAAATAAGGAATTAAATAAAATAAGTAGAAATTTATTTGAATATTAAAAATAACCAATAGGTTCCAAAATTACCTAAAATCAATTTTAATATATAAATGTGTATTTAAAAGAAATTATAAAATAGAAAAAAACATATTTTTGGATTTTTATGAAATATTTCGAATTTTTCATTTTTTTAACCTTTTTTCTTTTTCCATTTTTAGATTTTTGGTATGTAATTAAATTAGGATAAAATAGACACTATATAATTTTTTGGAATTTTTAAGGACATATTTATATTTTTTGGTATTTTTAAAGCTAATCAATACAAAATTAGGCTTCTTTTAATCTTTAATAAATGGATAAAACCCAAAAATGTAAAATAAATTCTGGAAAGTACGCGACAAGAGGCATTTATCCACATTTTTGCAAAATTTTTAGGAGTTACAAATAGATATTTATAATAATAGAGAAAATGTATAAAAATACATGTCCTGGTAGGGGCAGCATTGCAATTAGTATAAACATTAGGACTCATGTGCAAATGTGCCAACAATATACAACATTTATTTATTTTTTTCTAGATCATTTTACAAATAGAAAAAGTCGCCCAGGGCATAACATGCAATTTAACCCAGTCACGTGGGACTACACGTGACTAGGCAGGGAAGGACCCAAATGTAATAACTAATAAGTACATGGAAGCATTTACAAAATCTCATTTTATTTAACACGCTATAATTTATTTACAGGACTAAATATTAAATACAAAAGCAGGGATGGATATGACAATTTACCCCATAAGGCGTGCCATCGGACGGTTCTTCCTCGTTCACTTGGACACGTGGCGCATTCTCGACGGGCGATGACGTTTCGTGGATACACAGCGGAGATTAGAACACTCGAGGGTGATCGACGGCTGAGGACATGGTGTGATCTAACGGTGGAGATCCAAACTGGAAGGCTTCTCTTGATCTAACAGTGGCCACGACGGGTGGAAGAACTGGGAAGGAACTCGAGCGCTGGCGAGTTTTGATTCGAACATGCTGTCTCCACCGACCTCTAATCCCTCTGCTGAAGGTTTCTTCTTGTTCCTGGGAGCCCTCTGTGTCTGATGGCAGCTACAAATGGTAAGCCGGATCCCTGAAGGCGTTGAACCGGGTCGGGGAAGGTTTCGGGCTCCAAGCACCTCCCTTTCGATCCAAATTGACCCCCAAAGGGTTTTAGCATCCAGGACTTGCAATGGGAATTCTCAAGCACAAGCAAAGGATGTCATGGGACTTATTTGCGTAGGCAAATGGAGTTTGGGTGTGGCGACGAGGTCCGACGAAGTGGATGGAGTTGGACCTCGTGCTTCAGATCCGAGAGGGCTATGTGGGGTGAAGGTGCGTGAGACGTGCAGAAGCGAAGGAGTGAGAGTGGCGTGGTTGGCGCGTCGAACAACGGGAGGAGATGGTGGGGTAGGGTTTGCCGGAGACTAGCTCCGGCACACTACCGAATCGAGTGGTTACGACGAATACTAGGGTCTACAACTAACCTAATTGTATAAAATGAAAGATGAAATTAAAATCTACCTAAAAAGGATAAAATTGCGCAGATCTAACGTTGTTTTGATGCCAGGGAGCTGGACCACCGGTGAGGTGGTCATGGGTGCACCTCCCTCCTCCGCGAGCTTCCAGAACCTTAGGGGTTCCTCTCCTGTCACAAGAGTGCTCGCTTTGGCCGAGATCTATGGCTCTAAGGCTTGGGGGATGACCAAAAAGTGAATATGGAGGAGGATGTCTTATTTATCAAAAAGATGGGGCACCCTTATTGACCGACGAATAGGAAGAGACTGAAGCTAATGTACAAGGGTTCCAAGATCCCGTCACGAATCAAGGGATATACAGGAGCATAATTGCTGAAGAGATCGAGCGCAGTTGAAGGATGGATCATGCGGGAAAAAGGCATGAAATCGTGGGGAACGATGGTTCGCATCAAATCAGGAGCTGAGGGGACATTTGACTGGAAGCCAATAATCGGGGCGACGGGATTGGGCGACGTCAACTCGCAAACGGACAAAACTGCAATTTTATTCAAAAATAAATAATTAAAATAGTATTTAGTTTATTAATTTTTGTATATAACATAAAAAATGTTTATTATTTTATTATTTTTTAATATGGATTTTCTTTATTTTTTGATGTTATTTATTAGTAGTTAATTTTTAAGGGTTAATTATATGTATATTATCTATATTTTGACTATTTTATTATTATTTTTCATATTTATTTTCCTATTTTTTATTTTATTTTATATTTTTATAACTTAATTTTTATGTACATGAATATATTTTTATTATTTTTATGATATATTTTGTGTACTTAAATAAAGAGGGATATATAATATGTAGGTATACTTATAGGTATTTGTCTATGTATTATATACATTATTTTATTTCCATATATTTTATTGGATTTTAATTCTCCTTTATATTTTTAGTAAAATATAAATGATATTTACAGTAGTATAAAAATATAAGAGAATGAAGAATAGAAAAAAATGAAATCCCCTTTTATGTATTAGTATATGTATTTCGTCTATGTTTTATATAGACTTAATTTCTTTTGTGTTTTCTTTTTAGTTTTATTTTGGTTTTAATATGTATATAAGCAATATTTACCAAATTATAGAAATATGAATTTGTAAAAAATAATAAGGAATGAATAAATTGAATATTTTGTTCGGGTATAATGTCCAATGAGGGTCCAAAACCTAACTTTCACATCTTAAATTCAAAAATTATGAAACCACTTTATTAAATAGCTTATGAAAGTTATATACAATTAGAGGTGATTTTGATACATTTGATTTTTATTTGGGAGAATATGGGTCTGTGAAGTTGGGATTTTGGCTTTTTCTTTTGTATATAAAAGTACACTATGTATTATTTTTTGTATAAAACTTACTTTTGTATTTTTATTTACATTATTATTGCTGGGCCGACACTGACACTGAGAGACGAAAGCTAGGGGAGCGAATGGGATTAGATACCCCAGTAGTCCTAGCCGAAACGATGGATACTAGGCGCCGTGCGTATCGACCCGTGCAGTGCGGTAGCTAACGCGTTAAGTATCCCGCCTGGGGAGTACGTTCGCAAGAATGAAACTCAAAGGAATTGACGGGGGCCCGCACAAGCGGTGGAGCATGTGGTTAATTCGATGCAAAGCGAAGAACCTTACCAGGGCTTGACATGCCGCGAATCCTCTTGAAAGAGAGGAGTGCCTTCGGGAACGCGGACACAGGTGGTGCATGGCTGCGTCAGCTCGTGCCGTAAGGTGTTGGGTTAAGTCCCGCAACGAGCGCATCTACAATGTTCATGTACAAAGTTTCTTGATTTGATGTATAAATAACAAAGAATAAAATATGTGTCAAAAATTAATTGTTGAATGAATAAAAGAATTGGGTTTTTATTATATTTTGACCCTGGTCTCCCCCTACTTTATTCCTTGTCGATCAACTAAATTCTTGACTTGGTCTCGGGATTTAGAGCCATAAAATATTTTCGATATTTTATTCATTTTTTTTCTTCTCTTTATTCTATAATTTTGGCGTTAAAAACCAGATTGTTTACACAATAAATACAATAAATGATGGATGCTATTTTGTATGGAATAATGCTATTTACATGCATTCGGTAGGGGTTTAAAGCCGAAATGATAGAATAAAGGTGATGAAATGGAGATTCATCAGTTGCTTCTGAAGCACATTGTACAACAAACCCATAATATAACACCTTACTATGATCTTCATCGTATTTTTTTATTGAATTAATTTCTTCTGGAGTCTGTGGGTCTGTGTACTTGTCCTTGTATAACACATAAGAGTGCCCTTCGCAGATAGGATAAGATCCTAATTACGGATCCAATCCGAGTAATTTGGTCCGGTCAACTGATTGACCTCCAGGAGCATGCTAAGTGGTTTAATGACTTCATTTTCTGAATTTAAGAATGCACTATATTAGAACATATAAATAATATTTTATTGAAATTCTTCAATTTAAAGAAATTTTTAATCAAATTATTCTTGCCTTTTCAACTTTGAAAGATCATTCCCCTTAGTCACTTTCAAAGCAAGAGATGTAAATGGGATCTCTTTACATTTGTTACATCCCAATAATATGAGAATTTGCAACTCGGATAAAAAGAAGCAGGAACATATTCTACCTTGCAAGTCCAACTTACATTTCCCAATTCGGTCTTTAACACTCGGGCCCACCACCCATAAGGTGATGTTGACCCGTCGTTAATTGAACCAACCATCAACAATATTAGAACTCGTTATATGCAATCCAATATCGCCCTAATAATATGAGGACTAGATATTTGGGATCACTACATATACGGCCTTACTCTTTCGAGAAGCAAAGAGCCTGATCCAGATGCGCTTGTATGCAGGTAAGAATGAAAAAGAATACAAATATATATATATATACATATATGTATTCGTTCGTATTCACATTCGTAAAATAGGGTATATGTATGTTATTTCTTTATCTCTGGTGAATACAAATGCGAACACGAATATTATAAATCAACATCCGACAAATACGAATACGAACTTAACATCCTATTTTTTTTGTGAATACGAATATGGATGCGAATGGTTTTTTTAACGAATACAAATGCAAATATTCGTATTTTATAATTCAATAAGTTAAATATATAATACTTTTAACTTAAAGGTTAATTTAATAAAATAACTACTTAAACTTAACACTAAGGAGTAGGAGCCACTCACAAATTGTAACATGTAACAAACTACAATATAAGGGTTTCATTTAAATTTATCCACTTGAATTAAATGTAAAAAAAGGATTTGTATAACAAATCCAAATCAGCTCTCCCCATTCCCAATACCACCCCGATGCCGGCCCTATACCCTTCCCCCACCTGAAGCACCTTCTTCTTCCCTCTCTCTCGCCTCTCTGATCACAGGTGCGACGTGCCGACGCCCTTTCTCCTCTCCATGCTGCTGCATCCGCCCCCCCCCCCCCCTTAAACCCCCTTCCCCTCCTATCTGCGTCGTCACCGCCTCCCTTGCCACCGACAACAGCTCGACCACGGTACCCCAGGTGCCCAACTCCCCACCATCGCCAACCACACCTCCATCTCTCCATCATCACGCCGTTGCCTCGTCGTCGTCACAACAGCACCTCTTCCCGGTTGGGAGTGATAACGAGCCCTTAAAACTCTTATTTTTTTCTCTTGTTGCTTTAGTTGCTGGATATTATACTCAATTGATTTGGTTTATATATATCATGTTGCTTGTAGCTATGAGAATAATCTTCATAGAGATTCTATTTGATTTTTCCACGGTTGCACCGTTTTTTGCATTGTGATCTCCATTGTTACCGCGTTTAGATGATACATGGGTTGCTATATTACAATTAGGTTGTTATACGACTTATTGAAGAGTATGTGTAGTGTAGTGCATGTTTGGTTCTTTTGACTTTATTTGTAGGTGACATAATGCACATGGGTTGATATGATTACATTTTCCCACAAAAAAAGAAAATCTCAAGCATGTTCATATTATGGCCATGTCGAGTCAAATTTGAATAGATGGCCATGTCGAGCCAAATTTGAATTAAATGGCTATGTCGAGCCGAATTAGATTTTTTTTCCATGTCGAGCCAAACTACTCTTTATTTATCCATGTCGTGCCACTTTACCATGTTCTATTCTTAAATTTCAAGTTCTCAAGTTGTAAAGAGCATGAGATATTAATAATAGGTGAAGATACACATTTACAACAAATAAGCTTGGTATTTGATAAGCTTATTTTACTACCTAGTTTTGTTGAGTTAAATTTTCATTACCAAAATAGTTAATGCACTTTTTATAGATAGAAAGTTACTTTGAATCCAATGTTCCTATGGAATTTTAGAAAATTGGGTTATTTATAACATCCGTAATATGAATCGCATTCGTTTGTCAAATATTCGTATCCAAATTTCCAACATTTATTTTGCATTCATATTCGTATTTTGAGGAGTATTTTACACATTTGTATGATATTCGTATTAGTATTCGTTTCTGAATATTAAAATTATGAGGGATATGATAACACCTATATTTGTATTCGTATCCAACCGTTTTCTCCCTATATACAGGAGCGGTTACTTCAGACAGGCATCTCCTACATACAAAATCCCTGTGACAGAAACATTCGCCTTGACATGAGACCATGGATGTCACTTATGTGATCCTCCCACCTCATATTCAAATTCTAATTAATTATCATGAATCATATCATTATTAATTAATTATTCCAAGCGAAATACACCTCTATTCATAATAGAGTGTTTTAATTGGATATAATTCATTTAATCAATATTAAATCAATTATCAATCCAATTCAATCAACCAACAAACTTGATGTTACTTGAAGGATAATATAATATCAAAAAATTCGTATTATTTGAATTTTAATAATTAAAAAAATACATCACGATCGCTTCAAGCATTATCCTTTACTTACCCGATGTCATGGTCAGTTCTGACGGGAGTAGGACAGACAGCTCACAGAGCAACCCGTTACCCCAAGCTCTCCGACTAGACACCATATCCGCCTCAGGTCGGGATAATTCGATTTGATCATTTTGTATTTGAGATGATAATCGATCTTTCAATCGAAGTTATACCATATAATATAATCAAACTATTTTGATTAATATTATAAGAAGATTTGCCAGTCAAATCCCCAATCTATTCAAGTAACAAAGTTTTGCATGTAGAGATTGTCATACAATTATGGTAGGATAAACTAGGATTTTCATGAAAACACTTATTCGATGATGATTGATGTTTAATCAAATATTTCATAAATAAATATTAATGTCTAATTAATCATGGCAAATTCTCAATTTCCTTGATTGACATTGAATGATAAATAAATTAAGAAAGAGATTTTGATGATCCAATCATCCATTCGACCCATCTCCACTAAACATAGAATATATAGGGCAAACGGAGTCGGAATCACGAAATAATTCCTGTAGTTTGATGGTTTGATCCTCTACTTAATTTCAATGTTAATTCATTATTCATGACATGAAAACAGTAAGAAAAAATAGTTTTGTTACATATTCGTGAATGCATGCAAAAATTATTCATAGTGGGAACTATTTGAATCAATTTCATGCACTTTTGGTACCAATCAAAGGTTACTATGTTGGGATATGCCTTAGACCTTCTAAATATATTTAATTAACCACAAAACATGTCAAACAATGCACAAATAATAGATTTTCATTTCATCTGGAATTTGATTCGAATCTTGCATCCAATGCAAAAAAACAATGATTCCCATGCATCCAAACATGAACCATGATTGCCTAGGGGTTATGGATCAACATCCAAGACCGACCAAGGTTTTCAAATCATTTGAATTATGTGAGATAATCCTTAAGCGGAAGCGTGAGGATAACATCATATGCGATCGTGAACAACTAGTCGCACCAGTTGCTCGGTGCAGCGGAATTTAAAAATTTTAATCGATGAAACTACATGATCCAAGAACACTTCTAGGACCGTTTCATCTAAACACATGCTAGATAAAGAAATACCTCTTGTAGCATGGTTGTGATCGAGTCTCAAAACAAAGAGACCTCATGACTCAAGTCCGATCTGTCGGAGGATACACTTACGAGTGCGGAGATGAATCGTGTGCTTCTCGCAATCCAAGTAGTTGATCCAAGTGATGAATCTCCCGATCTAGTCTCACGAGATCAACGTCTTCTTCATGAACGAGACGCGTCAAAGAAGGTGGAGATCCACGAGTAGTCAAGGCAGCAGCACAACAGACGATGCGATGACAGTATCGACCTTCTCTCTAAGGTTAGAGTGGATGACCACTCAGGATAGAGAGAGGGTGGCATGATAACGAGGGAAAGAGCAATTGTTGATGTAACTTGAAGAGCAAGGGTGCTACTTCTTATATAATATTTTGAGAGTCCATGGATCTCATCCATGGACAACATAAAATCAATGGATGAGATTGATTCGTGTCTCTTTCAATGGCCATGATCTTGTTGTAAGTACACAAAATATTTAATCTGATTTAATTTTAATTTAATTTATATTGAATAATTAATATAAACTAATTTCAAATTAAATCAATTATCCTTAGAGATAATTAGGAAGGAGATTAGGCATCATCCCATAAAAGGGGAGGACGACCACCCTTTCCATCCAGGACTTGGTGGCCGTCCACCACCTTTAGTAGGAAGGTGGCAATCTTCCAATTCATAAGATTACATTATCTCATGAAAATTCTCCATACTTACATTAACATTTGTTATACATTATCTCACAAAAATAATTCATAATTATCTTGTGAAAATTACAATCATGTCATTGAAAATTTGTGAATCACATTCACAACCTAGAAAAAAAATGTAAATTATATTTTCAATTAGTTATCCAATTGTGAATCCAATTCACAAAAATAATTAAATAACAAATATAAATCACAATAGGCTCTATCTAATATATTATAAATCATATTTATAATATATATACATATGAATAATTGGGTAGTGTTATCCACATTATTCTTATCTATAATAATTAAATCATATTTATTTATATTGAATCATCCTTCTCATGCATCTAAATAATATGAATCAAATTCACACTATTCGTGATAATTAAAATCATATTTAATTATATGTTTCTCAATGCTTGGATTTAATCTGACAATGAAATTACTTCAAACTCATTCAAGAATAATGTGCTTTCTCCGTAGATAATTGGAGATATGGACCTGGCGATTATACATTACACAAATAGTGACTTGGATATTGAGTTCATGTCTAAAATACAAATCTCATGGACCTCCCATATATGCTTGATTAAATCAAGGCCGTAAATCTAATATTCTCATTGCATCTGAATCACATTCAGAACAGTGTCCAACATTTGGACCAATATCATATCACTTCTCTACTGAGAGGAGACACTAAAATCCGGACATGTTTCATCACTCCCTCGGAATGGAAGCCTCATGGTTATACAATCGGTTATGATCACATCATCCTCAGGTATTCCCAATACCTATACATCCTGCATACTGGAAGATATGTGATAAACCCAAAGACGTAGATCAATTTACACTGTCATGTTTAGGGTTTCATCATTAAGTTTCTCATTTGGTCATTGGGGAAGTTGGTATCGATCATATGTTTTTCCAAAAACATATATAATTCCTTTAAATTCTTGTCATGCTCCCAAAGAACAACGACCATGCATGCAATTTGATCGCTCCCAATACCTCATGAGTGAGCTCATGTCTCCTGTTTCACAAGTGAATCTAATATAACCTTTGAGATATTGTATTACTCAAATGCCCTTATATGCACACCAGCTCACCTGTGTATAGACCTTGATTAGGTCATCAACTTATCGTTATGCCCAATGTACATACTTAGACATATAACAATACATCTGTCTCTAATCATAACATGAAATGCAAGTATCGTGACAATATACGACATAGACTTGGTTATCTCGATCTCATTAAGTCAACTCTTTGACCTGACTAATCTGACACCTCTGAACACTATTCCCATGTAGAGGACCTGCATCAAGAGGTCGGGCAGTTGTCGATCAAACGAGGAAATATTGCCATCTCTTACTCAGGCCGGAGATAAGTTCTTAAAAATCATTTGATGGTGCTTGATGAGTCCCCAATCTAACTCCTTATATATTCATCCAAACACCAGCCTCTATGATTCAACCATTAAATCAATAGTTGTATGGACATTAAGATGGACATGGTACATAACCCTAATTGTACCAGAGGGACCTTATAGTGCATTCATTCATTTAATCTCAGACAGGGAGTGAAATAACCAATCACTTTTATTGATAAATCAAACATTATAATAACATTTATTGTAGGAATGGTTTGCCTCGGGCTCACATGGCTAACAGTGCCCATGTCGAGTCCTAAAAGTCATCTTCGGAATATCCGATTCTCGAATGCTCAACTAGTGATAACATGATCTAAGATCGATCTTTGAAAACACTGAAGATCCCTATGGCTGATAAACAAGTCATCAATGTGTGGCAAAGGATAATGATTCTTCACCATTCTCTTGTTCAATTGTCGATAATCGATGCATAATCTCATTGATTCATCCTTTTTCTTGACAAAAAGAATAGGATTACCCAAGGTGAAGTGCTCGTCTCGCAAAACCCAAGTCAAGTAACTCCTGTAACTACACCTTCAACTCTCTCAACTCAGTTGGTGTTGTGCAGTAGGGAGCCTACGAGATCGGTTGTGTATCTGGTATCAATGTTATCTCGAATTCAATTCTATCTCTCAGTAGGAAATCCTGATAAGTCATCAAGAAATACATTTGGTTGTCCGATACCACTCTGATGTCCCGGGATCATCGACTCATCTATCAGATATTTCTCGAACAAATGCTAAAAATGTGACACATCTGATCAACAAGTCTTTGAGTTCGCAACAGTGAAATGTACTTCATTTTTATAGTCATGTAAAGTACCCTCAAAAGTGAAGCCGAGTAAGTATGAGATCCTGAAGATTAATTGTATTCCTAAATTTATAAACTAAGGCATGATGAGCTGATGACCAATCTATGCCCAAAATCAGGTCTACTCATCAAGTATAGTAAGAGACAATCTATGATCATCTCATGTCCGCCAATCAACACTGGTAAACCTCTTACTATTAGTCTAATGTTGAACAACTGGTCACCTGGCCCATGGATGTGTTATGGAGGATCTAAGGCCTTTGCAACTCTACATACTGAAGCTAGTAATCTCGAAGCAATGAATGAATGTGTTGCTCCATAATCAAATAAAACATGGAAAGTTCGGTTCAAGAATGAGACCACACCTTTCACCACCATAGACACTGATCGTGCCTGCTCCTCTATTGTTGCATGTAACTGACCCTGTCTTAGTGGTGCAACACTCGAACTGTCCATGCTCTGTATATGTCCCTGCGGCCTCCTGAAGTCAGAGTTCCTGCCACGGAAACTCCTAAAATGTCTCTGTGATATATGCAAACTTCTCTGTTGCATCAGTAGCCTGAGGGATTGATGTGAGATGTAGTTCGACCAGCTTCTTCTGCACTTCTTCCCTTATACCTCTGATGAATTTCTCAAATTCTCCTTGGAGAATTCAACGACTGTTGGTGCGTGTCACGACATCTCGGTATAGTAAACAAAGTACTATCTAGATGTCATCTTCCCTGTCTAAGATCTGTAAACAATCGATGATGAGACTCCTTCCACTTCCCAGAGGAAGAAGTGAGATCTGAAACTCATTTCGAAATCATCCCATGTGGGCTCACGTCCCATCTCGAAAACTGTCACGTCCCACCATATCTCTGTGAACACTGTCAATGAATACTACCACAAAAGATAACCATGTGTCTCGCAGTATGCAAATCATCTTAAAGTACCTTCATCAATCTTTTCAGCCATTTCTCAGCCTCATCAGATGTCTTGGTGCCCTCGAACATGGGCACATTGGCTCACTGATAGGAAGTAAAAATCGACTGATGCCTATGTACGTCCGAGTGCTTGGTTGCAATCTCATCGGTAACGGTACATGGGTCCCGTTCCCTGACATGATCTCCATCCTCTGCTCCATGTAATGGCATCTCCTCATGTAAGTCATCAAACTGAGACTGCTAAACCTCTATAGACTGAGGTTGGTCCTTTGGCATTTCATCCTGAGATGGATGTAGGCAAAATCAGACAATTCCTCAAACCTCATCTCTATGTCTGTGATCTCTGTCTACTGAGCCAAGGTATGGTTTTGCTGACCTCTCATAATAGTTTGTTGCTGATGGAGGTTGGCGAAGGACATCCAGGATGCACTCCAAATGATCCGTCATCTCCTAGCCAGCATTAGATGCCATGGTTCTGCACGAGAAACCAACATCACGAGTCATAAAGATTGATGATTGCGGATACCATTAATTGTACTTTTCTTTTCATACGATATGATGTGAAATTTAATTGCAAAAAGGTGACACATGTGGTTGTTGAGTTTGAATGTCATTCTTTTCCTTCATTCTTTTCCTTCTCAGACTTGCGACAAGTCGGAGGACTATTGCTATCTGAGAACTTATTGCGATCAGAAATTTAGTATTGTGAATGTGTGTAGTGGGGTGCCAAATTTAGTATTGTGAATGTGTGTAGTGGGATGCCACTGCTCTGATACCATTAAGTGTAAGATGCCCCACCCAAGATCTGGGTTACCCATTTACATAGTACTCGCAGTATTAGGTTCGCTATAGATCGCATTAGGTTACCGAAAATGAGGGAAAATTTATTTGCGATTTGAATGATAGTCACAATAATGATAACCAACCACATAACCAACAAGTGCCACCTAATTCATATTGCATTGATTTTCATATATATACATATATTTATATTTACTTGTGTCGAAAAGAAAAAACATTTTGTACATGTATCCCAAAATATAACAAAAAATAAGCACGTGAGTGTTTACATGTATTATGAACAAAAGCTATAATGTGTACCACAAACAGAAATTGTCTGAACCCTGAAGCTCATGGTCCATCTATCAGACTACAGTTGTGATGCACGTGCTTTACCTACCATTCATGTTACGAAGAAAAGAATGCCAACAAAAGTTGGGTACAATCTAATTTATTAGAAATTAAATGGGTATTTCTATGGTTTCAAAAAGAAGTAAGTAGATATGTGTTGATATGTAAAATTTAATAAGGTACTTGCATAGAAGTTGGTTTTCAAGTTGTTATATATATATATATATATATATTCTTTTTCACTCTCCACCTTAGTTATCCCACTCCATATTCTTATTTAATTATAAGATCCATTTTTAGGTAAATATCCATTTTGTTATTTATAAGACATGTTGATGGATCTTAGAAAAATGTAGACGATGTGTTTTCGTTGTGATATTTGACCTTGTCTAATTCCTCAAGCTCGTTGGATAGTCTGTGGTCTTGGTTCGGGTGAGACATCACACTATGACTTAGGATTGGGATGCCTATGTAGGCATGTAGTGGATTGTAAGCATCCTAAATAAGTTCCCAACATGTCCACTAGATTCACCAAACAACTTGCAATAGTAGCTCTCATTCTAGTGCAGAAGATTTCTGTACCACGATCGATTTTCTTTCTATTGTTGTAAGATATCATATGTAATGACAAAATCTTATTAAATATTGATGATTGATAATTTATAGGATCTAGTCTCTTTTCCTTGCATGCATCGATTTGGTGGAAGAGTAATCACAACTCAACTCCATCTGACAATGATCTTTTCTACGCCCACTACCTATTGGTGGAACAGTAACCAAAATTTCAAGCGGCGAGGAGCCCTCCTAAGAGACTCTTCCATCTCGTCATCTCAATGGAAGTGTGGTCCAGGATAGGGTTGGGGTGCACTCCAAAAATACACCCCTGAGATGGGTAGGAGAGACTCGTTGATTCGAGTCACTCCAAAAATCGGACATATCGATACATGCAAATTAGCTCGAAAAGCAAAACCAAAGGTCCTCCTGCTAGGTACCCTATTGAAACCAAGATCATCATAACTGGTCAACTAAAGCACTGGATCCAATGAGGCGTAAAATCTGCGAGCTTGTGAAAAATCATATAAAGGACTGGTATCCTAGACTGCCACACTAGGTGACTACTGCCTACCTGGGCTTCTATCTTCTGCCCAGTTGATGGTCACCGCATCCTCGCACGGTCATATGTAAGGTCAGTCTTCAATGGTTCACCATCAATTTCTCTTACTTGATTACTCAGATATGTCTCAATCTAGTTGTGATTAACTTTACATATTTAGATAAGTTTTCAATAACTATTATCAATCGTGAGCTATATTAGTGTTTTATGAAGTCAAAGGATTAATTCATTATTTTAAAATTAATGAAATTAGAAGTTGTCATCAGATTTGGATTTTGGTTCAATTAAATGCCAAAATTATCTGACTCTTCCTCTTCTTTAAATATTAAGATTTATAGCTGCCCATTACATCTATATTAAGTTTAATTTCATACAACTTCCAAACTTTTCTTATTTATATCATGAGATTTATAGCTACTTTTAATCCAAATTTAGTCTCAACTTACATGTTGATTTATCCCAAATCTCTGAATTTTAACCATGAAATTAGTGGCTAATTTGTGGGCATGTAATTTGATCTTAATTGCATGTTAATTATACCAAATCTCTAAATTTAGCTATGAAAATAATGGCTACTTAATGCTCTAAAACTTGATTTAATCGTATACAAATCATCCAAATTACCCATTAATCAACATGAAATCAGAGCTTAGAATTGGTCTGAATTTTGGGCTTATTGTGTAATTCACCCCTAAATTTCTCGCATTTCATGTATGAAATATGTAATTATTAGTGCCTGAAATTGGGTCTTAATTACATATCAATAAACCCCAAAATCTCAAATTCTTAAGGCATGAACACCAACACAAATGATCTGAAATTGATACAAAATGCATGCAATTCTCCCCTAATTTCTAGGCATGAACAACAACATAAAATGATCTGAAATTGATACAAAATGCAAAGCAATTCTCCCCCAGTTTCAAGGCATGAACAATAACATAAAATTTTCTAAAATTGATATAAAATACATGTATTATCCATCAATTTCAAGGCATGGATAACGACATAAAATAATCTAAAATTGATACAAAACGAATACAATTCTCCCATAATTTCAAGGCGTGAGCAAGAACAATAATGATTTGAAATTAATACAAATTGCATGCATTTCTCCTCTAATTTATATATTCTTGAACATATTTCTATGGATTATTTAATTAATACAAAGTTATGATCATATCCACATAACACTCTATTTTTCATCTAATTTCAGAAGAATTCTACTAGATTTTGAAATTTATTTTAACATGCATGGCAGACAGCAAGAGGAGAGGAAGAGTGGTACCTTAGATCCTCAAGGTTGGAGATCAAATTGCATGCTGCTTACTCCAAGAATTCCTTGGATTTGAAGCATGAAGTCTTCAAATGGAAATGGAAGCAACTTCAGGGGGTTCCAGAAGATCCTTCTAACATGCATCAACTTCCAGCGGCTTGTGAAGCAGCTCCAGGTGCTCCAGGGGGCAGCAGGAGGCTCCAACACCTGCAAGGGGGAGCAACAGCTTCGAGTTGCTTGTAACAGTTGTAGCAACATTTGGAGAAGCTGCTGGACAACAACTTTGAGGCATCTAATGGCTCCAAAGGGGTTGCAACAACTCATCACTCGAGGTCAGTAGCGACAGTTGGATGTTGGGAGGGGCCTCCAGCAGGAATGGTAGCAACAAGGAGCTGTTGTATTGAAGCAGTAACATCTGCTCAATTTGAGCAACACTGAACTGCTGCTTGGAGGCTCCTTTGTTGGGGAATTTATGAATTTGGGGAAAAAGTGAAAAGAAGGGAGGGGATGGGTTTGATATAAATAAGAAGAGAAAGTGTGTTGATTCCACATGGAGGAAAAGAGGGTCCATGTGTAGCTGCTATGCTGGATTTTTTAAATTATTTTTTGTTTTTCAAAACCTCTCTCTCCCTCTCCCTCTTATTTGAATACCAAAGTCACTCGTATTTACGTATTGAATCTCCAATTCAGATGTTCAAAAGCTTATTTTAACTGTCTCTGAATGACGATCAAAATGAGTATAATATTCATACTTTTTTATCCAAGATGGATGCATAAATTATCGAGATACGGTTTGATTTGTGATTAAATTTTACGCTTTTAAATTATCAAACGACCTCCGAATGACGTGCGATTGATTTTGTTGGTCTTGTTTTGTTGAATCGAATTTTATGATGGCCTCAGATTTTTTGTGATTTCTGATTGTGTCACAGCTTTTCCGATGGCACGTTTTATGATGAAATCGACTTCTGATCGATTGATCCTAACGAGTTTCAATTTACGTTTTCTAGATCGATTCAGATTATTAAATATCGATCAATAGTTTTATCCATTCTTATATGCCCTACTCGGGTCGGATTCGTGTTATTCGGATTCAGGTGTCACATTAAGGTTTGGGTTTTTCTACAATTTTTATAAGTCAGTGTCTTTTTGGCATTTTTCTGGAATGAGGTTATCAATATGTTCATAATGGAGCTAGTTTCATGTAAGTGGATTTAGGTTTGACCGCGTTAAAAGCATCATAAGATCGTGCATTCTATGTACATTCATTTAAACTTATATCTCTCCTAATTTTATGTGATGTTTGTCTTTATTTTCATGACAATTTAGTTTACTCAACTTTAATCCATATTTTTTTCATTATATGATTTTATAACGTTATCATTTTATGTGGATTTTATGGTATTTTGACCAAGAAATAAGGACCAATGTTATGAATAAAAGAGATGGATCTATGACTCATCAATACCGTTACGAGCGAGCACACATCCTTTGACCATAGATAGCTGTATGTGAGAGTTCGACACAGGATAAGGGTGGACTATTTAATATACTATTATATTAGTAGTAGTATCCCATTAGAAATATTCACAAACCACATAGATAGAAGTAGAGAAACGAATTACAAGGTACATCCATTTTTACGTGAAAACCCAAGTAGGTGAAAATCATGACCCATAACCTTGTTCCAGGATCTCCCCTCCACTCTCTCGATGAATCTTGCTTTCACAATCCTATCGCTACTTACATCGAGGGTAGCACAACATGTGCCCTCATTGAATAACTCTCAATGGAAGATTCTCTCTCTCTCTAAGAGAGAGGAATCCACAACTTGGATATTTGTATACGCATAATAAACATAAAAAATAGTTTAGAAATAAGACTTGAATGTACATGCTTATGAAACTTTTAACGCATAATCTACCCGAGCGAGAAAGATGATGATTGTTGTTGAGCATGGATATCATAAACAACTTGAGTTATTAAACAACTTTATTGATCAAAGTTCTAGATCGTAGAATCACGTAAACAAATCGAATATCGCTATAAAACACTCTTATTTTATTTTAAGAGTAGAGAATGTTTTTCGCTTATGGCATGTCTCAAGCAATGACTAGCTACCAGGGTCCTCTATATAGTGTCGAGTCTTAAAAAGTCATTAACGAGCAAAAGTGAAAATTCTAGTTTTCTTAAATTTAAATATAAAGGAATGATCAATTATAGAAACAAGTTGATCGATTAGAGGTGACCGATGAGATTAAAAGAGTGATCGATCAGCCTGCGATGGTCGAGTAGTATTGTGAAAAGTGTTCGATCTTGATCAAAGTATGGTCGATAAGCGATGATCCATTTGGATAAAATTATGATCGATCATGTCATAAAAATCAATAACCAAGGTTTGGTTAATAATGATCATGAATTGTCGATCAAAGGGTAATCAATCATATGTCCACAAATCAATTTTGAGAATTTGTTGATTTTGGCTCAGTTTTCCTAGCTGACCAATAATATGGAAAAAGTATAAGATGATTTTTCAGCACAAATAAAAATTGTGTAAACCATTCGACACGACAAAACTTGTAGAAGTGCTCTTGAGTCTTCTTTAATTGTCATCGAACTCCAAAGTCTTCAAAGATTCTTTAGACATGCATGTGAGCTTTCAGAATCAAGATTTGAGCTTCCAAGGTCTAATTGTTTTGAGTTGTAGCTTTAGACGCCATTCTTTAAGCTTTCTCTACACTTTTCATCAATGACCTTCTGACTGAAAAATCAACCAAGCTACATAACAAATAGAACATAAAGTCATTAGCAAGATCCAAGTGGCTAACATTGCGATATCAAGATGGTGATGATACACATTCTTATTCGTGTTGAGGGACCTTACCAATACAACTTTATTAGGTTTTCCCTTTAGACAGTGAAATGTTATAAATCGAAATAACTTATAATGGGTCGTCACGGGCTTGCATGTCCAACATATAAAACCCCATTGTAAAGAGGAAGAGTTGACGAGGGAAGAAGAAGGCACCTCTTCTCAAAGATCAAGGTTGGTGAACGCGCGTCCACTCCGTTACAAGGTCGGTGAAATAATGACGTAATATCACAATTGGAGTGGAGGGAGGACACAAAAGCGAGAGCTTATCAAGAAAGGGTTCTTCATGCAGAGAGAAAGCCATTGGGGAAGGGGGTCCCACTCCACTACAAGTATCCTCTCACTTGCAAGACCAAATGTGAGAGATGGTCGAGTTCACATGGGAAAGCATCGAGTGCCTAGTAACTTTACAAAAAAAACATCATATTAATATAAAAATATCTACATTACCTTGTTGAAATACATGATCATTTAATTTATATCATACCCACATTGTTAATATTTTCATTTGCCAAAGCAGCTAACTACATATGAAATATTATAATTTTACATATACATAACATCAAAGGTATTTTCTAGAATAATCTCGATTCGTCTTATGAAGTGCAATCCACAACCGTACTTGAGATGCTACGTCACCACTAGTTCGATGCTAAATTCTCGAGTGTGACTTTTTCCTAGAAAAAGTTGCATTTCCGAGTCATGTCATATCCAACCTCGGCTAAGATGGAAGCGGTAGTGAACTGGATCCAAATGAAAAATATTTCTGAGATTCATAGCTTTCTCGGGTTGGCTAGATACTATCAACATTTCAAGTCTATCTACCGAGCATTCTCGAAAATCTCAATACCGAATGACGAGAAAGATCGTGAGGTTTAATGGTCAAATTTTTTTTAATATTTGCTTATTGAATATGTATGAGAAATTGAGAAATTGAGAGATAACATGATCTTACAATGCGATTTCACCCTTTTATCTAATATTCAATGTGCAGCTGGCTTTATTTCCCTCCTTGGATGCAATTTTTTTAAATTTAGTTTGCTAAACAAGGCAAAAAACTTGCTTAGAAAAAAAAAACAAGGCAAAAAATCAGCCACGATATTGAACTTCCCACTTTTACTCAGACCTTATACATGTCAACAATACATTGGCCCAATTCCTTCCGACGACCTATAAATAAACGCAACAGCACAACCCAAACTCACCACATCACTCCCCGATTCTCCCTCTCCCCGCCCATCGATCAAACCCCCACCCCCACCACTCCAATCCCCCACGAAGCTCCGGCGATCGCTCTCGCTCGTGGGCAGCGGCCGCTCTAGGGTTTGTCGAGGCCCGGCGATGTTGTATTGGCCCCGGAGAGAAGGAGAGAATCGCCGCGCCGGTGCGTCCTGGATCGAGAGGGGACGATGCTGACGGTGCAGAGACTCCACTTGCCGTCCGACATACCAATCGTTGGCTGCGAGCTCGCGCCCTACATCGCGCTGAAGCGCGGCGATGGGTCCGTCGTGACCGACGAGGTCTCCGACTCCGCTCCCCTCGATGGCTGCTTCGTCAGATACAAATGGCGAGTAGATGCTCTTTTTCTTCGTCAGATACAAATGCCTCTGTTTTTTCCTTCATCTTTTTATTCCCATTCGTTCCGCATTCCCATCTATTCGCTTCTCGTAGTTATTGCCGCTGTGCTTCTTCTTGTTTGCCTCTATGTGACTGTGCTCGTTGTGCTAGTGTGCTTGTGATAGCGGGAGTGGAAATTCAGGCTCACGAGGAAGCCATTATGTTATTTAAGGTCTCCGGGGTTTGTGCTTCCGCATGAAGAATTGGTTTGTTGCATGATGCGAGTTGCGAAGAGTGAGTTAGTTGGTTATGCAATGTGTGTGCACTGATGAAGTTGGAATTTAGGTTCCAAGGTTACCGATCTTCGATGTTTTTGCTCCGTGGTTGCATTTTGCTGGTTGCTTGTCGTGTTGCACCTATTGATTGCCCGCTGTTCTTATGTTGCTTGTGTTGTCCATGTTTACCGCGGAATTGCAAATTATCTGTTCATACTTGTGATGACATGTTTTTGATCAGGAAACGTTGTTGGTGTTCTTTTTGAGTGCTGCTTGTTTGCTGTTAAATCTTGTGTTTGTGTTTTTATAATGAGATTTTGCTAGTTGTGTCAGTATGATTGTGATCACGGGAGCGGAAATTTGGGTTCCGAAGGAAGGCATTATCTGCAGTTTTGGGGTTTGAGCTTAGTATCGGGAATTGTAACATTAAGTTCTGGAGGACAATTGCTTGTGCTCTGTTGTTGCCGTTACTTTGGTTGTTTGTGTTTTTGTACTGAGAGCTTTAGTTTTAGTTGTGTGATTTGCGCCGTACTGATGCGAGGTGACTTTTGTATATGCTCAATTTGTTACTGCTGCTGCTATGGTACTGATATTTCCATGTTGTGATTTAGCTGGTTGCTTGGTGTGTGTCATGCTGGTGTGAGAGAGATTTCAAGTTTTGAATAGTTCTGATGAGAATTTGTGTTAAGGATTGTATTATATCATTCTTTATTTTCCTCTGCTTGTTGTTTCTGGGTTGGTGTTTTTATTTCCATATTGTGATTTTGCTAGTTGCATGCCGTGCGTGGTACTAATAGGAATGAGCTTACTAGTCTTTATTGCCCAGAAAGGTGGGCTATTTTAATTAAATGCATTGTTCGATTTCTTGCTGGTTGCTGCCGCTGCAGTTGATGCGTTGGTACTATTTGTTAGTTTAGTGACCAGCAGATTCATGGGAGAGTGTTGCATTTCAAGGTTATGTCCTTAAAGGACATTTTTTTGGGGTTCATTTGTTTTCTAGTGTCTCCTGATGCTTCTGTTTTGATGTTTTACTATACCTATTGTGATTTTCCTAGCTGTTTGATGTCTATTGGTTTGATTGGATTTTTTGTTAGGTTCTGGGCATATTGCAAATCGAATTCTGCAATACTTTGCTGCTTCTTTGCGTGTGTTTATGACTTGTGATTCTGCCAGTTGCCTAATGCATTTGTACTTCTGATTTTTGAAGGCAGACTTTAGGTTCTGGATAGTATTAATACAAAATTCATCTGAAGGGCATCATTATGGTCACTTTCTTTCTGTGTGCTATTGTTTTGTAATTTTACAACCTTTTATCATTAATGGAGTGATAAGTTTTAAGTTATTGTTAGTTAAAGGGACATCTTTATCCCCCATCTCTTACCTCTGCTTGATGTTGCATTGGGTAGTTTATTTTTTTGCTTGGTTTTGCTAATTATGTAACGTGTAGCACTAATGTGATGTTTAAAGGACTTTTTTGTATAGTAAAGCACTCATTCATGCTCCATTTAATGCTGTTTCTTGCTGCTTGTTTTGGCGTTAACTTTTTTGTGTAGTTCTGATTTTGCTATACTGTATTTTTTTAAAAGTACCGTGCATGTTTTAGTTTGGAGTGGGTTCAGGTTTTGTTTCAAGATCGAATTTTCTTTGCTCCACTTCATATTTCTGTTAAATTTAGTGTGTATTATCTTGATTTTTCAAATTGTGTTTAGCAAATGGTCTAATCTTCCTTGCTGGGATGTTACAACATTTCTCTGCAATTACCATCAGGACAAGTGGGTAATGTTGGGGTGAACCAAAAAAGTTTGGGCAGAGCCGGATCTAAGTGTTGGCTAGGTCAACGTCCTATAGTAAGAGGAGTAGTTATGAACCTGTATACCATCCCCATGGGGGCGGTGAAGGGAGAGCTCCAATTGGTAGAAAAAACTTATGACCCCTTGGGGTTATCCTACACTTGGAAGAAGAAGTAGGAAAAGGAAAAAATATAGTGATATTTTGATTCTTCGTCGCCGTAAATAAGAATTAAGAATATTGAAAATGGAATTTTTGGAATTTGAAATTGTTATTTATATTTTTACAAAAAAAAGGAGTTGTCAATTGTGCCACATTCACTAAAAAATTCTTTTGCAGTGGAAAGTTTAGGATCAAAATGCAAAATGCCCAAAATACACGCGCCCCAGTCACGTGAGGTGACGTGGCGTGACTAAAGTGCAAATAAAGTAAGTTCATGGGCCTAAGTGCAATTTTTACAAAAACTTTTAAACTGGAAACTAAAGTTTTAGGACTAAAACTTGAATACAAAAATGCTTGGGCCTAAAATGCAAAATACCCAAGTTCCAGATCGTGCGGCCGATGGAGCTTCACTAATCCACATGGTAGGCATCGGACGGCGGATTCCACTTCGTCCTGGGCGGCTAAGATTAGATCTTGGATGGTTGATCGAACGGCGGGGGACACATGGCGATCCGACGGCTCCTGTGTGCCTGGAGGTGGTCTCCTGATCCAACGGCGGGGAGAGGGTCACGAAGAACACCTCCCCCGGCGAGCTTTGGCTGGCTATTGCGGCCGACACACGGCCTCTCCGGCCCTAGGATCAAGGGCAAAAGGATCCTGGGGCCTCTTCGCGTATGGGATAGGGAGCATGAGAGAGTTGAATGATCTTTGGACCAAAGAGAGCAAAAGAAAGTGAGTAAGCACGAATAATGAAGCAATAACAAGTATGGCTTATGCAACAAGGATGCAACAACCAGTATTGAGCATAGAAGGCCATATTGATATCGATGTCGTATCGGTCCGCCTGGAAAAGGATATATTGGGATATATCGTGATATATCGACGATATTAGTGGAAATATCGGAAATTGCTCAAAAATAGCATTTTTGGCATTTTTTCAGAAATTAAGATCATCCAAGATATTAAAACAACAAATAACATATGAATACACAGTTATATCGCCCATGTCGATCCATTTATACCCCATATATCGCACATATTGGTCATTTCAAACATATCGATGTTAATGTTGATTCCTGACTTATAGATATTGGAATAGATATTGGAAATGGAGTTCGTCCAATTTCTTAAAACACTAAATAACTTACAAATATACTCTTCTATCACACATATTTCAGGTCCGCTTTCTCTTTGACCCTAGCCTCCTTCTTGATCATCTATGACCCTTATATCCCACATATCGATCATATCGAACATATCACTGCAACTATTAATTGTTGACCTATAGATATTGGAAACGGGCTCTGTTCAAGTTCTTAGAACAATAAATAACTTACAAATATACTCTTAGATCATCTATGACCCTTGTATCGCATATATAGGTCATATCGAACATATCATTGTTACTGTTGATTGCTAAGTTGTGGATATTGGAAATGTAGTCCTTCCAAGCTCTTATAACACTAAATAACTTACAAATATACACTTATATCATTTATATCGATCATCTATGACCCTTATCTTGCACATATTGAGAATATCATTGTTAGTGTTGATTGTTATTTATAGGTATTGGAAATGGAGTTCATGATTCACCAAGACTTATATTGCATCACATATTATGTATAAACAAAATGTTTGAGCTATTTTTGGAACCAAACAAATAAAGAGCGTAATAGCATTTTTTAAAGAGATATAATTCATAATAATATTTTCGAAAGGGAAAGAAGATGAATTAAAATCGATTGGACACCTCCAAGGTGAAGAACCATTGTATGCACCCCTCTTGTCGCACCATACCTTACCAGATGGGGGTCTCGCTGCTCGATCAACGAGCTTGGGGGGCTAGTAGGGGCTCAAGCGGGCGTGCGGGGGCAACGCCCCTGACCCGAAGTAAAATATATAAAACATGATGTGTTTTAATACTAGGAGTAGCAAAATAAGTAGTGAAATCAAGCTTACAAATGTATTATTCATCAATATATAGATATCAACGAAATTTCGGCGATATCAGTCGATATCCGGGATTTTTTGTATTGAACCCGATATGGGCCGATATGGCGATATATCACCGATATATGTTGATATCATGGTAAATAGATATGCACCCAGATATCAATATCCCCTGCCTCTCGATACCGATATATCGACGATATATCGCGATATGACCTTCTATGATACCGAGTACATGAATCAAGGAGGCTTGACTTAGAGTCGATAAATGTAGGAAACATGCAAGGAACATGTATGTTTTTTTTTGAAATCAAACAAGGGGGAAACACTCAGAGGTGTTCGCATGGGAGGGAACATGTATGTTATTTCTATCAATGGATTATTGGACCACAATATTTTATTGGGTCGAAGGATTTGAAAAATGGATCCATGCTGAAAAAAGATATGGCATGAAAGAATATAAGCATTCTCTGTTCTTGTATGGGGGAGTGTGAGGGCTACTTTAAGTATTGGAGGGAGATAAGGGGTGATGAGGACGAAGGACCCAAGGTACGATGTGATGATGTTAGGCGTGGTGGCCGATGCCATTTTTGTATCTCATCTGGAGGACGAGAGTTGCTTGCTTGCTCGACAACACTCACATTATCCTATTGCAAGTGACTTTTGGCTGCTATGTAGTGGTGCTTTTGTTGCGAGAGTCATAATGGGCACTGGGCTCATTACTGTAGAGTGTTGAAATTGATGTGCTTGGTTAGTGGGTTGTTGGGGCATCGCTATGGGAAGTACCGTTTCCATTGTTTGAGATGTTAGGTTGTGACCGTTAGTTGAATGCGGGATCATGTTTTCACAATTGGAGGGGGCTATCTTAACCCCATACATGGTTCATCGGTAGTGAAAGGTCCATAATATCATCTTTGCCTTGTCAAAAAGTTGATCATGCTGGCTCGATTAGAGGGATCTGAGGATGTAGTCTCCCTCGCCAGAGGCTTGCTTTGCCTACGAGATTTAACGGAGGAGGAAGCTAGCAGTGGGTCACAGGTTGTGCATCGGGCTGTATTCCCTTTGGCAGTTGGATGGTGCTGCCCCACCTTCCATGATGGTGCATCATCGCTCGGGGAGCATTGGCTTGAGGAAGTTGTTGGATTGCTCTTGAGGTCGTGGGGCCTCAGATCCTTGTATGGTTTTCTCTCCGTAGGGAAGGTACCACGGGCCATTTGGAGAGGCCTCTACCATGGAGATTTGATTGCGATGGTGGTAGAGTTTGGGACCATTGAGATCTATCCCTACTTTATTGCTGGTGAGGGTTGGACACTCGCATTTTTTGTTGGGGCTTGCAGTGCTCCCTGACGATGGATCCATCTGCGCAGCTAGATAGAGGATCCCAACCAGTGTAGGTAATATCGGTATCGATATCGTGTCGATATATCAATGATATATCAGTGCCATATTGCCGATATCAGATTGATTTTATGAAGAAAATAACCTTGGAAGGGCAAATATCGGCCATATCGACGATATATCGAGATCATCTGTCGATACTGATATATCGTCAATATATCGCAGTATGGTTTACTATGCTTCCAACTGTGTTGAGGGCAGTAACACCAAAGATGGCGACGAGGACATCTTTCTAGGGTAGTCGGCACTGCCCTTGATTAGTGTTGCTGGCAACACCCTTGGCTTACTCTACTAATTATGCGATGTTTACGTGAAATGCTACAGAGAAGGCAGAGTCAGGGTTGACTTTTGAACCCATAAGGATGTAATGGTGGGGGATGGGACTTTTTATTTCAAGCCGAACGAATTGGGTTGGGCGATACATTCCCCTTCTATGGATTCAGATCCTCTATGGGACACCATATGGAGAGGTTCTACCGAGGTTCCGATTGTGGACCATAGAGGGGTCTTTTCATCTAGAATGGGTATCATCAAGCTGGTAAATCCCCCTTCACTCAGGATGTAATATGCGGGGGTCATTGGGGATCAGGGATCAAGATCTTCCCTATCTCTGATGATCGATGGGGGCATTCCACCGCATCACATTCTGGTGCATCACGAGGAGTAGTCTTGGGGGCTTGACGCGCTTTCTCCTCGTCCCTTATTCGATTAGAGGACTATTGTAGGGCGGTAAGTTGACAATCTGTTGGTTTGGATGAACACCTGATGTTGAGCAATTGGAGCGAAATGGAAGGCAACTTTAAGCGTGCTTTGCTTGCTATGGGGGCAGATGGGTGCCCCTTCGTGGGTAGAGGAGGCACAACCATTGATGGTGGATGAGAGGGTTGCTGAACAAGTATTAGCTCAAGTTGTGGATTGTGTGTGGATCTGGCTTGTTAGGGGTGGGGTCTTCAACTTATTCGAAATGTAGTATGTAATGCAGAATGTTAAGGATGGATGAGTGTGAGAAAATGGAAATGACAAGTACTCTTTTGGCGATGTGACAGTTGGATGTGGCCTTTTTTGCAAGAAACCAAAATCAGTTATTGGAGTCCAGCTCTGTGGAATTATGTGGCTGGTACTCATTAAGGGATGCGAATGGATATGGATATATCCATATCCGATCTGCTACCGTATCCATTTTATATAGATTTTGGCATCCGTATCCATATCTGTATACATTTTAAAATGGCTACGGATACGGATATCACTTTGATATTCGTAAACATTCGTATCCGTATTTGTACATCTGTGTTCATATATAAATATAGTTGTATATTTATTTTTAATCATATATAATATAATTTTATATCTTCTTTCACCATATTTGGTATAATTATAATCAAGGGTTTAAATATAAATATCAGCATCCATACCGATCTCATGTCGATACGATATTTCGATGATATATCGTTGAAATATTGTCCATATCGATGCCCATTTGTGAAGAAAGGACCGAAATGGTGCCCGTATAGCCATATTGATATCGATCCTTTGGTGATATCGATATATCGATGATATATCACAATATCTGAAACCATGATTATGATGATATAAACATATTGCTATATTTAGACCATGTGTATTCCATCAAATACTTGTATATTTAAGCGAACATATTGAGTATTTATAATATTATTCACAGGAGATCAATATCTGCTTTACATCCGTATCCATTTTTTAAGGATATGGTAACATATTTTTCATATATATCAATATATGTATCCGCATTCGTATTCGTATTAAAAAAATGGATAAGGATTGATAACACCTATATTCGTATCCGTATCTGTTCATTTGCATCCTTATTCTCGGTTGTCATGGTTCAATGCTCTGGAGGTAGCTGGCACTATCTTTCGTTGACAGTTCGACATGGACCTTGATAAGTGATGTGCTTTTTTAAGACATGCGTTTGATTCAGAGCAGCTTCCCACTTGTTCCATGTATGGTGGGGGTGACTTTATTGTCACTTTGTTGTCCAATGATAGACTATGGGTGATGGGTGGTCATGACTTTGGCACACCGTGCACTTGTGGAGTTGATTATTGAGATGTCACTGAAGGTGTAGGATGCCTCAAATGGTGTATATACTTGGTCTATCGGCTTCTCTCGATCTGTATTGACCATTTTCTTGTATCCATGGATAGTTTGAAGCGGTTACTGTTGGCTTCGGTGAGGGCTCTATTGTGATTGCGTTATGATCACACACTTATGTGAATGGATTCTAGGGAGAGGATGAATGAGACATGGCATCAAATTTCAGCGCAAGTCAATCATAGTTCTCTCAAATTTCCATTTCTTTAGGTCATTGAAATTGAGATGTTGCTTTATTTCTTTTCCTAAGATTTTGATGAAATGCTAGTAAAATGTCAACAAAATTCCATAAAAAATACATGTCGTTTCGATGAAACAACAAAAATAAAAGAATTTACCCATGCTTCCATCGAAATTTGCTTATATCAATGAAATTTTGCCCATTTCTCGATTGATGTTTTTGAGAGCTTTATATTGTTTGAAGAATTTTCTTTAATTCGTTCAGAATTTTTATCTTTTATCTTTTGAGTGCCAGCGTTTTGCTTGTTAGAAAATTTTGTGATTGTAGCAAATTCCGATTACATGATCTGATCCACGTGAAATCCACATTTTGTTTGTTTGAATTTGTCTAAGCCTAAATGTTGTAGCACGAGGGACTCATCTGGGTTACAAAGAACATGTGATATAAATAAATCATGGATTCAGATGATGCAGTTTGCCGACAGCATGCCGTTGGCACATGCCGTTTCTCCAACTTTTTTGGCATCGATATGTATTGACTATTGAGTGTTCCCATCCCTAGATGCCAGCGATAACATGTTGGTCACTGTGGTGATTTAGGCAAAATTTGGGGGGCATCCCCGTGGACACTTTCAAATATCAATTAATATGTGAGCACATGCTACTTTTACCAGTATGTTTGAGACTTAAAGATGTCAAGAGGCATTGCAACTTTGTAAAGATGGTTTCCTTTGTTGCTCTTGTTTCTTCCCCGATTTTTCTTATTTGTCTCTTTAGTTTTTAAATGTATATTAGTTTTTTTTCTTACTTTCATTATACGTCCTTCTACTTTTATTACTATTCATTTCTTGTTACATAAACTAAAAATATAGTTGCATGTATTTTTAATATATGAAATTTTATATATTTGGTTGATAAAATGGGTTTTGTTATGATAAAGTACACGATTTTACACATCTACTTCTCTTAAACCCTTAAATGTTTGATGATAGTAGAGTTATGTTATTTTTATTTTTAGAATCCAGTAGAAACTTTATTATTTGAATTTAATCGATTTTAATAAGTTTTACACCGTTCCGAGATTTTGTTGGCATGGTGGCGGCATGCCCTTCTTAGATATCGGCAATAGGACATGGAAATCGGCAGTTCGGCACTTAAAATCTTGATATAAATATATTATTAAAAGTGCAAACTCATTTTGTTTCCAAGTAAAGATAAATGGGATGCAGCACATCCACAAAGAGGACAATGATAATATTTTGTGGAGTATCTCTTTATTTATTTCGTCATTGTCCGTCTTGGGAAGGAATCATGGAATGCAAGTTAATACAGGATGCTTGGATTGACCCTTTCTATCAATACTGTTATAAGATGATACTTTCTTTTGCTTCTCACTTTTGGTTTCCTCATTTCTTTGTTTTCCTAATTGCACATGAGTGCTTTTTATTATAGAGATCTTTTTTGTAATAATTTTGATTCTTCTCCCAAAGAATAAGTTCGTGTTCCTATTTTGATATGTAAGGAAATTGTCATCTATGCACCATTTTAAGCTTATTTTGTGCTGTATGTTACTGTTTCCTCTAGTGTTTTTTTTTAAAAATTTTGATTGCTGCTTACTTTTCGAATTTTTGAAAATGTCAAATAGGAGATCTTGTGACCCTTGTGCCCACATTTGGCTATTTCCGTTCATCCTTTGGAATACATGTAAAAAATCATCTTGGTTTGCTCATTGATTCTTTCTTCAAAGGTCTAATATGGCTGTTGCTGTTGGCTTATTTGTTTCAAATCATTCTCTAGGCTTACACAAATTGATAAATAGATGCGTAATTTCCTTTCATATTTTTTCATAATATGGACCTGAACCTGGGCATGGCCCAAGATATACACTTCATTTTTGAAGTAATAGATTTATCTGCTTGACGGTGATGAATCTCCTTGTACCATGCTGATTTTAAAAAAGGTTCTGTTGGTATTTGTTTAAAATTAAATATAGTAATTCTACTAAGTGCTTCATTTAAGCAGCTTCTGGACGGGTACTTGTTGCTGTTGATTTATGGGTATTTGTTTTTATTTATTCCCTCTGTTTTACCGTGAGATTGAGCTCAATGGTCAATGAGTATTGCTTGGCTGAAAAATAGAAAAGCAACAGTGAACTTATTAAAAGATTTTAAACGAGGTCGCAACACTTTATAAAATGATCATTTTCCTTCTATGTTGCGGGATTATTTTCTGTAGCATTTTTATCTTTTGCATTTATTAACTTAAGATTATTCGAGAAACACTAACTTATAGAACCTTAGTGATTCTGCTGATCGTTGGAGTGTTATCTGAGCATGATTTTGGTTTTGAGTAGCTCACACTTACCAAATTCTGTCTATAAGGAGTACGCCATAATTTACCCTACTTCCAAGTATTTGCTGGATTTTTTCTTAAAATTATATAGACAAATGGTTGGCATTTTCTGAGTCAATGATGCTTTAGCTTCTGCTTATTTCTGCAGGTATCGGATTGAAAATGACCTGAAAGTATGCAGTGTGCATCCTCATGAGAAAGCGACATTACAGTGCATAGCTTGTGTCAACATCAAGGTCTCTGTTACTAGGAGCTACCATTGCACTTCTAAGTGCTTCGCAGATTCTTGGCAACACCATCGCGCCTTACATGAACGGGCATCTAATATGGCAAATGAGAAAGGGACCGAAGAAGAGTCAAATTTTCGTCCGAGTAGTGGTGGATCTGGTTTTGTTACGTTTGGTACAACACAAAGTCCAGGCTTTTACAATCGTTCCACTCATGTTTATTCAGGAACTGCTTCGGGACGGAAGGAGGGTGAAATCTATATTGAAGTAGGAAGTCTCAGAACCTATACACCAACAGCTGATGATATAGGGCAAATTTTGAAGTTTGAGTGTGTTCCTGTAGATGTGGAGACTAGAATACCGGTGGGAGCTGCTCAGGCAATCTTTACTTCACGTGTCATTCCTGCTCCTACTCCTACCCCACGTCGCCTGATTCCTGTGAGCGGAGTTGATCCTGTAGCCTACTGCGAGTCTGATGGTCGAAGTTCATCAATAGGGACTTTTGTGGTGCTTTCCTATAACATTCTAGCTGAAACATATGCAACAAGTGAAAGTTACAGTTACTGTCCTACGTGGGCTCTTTCATGGTCTTATAGAAGGCAGAATCTATTACGTGAAATTGTTAGCTACAATGCAGACATCATTTGTCTCCAAGAGGTTAGTGCTGTTCCTTTTTGTTGAATATTTATTTATGCTTTACAACTTTCATTGACGGTGTTAGTCATTTGATGTTAAATTAAGATCTCATTTCAGAGTTTAGCCCCCGTATTTTCATTGTAGATCTGTTTGAATTTTAGATATTACATGTCTATTATTTTAGCATTATTTTAACACCCTGGATAAAACAAAATCAAGAACTAGGATGAATAAAATTAGAAGACTGGTGGGATGCTTTTGTTATAAGACGGGCTGTTGGGGCTGCCCTTTCTGCCTGTCACAGCTACTTTGCTCATAGGTCTGCTGGGTCTTGATGCTGGAAAGAGATGTTTGATGAAGATTTTTGATGATTATAGGTTTTCTTTGTTTTGAAGGGTGTGTGCTTCCGGGAGCTTTGAAGGACCAAAATTAGGATGAAGCTCTGGTCTTGATGGCTTGCTAGTTTTTTTTACCTACATAGTTTCCTAGGATTTGTTTTAAATGGAGGTCCTGGTGATGGTGAGGGAGTTCTTGGAGGAAATGTGAGATTCACCAGTCTGAACTGTTTTATCCTTCTCTTGCTCCGAAAGAGGGCCTCAACATCGATGACGAGGGACACCTATTGTGTTATCAAATTTGTGCACTTAATCATTATGAAATTTTGCTAATAGATTGAAGGCAGTCTTTAACGAGTTGTATTCCTTGGTCTAAATCAAAGATGTCAAGACGCACGCCTAGGCATGCCCAGATGGTCGCCTAGGCACCCCGGGCCGTGCGCCTAGAAAGAGCGCCTTGCTTTTATAGAAAATGGTGTACGCCTTGAGTCGCCAGGGTGCTTAGGCGACTATTTTTTTATGCGTACTACACATATATCACATTTTTGAAAATATGATATACATAGTGCATTTACAAAATGCGATATACATAGCGCATTTTGAAAATGCGATAGACATGTCACATTTATGAAATGCAATATACATATCTTAATAATCTAGCATCCAAACCTAAATTACCCCACTGCATTCGACCCTCATTTGACCCTGTAGCCCGCGAAACCCCTTGCGACGTCCCTGCAGAGAAAAATCTCCTTTGCTACCTCCTCCAGCGGCCTCCCTCCTCCTCCGGCAGCCTCCCTCTCCTCTAACAACCCCCTTCTCCGTCGCCTCCCTCCTCCAGCAGCCTCCTTGCGTTCTCTTGCTCTCCCCTTGTAGAATGACTTCAATGGAATCCTTGGATGGGGATGCCATTCCTAATGCTACTACACCAATCCTATCTACTGTGCAAAGGCCTGGGGAAATTGATCCCTGTTTCACCGACAAGATGAATGATCCATGCTTGAAAGCGGCGTCGAAGGATCCTGGTTGGAAGTACTCTTTTTGGCCAAATACACTAGACAAGAATAAGGTGGAATGTGCATTGTGCGGCCACATTACTAATGGTGGCATCAAAAGGCAGAAGGAACACTTGATTGGTGGTTATCGGGATGTATCTGTGTCCAAAGCCACTATGGAGATTAAGAAAGAGATGGCTGACTTCAAAAATCGTAACAAGAAGAGGAAGGTAGTCGTTGATTACAGATATAGTGGAGCTGATTCAAACATTCCTGATGCAGATGATGGTGATTTTGGTGAACATGTAGTCATCTTGGATGACTCACAACCTATGGCTACAACATGTAAAAACGTTAATTCTGGTTCTGGTTCATGTTCTGCAAATAGGCCACCTGTACGGAAGTATCCACACGGCAAGGGTCCTATGGACTCGTTTAGTTCTGCTAGTCCATGTTAGGTTGTGGCACAAAGGAAGGTAGCAAGGGCTCATGGTGAAGCACAACAAACTACAATTGAGTTTGCTTTTAAAAAAAGATGCTACACAGGTGGCATATGCTGCCATAGTTGAACTATTCTATACATGTTGCATCCCTTTTAACGTTGCACAACGAGAAGCATTTGAGGTGGCAGTGGAGGCTATTGTCCAAGCTGGGAGAGGATTCGTTCCTTCATCTTATCACCAATTATGAAAGCCCCTACTTGAAAGATTATATGCAAGGACCAAATATTTGCAGGTGAAGCATGAAAGCAATTGGAGGACATATGGATGCACGATTATGTGTGATGCATGGACTGATAAACGACAATGAAGTCTGATAAACTTCCTTGTTAATTCTCCAGAAGGGTCATTTTTTATTTATGCAAAGAATGCAACATCCGATATACATACTGGGTAATATGTGTTCAAATTGATAGACGAGGCTGTGGAGATGGTGGGTGAGGAGAGCGTTGTACAAATTGTCATCGACAATGCAAGTAATTTTGTATTAGCAGGAAAGTTATTGATGGAGAAGAGGAAAAACCTCTTTTGGACTCCATGTGCTGCACACTGTTTGGATTTGATGCTTGAGGATATTTCCAAGTTACAGAAATTTGCAGGAGTTATCAAGAGGGCCGGAAAAGTAACAACGTATATTTACTTGCATATTCGGTTGCACGATGCGTTTCTACAGTTCAGTGAAGATCGCCAAGAGCTGTCTAGATACAGAGTTACCCGCTTTGCTACCAACTATTTGACCCTTACTAGTTTGCTAAAGCAAAGGAAAGCGTTGTCGTCTTTGTTTATTTCTAAGATGTGGAACACTAGTTCTTGGTTGAAGACACATGATAGGAAATATGTCTATGAAACTGTGATGGCGAATGCTTTTTGGGAAAAAAATGAAGATTACCTTAGAGCTGTGCAACCCATCGTTACCGTGGTGCGTTTAGTGGATGCTGATGAGAAGCCACCCATGGGCTACATTGCTAGGGTATTTGACACTGCAAAAGAAATGATTATTGAAACTTTGGTAGGAGGGAAACATATTACATGCCTATTCTACAAATTATTGAGTCTCGCTGGGATAATCAGATGGCTCACCCTCTGTATGGAGCAGGATGTTTCTTGAATCCTGCATTTTATTGTAAAGTGAAGGACAACAATGAGGCATTGATGGGAAGGTATGAAGGTGATTTCATATTTTACCTTAAGAGGATGGTTGATGATCCTGATCAACAAGACGTGATATGCTCTAAAATGGAGGTCTACAAAGGAGCTCGTGGTATGTTTGGCAAGACAATTACTATTAGACAAAGGAAAAAACCTTCATGTAAGTTATATTTCATTATTTATATTGAATGATTTAATGGTAAGATCTGTTTACATTATAGACTTATTGTGTAGTGGAATGGTGGGATACTTATGGAAGTCTCACCCCTGCTCTGAAGCGGGTGGCAAAGCGTATTTTGGGACTATACTGCTCATCTTCTTCTTGTGAACGCAATTGGAGTGCTTTTGACTTTGTATGTATCAAAAACACTTATAAATTTACAAATATAAATGTCAACTTTAGACTTGTAAATTTCTGTAATACTTGAATGAATGTGCAGATCTACATAAAGAGGAGGAATAAGTTGGAGGTTGATAGACTTTCCAAGCTTGTTTACATCCAATTCAACAAACAACTTGAGAGATCCAAAAATAGGAGGCTGGAGAATTTAGCAAAAGATTTTGATCCAATTGCTCTTTCAGAGTTAGATTGGTCGAGTGAATGGATGACATGTCTTTACGTAGAACCAGAGGTTGTACTGGGGCTTACAGCGAAGGCCATTGATGAGGTATTATGTGCATCTCAAGCATATGAAGGTTCTTGTCCTAGAAGGAGTCAAACACAAGCACAACCAAGCACTTCAGCACGTGGTGGTCTTTGTGGCCGTGGTTGCGTGGTACTCGTCGTGCGCATGTGATTAGGCGACAATACGTACCTCCTCATGTCCCGGACGATGAGGAGGAAGAAGTGGAGGAAGATGATTGGATGGATCTAAATGATGATGGCCAAGAGCAAGATGAAGGACATGAAGAAGAAACTAACCTGTGTGATGATGATGATTGAAGCATTAGATTATTGTCTTTCAGTCTTTGAAATGTTGTGCTATGCCAAACAGTTTGTCTATATTTTTATTACATTTCCCCCTTTTTTTGGTTGTAACTGGATAGCTTGTTTAATTATCTATGTTTGGTTCCTTTTTGTGTTGTGATTCTTCATTCTTATGATTAATCACTAATATTTGATTAAACGATATTTATTACTCTAACACTCTAGTTACTATGTATTTATAAAATCAAAAGTTCTAAACAGATAAATAAATCCAATACCTACTGTATTTTTTAAAATATAATAACTGATGTCACATCTTCAAAATACGATACACGCTTAAAAAAAATAAAAAATGATGTCACATTTGAGACATGCGTCATCCATTTGCTTTAAATAACTATGTGTCGCATGTCTCAAATGCGATATGTAGGACACACTTTGGACAACGCCTAGGCGTGCCTAGACGTACATGTGCCCATGTTTAACGCCTTGCCGCCTTAATAACCATGGTCTAAATATTGAAGCAAGATTTATTTTAGAGAATTTGGGTTGGTATTAGGATAGATAATTGTGTATTCTATCCTTTATTTGTTTAACTTTCTTTGAGAAAAAATGCATATTTATGTTGATCATATTTCTAGACATGTTCAACATCTTTCTATTAACACTCTTTGATTTATTAAATACGCACAAAGTCCTTCCCTCATTAGATTATCATATCCCGCTTTTGTGCAGATTGCTGAGGGCACCTTTTTCTTTTCATGTGTATGCTTAATCCTTTTGATTGCCCATGGATTTTTTGAGGGGATAATCTTCTACCTATAACTTCAGCTCTTTTTTGAAGCAAATTTGACTTTATTTAGGTTCATGAGATTGAACCTTCATACACCCTTCAGGTTTTATTCCTGATTTAGGACTTTTTCGTGCATAAATATAAAACTATAAAAAGTGCGCGATAAGTTTAGGTCATATAGAACTATTTTTTACCCTGTGAACAAAAGAGATATGAATTCCATCTAAGAGAGTTGGCTGCTCTTCTAAGGATCTCCGTTTTTCTGACGGAAAAAAGGAGAATGCCGTTAAGGCGTATACCAAAAAAACTTTATATACACACAATTTTAAGCATAAAATTACAAAGATAAGACTCTTTAAGAATCTCGGATTATACAAGTACATTGTCCACATACCGAAAGACGTCTTTTTCGGCCAGTCAGATCAACTAAATCATAACTAAGAGTCTAAGACCCAAATTCAATCAATATCTGAACCTCTCCAATTGACATTAATATACTACACACCCATGAGGTAGCTATCTGCATTTGACAGTCTAGCTCATCCTCCAAACCTCCTTAGAGGCGACACATTAGAAGAAAATGCAATCTATATTATACAATTATTTGAAGCAAAGTTGACATGTGCCATCCACCCCCTCAAAGATTTTGATCCTCCAGGGTCCATACATCATCAACTCCCACCATGGAAGCCAATGAAAAATGTGAAATCGTAAAGGGACCTTCCAATTCCAACTTCTTTTGCAAGCTATGCAACAATACCTTGATAAAAAACCTCTAAAGCATTCACCATCTTATAGGCCTCCTGACATAAAATTTCCATTGGCAAAGTCCCGCCTAATAATCAACTCGAGTAGATAGCCCCTTATTGAAAGCCAGAAGCTCATTCAACTGCATGTAGTCTATCACCAGTTTCCCTGAAATATCAGAGTGAAGGGAAGGGGGGAACACCATTCCCCTAAGCCTCCACCATACAAAGTTCCTAATCCATAGCCAAAGCAAATAAACTAGGGAAGCATTCATACAAAGCTCCATATACATTCTATTCGTCTTGTCGAAAGCTGAAATTGCTTCCATTACCTAAACTCGTCATCTCTGAAAAATAGATCTTTTGGAGAACAACACCGATCCCTTTCCAGAAAACGGATAACAAACTACCCCATGTGATAATGCAAGAGTTTTAGCTTTTAGAAGTTTCACTTATGTTTGAAATTGACTTTAGCATTTGGTGAGAGAAGTATGCACATATACACATCAAAGCTCATGAGAATAGATGAAGCTATGATGCAAATTGGTGGATAAGAAGAAGAAATTAAGTCACGCCAATTGTATGGGATTTTGGATGGGAATTCATGGAAATGTGTATGATGAGACATGAAGAATGTTGAGCCGCGAGAGAGAAGAAATAAGGTCCAGAAGAATATTGGATGGTAGATGGAAAGAAAGAAATCTTAGATCCAAGAGTAATAAAGTCAATGCCTCAGGATAGGAAAGATTTGGGGTGAGAAGGGAAGAAATAGGATGAGGAGAAGGTAGAGCATGCCAAGCCGCGTGAGGGGGACGAAGAAAGATGGAGGATGGAATGGAGTGTCCAAGAGAAGAATGAATTTAAAGGCGGGGGGAGAAGTAATATGGTCGAGGGGATTGGAAGGTAGATGAGAAGATAGAAAGCCTAGATCGAAGAAGGATGAAGTTAATGGCTAAAGAGGGGAAATATTTGAGGCGAGAAAGGACAAAATAGGATGGAGGGAATGTTGGGTACTGCAATCCGCGTGAGGTGGAAGAAGAAAGAGGGAAGATTGGAATGGATTGTCTAATAGAAGAAAGAATTCAAAGGCGAGGAGAGATACCAAATTAAAATTAATCCAAATTCATATCATTCGTCATGCTTTTTTAATTACACATGATGGTGGCGTGATATAGGAAGGCAACACAATTTAAAGTGCACACCTCTCCATAAATGACACAAGCCTTCCCTAAAAAACACTTCCAAAGGGCATCCTTTGGATACACAAATATAAAAAAAATATAAAAATATAAAATTGACAGACACAAACCTTCCCTAAAAGACACATCCTTTGTATATAAATAACAACAACAACAACAACAAACAAACGCGGCCTTTTCCCACGTTAAGTAGGGTCAACTACATGTATTCTTTGTCTCCATTCAGATCTATCTTGGGTCAATCTTGGACTTAGATCCAAAAAACTAAGATCCCTTTGTATATTCTCATTCCAACACTTCTTGGGCCTTCCTCACCCTCTCTTAGCCAACTCAACATCCCAAAACTCGCATCTTCTAATTGGTTCACCGGCCGACCTCCTTTGCAAATGGCCGAACCACCTTAAGCATTTTTCTCGAATCTTATCCTCAATCGGAGTTATACAAACTTTCCTTATGATTGCATCATTCCAAATATGATCTTTATGTGTGTGTCCACACATCCACCTTAGCATTTTCATTTCTGCTATTATCGTTCTCTGCACATGTCTATGGTTCACATGCCAACATTCAGATCCATAGAGCATAGCAGGTCTCACGATTGCTTTGTAAATCTTTACTTTGATTTTCAAAAGAATTTTCTTATCACAGAGAATAGTAGAGGCTCCTCTCCACTTTAGCCAACCTGCATTTATTCTATTAGTAACATCTTTATCGATTTCCCGATCATGTTATAAAATAGATCCCGAGTATCTAAAAGAATCTCTTTTGAATGTTATCGTCAACAATCTTCACCTCGATTCCTTCACCATCCATCAAAAGTATACTCCATATATTCCCTCTTAGCCATACTTATACGAAATCCTTTAGCCTTTAATGCATGTCTCCAAAGCTCAAGCTTCTCATTTACTCCATCTCTAGTCTCATCAATCAACACAATATCATCGGGGAATAAAATACATTAAGTATCTCATCTTGAATGTGACTTGTCTACACGTCCATAATCAAAGTATAAAGGAATGGACTGAAAGCTGAACCATGATGTAGATTAATGTTGATGTCAATGTTGAGATTCTTATATCTCTTGGTCTTTATTTATATTTGTTTATCTTTCAGTTTATCTTATGTAATTTTACCGGTAGAGCTTTTCTCCTATACAAGAGAGATCTAGGGCTTCGTGAAATACAACTTTATTTTTCCTTTCCACGTGGTATCAGAGCAACGGTCCTAGACTGGAGCCTGTGCCCTAAAGACCTACCCCCCACCAAAACCCTATCGCGCGCCTGCGTCGCCCTTTGCACCTGCGTCGTCCGTGCACCCTACGCCGTGCGCCGTGCACCTTGCGTCCGTATGCAGTCAGCGACGCCTCGCCCAGCACACGCCTCCAGCGTCGTACGCCTGCGTGTCCCACACCCATCGCACTGCTACGCACCTCCAGTGCCGTGCACCTGCATGTCTCCAAGCGCATCGCCGTGCACATCTAGCACCTTTTGCGCGTCTCACGCGTAACCAGCACACTCCCGTCCGTGATGCACCGCACGCGGCTTGCTCATGGTAGAGATTCGACACTGTGATCTTAGGTACTTAGGGTGTGACGTGAATATCTAAAACACCCTAGTTACCCAAAGGAATCTCCAGAAGAATGGAAGAGGTTGTGGTATGAGTCTACACCCACAACCATCTTCCTGTATGTTGTTGTAGACACATGTCTTTCTTGTTGCTGACCCGGTCTTGGAGATCGTTGTCATCATGTCTGACAACAAAGCATAAGTTCCATCCATGGGTGCTTTCAACGGTCCAACAGCCATCGTCAAAATGGATGGAACCAATTATGAATTATGAACTGTGGGCCATGCAATTCATGAGTTTAATGGAGTGCAATGGCAAGAAGCACATCCTCATGACAGAGGAGCCACGTGACAAGACTGGGACAAATTCCTCATGGGAGGCAGATGATGCATATGCACACATGTGGCTATCCGTGACTGTGTCCACGGAGACAACTAATGATATTTTGAGTCAGCCTACTGCAAAGGCTATGTGGGATATTATCGCCGCTACATACTCTCCGGCGATGAATGCATCGAAGATACTGCAGCTTCAACATGATATCTTCACATCAAAGCAGAATGGTTGCCCCCTTCATAGCCTCTATATTTCTTTAAGGGGTATATTTGAGAAGCTACATGGATACATTCCCTTGACTGTTACACCAGAGCAACTCAAGGCATACAGAGACCCTGTGATGACTGTGGTCTTTCTAGCAGCCCCTGACCTTGAGTATGACGCAGCTCGTGTCCATATTCTTACTGATGCTACCATACCTCCGATGGAAGAGGCATATTGTAGATTGAGTAGACTATCTATTATCATCTGGTAGTACTTTACAGTTTAGACATATTCAGCTATGGTTGTATCACGCGATAGAGGAAGCCCTATACCATATCGTGGTAGGGGAGGCCCTAACCGGGTTAGAGGAGGGGGTGGTTGACCTCGTTAGCCACGCACTTACTGCTACAGTCCAGGTCACTCTGAGGAAACCTGCTATTCTAAGCATGGGTTTCCTGCTTTAACTCGAGTTGGAGAGCAGGCACAACATGCTGGGAGTCCTTCACCTGCATCTGACCAGAGATTTGATGAGCTTGTATCACGTCTAAGGGAGATTATGCTTGTTACTTATGGATCTACCAGCTCTCCTTCAAGATCCTCAGAGGTAGCTGCCTCAACATCAACATCTACGTCATGTATATCATATGCCTTTACTAGTTGTTGCAGGGCAGACTTGTCAGAATGGATCTTGGATTCCGGAGCATCCCATCATCTCCGTGGTGACAGAGGACAGTTTAGTGTTTTTCGTTTTATTCATCCTGGACGGTCTGTGGTGATAGCAGATGGGGCACATTTTCCCATTACTGGTCAGAGGGAGGTGCAATTGACTCCCGGACTGAGGCTTCAGAATGTCCTTTATGCTTCTGAATTTTCTATGAATTTACTATCATTTAGTCAAATCACCAGTACATCGTCATCACTAGTACAACATTATTTATCTTCCCAATCCGGATCCTTACATAAGATGAAGCCCTATCATACATATCCTTTATGAGGTTAATGTATAGGACATGTACTCGTCTCTTCTCCAAAACTCTCCACAGTATTTCCCGTGGGACAAAATTATATGCCTTCTCCAAATTAATAAAAATCATATGGAGATTCTTCGTTTTTGCTCTATAAATCTACATCGTTCTCCTCAACAAGTGGATGGCTCCAATAGTTGAGCGACCGGACATGAATCCGAATTGGTTTTCTTTTACTTTGGAAACTTGCCTCAACCTTCTTTCGATCACACGCTCCCAAATTTTCGTAATGCGACTCATCAACTTGATACCTTTGTAATTTAAACAATTTTGAATGGCTCTTTACTTAAAGAGGCACCATAGTGCTTTTCCTCCAATCTTCCTGCATTTTCTCGCTTCACTAAATAACATTAAATAAATTTGTAAGCCAATTCAAACCACGCTCATCTAAAACTCTCCATACTTCTATATGAATGCGGGTCCTACACCTTACCTAGGCCTCATAACCTTCAAAGCTTCCTCTACTTCCTTCCTTTATATTAGTCCATAGCTTGCACAATTCTAGTAACTTTCACTACTAGCTAGTCCCAACCAAAGTGACATCTATGTTTCCTTCCCCAATGAAAAGCTTACGGAAATACCGCTCCCTCAATGAAAAGCTTTGGATATATAACCATAAAAATGAAATAAACAACAACAGAGCCTTTTCCCATAATTAATGAAAATATGAAGTTGATAAATTATCTAATGAAAACCATGCTGCAATCGAGTTTTCTCCATTTTTAAAAACTCATCTCCGGATGAGTTGTCTTGATTGCAAAGGCCATTTGGTATATATCAGAAGTAGTTGCTTGTATTGTAACTTGCTGGATGAACGTTTATGTAAATTTCAGAATAATTTTGATCCGAACTTTAGAAGAAGTCTTTGAGAGCATTGCTGCATTTTTTCGATTTTTTTGAATGCGGAGTCCCGAGGACTCAAAATGAAATATATTGAAGTCTTTGATGATGCAGTTGCTGGGGGAGAAAAGCTGAAGGGCTGGCCAAGATGTAGGTAGCATTGTTTTTAAAAACGTACATTGAGCTGTTGAGGTGTATGCTTCGAGGCGTTTTTCAAGGAAAAACACCTCAAGGCTATAGCCTTGTGCAACCTCAGTGAGGCGTGTGCCTCGAGGCGCTGTATCATGTATAAACAGTTTTTTTACTACAATATTTTTTCTTTTCTTTTTGATTGTGGGCTTTTCATCTTTCGTAGACAAGTATTTTCAAGTCCTTAAGCTCACGATTCACTGAAATGTATTTTTTTAGTTTATTAACATATTAAGCTTATTTTTACTTTGTATGCATGTTCTTTGTAAATCAACATGAACAAAAAATTGAGTCTTGAGTCCTTAAATCTAATGCCTCTACTCTTTAGTATGAATCAAGCATAAATGCTTTCTTTATTAAAATGTTTGGATGCAAGTCCCCTACTTTGACCTAAATTTAGAAAAAATATTTTTGTAAACATGTCTCATCTTTTCTTCTATTCTTTCGGGACTAAATTAATACACCTTAAAGCATGTATGAACAAAGATGGTCATAACATGCAATATTCAAGTATTTTATCCCCCAATCCTTATGGTAAAGTAAAAAGTGATCATTGATTCATTGCTTACTCTCTTATCCTTCTCAATTGAATGACACAAATATCTCACCTAGTTCTGAAAATGGCGTGTTACATCTAGTCCCTTTAGTTAAATTTTATTCAAAACTTTAAATTTTGTGGAGAGTTACTTATTATTGTGCTTGCATATCCATATTTACTTGACTCCGTACAGATTTAGAGTCAAAAAAAGAGAGAGTTATATAACAACTTGGATGTTTAAACCATGATGTTAGCATTAAAATGTCATGGAGTTGTATTTAATCATAACTATTTAATTTCTAGAACTTGAAAATTGTAATTACGATTAATTATTATGTTTTATGAAAAATTTTCTTTCACGAGTGAGGCTTACGCCTCGATACGCCTCGAGACTTACGCCTCGAGGCAATACTGTGGAAACGCTTCCAAACGCCTCACTCTTTTTAAAACCTTGGTAGACATGGCCTCAAATTTCAGCGAAATTCGGTCGAATTTCTGTTGAATATCGATATCCTGTCGAAATTGAAATTCGACCGAAATGGCGGAAATGACCGAAATATGAGGGCCCTAGTACAAAAAATGATCGAAATGACCGAAATTTCGATCGAATTTTGACCGAAATTCCACCGAAATTCCGTTTCGGTCGATCACTTAAATGGTGATCGAAATCGGCATTTAGGGCCTTGTTGGTAGATAGAGCACTAGGAGGTGTGACCGACAACTTAGGTGGATGTTTTGGTGGTGGTCAAGGTTTTGTGAAGCTTAAAAAGAGGTAATGCTGTGCTTATAGACTAACAAAGGTTGTAGTTGGTGGGGCTAGTTGGTGGAGGGGCTTATTAGGTTGAGCGGAAAAGTTTAGAGTTGATGTAGGTCCAATAATAACTTGACACATGATTAGAGAGAAAGAGGATGGTGGTTGGACATGTAGAGGTTAAGCGACGAATGATGGTTACAAGGTGAGACAATATGTGGATTTGAAATATGATTTTGCACAAACAAGATAATGGTTGAGTTAGTAGTGAGTAGTGAAAAAGAGACAGGGGCATGGTAGTGGGGGTGGTGGTAGTTGTAGGATGGTGGTTAGTTGGTGGAGAAGGTTTTCTTAATGCAATTAGAGTTGCCGAAGTTGGTGTTCGGTATTCAATCGGTGGGATCACTGAATCGAGAATAATCTCGGTATTTGGACTACTATTTAGAAATTTTTGGGTATATATTTATTTATTATTTAAAATATATAATTTTATTTTAAAATAAAATATATATATTTAAAACAATTGAATATATCTATAAATTTGTTTTTAAAATAAAATTATATATTTAAAATAATTAAAAATATTTAAAAAATATATATTTCAATGGTGGTAGTGCAGTCACTGCAGTGTGCCTAGTGCCTACCACCCAAAAGAGGTTCAAACCCCTCCTTTTAGGGGTTGCGTTAGGTAGGTAGCCAATAACCCGTGTAAAAATGGTCAGATCTTTCAACATGGATTTGAGCAAGAAATCATATACCAGACCCTACTTAAAGTGGGAGAAGGCTTTACCATTTTTATGTAATTTTATTTTAAGAAATATATTCCTGTACGTTTATGTTGATATAGCTATGCCATCCACGATTATACGTTAAGATTTTATTTCAAGGGATATTTAAGTTGTATTTTTTTAAGATAAATGTTGATTGAATTGAGTGTGGAATCAAGAATCACCAAATTATAAACATAAACAATGGAAAGAACAAATCACAATCACAATTCTATTTATTATATCCTACATCAAGGCTTCTCAATCACGAAATTCAAACATAAATGCATAATAAGTGTGAGAAATCAAGCATAACAAGTACAATGAATTGGATGACCTGATTAGAATATAAGAATAAGCAAGCAAAAAAATTTGACCTAACTACACCTCTTCAATACATAATCAAATGAGAGTGAATCAACTATAAAAGAATAACGGATGATTTTTTTTGGATTTGACCTCATTGAGTCGATGAAGCTGAAAAGTGGAGAGGTTGGAGGCATTGCAACTCGTGCGCAACAGCTCGTCATGCTACAGCTAGTCGTGGTAGATGGAATGGAGGCACCACCTCATAGGAGCAAAGGGAGGTTGATTTCAAGATAATGAAGTAGCGTTGTTTTTTTTTAGGTCGTGTGATCGCTGTAACATCGGGTTTAGGGCATTCACAACTCACGGGTGAAAGGACAAGGAGGGCTATTATTCGACGGCGAGCTCTTTGGGATGATTATATGGTTAGGATCCTTTAGTGGATCCAATCGAATGAATTTTTAAAGTTGCGGTTCTTAGTCGGTTGAGTAGTTGAGGTAGACTATTTGGTTTGGGAGAATAATGACCAAATAGCCTTATTCTATTCGGTCAACCCCATCACATATCAGATCCATTCCACCACGTACTGTATCAGTGAATGCAATACAAGTTCTAAGAACCGGTCTTTAATTGAATGGATGGAAGATATCTGGGGGAAGGTAGAGCTGGGTCGTCATATATTGGGTGCGACATGGAAACCTCCTAAGATACCGAATAACGCAAGCAATTAAGACATGCTAGTTGCATGAGGTTCTGGACTGGAATGCGCGAATATGCACATGATGAGAGAAGGAACACACTCAACCGTGGGAGGGCGAATAAATAGGGCCGAAAAGGGGATTGGAAGGCAGAAGAGAAGAGAAAAAACCCAGGAGGAAGAAGGATAAAGTCATCAGCTAAAGATGGGAAAGCTTGGAGGTGAGAAGGGAAGAGGTAAGATGAGGAGAAGGTAGAGCATGCTTTCAAGGCAAAGTTCTTTCATTGCTCTAATTCCGTGCACAATCACCCAAGAACTCAAACTTTAAATAAAGGACAATCAAATTAAAAAAAACCAAACCTGTATAACAAGAATGCTCTCATGATCTTTCGGTTTGATGCCATGTGGAAACATAAGATATAATATGCGAACTCAAAGAACAAGAACAAAACATGATTTATGTGTTACCTACTCCAGAAAAGTGGGTTAATACCACATGAGAAGAGTAAAGAAGGATTGGATATTTCATTTATGTGTTTTGCAACAAGTATAGAGGATGTGAGGCTCTTTATATTGTTCCACAAATACAATCAACTCCCAACACTCAACAATTTGGGACTAAACACCTACACAGTCCAATTTCACTATTCTCCCTACAATACACAACCGAACTACCCCTTCCAGGATGACCTGAAAGTCGTCCACAAATTAAATTCCATCCACGAAATGTTGAGATGTCTCTAGACCTCATTGGAGAAAGGATAAATGAACTCATCCCTAGTTCAGAATTATCTGGTGAGCCGTAAATTCCCACTTGGTGTCTGTCGACCCCTCAGGATCCGGGTACCCGTTTACGCGCAATTCGCAAGATATCATTCACAATTATATCGCACAGGTTGTAAAAATACAGGGAAAAATTTTTTCGCGACTATGACATTCATTCTCATCACATGTCCACAAGTAAAAGAGATAGATATCACCAGAATTTCCTTTCATTAATATTCATATCCATTTACAACATGTACAAGCATATTCCATGTTACAACATATATCCCAAAATGTGACAAAAGAGATAGCATTTACATCATCATCTGTACAAAAACTAAGACAAAGTAAATCATACCGTCGGGTGTACACTATATCTCCTGGAAGCATGTATATACTGAGCGGCTACGAAACTGCAGGCTGTTTGCCTGCCACGCACAATAGGAAGAAAAGGCGTCAGCGGTTGCTGGTACCTCCCAAAAACTTATATAAAATAACGGCATTTATTATTTACAAAAGAAAGCAAGCAGAAAGGCAAGAGCAACTCAAATTAAGATTTAATTCTACTTGCAAATGAAAACGGTTTTTCAGGTTACTTGTAAGCATCTCAATTGTTCGTAATGCATTTCTAATGACTTTCTCTTGAACCCGGCATTTCCCATATGTAACATTATTTCGATAGCAGTTGCGTAATCATGAGTGTGTGAGGGGGAATGCATATATCATTTTCCTTAGAGATCTTGTTGGTTAGTGAAAGAATGGAAAAGTTGAGATTATAGAGATCTATTAATTTATTCTTGGGTAGAGAGAATGGTCTTTTGATCTTAACTTCTCAAATCCATCAATCTTCAATGTTTCAGATATAACTCCAGATGTTGTAGATGTAGATATGGATGATCTAGATATAGAATCGCCAAGTCTGTTTGGCGAAGTAACTCAAGCGGTGAAGAAGCCTGCAAATGGCTCTTCCGTCTCGCCCTCTAATTGGAAGCGCGGTCCAATAGAGGGATAGGTCTATTCTCCAACTACGCCACTGAGACGGGTGAGAGAGACTCCCTAGAAAAGTCGCTCTAGAAAACTGCCTGACTAGTATAGGCGAACGAGCTCGTACGTAAAAACTGAAAACCAAGGATCCCCCGCCTGGGTATCCTAAAAGACAGGGTCAACGGAACTGGTCTAAAGTCAGGATCCCAACGAGGTGTAAAAACACTGCGAGCTCGCGTAAAAACCGTGTAAAAGACTGGGATCCTAGACCCGCGCATTAAGCGGCCGCTGCCCTAACTGGACTTCCTAATCTCCCGTCCAGTTGAGGGTCACCGCGCCCTCGCGCGGTCAAGTGTAAAAGGTCACAATGACCGGCCAGATATTCATCATCCATGATTCATATCAACCATTTGTCCCACAGATTTTATAGTGATGTGTGTCATTCAAAATTCCCACAACCTATTAACTCTAATTTATAAACTTAGAGCTGCATATTATATCCCAATGTCGATTCTAACGAATGATTAAGATTATTGGTATTATAAAACACCTGGAATCTTACCCAAACTTTCATCATAACTATATGAAATCTCGAATCAAGGATGGTCTGCATTTGGAGTTTTATTCACGCACCCAAATATCATCATATGAAATTCTAAGTGTGTACTTCATGTTTGGTCAAATAATTCTTAATAAAGTCATCCCCCCGGACTCTTTATCTACTAAGTTACAAGGTCCGTATATTTTTGTTATAGATTCACATATCATTCTTATTTAAGAACAGAGTCATTCTTTGAGAATAAATCTTGGAATCATGAAATTTTTAAACTTTAAATTAAAACGAATACAAAAAGGAAGTAGATATTTCAAATTTTAAATTTGAGTAGAGAAAAGATCTTAGAAAATTCAAAAATCTGAGAAAAGAATATAGCATATTTCACTGTTTAGAAATCCTTAAATTAAAGTTTTATCAACAGACATAGGCTTATGTAAGTAACTCCCAACAGGAACTCAAAAGCACTAATCTAACCATCCTCCTAAGTACAAATTCCTATACAACAAGGTATGAGACACTCAGTAATATGGCAAGACAACAACCCCCTTATCCCTCTAAGGTAAATAATTTACTTTCCTTAATAAATATAAATTTTTAAACTAAGTACATATTTACAGTGAGACTTAACACTTGATTTCAATTTTCAGAATCTAAATGATGCAGATTTCTTGATATATTAACTAGTCAATTATACCAAAAGAAAATAAAAGGCAACGGATGTTCTCAGCTTATTACAGGAAAAGCCAATGAATTTATATCTGTAAGGATAGTCCAGAAGATTCTTCAAATAGATGCATGTTATGAATGTCGAAAAATCTCAGAAAACAAATTTGTTTTCACTATTCAGGTGGTAAATGTATAGTGATCTGGTCCTCTCAAGCTTAAATAACAACTTCTATCACATGGTGATAATAACCAAATTTTTTATATCAAAAATTAAAAAAAAACTATCTTATTAGGCACTTTATACAGGTCACATTCTATTCTGAGGTTAGCAGAACTCGTTTCTCCTTAATTTCTGTCCTTATTCTGTCATTAAATGTAGTAGGTGCTCCAATCTTATAGAAAAGGACTACATAAAAATTAGATCAAAAATTTTTTAGAAGTTTATTTCAAAGAATATCCCAGAATTTCAGGAAAGGAAGATCAATTGAAAGGGGGACATGCATGGCAGCAAAAGGGAAATTAAGGATGATACCTTTGTTGTATTTGTTTCAATTGGAGGACTTGCATGCGTGAGGAGCTCTAATTGGGAAGGTGCAGCAGTTGATGAGAGATTTCTACAAGTCTTTAAAAAAAAAAATGGGAGCAACAATTGTTGTTGCAAGTTGAAATGCAGCCAGACTCCTTCGATTGAAACTTGAGTGAGAGAGAAAAGAGAGGGTCTCTCTCTTTATCCCCCGCTGGAAGTTTTTGAAGGTCGTGAGAATAACAAGGGAAGGAGGGTTGTATGGGTGTTTATATACCCAAGAGAGTGGCGTTGTTGCCTGCCAGGTGTAAAAAAAAATCCAGCCAACTGTGGTCATTAACTTGCTGATCTGGATTTTTGAAATTTAAGTTTTTTTTTTTGAACCACGTCTGTACACAGTACAGTTACTGTACTAATTACATATTTAAAAAATATTTTTTTTTTGTTTAATTGTTTAGGATGTTAAAATGTCATGTACGCGCAGCTCGGGTCTCGGATTTTGGCGCGCAATATATCGATTTGATCGTCTAAAAACGACGATCAAAATGAGTATAATATTGATATACTTCCGATCGAGTTTTGAATACCCGAAATTTTTCGGATACGGTTTTGTTTAAGGTTAAATTTTGCAATTTAAAAATATCAAACGACCTCCGATTGACGAACGGTCGATTCCGTTAGTCTTGTATCGTCGAATCGGATCTAATGACGGTCTTGGTTCGTTTTGCGATTTCCGAATTTGCGTCGCGGCTTTTCACGGCGCGCGCTACGAATTGACCGATTTTTGATTGATTTCACCCAAACAACTTTTGATTTACTATTAATTGGTCGTTTTAGGTTGTTTAGTATTGACCGGCAACGTTTTTGGGTTCATTAGACCCAAAATCGGACGACTTCGGGTTTGATTGGAAACCGGGTGCTACAAATATAAAAACCTCAAAGGGAGTCTCGTCCTCGAGACTCGAGTCAAGGCTATTTAGTGACTTGTTTAAATTTCATATGTCCATAAAAACCTCAAAGGGAAAACAAGCCATATATTTATAATGTGTCTAATTACAAAAGCTTGTGTTGACGATTACATCAGAATAGCTGCGGATATCGTGCCCGCATGTCGGCTTCAGTCTCCCATGTCGCTTCCTTGACGCCGTGTCGGTGCCACAAAACCTTGACCAATGAAATCTCTTTGTTGCGAAGCTTCTTCTCAGCGCGGTCAAGTATCTGGACTGGCTTCTCCTCATAAGTCAGATCCGGCTCTACATCAAGATTCTCATAACTGATAATGTGCCGAGGGTCGTGCACATACTTCCTCAGGTTGGATATGTGGAAGACATCATGAATAGCAGAAAGATGTGGAGGAAGAGCTACTCGGTAAGCAACCTTCCCCACTCTAGCCAGAATCTCGAACGGTCCAACATATCGCGGCGCCAACTTGCCACGAACACCAAATCTCTGCACTCCCTTCATGGGAGATACACGGAGAAATACCCAATCTCCAACCTATAATTTATAGGAACATAATTAGTATGAGATTAAGTTGAACACATATATATCATAATTGAGTGGATGAGGAGAATATAATTAGATTACCTGAAACTCTAAGTCTCTCCTCCGACGGTCTGCATAGCTCTTCTGGCGGCTCTGTGCCGTCAGAAGCTTCCGTCTCACAAGATCAACAGCTCTCGCAGTCTCCTCCAAGAGATCCACGGAATATAAAGCATGATCACCTACCTCACGCCAACTAAGAGGTGTGAGGCATCTCCGCCCGTATAGGGCCTCGAATGGTGCCATGCCAATGCTGGAGTGATAGCTGTTGTTGTATGTGAATTCCATCAAGGGCAAATGGTCCTTCCAGGACCCTTTCCACTCCAAAGTGCATGCGCGAAGTAGATCCTCAAGTGTCTGAATGGTGCGCTCACTCTGCCCGTCTGTCTGCGGATGATAAGCAGAACTCATCTTCAGCTCTGTCTGTAGTGCTGACATGAACTGATGCCAATAATGAGATGTAAATCTCGAATCCCTGTCAGACACCACCTCTCGTGGTATACCATGCAGTCTGATGATGTTCTGCACATAGAGCTTGGCCAATCTGGATGGAGTATTAGTCGTGTGGACAGGTATGAAATGGGCTGACTTGGTCAACCTATCAACAACGACCCATATAGAATCATGGCCACCTGGCGTCTTCGGCAATCCTGTGACAAAATCCATAGAAATGCTCTCCCATTTCCACTCGGGAATGGGGAGAGACTGCAGTAATCCTGGCGGTCTCCTGTGCTCGGCCTTGACCATCTGACAGGTCATGCATCTGCTAACATGTAGCGCCACATCGCGCTTCATCCCATCCCACCAGAAATGTCGACGCAGATCACGGTACATCTTCGTACTGCCTGGATGAATAGATAACCGTGAACTGTGTGCCTCATCGAGAATGTTTCTGCGAAGCTGCTCATCATTGGGTACAACGACCCGTCCTGCCTTCCATAAAATAGACTCCATCACAACAAAGTCGTCAAACTCGTCCTTGATGGCGCGCATGTATCTATCATGAATCCAAGGATCGGTCTTCTGGCCTTCTACAATACGATCCCAAAGACTGCTGTATCGTGGAGGTACGGCGGTAGAAATGGATGCGCTCTCCTGAGGATGCCAATCACTCAAAGCTGCAAGTGTATCCCACGTGTATAGCCAGTTCGCCGTACCCTCTGCATGTGCTCTCCTGCTAAGCGCATCAGCCACCACGTTTCCCTTACCGGGATGGTAAGAGATCGTGCAATCATAATCCTTCAACAGCTCGAGCCATCTGCGCTGCCTCATGTTCAGCTCCTTCTGATCAAAGATGTACTTCAGACTCTTGTGGTCTGTGAAAATCTCGAAATTCACCCCATATAGGTAGTGACGCCAGATCTTCAAGGCGAAGACAACTGCCGCCAACTCCAAGTCATGTGTGGGGTAGTTCCGCTCATGCGGTCTCAACTGCCGTGATGCGTAAGCAATCACCTGTCCTCTCTGCATCAACACTGCTCCCAGACCTTCCCCAGATGCATCTGTGTAGACTGCATAGTCCTGAGTACCTGAAGGAAGAGCAAGAATAGGCGCTGTAGTCAACCTCTCCTTCAGTGTCTGGAAAGCCTGCTCACATGAATCGTCCCAAATGAATGGAACTCCCTTCTGCGTCAATCGTGTCAATGGACGGACGATGCGTGAAAATTCGCTGACAAAGCGTCTGTAATAGCCCGCTAACCCGAGGAAGCTCCGAATCTGAGTGACTGTCTTGGGCTGCTCCCAAGACATAACTGCATCAATCTTCGCGGGATCAACCGCAATGCCTGCTCCAGAAATAATATGCCCGAGAAATGAGACCTGGGATAACCAGAACTCACACTTGCTCAACTTGGCATATAGCTTGTGCTCTCGTAATGTGTCTAAGACGATCCGCAGATTATTAGCATGATCCTCTTCATTTCGTGAATAAATGAGCACATCATCGATGAACACCACTACAAACTTGTCCAAGTATGGACGGAAGATACGGTTCATCATATCCATGATACCAAACTGTCGACCCCTCAGGATCCGGGTACCCGTTTACGCGCAATTCGGATGATATCATTCACAATTATATCGCACAAGTTGTAAAAATACAGGGAAAATTTTTCGCAATGAATATATTGGCAAGTGACATTCGACATCCACAATATAACCACAAAAATTAAAAGAGACAATGTGGCACCAAAATTCTTTTCATTAGTATTCATATCCATGAAAGCCGCAGGTGCATTGGTGAGCCCAAACGGCATCACCACAAACTCGTAGTGTCCATAGCGAGTCCTGAAGGCTGTCTTCGGAATATCCGACTCGCGAATCCTCAGCTGATGGTAACCTGAGCGAAGATCGATCTTCGAGAAAACCGAAGATCCCTGGAGCTGGTCAAACAAATCATCGATACGTGGCAATGGATAACGGTTCTTCACCGTTCTCTTGTTCAGCTGCCTGTAATCGATGCATAGTCTCATGGATCCATCCTTCTTCTTGACAAATAGAACCGGAGCACCCCAAGGTGAAGTGCTCGGCCTCACGAATCCCAAGTCAAGCAACTCCTGCAACTGCACCTTCAGCTCCCTCAACTCGGCTGGTGCCATGCGATATGGTGCCATCGAGATCGGCTGTGCATCTGGCAACAATGTGATCTCGAACTCAATCTCTCTCTCAGGAGGTAGCCCTGGTAGCTCATCAGGAAATACGTCAGGGTATTCTGAGACTACTCGGATGTCCTGTATCATCGGCTCCTGATCAGACACCTCTCGAACAAAAGCAAGATAAGAATCGCAACCCTGATCAACAAGTCGCTGGGCTCGCAATACTGAAATGTACTCCATGGTGGAGTCATGTGTAGTACCCTCAAACGTGAACTCGGGTAGATCTGGAATCCTGAAGACAACCGTCTTCCTAAAGCAATCAACAAGTGCATGATGAGTGGATAGCCAATCCATGCCTAAAATCAAGTCGAACTCATCAAGCTGTAGGAGTAGACAGTCTGCGATCATCTCGTAACCGCCAATCAGTACGGGCAAGTGCCTGACTATCAGAGATATAACAAATAACTGGCCACCAGGCCCTCGGATGTGAAATGGAGACGATAGCGTCTCTGCAACTCTATCTAAAGAAACAAGCAATCTCGAAGCAAGGAAAGAGTGTGTCGCGCCGGAATCAAATAAAACATGGAAAGGTCGGCCCAAGACTGAGACCATACCTTTCACTACAGTAGCCGCTGAACGTGCCTGCTCCTCAGTAACGGCATGTAACTGTCCCTGCCTGGCTGATGCAGCACTAGAACCTGCCACACTCTGCGTCTGTCTCTGCTGCTGCCGCCTAACGTTGGAGTTCCTGTCACGGAAACCCCCTGAACGCTGTGTCTGAGGCTGTGGCTGTGAAGGCTGTGGCTGAGGCTCGCCAGAAGCCTGTGGGCACTGAGCTCGGTAATGTCCCCACTCGTGACATCGGTAGCACCGGACTGGTCGAGTAGAGGGAGTAGCTGTATCCGTGCTCCGAGCTGGTCCTGCAGGTGGTCTATCTGCTCGCTGCGACCCAGATGGTCGAGCGGACTCTGTACCTCGTCCGGCAAGTGCTCCTCCTAGAGTAGTCGATGGAGAAGAGCGAGCACTGCCAGAGAATGTCGAACCTGTAGGTCGGAACCGTCTGGCTGACCTCTGCTGCTGAAACGGTCGACGTATCGGTCCAAAATATCGCCGCGGTCTAGGCGGTGCTCCAGACGAGCTCCCGTAACGTCTCCCTCTGATGTCCTCGAACTTCTCCGCAGCATCGGTAGCCTCGGAGATAGAAGTGATGTGTAGTCCAGCCAGCTTCTCCTGCACCTCCTCTCGCATGCCGCCAATGAACTTCTCCAGATTCTCCTCTGGAAATGCGCCAGCTGCTCGTGTGTGTCGTGACAGCTCTGTGTATCTGATAAAGTAATCCCGGGCTGTCATCTGTCCCTGACGAAGCTCTGCAAACAGTCGGCGCTGGGACTCCCTCCACTTCGCAGAAAAGAAGTGGGCTCTGAACTTCGTCACAAAATCGTTCCAAGTAGGCTCTCGGCCTAACTCGGACACTACGGCCATCCACCATCGCTCGGCGAAGTCTATCAGTGAGTACTCTACGAAAGATAGCCACGTGTTTCGTGGCGCATTAATCGCCCTGAGCACTTTCATTACTCTCATCAGCCACTGCTCAGCGTCATCTGGTGGACCTGTGCCCTCGAACAAGGGTATGTTGGCCCGCTGATAGGAAGTAAAGACTGACTGGTGCCTGTGAATGGCTGCAAACTCGTGTGTATCCTCGTCAGCAAAGTCAACAGGGTCCTGCTCCCTGCCTAAGTCTGCATCCTCCTCAGCTCCATGCTCTGGAATGTCCTCTAGTGGATCATCAGGATGAGGCTGCTCCACCTCAACGGACTGGTGCTGGTCCTGTCGTATCCCATCCTGAGATGGATGGTACGTGAAATCTGACAGATCCTCAAATCTCATCTCTATGTCCGTCTGCCTGTCAGCAATCTCGGTCTGCTGGGCCAATATCTGCTCCTGCTGGCCTCTCATAGCAGCCTGCTGCTGCTGAAGATCAGTAAGTGCGCTCAGTATACGTGCCAGCTGATCAGAAGTATCCTGACCTGGTCGAGATGCCATGGCTCTGTATAAGAACCATAATTAGTCATAGAATTGCCCTAGACAGATATTTATCATAAATGCTTTTCTCTTCTTGGGATATAAGATGAAAATTAATGAAATTGGTGACATCTGTGGTTATTGAATATGAATGTCATATTTCCCTTCTCGAACTCACGACAAGTCGGTAGACTGTCGCTATTCGGGATCTTAATGCGATCGGAATTGTAATATCGCGAATGTGCGTATTGGGGTACCACTGCTCTGATACCAAACTGTCGACCCCTCAGGATCCGGGTACCCGTTTACGCGCAATTCGCAAGATATCATTCACAATTATATCGCACAGGTTGTAAAAATACAGGGAAAAATTTTTTCGCGACTATGACATTCATTCTCATCACATGTCCACAAGTAAAAGAGATAGATATCACCAGAATTTCCTTTCATTAATATTCATATCCATTTACAACATGTACAAGCATATTCCATGTTACAACATATATCCCAAAATGTGACAAAAGAGATAGCATTTACATCATCATCTGTACAAAAACTAAGACAAAGTAAATCATACCGTCGGGTGTACACTATATCTCCTGGAAGCATGTATATACTGAGCGGCTACGAAACTGCAGGCTGTTTGCCTGCCACGCACAATAGGAAGAAAAGGCGTCAGCGGTTGCTGGTACCTCCCAAAAACTTATATAAAATAACGGCATTTATTATTTACAAAAGAAAGCAAGCAGAAAGGCAAGAGCAACTCAAATTAAGATTTAATTCTACTTGCAAATGAAAACGGTTTTTCAGGTTACTTGTAAGCATCTCAATTGTTCGTAATGCATTTCTAATGACTTTCTCTTGAACCCGGCATTTCCCATATGTAACATTATTTCGATAGCAGTTGCGTAATCATGAGTGTGTGAGGGGGAATGCATATATCATTTTCCTTAGAGATCTTGTTGGTTAGTGAAAGAATGGAAAAGTTGAGATTATAGAGATCTATTAATTTATTCTTGGGTAGAGAGAATGGTCTTTTGATCTTAACTTCTCAAATCCATCAATCTTCAATGTTTCAGATATAACTCCAGATGTTGTAGATGTAGATATGGATGATCTAGATATAGAATCGCCAAGTCTGTTTGGCGAAGTAACTCAAGCGGTGAAGAAGCCTGCAAATGGCTCTTCCGTCTCGCCCTCTAATTGGAAGCGCGGTCCAATAGAGGGATAGGTCTATTCTCCAACTACGCCACTGAGACGGGTGAGAGAGACTCCCTAGAAAAGTCGCTCTAGAAAACTGCCTGACTAGTATAGGCGAACGAGCTCGTACGTAAAAACTGAAAACCAAGGATCCCCCGCCTGGGTATCCTAAAAGACAGGGTCAACGGAACTGGTCTAAAGTCAGGATCCCAACGAGGTGTAAAAACACTGCGAGCTCGCGTAAAAACCGTGTAAAAGACTGGGATCCTAGACCCGCGCATTAAGCGGCCGCTGCCCTAACTGGACTTCCTAATCTCCCGTCCAGTTGAGGGTCACCGCGCCCTCGCGCGGTCAAGTGTAAAAGGTCACAATGACCGGCCAGATATTCATCATCCATGATTCATATCAACCATTTGTCCCACAGATTTTATAGTGATGTGTGTCATTCAAAATTCCCACAACCTATTAACTCTAATTTATAAACTTAGAGCTGCATATTATATCCCAATGTCGATTCTAACGAATGATTAAGATTATTTGTATTATAAAACACCTGGAATCTTACCCAAACTTTCATCATAACTATATGAAATCTCGAATCAAGGATGGTCTGCATTTGGAGTTTTATTCACGCACCCAAATATCATCATATGAAATTCTAAGTGTGTACTTCATGTTTGGTCAAATAATTCTTAATAAAGTCATCCCCTCGGACTCTTTATCTACTAAGTTACAAGGTCCGTATATTTTTGTTATAGATTCACATATCATTCTTATTTAAGAACAGAGTCATTCTTTGAGAATAAATCTTGGAATCATGAAATTTTTAAACTTTAAATTAAAACGAATACAAAAAGGAAGTAGATATTTCAAATTTTAAATTTGAGTAGAGAAAAGATCTTAGAAAATTCAAAAATCTGAGAAAAGAATATAGCATATTTCACTGTTTAGAAATCCTTAAATTAAAGTTTTATCAACAGACATAGGCTTATGTAAGTAACTCCCAACAGGAACTCAAAAGCACTAATCTAACCATCCTCCTAAGTACAAATTCCTATACAACAAGGTATGAGACACTCAGTAATATGGCAAGACAACAACCCCCTTATCCCTCTAAGGTAAATAATTTACTTTCCTTAATAAATATAAATTTTTAAACTAAGTACATATTTACAGTGAGACTTAACACTTGATTTCAATTTTCAGAATCTAAATGATGCAGATTTCTTGATATATTAACTAGTCAATTATACCAAAAGAAAATAAAAGGCAACGGATGTTCTCAGCTTATTACAGGAAAAGCCAATGAATTTATATCTGTAAGGATAGTCCAGAAGATTCTTCAAATAGATGCATGTTATGAATGTCGAAAAATCTCAGAAAACAAATTTGTTTTCACTATTCAGGTGGTAAATGTATAGTGATCTGGTCCTCTCAAGCTTAAATAACAACTTCTATCACATGGTGATAATAACCAAATTTTTTATATCAAAAATTAAAAAAAAACTATCTTATTAGGCACTTTATACAGGTCACATTCTATTCTGAGGTTAGCAGAACTCGTTTCTCCTTAATTTCTGTCCTTATTCTGTCATTAAATGTAGTAGGTGCTCCAATCTTATAGAAAAGGACTACATAAAAATTAGATCAAAAATTTTTTAGAAGTTTATTTCAAAGAATATCCCAGAATTTCAGGAAAGGAAGATCAATTGAAAGGGGGACATGCATGGCAGCAAAAGGGAAATTAAGGATGATACCTTTGTTGTATTTGTTTCAATTGGAGGACTTGCATGCGTGAGGAGCTCTAATTGGGAAGGTGCAGCAGTTGATGAGAGATTTCTACAAGTCTTTAAAAAAAAAAATGGGAGCAACAATTGTTGTTGCAAGTTGAAATGCAGCCAGACTCCTTCGATTGAAACTTGAGTGAGAGAGAAAAGAGAGGGTCTCTCTCTTTATCCCCCGCTGGAAGTTTTTGAAGGTCGTGAGAATAACAAGGGAAGGAGGGTTGTATGGGTGTTTATATACCCAAGAGAGTGGCGTTGTTGCCTGCCAGGTGTAAAAAAAAATCCAGCCAACTGTGGTCATTAACTTGCTGATCTGGATTTTTGAAATTTAAGTTTTTTTTTTTGAACCACGTCTGTACACAGTACAGTTACTGTACTAATTACATATTTAAAAAATATTTTTTTTTTGTTTAATTGTTTAGGATGTTAAAATGTCATGTACGCGCAGCTCGGGTCTCGGATTTTGGCGCGCAATATATCGATTTGATCGTCTAAAAACGACGATCAAAATGAGTATAATATTGATATACTTCCGATCGAGTTTTGAATACCCGAAATTTTTCGGATACGGTTTTGTTTAAGGTTAAATTTTGCAATTTAAAAATATCAAACGACCTCCGATTGACGAACGGTCGATTCCGTTAGTCTTGTATCGTCGAATTGGATCTAATGACGGTCTTGGTTCGTTTTGCGATTTCCGAATTTGCGTCGCGGCTTTTCACGGCGCGCGCCACGAATTGACCGATTTTTGATTGATTTCACCCAAACAACTTTTGATTTACTATTAATTGGTCGTTTTAGGTTGTTTAGTATTGACCGACAACGTTTTTGGGTTCATTAGACCCAAAATCGGACGACTTCGGGTTTGATTGGAAACCGGGTGCTACAGTGTCGAAACACAATGTGTTCAATATTGGGTCCAATTACCATGATGAGCATGTAAACTCCCCATTAAGCCATCGTGCACTCCTTGAGATGGAGATTCTGACCCCAAAGAGCTACCACCTCATGAAGGACTTGGTTATACCCTCGACAGGCATTGAGGTGTGATACGTTGACTGGGGTCCCATTTTAGAGAGAGTTAAGAGGCAATTAGAGGCGTGAACTCCAAAAACTCTCTCCCATGGTAGTTAGATAGTGTTGCATATCCATCTTGTGGAAATGGTGGGACTTTAGGATATTTGATGTTAGACCCTTGTACATGACTACATTCCATAAGCTGTTTATTCACTTGAGCCGTACTTGGAGAAAAGTATCTTGTTATCTTTTTCTTCTTGGAGTGGTTTTTCCTTTTTGCGATGTCTTCTATATAGCCACTTCACTGCATTTCCGGGAAACACACTTGTCCCAGCTGTTCTTTTGCTAGCTATTTTGCATGGAATTTCCATATTGTTCTGTCTATGCAATCTTGAGGTGCTTTCTTTGAAAAACAATCTTGAGGCATTTATTATTGCATCATTTGTTCTGGATGCAGTTCTTGTGATTGTTACTTTGTTTTTGGTTTTTCTCCTTCTGTGGGGGAGGATTGACCTAAGTTTTTTTAGGAGACATTTATTCTTCATGCCTAGTCTTTTGAACTCCTTCATCCCTCTATTCTGCTGTCCAGGTTCAGAGCAATCATTTTGAAGAATATTTCTCCCCGGAACTTGAGAGGCACGGATATCAATCACTCTTCAAAAAAAAGACATCAGAAGTAAGCTTCGTGCTGCTTTCTTTTGCCCATGCATCCTTAGTGTATATCTGCTATCTATTGATGGTAACTGTAAACAGGTCTATAATGGTAGTCAACTCGTGATTGACGGCTGTGCCACATTTTTCCGCAAGAATCGGTTTACACATGTCAAAAAATACGAGGTAGGTGGTTATATTGTTTAGCTTGTACTCTGCTTTGATATATCTCTTTACTTAAGTTTGTCATGTTATGTAATAGGTTGAATTTAACAAGGCTGCACAATCCTTGACAGATGCAATCATCCAAGTTCCTCAAAAGCAGTCTGTCTTGGGTCGGTTGATTAAGGTTTTCTAACATCTTACCTTCTGTTATAGATTTTTTGTTTTGTGTATTTTAGTATTTATGAGCACTGATACCTGCTATGCTGCAGGATAATGTGGCACTGATTGCAGTTCTGGAATCAAAATCTAATTATCATACTATGGATACTTCTGGGAGAAGTCCACTTGTTTGTGTGGTGAGTGTACAATGTTTTTCTTCGAGCTGCTTTTTCTTTTGCTGTCTTCTTGAATATGGAATGGTGTTCGTTTTATTCATCTCCAGCGGAGCACATGCCCATGCATCCATCTGAAATTGCAAACAGACAAGCATAGAAACTTGGGTTTGGTAAGGGATAAAGTGCATGTGTCTAAATAGAGAGGTGTCTAAGCTATCGTAGGCATACATTAATGGTGGCATTTATGAGAGTACCAAATCATGTTATGTTACATCAATGGTGGCATTTATGAGAGTATGAAATAATGTTGTCATATGTCGAGTTAGATTGCTTCTATATGAATATGAAAGAAAGTCCCTGTCTCTCTTCAAGGTCAAAATAACATGTACAACCTTCGGTAGTGTATGAACGTAGATGGATTATTGGATCTCTCTATGATCCATTTACACTGTTTTCTATTTAGTCCTACATTGCTTGTTGATGGGACTTGTAGCACTGGTGCATCTATATAGAGTATCACACCCATTGCAATCTTGGAGATTTTTTTTTGAAAAATGAAGTGTGGTCTCCCAGGACAATCCTTGAGAAATATATAATAAATCCTCACCCTTACTGACTTTCTCCTATGGTTTCATCATGCTTTTTAGGGAGTATGGTTCCACTTATATTCCATATTTCTCTTATACTTGATTCTACATTTCTATTTTATATTTTTACATGCCGTCAAACAGATTGGTTCGGGCTTGAGATTCTATTTTTTATTTAGATTATATTTTTATTTGATGTTTTTCAAACTGTGCAAGTTATTCTTCGAAGATCGTTCTGTTTTTGCACTCATTATCAGATTTAAGACACGATGAACCATGCAACCATAATGAGCAATGCTTGTGCATGATGATGTTAGCCTCTTGTACCAACATAGATCGAGATATTACACTTTTTGTGTGCAATAATGATGGTTGTGCGAGAAATCTGAGTGGGAGGCAATTAAATGTTTTTGCATGACTCTTCATTCGAATATGATACCGGCGAGGATGTGGTCATAGAGCATCCATAGCTCCACGTTTCAACAAATCGATGGCAACATGGAAGCTCGTTGCAATGAGGTAGTGTGAGCATGCTCGAGTTGTGGTAGAGTGTGAGGAGAAAAAAGGTGACATCGAGGTGCACGATAAATTGCTCTGCCACAATTGATGAAGTGGCATTAGTTGGGGGTGAAATCAACACTAGAAAGGTCCAAATGGTGTACGAAGAGTGAGGTTCCGACAACAAAGGCGCCACTTAAGTACACACAGGAGGCAACACCAAAGGAGGAAGAGAGCATATGTCATTAAAAAAGATGTTGATGCCAAAAAAGGACATGGAGATTACAAAAGGAAAAAATGAAAAAGTGAGAAAAATCGAAGATGATCGAAAAAGAAAAGGAAATGAAGTATTTTGTTTGAATCGCATTTGTACTTCTCTTCAAGGAAGGAAATATCGATATCGATATCGTTTCGATACAATGTCGATACCGATATATCGCCGATATATCGGCGATATATCGACGCATATCGCCGAAACTCGGTATCCATTAGGCATTTTCTCCTGTCGATACCCGATATCGTCCATATCGGCGATATATCGGTGACCTGTCGATGCCGATATATCGCCGATATATCGACGATATATCGCGATATGGCAATCCCTGCTTCTCCCAAGGATGCAGAAGTCGGCAGTTAGTACTCGATCGATAAGGTCATTGACTAAGGGTTAATCATCAGTCGGGAGAGTCATCGGATTTAGTCGGGCATTAGCTGGTTTTTATTTATTTTTAATTATTTTAAATATATAAATAATTTTTAATACATATACTCTCATGTATAATTATGTTTAGCGATTTTCATATTTACAAGTACTTAAAAAAGAAACTATTATAGTAAAGAAGAAAAAATGAAGCAAGTTAAGAACTAATTGTTTGGTTCATAGCATGAACGAATGTTAAAAAACAAATACAACATGCCAAAAAAATACATATAGCAAATGAGACAAGTCAATCCTCAATGTTATCATCTAATTCAACCTCTTCTTCGTCATCTTCATCATCATCATCTTCTTCTATATCTCAAGATGTAACTTTCCCTCCTCCTCATTCATCGGCATATCATTTGAGCTCGAAGATGAAGCTCCCATGCCATGTTTACCTCGCTGGCTCTTGGTTTCAATTTCTCTTCGGCACCACTAGCATATGCTATAGTACTCCAGGTCAATCCGGAACCTGGAAAAACCTCCCCGTCCTGAGCATTGACATCTCTGGTCCATTCACCCAAGTGTGCATGATCACGAGATGAAAGATGATCTCTTTCTTTCTTAACTTGACGTTCCTGTAGGTTGGAATTGAAATGCACGTAAGCAATATCGTTCAACCTCTTCGTCTCCAACCTATTTCTCTTCTTGGTATGGATATGAAAATCAAAATACGAATTTATATCAGTTACTATTTTAATTTTCAATATTACTAATCAAATTGGGTGGGTGGGTTGGAGTCATTATCGAGTCAAATATACTCTAGTTATGTTCACATCTAGATGATGAAGACGTCAAGCTCAAGATCTTGATGGCCATGGTTTTCAAATTTGGCGTGTCATCTCCATGATTATACCACCAGTTAGTTATTAAAATGGAAAATTGGTTATGTTAATAACATAAAATATGATTCGAATGAGGTGAATTGAAAATAATGACTGATATACCCGAATCGTAATTGCCATCATTTATCATTATGGTCTCACAATTAATGGCTTGCCAAAATCTCTGTGACCAAGTCTGTATGTCGGAAGCTCTTCCCTGGTGATTGCATCTTGTATATCCAATATTGATAAAATCTTTAAATGTAGTCCTTAACCTCTCCTTACCACAACTCCTGTTTACCACGAAACTCTGTGTTAAGAAAATGGGTTCAAATAATAAGCTGCTAGATGTAATGGAGTATCAAGCCTTCCTTTGGTCTTGGAAGTAACAACATCCACAAAAAATTGTAAGACGACTCCACGCCATTAAAAGATGCAATCATGTCACACTTGGTCTCTTCAAGCCCTACGTAGATAAAGCTCATGGATGAACATCTATCTGCATCAACCACACACAATAAATGAACTAAAAGTGAAAACTCGAACATCATGTGCGGTTTGGTTCCAGAATGTAGGGCTGAAGAAGACTATGGATTCGCTGATTCTCCCTTCTTAGTCTTATACCATTTGCAATTCCTCTACTCTTGAGGAAAACATCAACCTCAACTTGTCTTTTTTTACCATTAAAGCTTTCAAGAGTTAGGAAAGTGGTTGCAAATCTTATTTGTCCAGGCCTTCCAATGTCCCTCTTGTTGGTGAACTTGCACATTAAGCTAAGAGTTTTGGTGTGAGAGTAGATGAATACCGTGAGCCTCTTCGCCTTTGTGATTGCATTCCTCACCTTCGTCTCTTTTCTTATCTCTTCCGAAACAAGATCAATGGAGCATGAGACACACAAAGTCCAAATCTGCAGATATTTTGTGAGCAACAATCTTCTTGCTGCTACATTGGCAGATGCATTATCCTTCACAATCTGACCCACATTTTCCACTCCCACTTCATTCAGACACTCCACTGACTTGAAGATGTATTCCACAATGTGAGCCTTATCTGAGGCATCTATGGACTTCAAAAATGAACTACTCAAGGTGCAGTTGACACAGAAATTGATGATGCTCCTTCCTTGTATATCCCTCTACGCATCAGTCATCAAAGAGTATCCCGTCGACTTCCATGTATCACGACGACATTGCAAGCCATCATGAATTTTCTTCACTGCCTTCTTTAAAAATGGACCACTGAGCTCATAACGCATTGGAGTATTTAGTTTAGGTCCATCTGATTGCCTCCACCATCTGCATGAAGGACTTCGTCGTCAATGCATTGAAAGGAATTGTCGATGTATATGCCAGTTGGATATATACGAGTCAACCCTATCGCGATGATCCTTGGATAGTGCATCTTTTATGGTTTTCTGATTTGACGACCCTTCCAATGCGACGTTCTGTTCCAAGGAGTCAGATACTCGTGATCTCTTCGCTGAACTCACATCTATAGTGATATATGTTTCCTCTCTCATCTCCTGAATATCAGCGGTATTCTTCGTAGCAGCGTCATCAAGGTACACGATCATCATCTTCTTCGTTTCCTCGTCTACCTTGGGACATGCAACCATGTTACCTCTTCGGTGTGCTAGATATTGCTTGAATCTGTATACACCTCCCTTGACAAGCTTCTTGCACAGTCTGCAAGTAACCGTGTTCGAATCCGTATGGTTCGAATGGTAACCATATTACCATGCATGATCAGTTGATCCCGATGACACATAAAAAGATGATTCACTACTGGAAATGACGTTTGATGTAGGTATAACCATCTACATAGTCACAAACTCATAAGTTAACACACTTGAACTAACTACACTTGAAATAAATACTAAAATTAATTACACTAAATTCACTAATTACTCAATGGTGTTGAATGTGTTCATATTTTCATCCATCACCGATGCATATATATATGTATGTATGGAAATTGAAAACCTTAAACAACATTTATTAAATCTATTCAACATTGATCTAGATAAACATTACAACAGAAAGAATTAAAACAAGCTTAAATTTAAAACATGTAACATTAAGTTCTAACTCCAAAATGAAAATAGACGGGAGGGTTACATGCAACCTTAAATGAAGGACTATTACTATTACTGCAAGTCATTGCAAAAACAAAGTTATATTTCTCCTTGCATGAAATAGCTGAATGCATACATAGTCATAGTCATATTTCCCCTTGCATGAATTAGTTGAATGCAAACAAAATTGTATTCATATAGTAGCATATCGACAATTGCGTATTCATCCATATAGCAAAGTAGGGAACATTACAAAAAATATGTAACTTGAAGAACATGCCTTTACTCAAAAATTGATGCAAGAATCCTTGTAACTTGAACATGTAAGAAAAAGTTTAAAAAGCAAAAAATGAAAAAAAAATAACCTAGGTGGCTCGGTTTGGGCTTTGGAGAAGCGCGGAGGAGAGCTTTGGCAGGAGTCCGGACCTCCCTTGAGGTCGATGATGTCGAGGCGGAGAGCCGAAGGAGTGGCGAATCAGCGACGCAGTGGTGAAGGTGGAGGCGATCATAGGTTGGGGGGGGAGGCGATCATAGGTTGGGGGGTGGGGTCCGGTGTCGAGCAGAGTTTTAGGGCACGAGGGCTTACTGTTCGATAATAAGCTCCTTTAAACCTTATTCGAGTATTTGGGTATTCGGGTGGGGGTCGGTCGAAAAACAAAAAAAAAATTCTAAGAGAAAATCAGGCGAGTAATCGGTCGACTAAGTCGACTACTCGCCCTAGTAATCAGGTAAATGCTCGATTATTGATTCATTTGTGCTAGTCGACCCACTACCCATCTAATCGTGTTAGTCACCCGATTTTTGCAACACAGACTTCTCCTAATGATTGCTGAACCAAATCAGTGGTTTGAATGATTTGAAAAAAAGGAAGAAGATTTGTGTACCCCATCTATTCTCCCAACTTTTTTTTGAGGCTCAAAAAAAGGGGGAGATACTCAGCGGTGTTCGCCCCAATATATTAAAAAGCTAAAAGAAGAAGAAGACAGAGAAGGAAAGAAATGTACAGGACAACACAAGACAGAAAAAGCGAATATACAAAAGTATACCACCACCCCCAAAAGCAAACTGCGGCCTACACCGCACACCAGTCATCCACGAGACGCGGACAATGAATAAGTACGTTATCCCTGTAAAAGCGTTGGGCGGAGAAGATGGCCTCATTCCTTCCCAACCATATGGACCACAACCTAGCAATCGGGGTCAAGATGTCCCTCCTAGCCCTGTTCCTGTTACACACCATCATTTCGCAGAAAGCAGACATGTCATCCGATCTCACCCAATCCAGATCATCCCAAATCCCTCGGACCAAGGGGCAGCCGAAGAATAAGTGATCAATTGTTTCCACCGTCGAATCACAAAGGACACAGTTACTAGCGACGTTATCCATGAATCTAGCGCAGCGATCACACGTCAACAATCTCTTTCTACGTAGAAGCCAAAGGAAAAAGACAATGCGTTCAGTAAGCCTCAGGCTCCAGAAAAAACAAGAATCGCGCACGAGGATATCGGCCCCAGCCGATGGGGGCGGAGCCATATCCCGATAAGCTTTCCTCGTGGAGAAGGTGCCGTCCTTCCAAGCCCAGTGATCCAACCCATCACTAGGCCGATCAGCGTCACAGATGGCGTCCAGAAGTGAAATAAAATCATCAAGTCGCTGGTCCGAGAAATTCGTGAGGAAACGCGGACACCAGCAACCATCCAGCCAGCAGGAGGCAACCGAAGCATCTTTGTCAGCCGCCAAAGCAAACAAACGGGGGAAACACTCCTTCAAAGATCCCCTTCCCGTCCAATCGTCAACCCAAAATTTAAAAGTGTCCCCCTTCCCCAGCACCGGCCTAAAGAGCGATATATTCCTAGCAAAGACATCCAACACACTATGCCAAAACGGAGAATGGACACTGACCTCACCCCCCCGCACCATCCCCAATCTACCTTCCCCAAGAAACTCCCTCAGAACTTTAATAAAAAAGTTATCACCCTGACCCCAAATTCTGCTCCCCCATTTGAGAAGAAGAGCATCATTAACAACCTCCAGCCTCCGCACACCCATGCCACCTTCCTGTTTGCCCCTAGTAACCTCATCCCAAGCCACAAGATGCATCCCCTTCCCCCCTCCCCCTTCCTGCCCCACAAGAATCGTCGCATACAACACTCAAGAGTCAAGACGCAGACGAATCCCCAGCGGCATGCGACGAATAAAAAGAAAGAATACCGGGATCGAAGAAAGCACCGCCTTAAGAAGAACAAGGCGACCCCCTCTAGAAAGCAAAGCCGCACGCCAGCCAGCAAGGCACAATTCCACTCGCTCGACAACCAGGCGCCAATCCCGAAGCCTGACTCGACCCACCACCAGCGGCAAGCCAAGGTACTCAATAGGAAGCTCACCCGGAGGAGACCCCAAGAGCCGGCCGCACTCCACCACCTCCGCCTGCGACATCCCAAAGGGGATCACCTTGGACTTGCTGCCATTCATAAACAACCCCGATAATTCGCTGAACAGTTCAAGAGTCACCGCCATACCGGAGACCTCGGAAGGGCCTCCCTCGATGAAGCAAATGTTATCATCCGCAAATTGGATCACGGGCACGCGCAGGGCGCCCTTAGAATAACCTTTCGGAAGCCCAGCCTCGATCACACTGTCCACCATACGCGCCAAGACATCCGAAGCCAGAACAAAGAGAAGGGGAGCGAGGGGACACCCCTGGCGCACCCCCTTCTCGGCTGGAAGAAGCCCCCAACCGCTCGACCATTGACCAAAACAGAGAGGGATACGGTGGTCTCACACCGTCGCATCCACGAAATCCATACCTCAGGGAACCCGTGCCTTCTCAAAACCGACCACAAGAACCGCCACTCCAGGCAGTCGTACGCCTTAGCAAAGTCGATCTTCCATAGCACCCCCTTCTTATCAGAATTCTTCCAATCAACGACCAGCTCAGATGCCACCGCAATGCAGTCCGAAATCTGACTGCCCCGAAAGAAAGCAGCCTGGGCCGGAGAAACAATTGAGTCCAAGACACGAGCAAGCCGTCTGGCTAAGACCTTCGCAACGATAAGATATATGCCGTTAGAGATCGAGATAGGACGGAAGTCCTCGATACGCTGCGCCGCCGAGGATTTAGGGATTAACACAATGATGGCCCTATTAATCCGATCAAACCCAGAATTCCCATTGCAGAACTCGGACACAACCTCCAGAACATCACATGCCACCACCTCCCAAAATTCCCGATAAAACGTCACCGAAAAACCGTCAGGGCCCGGGGACCCATCCTCGTTCAAGTCCCACACGACCTCCTTAACATCCTGCAACGAGATCGGCCGAGTCAAGAACTCGTTGTCCGAGGCCGAGATGGAAGGCGCCCCAAATCCCAGCCATCACCACCTTCTCGGGGAGCGACTCGCCGAAAAGCATTTGAAATGATCAACAATGGCGAGCCCCATCTCCCTCTCCCCACAATATCGCGCACCATTAATGGAAACCGAGCGCATCGTGTTAGAGCGCTTCCTACTACTAGCCACACGATGAAAAAATGCCGTATTGGCATCTCCTTCTTTGAGCCATTTCATTCGCGACCGCTATCGCCATTCAATAGTCCTTTTCTTGTCCTCCGCCGCGACCAACTTTTGCGCAGATAAGCGCTCACGAAGTTCCGCTGGCAGAAGGTCCCTACCATTCTCAGCACGATTAAGGACCGCAATGACGTCCTCCGTCGCAGCCCTGGCGGCACCTCTCGCCAACCTCAACTCCTTCTTGAATAACGCAAGCACCTTCCACAACGAGCCGAGCTTCTGATCAAGTCTATGAGCCGCAGACCCCACAAAGGACGATTGAGCCCAGTGCATCAGCACTAGCTCCTTGAAATTAGCCTCCTGAAGCCAGCACTTCTCGTAACGAAAGAGGCCCCTCGCCCGATGGCCCTCATTAAACTCCCATATAATAGGCGAGTGGTTAGAAAAAGAGCGGGGGCGAGAGGACACCGAACAGAGAGGGAAACACTCCAACATCTTCCCAGAAGCCAAGAACCGATCAATCCTAGAACGGGTAGAATTGTTCCTCCAAATGTAGGAGATATCATCAGGCACCAATCCCTCCAGAGCTAGCTCATCCAAGATCTCAGCAAAATCCAGGGACCCCGGGTCCTGGCCCCCCTTGCCCCGGGGGCGATCCGAAGAGTGAAGCGTAATATTGAAGTCTCCCCCCAAGAGCCAGGGAAACCCCACAAAAGCAGTAGCCGCAACGTGAAGATCATCCCACAGCTCCTTCCTCATAATGTAGCAACAGGGGGCATAAATACAGGAGAAAGCGATAGGCAAGGCAATATCACCCCGAGTCAATACCACAGATAACATGTCTTCCTGCCAAAACAGAGCTGAAGGAGAACGCTGCAGAACGCCACACAATTAAGAAATCCCCCCGCCGACCCAAGCGCATCCACTGCCCGAAAATCATCCAGAAGACCCACACCAAATGAGCGCCAAATGGTATCATCAACCCCACTCAACTTCGTTTCTTGAATAAAATCAATATCACATCCCCAATCGGAAAATCTAGAGCCCAAAGCTCGCCTCTTATCGGCCTCCCCAAGGCCCCTAACGTTCCAGGAGAGAACCTTCATTAAGACACATCAGAACGACCCCCAATGATGATGAGGCCAGCCGCCTCCGCCACGGATTCCCGCAAAGTCGCACAAGAATGCTTCACCAAGGATCCCGGCCACGATCGATTACGCCTCCGATATCTTTTCCCCGACCGCCTGTCAGGGAGGCTCCCCACATCAATAGCAGCAGCCACGTCTGAAAGAACCCCCGAGGGGCAACCAGAAGGGATCATCACTGACGAAACCCCCTGGTCCACGAGTGTGGGGGGCAGGGGGGATCGGTCAACTGACGAAGCAAGCGGGCTCGAACACTGCATCTCCATATCCGAGTGGGGCCCCAAGTCCTCAATCTGAATCCTGCAGGCCATACCCGAATCCAACACCGGCAGGGTAATCAAGTCACGGGGCATCCGCATCGACGTCCAGGGCCCGAAATGAAAAGACCCGCCAAAGCCCATCGCCCCCTGGCCCGATACTGGACCCGAAAAGCGAAATTGTAAGGCACTAGCCGACAACCACGGTCGAGGATCAAGAAACGAATCATCCTTGGACGCCCCCAAATCAAAGAAACCGTCTCTTTCTGACGAGAAGCACGACACCCGTTGTTGCACCCGAAGGTACGTGAGGAGTCCAACACAGAGGGCGACGCTTCGGAAGTTCCCCCAAAACACGCCACCTGGCGGCCAGAAGACGAGGCGACATCCCCAACCCCCGAGCGAACTGGGCCGGATACAGTGGCCGCCCGATCAAGAGCGCCCGCCGACAGAGACCCCGATAGAAAGCTCCACCCTAAATCGCCATCGGCCAAGCTTCAAGGACCCGAAGAAGAGCTTGCCAACCGCATCGTTAAGGAAGCCCTTGCTGCACTCCATGAGAACACGTGTGACCCTCCAGTCCGCGCCCGGCTTAAGACCGTCATCAACAATCGCCAAAACGTCCCCCCACCGCCGGAAGGTCTTGCAAAGGCAGGGGACATTCCTAGAGAGAAAAGGAACACCTCGAACCTCCGCAACACAGACCTCAGCGTCAGAGAAGGCACATCCGCAACGCGAAACATCCTCCAAATAATATCTTCGATAGAACCATTCCGAATAAGCCTTTCCCGTTGCTCCGGGGAAAGGCCACGAACACAACATCGAGTAGTATCTAACACTTGAACGTCCCCAACGAAGAAGGGGCCCAGAAAGCCAAGAAGATGAGATATGAGACCAGCCCAATCGATGCAACTCCGACGGGCAAGCCCCACAACCACAACGCATCTGTCCTCGCCATGCAAACCCTTCCCATGCACACCATCTACCAGTGACGGTTCTTCCCGCACGACCTCCACACCCACCGTGGCAGCATCGCCACCCACGTCGACACCTGCGCCGCCCAGACTGTCGCCAGACGAAGAAGACATAATGCGAGACCCCTCCACCACCTGTGCAAAGGAGCGCATCCCCCTCCCAAGGACAAGCACAGAGCAAGCCGACCTCGAGGCCTGCATGCACCCACGATTCCCCGAGAGGCTTGCCATCCTGGAGGGAGGGTTGCCACGTCCAAAACCGAACCAACATGAGTCTTTCCAGTGACCAACCTTCCCACAACCATAACATCGAGCGGGAAGCCGACAAAACGAAGCAACATGACCATGGTCACCGCACCTAAAGCACCGCTTCCCAGACTTATTGTGAGAGACCTGCACCCACTCATCATCCGCCTCCCTCCGCTCCTCGCAGCCTTCCCCACACAGCGGAGACCCAGCCATGACCCCGAGAATCACCCCCTTCCCCTTCGCGTCAACCCGACCAGAGAGAGCACCACCAGCTGCACACGTCGAGCTATCCATCTTGATTCCCGAGGTTTCGGATGTCCCACCCCCTTTCACCAACATGACCATGGTCACCGCACCTAAAGCACCGCTTCCCAGGCTTCTTGTGAGAGACCTGCACCCACTCATCATCCCCCTCCCTTCGCTCCTCACAGCCTTCCCCACGCAGCGGAGACCCAGCCATGACCCCGAGAATCACCCCCTTCCCCTTCGCGTCAACCCGACTAGAGAGAGCACCACCAGCTGCACACGTCGAGCTATCCATCTTGATTCCCGAGGTTTCGGACGTCCCACCCCCTTTCCTCCAGCTCTCCACCATCGCTCCATCTCCATGTCTATTCTCCCAACTTGATCAATCATCGCCATGTTTTTGACAAGTATGGGAGAAAGATGGAGTAGAAGAGATGTCTCTATTTATTTTCCTGCTCCAGATCATTCAATATATGTTTACCTCATGTCCATATTCAGTTCGTGGTCCTCAGATTGAGATCTCCATTTTAAGTTTTCTTTATGAGAGAAACTTTCCTTTTGATGTCCTTATATGTAGGGCTGCTAATCGAACCGAACTGTAACGAACGTACCTATGTTCGAGTTCGGTTCGATAAGGAAGTTTGAGAGTTCGAGTTCGAGTTGGTTCGATAAAAGTTCGGTTTCTTATGTTCGAGTTCAGGTTCGTTTGCATAACGAATGTTCGAGTTCGGTTCGATAATAGTTCGTTACCAGAGTTTTTAATCTGAACATCCTAAATGAACAAGTTCAATAACAAAGTTCGATAGTTCGACAGTCTTAAGTTGGATGTATTATGATATTTAAGTTATTCATAATTTTCAAGTTGTATTCAATATGGCATTATTTTAGAATTTACACTATCAAAGATATAACTATCATAAACATCTATGCATAATAAAATTATCAATATACCAGTATAAGATAAAAATTAAAAAAACTTTACTTACCTCTTTGGTACCTCTGATGTTTATCCATTTATATTGTTGTCAATAGACAATCATTGCATTGAAATCCACTTGATCCTAACAATATATCATCACAACCATTGCTACATCATAAATTTTTTATTTGATAGCTATACATTATGAAAAAAAATGAGGAATACATACCTATCTTGAATACTCTTCTTGTTTTTTCTTTAAAACGTACAGCCACTTGTCCATAGATATCAAAGAAGTCACACTAGTAAATGGCAAGATTCAACAAATAATATAAATTCAAAAAAAAACATGTTAACGAAATAATCTTACAAAAACATACACGACAAAATGACGTAATTTCTTGCAAACACTCGATCCCAAAATGCATTATATTGTCTCAATTAAGAAATTGGTCCCAAAAGACAACAAAAAAATACCAGCAAGTAGCACAATAGACAATAAAAAAATACTAGCAAGTAGCACAATAGAAAACAATAAAAATACTAGCAAGTAGCACACTAGCAACACAAATTAGACAATTCCAAGTTGAAGCCACGCATCAATGTTTCAAGGGGTAGTCTTCTCGCTTAATTGGATTCCAAAGTCCCTAAGAAAGCATTACAGAAAAAACTATTAGTCAACATAAAAATTCGTGTACATATTAAAACAAATCAAATCAAATATCTAAATTAACCTGTTCTTAAGTAGGTGATATATTCTAAATGGGAATCATGACGTTCAAACTTTCATCCTAAGAGATGTCAACCTATGAAGAAAAATAATATTAATTAAACAATAGTAAAAAATTTAAATGTTATTTTATTTGTAATTCTTACATTGGAAGATTTAGCAATATCTTCTGAATTTCTTATCCAATCTGCTGTGCATCCCAAAGCTTCAACAGTTTTAGGTAACAGAGAACTTCTATAATCTGTAAGAACTCTCCCTCCCGTGCTAAAAGCTGACTCTGAAGCAACTGATGTCACTGGAATCGATAGAAGCTCACTTGCCATCACTGAAAGGATTGGAAACTTCAACGAATTACTCTTCCACCAATCCAGCACGTCAAAAGTAGGATCACCTTTTCTGGATCTCAATGTAGGCTCTTCTAAGTATCTATCCAAATCAGACTTTTCAGGAGGTTCACTTTCCACATTATCCAAATAATTATCTAATTCAACCTCACTTGTCATTTCACTTTTGAAAGGATTAGAGGATTCTTCATTCTGATCAAGAAGCTTGCTTTCTTTATTATTCATGCCAATTCTGTTAGCGTAAAATTCACAAAGATCTGACATGACCTTTCTCAAATTTGCAATATGTTCCTGAGCATCCAAAACTTCATAAATCCTTTCATAGATAAATTCAATTGATTTTAGCTTGTATCTAGGATCAAGAACTGTGGCGATGGACATCAAAAGGCTACATTCTTTCCAATATTTATCAAACTTTTTCTTCATTGCAACAACCATTTTCTTAATGTACTCATCATCAGATTGCACCTTTTCTTTTAAAATTTCAGCTACTTTCCATATTTATGGAAGAAACAAATTTGCAATTGGATATGAAGTGCCAGAAAAAACTTGTGTAACTTCATAAAATAATTTCAGAAGAGGCCGAATTTTTTCTGCTTTCTCCCAATCTTCTTCAGATGACAACCATTTATAATTATCATCCCTTCTTGCGTAATTTTGAAATACGGACTTGTATGAAAGTGCAGAATCTAACATAAAGAAAGTAGAATTCCATCGTATAGGAACATCCATGGATAATCCCCTTGAAGTTGGGATATTCAATTGCTTGGCAATATCACCAAATTTTTTAAGACGTGCAACACTCTTTTTTAAGTATTTGACGCTTTCTCTAATTTTAGAAATGACATTGTCAAGTGTACTTAATCCATCTTGGACCATCAAATTTAATATGTCTGCAGAACATCGCACATGAAAAATTTTTCCTTGAAAAAATAAGCAGCCTCTTCCCCTAAAAGTGTCTACCAATGTCCTCACAACAACGTCATTACTGGAAGCATTATCCAATGTGATACTAGTGACTTTACTGTCAATACCCCATTCAACCAAGCAATTCAAAATAGCATCAGCGATGACAATTCTAGTGTGCGGTGGCTCCAACTCAAAAAAATTGAGAATGTGTTTCTGTAGCTTCCAATTTGAATCAACATAGTGAGCAGTTAAACACATGTAGCCTATTGTTTGAATTGATGTCCATGTATCTGATGTAAGACTAATCATGTGTACATTGGAAAGGCTTTTTCTCAATTTTTCCTTCTCAGAATGAAAAATCTTCATGCAATCATTAGTGATGGTAGCTCTGGACACCTTTATAAAGTTTGGATTGAAATAATTAAGAAGAATGGTGAACCAAAACTCTTCAACAATACTAAAAGGATGTTCATGTGCAATGATAAACTTTGCAATAAGTTCACGGGCCTTCATTTGATCAAACTTGATGCTAGATAAGGCCGGTGTGCTAAAAAAATCTGACTGTGAAGATGGTGCACCGAAAGATAAGGTTTTTTGTTTTTTATCCACGTTCTCCCTCCCCATACACTCAAACTTGCTGTGTCTCGTTAAATGAGATGTTGTTCCAGAAGGAATAATTTTGAATGATTTAGGGCAATCTCTACACTTCCACCTTAACTCAGAACCAGATGCAGTTCTAATTAACTCCTGGGAAAATATTTCATGTACTTTAGATCTTTTCTTCCTTCCTTTTCTAGCAAGCAAACAATCACCATTAGATTCGGGGACCTCATCTTGTTTTGCATTAATGTCATCACAATCAACATCTTGGATATGCATTACAGATGCACTATCTTGTGAAGAAGGAATTTTCGAAGCAGACATCTACATGGAACATGATTAGCTAAAATAAGTTCTCACCGCTCATTCAAAAGATATTTTTTTATATAAAATAAGTTATGATATAAACTGCATATCAATGTAATAAAGAAGATGGACATCAATAGATAGACTCAAGCACAACCTTAGCATGCTCACTTACTTTTTCCCTAGAGAATCTCTACCCATGAAAACCAACCCCATTATGCAACGGTACGGCTTGCACCAACACCAAAAATTTCAATCAATCCATCATAGGACTGAAATAAACATAATACAATGTGTGATCATTCCTCTGTAAACTTTTATCATCACTCAATCCGTTCTCAAAAGCCAAATGTGGTGTGGATCTCTTTTACAGGAAATTTTGTTATATGTTATTCTTCTCAAGCATTTTATCGAACAGTTGGTCTGCATAAAAAATAACTATAAAATAACAAGTGTAAAAATGTGATTTGTTAGTATCATTACCACACAACCAAGCGTGCAGCGACCTGGAAGGTAGAACAAGGAAAAAAACGGCACCGGCGTGGTCTTAGTCGCTAGGGATCGTGCAGCAACCCGCAGTGACGGTGAACGACGTGGAGGTGTAAGTGCGGCGGCTAGCAGGGGAGGCGCTCAGGCGGATCGGTAGGGGACTAGGGAGGCGTACGACGAGACGCGCGCGGCGCACTTGTGCAAGGGAGGCGGCGAAATGCTTGAAGTTGAATGGGTCTCGTTAGGGTTGGACTCCAGCCGCTGGAGTATACGTGAGATTGAAATTGGGGTGGAGAGAGGGATACGTGGGTTGTGAATGTTGTGATTGGAAATTGGTAATAATTATGATGGGTAAATTGTGATGGGGTCCTTACCATATTGGATTATAAAAGGTAAATGGTTGTGGGGTGGGGATTGGGTAGAGTAGGGATTGGTAAATACAATTTACATTATGTTTATATAATGTAAATACAATTTACATGTATATGTATGTGTGTGATATTATCGAACTCGAAGCTTTATCGAACGAACTTATACTAAGTTCATGTCCGGTTCGTTAAGTTATCGAACTACAATTTGATGTTCATGTTCAGTTCATTGAACTACGAACGAACATTAATCGAACTATTATCGAACGAACTCGAATCGAACACGAACATGTTCGGTTCGATTAGCAGCCCTACTTATATGGAAGCAGCAACAATGACTTCTATATGTGAGAGGTCCCTTCTTAGGGTTCGTTTGGTTGCATGGTTGGGCAGGATTGGGTTGGGTTGGGCTGGGTGAATAGTAAACTGTGAGGAGGGGGTACCCCTGTGAATAATACCCCAACCCAACCCAAACCTGCAACCAAACGAACCCTTAGAGTTTCTGTGTAAAAGAGGCCTTCCCTTGAAATCTTGGGGGGGGGGTTACTCTACTTTTGATGCTTGACATTAACTATTTTTGACAAACTTCTACCACTACTGCTTGGGATCATCACAGACATGTGCTGTCCATTAATTGATTGAAGAAGATCAACACTCTAGCCCTTCTACCTCAAGTTGAATATCCTCATCCGGTATCCACTCTGGTTACGATTCTCCTCTTGATATTATCTTCTTCGCCCGGGTCTCCTCTCAGCATCGACTACTTCGAGGGGGTCTCTTCCCAACTCCTTAAAAGCTGTCTCGAATGAAGACGTGTTGATTGTTTTCTTTTGTAACAAACTTCATATTTCCAAGCTCTGACTTAATGAAGAGTGTTAGATCATGAATGTAGATGGGCAATTAGATCTCTCTATGATCCCATTACACTACTATTCATTCATTCAATCTTTGATTGTTTGTTAGTGGAACTTTGTAGTGGTGATAGGGCTATAGAAGGAGATATCATTCATTGTAATCATTGAGAATCATTATAAAAGTTCCAATCCTTAAAGTCTTTCTCCCATTGTTTCATTACACTCCTTAAGGAATAAAGTTTCACGTTATTTCAAGTTTTCTTCTATTCTTGATCTTGCAATTTTATTTTATAATTTCACATTAACAAAGCTGGATTAAATAATGCTCTTAATTTGACTAAAAAAGACACAAGGTTCTAATTTGCATAACTAAATAAAATATGATTCACCCTTTATTGGGTTGTGTGTCCGTTCACTTTTGTGTGGATTCTAATTGAAGTTAAAGGCATGGCTTTAGATGCCATAGCATGCTGGCAACACATGCTGTTTCCCAACTTTTCTTGCATCGATAACACAGTGACATATCTAGCGACATACTAACCTCTCCAATGATATATATGTCAAGTTGGTAGGATATTTTCTTAGTTACTCTTAAATATTGATCTATTTGGGTTACACGAGGGAGCGCACCACTTTTTTCTGCTTGCTTGAGACTAAGAGATAACGAGAGTTGTTGCAAATTTATAAGGATGATTTGTTATGTTGTTATTGTTTCTTTTTTATTTTCTCCAAATTTAAATGAATATTAGGTTTTCTTACTTTCGTCATGTATTTTTCTACCTTTGTTACTGTTAATTCTTGTAAAATAATGTAATTGTAGAGATAATTCTGTGTACTCTGAGTATTAGTCTCTTATTGTTTATTTCTTAATGTCTATCTTATGTAATTTTCCCATAGACCTCTCCCTATATAAGGGAGACTAGGGTTCTATAGAATAAACATCTTCTTTATTTTTCCCAACATAGTATCAGAGAGGCGGTCCTAGGCCGGAGCTCTCATACCCAAAACCCTAACCCTAACCTCACCCTTCACCCACTCTCGTTCCTTCGCATGCGCGTTGCGCATCACCACACGTCACCGCGTGCTGCTTTGTGCGCTCTCGTGCACTGCCTAGCGCGCCCTTGCGTGCCACTGCACACTGCCTTGTGCCCCTCGTGCGCCACTGCGCGTTGCCTTGCGCGCCCTCGCGCGCCACCGCACGTTATCTCGCTCGCAGTCGCGCACCGCCCAACGTACTGCCTTTGCACGATCGGCGTTTTCGTGCGTGACTCGCTTTCCAGCCGCTCCATCATCGGCGTTGGTCTCTCCGTCTACTTGATGAATTTGGGTGCATAAGTCTACATATGCATTCAAATCCACATATGTTTGTGTAGGCAATCATTTTTGGTCTACAAAACCCTAATCTTCTACATCTGGCAATATGCCTGAGAACAAAGTCGTTGTACCTGCCATAGGCGCTTTCAGAGGTCCAACACCTATTGTCAAAATGGACGGGACGAACTATGAGCTCTGGGATATGCAGTTCATGAGCCTTATGAAATTAAATGATAAGAAATGCATTCTTATCGAGGAAGAGCCAGTGGAGAAGACTGGGGTTAACGCCTCATGGGAGGTGGATGATGCATATGGCAAAGTCTGGCTTTCAGGGACATTGACGATAGAGATCGCCAATGATGTGTTACATCAGCCCACGACTAAGGCTATGTGGGACATCCTCGCAGCCACTTACTCTCAGGCGAGGAATAAAACCAAGGTCCTTCAACTTTAGCACGCCATATTCACTATCAAGCAGAACGGTCAACCTTTCCATTCGCTATATACATCTCTGTGTGGGATGTTTGAGAAGCTCCACAGCTTCGTGCCACTCACGGCTACCCCAGAGCAACCGAAGACATATAGGAATGCTACGATGGTTGGTGTATTCCTAGCAGCCCTGGATCCAGCATATGATTCTGCTTGCTCTCAGATTCTTGCGGATGCTACTATTCCCCATATGGAGGAAGCTTTCCGCCGGCTCAACAGGATCACTGTTCCATCTACTGCCACTAGTCAAACCTCTTCGAAGAAGGCCGCCTCCCGAGGCAGAGGAGGCTCTTCTTCTTTTCATGGTCGAGGACCTCGTGGTAGAGGAGGTTGCATTCGTCAGCCCTGCACATTTTGCCATCGCCCAGGTCATACCGAGGAGACATGCTACTCCAAGCATGGTTTCCTAGCATCATCTCGTGTAGCGGAGCAGGATGAGCCTCCTGCTGCTCCTACTTCAGATCAAGATTTGATGACTTCGTTGCCCGACTGCGAGATATTATGCCTCCTTCTTCACCATCTACAAGAGGCCATTCTGATGTCACTGCTTCTGCCTCTGCCAGTGCCTCTGCTACGACCAGTACCTCGGGTAGTACTTGTGCCTTTACATCCTGTTATGGACGGAGATTACAAAATGGATTATGGATTCTGGGGCGACACATCATTTACGCGAAGACTAAGGTCAGCTTACAACATACAAACAGGTTGCCCCAGGAAGAACTGTGGTGATAGCTGATGGGACTCATTGCGGTTGCCCCAGGAAGAACTGTGGTAATAGCCGATGGGACTCATTCCCCAATCGCAGGACAGGGGGAGATTACTTTGACACCTTCAATGCGTCTGCAGAACGTCTTACATGCCCTTGATGTTTCTATGAATTTGTTATCTTCTAGTCAGATTACGAAGAATTTGCATTGTTGAGCTATCTTTGACCCATCGTCTCTTGTTTTTCAAGGCATTCTTACGGATATGGTGATTGGTTGTGTCCATGAGTAGGGTGGTCTTTATCGGCTAGTCCGAACTCCTTATGCAGGCGCGCCCTCTATCTCAACCGGACCAGTCTCTCCCTTCACTTTTTTTTTGATGAAAAACCGGGTGACTCCGTTGAAAGTATTTCATTAATGAAGTTTCAAATTACATTATCGGGAGAGCCAGAAGTTATACAAAGCGTTACATTGGGCCACTGCGTTCTCACTGTAGAATCTCTAATTTTTGAAGATAAGCTCATTGCGGCCCAACCATATAGCCCATAGAGCGGCTAACGACTTAGAACAATCCTGACTAGAGTTACCACCAAACCTCCTGATGGATTCCCAGAACTCGCTCATCCTTCCCTCTGCACCCAGGGGATAGCAAGCTCCGACCAAACCCTTTCAGAGAAGATACACCTGAAAAATAGATGCTCGACGTCCTCGTTCGTATCACCACACCTGTCATACCGGGTGTCTGTAAGACGGAAAAGACGTCCCCTCCTGACTTTGTCCATTAAACTACCCTGTTTAAGGCACCAGAGAAACATTTTGACCCTTGCCGAATCCTTGCCGCCCAAACAATACGCATATCAAGATAAAGATCGGCGTCCCGCTCCTCGTTTCTCCTTGTCAATTCAATTCGAGATATGCCTTTTTTATCGTGAATGCAATCCTACCCTAGCAGAAGTGATCACGGTCCCGAGAAAAGGATTCTCGCCGCGACAGGGTATCTAACAACTCCAGGTACTCAGCCGCACGCTGATCCGAAAGATCGGCGAGGAAAGTCGGTGCCTAGGAGTCTTCCATGACCACCTGAGAGAGCGCCACTTCCTTCATTGTGGACAAAGAGAAGAGACGAGGAAAACAAACCTCCAAGCAGCCGTCGTCCGTCCAACTGTCTCTCCAGAATATGAAAGTCCCACCGTCATCGACGATCGGAAGAAGACGAGAGGCCAACTGGGGCATTACCTCCCAGATACTGGCCCATAACAGGGATTCAAATCTTACATGCCGTGGCTCCAACTCACCTCTGACTCCGTAAATTACCCTCAAAAGTCTCATCGCCAGGGAGGAAGACGAACCCCAAATTCGGATGGCCTACTTAGACAACAAGGCCCTATTCATGCCCTCCAAATCCCTGACCCCAAGGCCACCATCCTCCTGCCTCTTGGTGACTTGATCCCAAATAACCAGGTGCATACTTGTCTCCTGCTTCTTACCCACAGACCAGAAGAACCTTTTCATCAGTGCCTTCAATCTTTTTCTCATGCCAACCGACATTAGCCTCGTGGACATGAAAAATGTGGGGATGGCAGACAACACGTGCCTCGGGAGAACCAACTTCTCCCCACCAGACAACGACACCACCATCCAACCCACCAGCCGCTGCTCCATCCTCAACACCGGGCTCTCCCAATCCGTCCCTCTAAGCTTGGCCGTAACTAGAAGTAAACCCAAGTATCGGATCGGTAAGCTCTCCACCGCACACTCCGTAATAGCCACCAAGCAAGCACAATCCGAGTCGTCCATCCCAAATGTTACCACGATCGATTTTGCTTTGTTTACCTCCAGGCCAGAGAGTTCGCTGAAGATTTCAGCTAGCTGCACAACGTTTTCATTCTTCTCATTGGTGCCGCCCAGGAAGAGAAGAGTGTCGTTCGCATATTGTAACAAAGGGATGGAGATGTCCTCCCGTTTGTACCCCTCGCACCGGCCCGACCTAGTAGCTTGCCTCAGAAGGACCCCCAGAGCATCAACCATGATGACATATAGCATCGGGGCCAAAGGACACCCCTGCCTCACTCCTCGCTGCGGCTGGAGGAAGCCCCCCTCCGGTTTGCCATTCATCAGGATCCCGTATGAGGAAGTGTTGACACATCTCTTCATCCAGTCCACCTATTGCTCCGGAAAGTCCCTCCTCCGAAGAGAATCCCATAAAAACCTCCAATCCACCGAATCATAAGCCTTAGCGTAATCAATTTTCCAAAGTGCCCCTCTCGCCTTCGAGCGCTGCCAGTCTAGACATATCTCAGTTGCCATGACGAGACCATCCGCCATTTGCCTCCCTAAGATAAACGCTGTTTGGCCATGAAGAATCACAGTGTCCAGCACCCCCTTGAGCCTGTTTGCCAGGATCTTCGCGATGATGAGGTAAAGCCCGTTCGAGAGGGCAATCGATCGATAGTCCTCCACCTGCTCGGGCGAATCCTTCTTCGGCAACAAAAAAAGCAAGGCCCGGCTGATCTTCTCGATGTCTTTGTTTCCATCCCTGAATTCATTAATTACATCCAACACCTCCTCCTTCAATAGGTCCCAAAACTCTTGTAAAAAAGAATAGGGAAGTCGTCCGGTCCGGGGGCTCCATCTGAGTTCAAACCAAAGACCACCTTCCTGTCCTTATCAAGAGAGAACGGGATGAGGAGACCCTCGACTCGCTCCTGAGTAAGCACCTCCACACCTGAACCCAGCCACCCCTAACCACTCCCTTCTCTCCGCCTCGACGTGGCCACGAAATGCTCCTCAAAGCCCACCCTATCTCCTTCTCTTCCGTAAACCGCTCCCCAACGACCACGATTTCATGAATGTGGTTCCTCCGCCTCCGGCCCGATGCCATGGAGTGAAAGAAAGATGTGTTAGCGTCTCCCTCCCGGAGCCACTTTTGCCTGGATCGTTAGCGCCACTCTATCTCCTCGTTCCTATCCTCAAGCATAATTTCCTCTAAATAGCCCTGCCTCTCCATGAACTCCTCCTCCGATAGTTCCCTTTCATCATCGAGACGGTCTAACCTAGACACCCCATTCTGAAACTCCGTCCTCCTCTCCCTACGCCTCGCCTTGACCTCCTTCCCAAAGGACAAGAGGAAAGACCGCAAAATCGATAGCTTTGCCGCAAACCTGATGACCGCCGACCCCTCCACCGAACAACCTCTCGAGATCTCCCTAACCTTGTCTCAGAAGTCACCCATCTCCAACATCCAACTCCGCTCAAAGCGGAAACAAAATCGGTGCCTGCCTTCCTCCTCTGACGACCAGAGGATCGGGGTGTGGTTGGAGTAAGTGCGGGGAAGGGCCCACGCCTGCGAGAGAGGGAATCTCGTCGCCCCGGCTGGAGAGAGCAAGAAACGATCCGGTCGGGAGCGCGATCTTTTATTTCTCTAAGTGAAAGAGCAGCCCACAACATCAATGATAGACATCCCCATAGCATGAACCGGCCCACTGAAATCAGCCGACCCCGGGTCCCTTCCACCACCGCCCTGCGGCCTATCATTCGAGAGCAACGTGATGTTAAGGTCGCTCCCAACAATCCAGACGTCCGATCCAGCAACGACACCCAACTGCCCAATCTCACCCACCAAGTCGCTCATGTCTCCACTGTTCGGCCCATAAACATTTGTGACGAGGAGCTCGAGCCCATCGCTCTTCCTGTGCAGCCGGACCGACAGGCAGTGGGCGGACTTCACCGACCCAACCAAGTAAAAAATGTCCGTCTTCCACGCAGTGATCAGGCTGCCCGCTGCTTCTTGCGCCCCCAGCTCCACCAGCCCACCAGCTGGAATCTCCCCCCTCCCTCTAGACTCCTCAATTCAGCCTCCGCTCCGAGCTGCAACTTCGTTTCCTGGAATAGGAATATGTCCGCACACACATCCGCAACTAGGTTCATTACTCCCATTCTTTTCTTCGGTCTTCCCAGTCCCTTGACGTTCCACGACAGAATCTTCAGCTGGAAGGGACGCTGTAGCTTCTTTGGTGGAACAAGACTCAAAAGTTTTGCCACTCCCATATCCAACGCCCGGAAGCGATTCTGGGAGCTCCTCATGGTGGAGGTCGAGGTGGAGGCCTCGGTTTGGGTCGTACTTTCCCCATAACCTTGTTCGACCGCGACAATCAATGTCGCCCTTCTCTGTCTCCTATCCGCTGAAGGTTTCCTGGCGTAGCAGACTCCGTATTTGGACACGTCCTTGCCCCTCGTTCCGGTTACCATAGCGAGAGATACATCCCCCTGCCCTCCTGAAACCGGGAAAGGGACCGCCTCCATTTTCGCAAGCTCCCGCTGCGCTACCTCCATCCCGGCTTGCTTACTCTGCCCGCTGGGCTGGTCCTCCTCCAAAGACTGGCCAGCCCCCCGAGTCTTTCCGCACCGAAAAACAGTTTGTCCCCGCTCTGGATAGGACCATCACACCCCGGTGTAGACGTCATTAAGATCGGGCCCACCTATATGCACCTGAAGCTCCCGAAGTAAACGCCTTGAGCCGCCTGAGACTATCGGGAGAGGCAAAGTCATGGGATCTAGAACTGGATCTGACTTATGCGGGTCCATCGAAGAAACCAGTAACGGATCCGAAGAGCCCGACCCGACCTGCTCCACCACATCAGCCGCCGGTTTAATAACCACGCTGGGACCGCACGTCCCCTTTGGAAACTGAAAATGCGAGGGCGTTTGGAATGTCGCGGGGTTACCCGCCTCCACTTCTTGGAAATGCTGCGCACCAGGTGGCGGGAAGCCAAGAGTCGCCCCAAGCATCGTGTCGGTTCACTTCCCGAGCGGCCGTCCATCTTCCCCGACCACGGAAAGGCGAGTCCCCGGGCCTCGTTGCATCCCGGCTCCGATTTCGGCCGACTGACACTCTGCGCTGCTCTGCTGCCAACACGATCGAACGACGAACCTATCTGCCATCACGATCTCAATCGGAAAGCTTCGCCCTCCCACCTTGGCCCTCCTCCAGCCAAGCATCTTCCCGGCCAGCGTTCTAACCTTCAATACCGGGTCGAGCGGCTCTCCTGGACCGGTGCCCAACGACTCCACCGATTCAATCACCACCGCCCCTTCCAACATGACGCGACGGGCAATTGACGTACGAAGGTTCAGGGGCACCCCTTTGATGATTACATGCTCCACGAAAAAAGGTTGCCGCATGCCATCCCTACCCGCCTATCGATGCCACCTCAGACCCGTCCACCCCTCCTCGGACCATCTCAAAAGCTCGCTGGACTCAGCATCCGAGAGTCCTCTCGCCAGCACCACTAACGCGGAAAGCGGGACCAAGTCCCCTCGAAACAGAGCCGCGGAAACCATCCCCACGTTCGATGCGCCAATGAAAGCAGCCTCCCCAGGATCTCCTCCCTTACCCAGGAGCATGCATGATCTCCTCCCTCCTACAACCAAAAATGCCCCTGCGGAGCATGGCCTCAAATTTCAGCGAAATTCAGTCGAATTTCTGTCGAATATCGATATCCTGTCGAAATCGAAATTCGACCGAAATGACCGAAATATGGGGGTCATAGTACAAAAAATGACCGAAATGACCGAAATTTTGGTCGAAATTCCACCGAAATTTCATCGAAATTCTGTTTTGGTCAATACCGAAATGGTGACCGAAACCGACATTTAAGGCCTTGCTGCGGAGGAAGGACAACATTTGGCCCGATGCGACAGACCTCTACACCGGAAGCAACGGATGACGTCCCGTCATTGCCGAGCCCAATGAGAAAGCGAACCATACCTGAAGCAACCTCTCTCGAACGGATTAGTGAACGACCTTTTGGTACCTTCAGCCTATTTACGGCGACATTGCTCCCTTTGACTCGACACAAGCACCCGCCCATCTTCTACGCCTCCTCCCCCTCTCCCATCGGAAACCACCTCTCGGCGATTCTCCCTCTCCCTCTCCCTCTCTCTGTCCCTCTCTCCCTCGACATCCTCCTCAGGGTCCATATTTGTGATAAGGCCTTTGTCTTGCAATGATACCTTGATAAGAGTTGTGGCGAGTGTCAAGGTTATTTTTGTAGTGGTACTGTCTCTCCCTTCACTTAGCATCTTCGTTTTGGTCATCTCCCTCTCCAAAAGATGTGTCATATTTTGCCGCAAATCTCACCATGGTCTTCATTTCAGTGTAAAAAATGTCAGTTGGGGAAGCATCATCGGTCGACTTTCCCTAATCGTCAGAGTCGGAGCAGTAGCTCCCCTTTTGAATTATTTCATGTTGACATTTGGGGTCTGAGTCGTCAACCTGATCATCAAGGACACATGTTTTATCTTGTTGCAGTTGATGACCATTCTCGTTTGTCATGGGTTTTCTTATTGAAAAATAAATCTGAAGCAGGGTATATGATTAATCTTTATCAATGAAGTGCAAAATGTTTTCTCTTCTTCTGTGAAATATGTGAGAACAGATAATATTTTGGAATTCTGTACACTTACTCTATCTCATTTCTTTTCCTGCCGTGGCATTATTCATCAAACCACATGTCCTTACACTTCTCAACAAAATGGTGTTGCAGAGTGAAAGCATCGCCATTTACTTGATATCACTCGAACACATCTTATTCAGAGTCGGGCCCCACATTTCTTTGGGGGTGATGCTGTCCTTATGGCATGCTACCTGGTGAATCGCATGCCTTCATCTGTTTTGGGTGAGAAAACTCCTTTTTCCATTGTTTTTCCTGATACGAAATTATTCTCACTTACTCCTCGTGTCTTTGGTTCTGTTGCATTCGTACACTAATTAACTATGGGTCTTGACAAACTCTCTCCTAGGGCTGTCAAATGTATGTTTGTTGGGCACTCCATGACCCAGAAGGGATATCGGTGTTATGATCCTTTGCGTTGGAAATATTACATCAGTGCTGATGTGACTTTTTTGAGTCTGTGATGTTTTTCTCCCCTACAGGAGATAGGTTGGCGGCATCTGATTCTGATGATGAGTTGTACGTGCTACCTCCTCCTATGTCTTTGCCTTCTCCTAAGACTGTGCATGCTATACAACCACCACCACCACCACCTTCTATCTAATCCCACATTGTGCCAAAATTACCAAAATTCTATACCCATCGACCTGGCTCTGCTCATGGTAATCGCTCGTCATCCAGCATGCCTCAGATTTGTTCTGATAACATGATTTCTAATGATGGGTCTTGAGATATATCTGTGCAGGGATCCTTGCAAGAGACTAGTCCACACATGGTTGATGCTACCGATGACCTGGATGTGCCCATCGCTTTACGGAAGTAAAAACGTACTTGTCCATCTTATCCCCTTGCATCCCAGGTGTCCTTTCATCGTATGACAGGGGACTTTTAGAGATTTGCAGTTGCTCTATCCGTTGTGGCTATTCAAAGGAATTACCAGGAGGCCCTGAAGGATAGTCACTGGCGCCTAGCTATGGAGGAAGAGATGGCTGACCTGCAATCACGTGGTACATGGAGTTTGGTGCCTTGCAATCACTCTGTTGTCAGTTGCAAGTGGGTGTTTATTGTTAAACGCCATGCATATAGGAGCATTGTTCTCTACAAGGCAAGATTATAGCTCGTGGATTTACTCAGACTTACGGTGTGGATTATATGGACACATTCTCTCCCGTTGCGCGCCACTCCACTTTACGAATCCTTCTTTCAGTTGCTGTGGTATGTGATTGGCCCTTGTTTCAGTTAGATGTTAAAAATGTATTCTTGTATGGAGATTTGTAGGAGGAAGTCTACGTGCAGCAGCCTCCGGGGTTTGCTGCTGAGGGGGAGTGTCAGCATGTTTGTAGACTCCATAAGGCAATATATGGCCTTAAGCAAAGTCTAAGGGCTTGGATTCAAAAGCTCTCGGAGTTGGTGGAAAAGCAGGGGTTCAAGAGATCAAATGTAGACCACTCACTGTTTGTGCAGAAAACACCTAGAGGTACAGTGTTATCATGGTTTATGTGGATGATATTCTTGTTATAGGGGATGATGCGCAAGGGATAAAAATGGCAAAAGAATTTCTGGGTCGTTAGTTTGTTACGAAGGATTTGGGTTCCCTAAGGTATTTCCTAGGGTTAGAACTAGGAATGCATAGGGTCTTGTGATGACCCAAAGGAAGTATGTTACAAACATGCTTGCTGAGACATGCGTGATTGGCTGTCGACCATCCACTACTCCTATGGATCCTAGCATGAAACTATATGATGGTGATACAGAAGAGGTTGGCAAGAGAAGATACAGAGAGATCATTTCAGTGTAATGCAAGATCATGGTTGGCGACATGCCATGAATGAGGAGATGATGCACTTACCTCCCGGGGTACGTGAGATCTTGTGCCGTGCCCCCCGGGAGTTCGCCCCGTGGCTTGTCGACGGGTCTTCACGACTAAATAGTCACCTGATGGTTCTATTGACAGGTTGAAATCCAGACTTGTTGCCAAAAGTTTCACACAAACCTTTGGAATTGATTATTTTGAGACCTTCTCGCTTGTTGCCAGAATAGGGTCGATACGCACTATTCTCTCTGTTGCTGCCAGCAAGGTTTGGCCCATTATCAACTTGTTGTGAAGAACGCCTTTCTTTATGATGATCTTGAGGAGGAGGTCTACATGATGCAACCGTTGGGGTATGTAGTCGAGGAGGAGCATGTATGTCGACTACACAAGGCCGTTTATGGCCTGAAGCAGAGCCCAAGGGCATGGCTTGACATGCTCACTATGGAGATCAACACACTTGGTTTTCAGAGGACAACGTCTGACTACTCTATCTTTGTTAGACGACGGTCTATTGGCACGACCATCCTTGCTATCTATGTTGATGATATGGTTATCACAGGAGATGATGCAGATGGTATTCAGGAGACCAAAGCCTTTCTCCAGAAGGTCTTTGTCACGAAAGATTTCGTCCAACTTCGTTATTTTCTTGGCATCGAAGTAGTACGCACTATAGAGGGGCTCCATCTTTCACAGAGAAAGTATTGCATCGATATTCTGACTGAGGAAGGACTTCTTGGATGCAAGCCATCTGACATCCCTGCAGAAGTAAGAAAATATTCAGCATTTACTGATTCAACTTTTGAGGATGCAACACGATACATAAGCTTAGTGGGAAAATTACTCTATCTCACTGTTACTAGGCCAGATATATCATATGCTGTGGGCATAGCCAATCAACATATGGAGAAGCCTCTTTGCAGTCACTGACAGGATGTTCTTTTGATCTTGGTATTTGAAGGAATCTCTCGGACGTGGACTTTTCTATGGGGTGAATGGACACACTAATATCTCCGCCTATACAGATTTTGACTATGCTAGCTCTCCTGAGGATTGCCGATCCACTGCAGGATACACCATGTTTGTTGGGGATAACCTTGTCACTTGACAAAGCAAGAAGCAGACAGTGGTATCCAGATCCAGTGCGGAAAGCAAATACATGGCAATGGCTCAAGCCACATGTGAGATCACATGACTTGTTTCTTTCCTAACAACACTTGGCATGCCTGTCACCACTCCTGTACCCTTATACCGTGACAACAATCTGCCACGTACATCGCCACCAATCCAGTTTTCCATGAGCGGACAAAACACATTGAAGTTGATTGCTATTTTATTCGTGATGCAATACGAGAAGGACGAATCATCACTCCACACATCTCCACTGAACTTCAACTTGCAGACATCCTCACAAAGGCTCTTCCAAGGAAGCGCCTAATGTACTTAGTATCCAAGTTGGGCATGATTGAGAGATATGCTCCAACTTGTGGGGGGGTGTTATAATTATTATATTATAATTATATTTGCAACCTTCCAGGTTCTGTAATCCTTAACCCTTCGGGTTCCATAACCTTTAACCCTTCGGGTTCCGTAACCCCTCAGGGGTATTTATGTATTTTTCCTCTTGTACTCTTTAGGGTTTTCTCTCTATATAAGAAACCCTAGCCCTATGGAATAGATATCCCATTTATCTCTCTTCTCCACACATAATATGCAATGATATTAGCTTCAACCCAAGGGTATTTACTATTTAAGTAATACATATTTAATTAATAGAGTTCTAGTTCATTCTTGTTGTGTTCTTGACAACTTCATTATGTTCATGTGTTCTTGGAAATAAAACTCATGTATTATTCCAAATTTTAAATAAAACTTGGTGAAGTGTTCATTTTTAAAATTTCCTCTATGAGCTGTACGAATTTTAATGACTTCTTTATCTTTCTTTTTTTTGAATTATTTTTGAAAACTTTATAAAAAGATAGTTTGATCTTTAGTTTTAATAAGATAGTCTAAGTGAACCTAGAGTTGCCACTTATCATTACAAAGCAGAATGCTTTCTACTTTTGTTGATATAAACATATCTTAGTGAAGTAGTGCCAAGTGTCTAGTAATTGGAATTAAGTTTTTGATTTTGAAAGAACTTTTGTGAAGTTTTCCTAAGTAAGCATCTCATTGTGTTTTTGGGTTGACTCTTTTGATACATCTTTCACTTACTAAATTATCCTTAATCAGTTTGTTTAAGTACTTAGGGAGTAAGTGAATCGATCTTCTATACCAAAGTTTAATTTCGTTATTACTTGCAAGCAAACAATCATAAACATTATTCTTTATCAAGGTAAACAACACAAATATGTTTAAATCTTTTCCCAATTAGCAAAAGTTCATTAGTAGATTCATCAAGTATTTTAAAGATTGTTTTGGTTCCATATTGATATATTACGCATACTTATTAAAATCTAGTTACTTATTCGTGTTGAATTTGTATCCACACGTGTCAATACACAATGAGACTACAAAATCTTGAACAAATCAATCTATAAATCTTGCGAGGTCAGAAACTACCTTCCGAACTCCTTGCCACATAAAAATGTCGTGGAATCAAGCAACAGAGTTGATATTGGTAATATAATATTAATACCGACATGATATCAATGTTATCCTTCAAGATGGTGGAAAGTCTGCATAAAATCTATATATATATATCAAGTTTTGTTGATATCGGTGTTAAACAAGATTGCAGAAGTTTGTTTTTGGTACTCAGTCAGCCGGGTTACTGATTAAGGATTATCAGGCGAGTGCGAGTGCGAAGTGGGATGGCAAGTGTGAAGGTAGCGAGTGGGATGGCGAGTGGGATGGTGGTGAGTGTGAAGGTGGCGAGTGCTAAGGTGGCGAGTGGGATGGCGAGTGCGAAGGTGGCGAGTGCGAAGGTGAGTGCTACGAGTGCGAGTGCGAAAGGGAAGGTGGTGGTCGATCGTAGAGGGGAGGGGAAACGAGGTGTCGTGCGCGAAGGGGGTCCGTTGGAGGAAGGTGGTGGTCGATCGTTGGAGGGGTGGGCTTCGGTCTCGCACAGGAAGCCTGCTCGAAGGTGCTTTCGTTGCGGGGAGAGGGGGCATGTGGCCTCGCTTTGTCCTTCCCCCCCAAGGTGCTACTCTTGTGGGCGGGTGGGTCATCGTCAGGCTTCTTGCATGGCGTCTCGCCGGGTACGTGGTTACTCCTTGGGAGCCGGTCGTGTTTACTCTACCTCGGCTGGTCGTGGGGTACGTGAAGGAAGGTGCAATGCATGGTGCATAGTTTTCGCGCGGTGGTCTCTCTTTTGCGGAGGTGGTTTGTAACGAGCGCAGGGCGATCGATTGCTCAAAGTCGTCTTCGTCTGGGCTGCTGCGGGGGGGTGGCGTTCGAAGAGCGTGAACCAGGGGGGGCGGTTGCTCGGGGGGTGGGCGTGCATGCGTTGAACGGTTTCGCTGTAAGGGGCCTGCTTGGTTGGGACGTGGTCTTGCCCCGCATTCGTGGGTTCCTAGGCGCAAGCTTCGGTGGTGATATTGTGAAGCTAAGTGCGACGAGATGCTGCGTGCGTGGCTTGTCTTCTGACCAGCGGGATCGGTTGCTTCGCAATGGAGATGTAGCGAACGTCTGCTGGAGGCATTTTCGTTACGCGGATGGGGTCTGTTCGGAGGTTGAAGTGTGCGTGGCGAGAGTTAAGGGCGTCCCTTTCCTGTCGCGCTCGATTGGCTGCTTGAGGAAGGCTCTGCGGAGGTGGGGTTCGGTCAGGGAGGTGCTAGATGACGGACTCCGACCTGGGTCGCCTGTGGAAGACACACGGATCCTGTTCGAATGCAGCAAGAGTTTTCTCGACGGTATCGGGGAGAGAAGCTTGTTCGCGGAGGTGGAGGTCGGTTGCTTTTCCTTTTCTGTGGAGTTGGTGATTGAGGTTCCCCCACCATCTCCGGCGATCGTGGCGGTGGAGGCCGGAGGAGGGTCCGGTGACGCTTTGGTTGGCGAGCTGGCGGTTGGGTTTCCGAGGGGTTCCCTCGGGGGAACGGACTTTCCTCTTCCTTACGCGGCGGTTCGGTAATCACTCTTCAACTCTGATCGTACCGCCAGGGTTATTTTTTTTGCATGGTGACGTGGCTGCACGTCCCCTTGGTGTTTCGCCTTCTGTGTTGGAGCCGATCGCGGTCGCGGATTCAATGCTCTGGATTGAAGACTTGGACCGTCTACAAGGTCCGTTTATTGGTTCGACTTCTAAGGCGGGTATGTCGCCACTTTGTGATTCAGGTCACGAATGGAAGAGACCAGATCCGATCCTGCATGTTCCTATTACGACATCCGGTAGCTCTACGAAATGCTTTATTCCATCCCAGGAGGTCTTTGGCACGCATGGGGAAGATTCGAAGATGATCTCCTTCTCCTTTCTCTCTCAGAGCCCGGAGGAGGGGAGTCCTCGGGCTCAGCCTGTGGCTGGGATAGTTGCCGCACCCTCTTCGTCGGACACCGGTCTCTCCTCTACCGGTGGCGTCGAACGAGGCATTGCGGGTGGCTGTGCTTTGGTGGGCACTGACGGCGAGGGGGCGACCGATAGGAGGAGTAGCAAAAGATACATGAGGAGGAACAGAGCGAGATCGGCGCGCGACCGGAGGATGGACGGTGTCCACCGTTGAAGAGGCTTGTTGCGGAGACCGTGGGAGTGGCCAGGATTATGGGAAGATTCGAAGTTTCCAAATGAAAGTTCTCTCTTGGAATGTTCGTGGCCTTGGAGACCCGGATAAGCGGATAACAGTGGGTTCCATGTGTATTGAATGGGGCTGCGACATCGTCATGTTTCAGGAGACGAAGATACAAGCTCTGGCGGATGATGTTTGAAGGTCCTTTGGGGCGGGCGCCCTGGATCAATTCTGTGCTCTCGACGCGGTGGGGTTCGCGGGCAGTTTGCTGGTGGCGTGGAGGTCATCATGTTTTTCTTTGGAATCGGTGAGCCGCGGGAGGCATGTTTTAACGGTGGTACTCATTTGTTCTGTTCCCTCCGTGCGATTGGCTGTTTCTTGTGTTTACGGTCTGTGCTGTGGGGCGGCGCGGGTGGAGCTTTGGGAGGATCTGCTGGAGGTGGGTAGAACCGTGGGTGGTGGTCCTTGGCTGATCGGGGGGGGGGGGATCTCAACGTTACCCTGTTTTCGTCGGACAGACCTGGGGGCAGGGGTGGCCAGGACCCGGGCTCACTCGCCTTCGCGGACACTGGATTCTTTGGACCTCGAGGTGATGGATGCGGTGGACACCACGTATACTTGGAGGAGCTCCAATTCTCGGTCGCGTCTGGATCGGTTCCTTGCTTCTAGCGAGCTTATGGAGGCCTTTGATCTTGCCTCGGTGGAGGCTAAGCCGTGGGGATGCTCGGATCATAACCCAATCATTTGGTTCTCGGGGGAGGCGTCGGAGCAGCGGGGGTTGTTCAGGTACGAGAAGTGCTGGCTGCTCGAGGAAAATTTTAGGGGCCTGGTGGAATCGCATTGGTCGGAGGCGATCGTTTCAGGGTCCGCGGCATCTCGTTTTGCGCAGAAGCTTGATTTGTTGAGGGTCCGGTTAGGTTCCTTCAAGAGGGAGTCTAGAGCGGCTAGATGTGTGGTCAGGGTGGAGGCGGAGGAGACTATCAGGCGTTTCGACGCGCTTGGGGACTCCATGGATCTCTCCGAGCTGGAGCTTGTCGATCGCGCTGCTGCCCAGCTGGTTGTTGCTCGGGAGGATAAAAAGCGCGTGACGGAATGGAGGCAACGCTCGAGGAGCATGTGGCTTAGGGAAGGGGATGCAAATACCTCCTTTCATCGTGTGGCTAGTGGGAGGCGCATGGCGAATGCGTTGCGATCCATCGTCATTGGGGGGACTCGCGTGGAGGGAAATAGAGAGATGGGGAGGGCCATTGCGGAGCACTTCAAGGGCGTGTCTTCGTCGATTATCCCGAGGCGGTGGAGGTGGTTGGGCTCGGGCACGCGTCTGGTGGCGCACAAACAGGTCGATGGCCTTATTCGCGGATGGTCCTTAGAGGAGCTTATGGATGCGGTGTGGGAGCTTAGTGCTGATGCGGCTCCCGGCCCGGATGGGTTCCCAGTTGCGTTTTACAAGGACTATTGAGATCTCGTGGGCCACGAGGTGCTTGAGGTGGCTCTGGAATTCTGCCAGGGGAACGCGTGCTTCGACAAGATCATCCGCGCTCTCGTTATTTTGTTGCTGAAGTTGTCGGCGCCGGTCTCCATTGAAGATTTTCGCCCTATTATGGTCTCGAACGCCATTTATCTCATTATCGCGAAGGTACTCGCTACTCGGCTGTCTGGCATTATTAGCGGTGTTATCTCCCCGTCGCAATCGGCCTTCATCCCGGGGCAGCAGATTGCTGATTGTCTCACGCTGGCGTCGGAGGTCATTACGGATTGGAAAAGAAGGGAGGTGCGTGGCATCCTATGGAAAATGGATTTCAGAAAGGCCTACGATTGCCTTGATTGGAGGTTTCTCTAGTCGGTGCTTAGGAGGAAGGGGTTCCCGGAGTTGTGGATAACGTGGGTAAGGCGTTGTATTTCCACCGCCTCGATGTCTATTTTGGTCATCGGTCGTCCGGAGGGGGGTTGGATCCAGCCGCGAAGGGGTGTTCGACAGGGCTGCCCTCTAGCACCTTTGATATTTATTCTGGCGGCTGATGTTCTCTCCGACTTTGCGACTAATTTGGTTAACAGCGGCCTATCGCGGGGCTTCTCCAGGGGGGATGTGCATATTCCTATCTTACAGTACGCGGACGATACGTTATTTCTCTTGGAGGGGTGTGTGGCGGAGGTGAAGGCTATGACCGTTGCTCTGGAGTTCTTCGACGAGCTATCTGGGTTGCACAAGAACGATGCCAAGTCCATGTTCGTGCCCTTCAGCCGTGCGGTCCTGGACCGTGACGATTATGCGGTGGCTCTTGGGTCGGCGTGCTCTTCGCTGCCGATGGATTACTTGGGGATGCCCTTGAACGTGGGGAGGACGCGGCTGGGGGACTGACTGAGAGGGGTGGAGAAAGTGGAGGCGAGATTGGCGGGCTGGAAGTCCGCGATTTTATCGAGAGGTGGTAGACTTGTTTTAATTAAGGAGGTCCTTTCGGCGATTCCGATTTACTTTTTGTCCAACCGTAAGATGCCCAAGGGGATCAAGGCTCGCCTGGAGAAGCGTATGCGTGCCTTCTTGTGGGGGAAGCGAGTGGAGGGGGCGAGAGGGATTCACTTGGTTGGGTGGGATGATATTACTTACGGGAAGGAGCAGGGGGGGCTGGGGGTCAAGTCGCTTATACATATGAATGAGGCTTTGCTCATTAAGTGGGCGTGTAGGATTTGGGGGCCGGGGGAGGATCTCTGCCTCAATGCCGTGCAGAGGATTTATGATGTGGGGGGTAGGTTTGCCGTCGCAAGTCTACCGTATTGCTTCACCCACTATGTTTTGGAGGGGGGTGGTGGAGGTATTTCTGAAGAATTTTGGGCTTTTCAGGCCAGTTCTTGGTGGGGGGGAGTCTTTCTTCTTCTGGTCAGACGATTGGGGGGGGACCCCTCTGCTCCCGCTTCCCACGGCTTTTTGCGTTGGCTGAAGATAAAACTTGTTCGGTTGCGGCTTGCTGGAGGGATGGGATCTGGTGTCCTACTTTCACGACGAACTTCTCGGATCAGAGGTTGGAGGAGTTCTTGGCGTTGATCGAGGCGGTGCGGGAGGTTGGGCGTCCTCCTGGGGGGCGCGATCACTGGTGCTGGAGGAAGTCCCCGTTCACGGTCAAGAAGGCCTTCGGCGCTATCACTAGGCCGCCACCGTCGTTGTCCGAGAGTATCACTCTTGATTGTGCCTTTCTTTGGGCTTTGAAGCTTCCGGAGCGGGCTGGCTTCTTTTTATGGCTGATGGGGAGGAAGAGGTTGATGACGAGAGATCGTTGTGCCCGGCTCTTAGGCGTGATTTCAGATAGATGTCTTATTTGCGATGCGGCACTTGAGTCTGTGGAGCACTTATTTTTCGGTTGCCCCAAGGTGGTTGAGATTTGGCAGGGGGTTGATTTGGGTTGTGCACTGTTGACCTCCAATCGTTCTGGTCTTCGCTTCGGGCTAACAAGGGGAGATTGAGGCTGGAGGTGCTTTATCCGGTTGCCGTGCTTTGGGCGGTTTGGCGAGGGAGAAATGAGCTTTTGTTCTTGGGACAAAGGTTCTATAAGGAGAATGTGGGTGCTTTTGCAAAACACTTGGTGAGGGATTGGGCGTCGTAAGGACTTTGTTGTGTGGTTTTTGTTGCTTGTCTTTTTGTTCTCCTCACTGTTCCCTCCCTTTAATGAATAAGATTTTTGGGGAGTGCACCGTCGAGTGTATCCCCCTTGCTTCTGGATTTTAAAAAAAAGATTAATAATCTGCAATAAGGTGACTAATTGAATTAAATAGGGATTTAGTCGGTTTTGTATTTTTTAATTATTTTATATATGTAAATAACATGTTATACATATGTTCTCATATATTTACATAGATCTATATATATTTTTATTATCATAATGAAAAAATAAATAATTGAATTGAAATAAAACAAGAGCATCTTAGATTAAGTTTGTATTTTTAGAAAAATAAAACATATCTTCATGCAATAATCGATCAACTCGTTAACCTAGTTAGCCGACTAATCATGTCGAGTAGTTGGCTGACAGACTATTGATAGATTGGTCACTAATCAGCTGGTTACCCTATCGACTTGATTAGTGTCACATGCTCGTAGATCCGGGTTACTGTTTACACAAAACTCACAATATTATATTCGTAAATGATCACATTACGTTACTGAAATTTAGGGAAAATTTTTCGCGTTACGAATGACATTCTCAAGCCATAGAAACAACAAGTGCTATCAATTCACATTTCATTAATTCTCATATACAATTACATGTAACAAAAGAAACCGCATTATGTACATGTATCTCAAAATATAATAGAAAAGAAAGATGTTAGGGAGTAATAGAAAAGACAAAAACTATAACATGTGTACCGTCGAAAGTAACTGTGGAAGCTCTTCGTCCAGTTGTCAATCTACTGAGCTGTATGCGCCTTGCCTGTCAAACATGTTAGGGAGTAAAGTATATTAAATGTTGAGTACAATCTAATTTATATTGAAAAATAAATATTTCAATGATTTCAAAAAGAAACAAGTAGATAGGGTTTGATATTTGAATTTAACAAGCTACTTGCGTGGAAAATGGTTTTCAAGTTGTTCTACATGTGAATTCCTTGTTTGCCCATCACCCCTTAACTTTCTATATATAACATTTTCCTTTATTGATTATATGATCGATATGTAGGTTATCAACTTTTTATCACTTATAACTAATATTGATGGATCTTGGGATTGTAGAAGATGAATTTCTGATCCGATCTTTACGCCTAGTGGATAGTCTGTGGTCTTGGTCTTAGTGTGACCTCACACTATAACTCTAAGGTGTGAAGAATACGTTAGGGTTGGGGTGCCTCCGTAGGCATGGGGTGGAGTATAATGCATCCTAATTAAGTTCCCAACACGTCTACTAGTTCTCCTAACATCCATAGCAGTAGTTCTAAATTAAAAAAAAGAAAGTACTAAGCCTTATCCCACTATAAGTAGGGTCGGATACATGGATTTTTGCTCAAATCCATGTTGAAAGATTCGACTATTTTTATGCTGGTCGTCGACTACCTAACGCAACCACTGCAATAGTGGGATTTGAACCCTGGTCTTTTGTGTGGTAGACACACTGTACTACCACTAGACCATTAAGTAGTTCTAAATTATGATTAAATACTACCACTAGACCATTAAATATCGACGATTGATGAACCCTGGTCTTTTGTGTGATATGATTGATGCTGATTGATGAATTCTATGATATGATCTTTTCCTTGCCAGGCCTACTGGCGTATCAATAACCTATCCTAATAGTGACCGCACTCAACTACAACCAAGCTCAACTGTAACCAACTTAATAGTAACCTGCCAATGATCTTTTCATCGCCAATATCTATTGGGGAATAATAACCAAAACTCAAGCGGTGGGGAAACCTCCTAAGAGACTCTTCCGTCTCGCCCTCCCCGTGGAAGCACGATCCGGGAGAGGGATAGGCACACTGCAAAACTACACCCTGAGACGGGTGGGGGAGACTCTCCGGATTGAGTCACTCTAAAAAAACCCGACCCGATCTGTAGAGGCAAAAAGAGCTCGAAAAACAAAATCAAGGGTCTTCCTTCTTAGGTACCCTATTGAAATAGGGTTAGCAGAACTGGTCAACAAACCTGGATCCCAATGAAGCGTAAAAACACTGCGAGCTCGCTTAAAAATCGTAAACATGATCGGGATCCTAGACCCGCGTACTAGGCGGCCGCTGCCCTAACTGGGCTTGCTATCTCCAGCTCAGCTGAGGGTCAGCACACCCTTGCACAGTCAGGTGGAGGGTCACCATGACTGGCACAATTTAGTATCGTTCTTTATTGATTCACTGATACTTGATTTTTCGTTCTTTCTCGATCACTATTGTGGTTAACTTTACTTGTCTAGGCATTTAGTCAACGATCTTATTAATAGTGATCAATAGTTAGTAGAGTATACCTAAAGGATGATTTCATGAAGATGATCAATCCTTATGTTTACATGCTATATTTTTTTTAAACATGAGATTGGAAGTCACTCATTGGATCTGGATCTAAGTTCAATTCTATGCCAGATTACCCAACTCTTTTCATTTTTAAGACATAATATCTATAGGTGATTGAGATGTTGAGTCGGCCAATGCCCTAAATGTCGGTTTCGGTCACCATTTCGGTATCGACCAAAACAGAATTTCGATGGAATTTCGGTGGAATTTCGACCGAAATTTCGGTCATTTCGGTCATTTTTTGTACTAGGACCCCCATATTTCGGTCATTTCGGTCATTTCGGTCGAATTTCGATTTCGACTGGATATCGATATTCGACAGAAATTCGACCGAATTTCGCTGAAATTTGAGGCCATGGGACTCAGTCGGCTAAGAGAGGACGAGGAAGGCCCAAAAAGTGTTGGAAAGAGACTATACGAGGGGATCTTAGTTTTTTGGATCTAAGCCCGAGAATGACTCAAGATAGATCTGAATGGAGGCAAAGAATCCATATAGCCGACCCTACTTGATGTGGGAAAATTGTCGTTGTTGTTAATATCTACAAGTAATTAGCTGATGTAGCGTGAAATGGATAAATAGGGCCGCATTTTTTCTAAATTTTATTCGTTAATTTTAATTACGTTTATTTGAGTCGTCGTATTTTTAATTAAATAAACGAGATCGCATGTGATCTCAATTAATTAGTTAGAGATTTGAATGTTCGTAATTAGTCGGTTTGAGTCAAATTAGGATAATTAGTTTAAATTTGAATTTCTATTTTTGTAATCTCATCCCTCCTATATAAAGGGATGATAGACTAGTTATTGGGACAGTTCAGTTGATATATGAAAATTGAGTTTTCATCTCGTATCTCCTCTCTCTATTCCTTCTCCCTTGACGCGATCTCCGCAATTCTCCTCTGCAAAGTCCCTCGTTCTCCGACGAGTTTTCTTCTCAATCCATCCAATTCTTCCCCACCAAATATCTCCACCTCCAAGTTTATTTTCCGCCGTCGCCAATTTTTTCATTTGCATCAATTGGTATCAGAGCATGGCCTACAGATCGTCCTCACGATCTGACGATCCGTCCAGACATTCGCGTCGACATGCGATGAAACACCATCATTCGTCGGAGCGGAGACGACGAGCCGAAGAATCTTACAACAAGGAGATGATGGGTATACTGCTTGATTTCCAATCAAAGTTTCGAGATTGGATGGCTGACTTCGAGACCCTACGCGTCGTCGAATCAAAGTCTTCGATCATAGAAGCCTTTGTCCGGACCCACGATGAAGAAAATCACAAAAATATTGTCGTCAACGCCGACCTGTTCACTGTCCAGGCCATTCCAGAAGAAAAAAGTGACGAAACGCTTGCTGTCCAGGTATATTCAGATTTGCAAAAGCTGCCGGAATCGACCTTCTGCCCCTCCGCGGCCCTCTCGCGGACCCCCTCCACCATCCTCACGCCTCCGGGCCCCCCTCTCGTTGCATCCGCGTTCCCAGCTCCAGTCATAACACCCCTCGATACCCCCGCATCCCATACCGCATACCCTCCAGTCCCCAACTTCCCTCCCGTCGCAACCCTCGTCCCCTCAGCACCCCTTTCCCCCATCCCCCCTGCCCCTGAAGCCTCTACGACACCCCCTATGGCCCCACCCCCGTTGTCAACCCCCCCTCTTACCCCCTCCCCTCGCGCGCCGGTACCCTTGGCCCTTCCCCTGATCGCTACCCCTGAATCCCCAGTCAGCCCTCTCGTGGCACCCGCATCGCCGAATCTCCCTGTCCCAGTGACCCCTTCCGCCACCCCCGTTGTCAACCCCCCCTCTTACCCCCTTCCTCCCGCCAACTCTAGCCCGTGCTCCCGCAGCCCTGACACCTCCGCCCCTTCCCCCTACTCGCCCCCAACGCTAGCCATTCCCCTCCCGCTCTTCGTCACGATACCCATCCCCCCGCGTGTCAATTCCTTATACACCGAGAGTCACCGTTCACCGATGCCACTGCCCCACGCCCCTTCTCGAGGGCCGCCACCACGTTGCCCTAGCAGCGTGCCGTCGCCACGAGCTTCCACATGTGCGCCGTCGCCATCCATCGGGAGAAAGACTAGCCATGGTGCCCTTAATCGAATCCCTTATTCTCAGCGATATGAATTGGAAAAACTGTTGGCAAACCCACCTTCATAAAATTTTTTATTTGAAGGTCATAAGGAAGGAAACCCCTTACAAAATTTGTTTAAACGAAGGGGTACGAAAATTGCGGAGATGCCCAGCAATGGGAAAGAACTACAAATGTAACGTTGAAAAGGATCTAATTGAAGGAATTGCAAGCTACAATTTCAGGGATCGAATTCTCCAACGACACATCGAAGATCAAGCAATTCGTCGGGAGACGAATTTTTCAAGCGGAGGAGAATTGATGCAGCGTGAAATGGATAAATAGGGCCTCATTTTTTCTAATTTTTATCCGTTAATTTTAATTACGTTTATTTGAGTCGTCGTATTTTTAATTAAATAAACGAGATCGCCTGTGATCTCAATTAATTAGTTAGAGATTTGAATTTTCGTAATTAGTCGGTTAGAGTCAAATTAGGATAATTACTTTAAATTTGAATATCTATTTTTGTAATCTCATCCCTCCTATATAAAGGGATGATAGACTAGTTATTGAGACAATTCAGTTGATATATGAAAATTGAGATTTTATCTCGTATCTCCTCTCTCTATTCCTTCTCCCTTGACGCGATCTCCGCGATTCTCCTCTCCAAAGTCCCTCGTTCTCCGACGAGTTTTCTTCTCAATCACTCCAATTCTTCCCCACCAAATATCTCCACCTCCAAGTTTATTTTCCGCCGTCGCCAATTTTTTCATTTGCATCATTAGCGGTCTAAGTTTTGATCCAATTTTATGTACTATACTCCCAAATTCTTCCATTCTTAATGCATGAAATCTTTAGCTAATTAGTTTTGAAATTTGACTCAATTTGCATGCCAATCCATCTTTAACTCATATATCAAGCTTGAAATTTTGTAGTTATTTGGTCTGAAGTTATACTTAATTTACATGCTAATTCATTCCCAAACCTCTCATTTCCAACCTGTAATCTGTAGCTAATTAATGTTATGCAATTAGACCCCAATCACATGTAAATTACCCTAATTCTTTCACATTTTTATCATAAAATTAGTGTATAATCAATGGTCTTATTTTGACAATAAAATATATGTAAATCACCCAAATTTCTTTCATTGTTCAACAGAATATCAATGCATGACAATGGACTGATTTTGGCACTTAGAATGTATGTAAATCACCTAAATTTCTTTCATTGTTCAATATAATATTAATACATAACAGTAGATTGATTTTGCCACTTAAAATGTATATAAATCATCCATATTTCTTTCATTGTTCAGTATAATATTAATGCATAAAAGTGGACTGATTTTTGCACTTAAAATGTATATACATCACCTAAATTTCTTTCATTGTTCAACATAATATTACTGCATAACAGTGGACTGATTTCTGCTTTTAAAATGTATGTAAATCTCCCACATTTCTTTCATTGTTCATCATAATATCAATGCATAACAGTGGACTAACTTTGGCACTTAAAATGTATATAAAGCATCCAAATTTCTTTCATTGTTCAACATTATATTAATGCATAACAATGGGCTGATTTTGGCACTTAAAATGTATGTAAATCATCCAAATTTCTTTCATTTTTTCAACATAATATCAATGCGTAACAATGGACTGATTTTAGCACTTAAAATGTATATAAATCACCCTAATTTGTTTCATGGTTCAACATAATATTAATGCATAACAATGGGCTGATTTTGACTCTTAAAATGTATATAAATCACCCAAATTTCTTTCATTGTTCAACATAATATTGATGCTCGACAGTGGCTGATTTTGGCACATAAAATCTATGTAGATAACCCAATTGTTTTTCATTATTCAACATAATATCAATGCATAACAATGGTCCGATTTTGACTCTTAAAATGTATATAAATCACCCTAATTTCCTTCATTGTTCAACATAATCTTAATGCGTAAGGACTGATTCTGGCACTTAAAACGTATTTAAATCACTCAGATTTCTTTCATTGTTCAACATAATATTAATGCATAACAGTAGACTGATTTTGGTACTTAAAATGTATGTAAATCACCCAAATTTCTTTCATTGTTCAACATAATATCAATGCATAACATCAGACTGATTTTGACACTTAAAATGTATATAAATCACCCAAATTTCTATCATTGTTCAACATAATATTAATGCATGTCATTTGACTGATTTCTGTACTTCAAATGTATGTAAATCACCTCCAAATTCTTTCAATTTTAAACTCATGGAATCCAGTATAACACTGGACCGGTTTTAGATTTTACATGCATGCATTCACCCCCAATATTTCATTTTAAAGGTATAGAATCAATGGCTATATAAATGATTTAAAACTTGGTTTTTTGGGAACATTGATGGCAGCAAAGAGAGGGGTGATTGTACCTTTGGATTGCTCCAATTTGGAGGAGAAAATGAGTTTGATTAGGGCTTGCATGCAAGAGTACAACAAGTCCAAGAATGAGGAGCCGCAACAACTTTCAATTTATTTGAATCGGCAGCAATACTTCAATTTGGGAGGGAGCAGCTTGGCTCCAATGCAACATGACATCAACATCCAATAAAGGGAGAAAGGCCTGCAATGGGTAGCAGCATGCAGCTGCTGAAGCAGCAACAACTGCTGCAGCCGAAGGAGCAACAGCTCCTGCTGCAGCTGCTGGTCAGCAACTATGTGATAGCAAGGAGTAGAAGCTCTAGCTGCAGAAGAAAAGGGAAAACAAAAGGGTTGGGCTCCCCTCAGCTGGAGAGAAATAAAGAAGAAATTTGGAGAATATTTAGAGGAACTTAAGATGGCTTTGGGGATATAAATAAGAAGAGAGGAGCTTTAATTTTTGCCAAATGGAGAGAGAGGGTGCCAACTGTTGAGGGCTGTTGTACTGCTGACTGAATTAAATTAAATTAAATTATTATTTTTTTATTTTTTAAAACCATTATCTCTTTCTTATTTGGAATACCAAAGTCATCCATATTTGCACCTCGAATATTCGATTCTGTTATACAATATCTCGTTTTGATCATCTATGCATGATGATTAAACGATATAAATTTCATACTTTTCTGATCCAAGTTGTATACAGAAATTGACGAAATACGGTTTTGATTTTTGATTAAATTTTGTGATTTTAAATTACAAACGACATCCGATCGACGAACGATCAATTTCGTTGGTCTTATTTCGGCGAGATGAATTTTTATGATTTTCAATTACGCCGCGGCTTTTCTGGTGGCATGTTTTGCGATGCAATTGATTTTTGATCGATTGTTCTCGAAAAAAATTGATTTACGATTCATTGATCAATTTAGATCATTTAATTATTGATCGATAGTTTTATCGGATCAAATGGACCTTAATCGGCTTGAGTTCATGTTATTCGGATTTGGATGTTGCAACTAGTTAGACCGATTAGTTGAACTAGTCGTTCGACTTTTACAACTATGGTGTTAATAGGTGATATATCATTGATATATCACTTGATATCTGTCGATATTGATATCTTGTGTGATATCGATATCAATGTTGTAAAAGTCACCCGATTAGCCCGATTAGTAGGTCTGACTAGTCTAGTCAGTGGGATGGCCGACCGAGTACCGGCTAATTACGACTAGGTCCACTAGTCAACCAATTTTTGATTAGAGATACCATATTTTTTACTTTTTAAAAAGCAAACTTATTCTAATACGCTTAATATTTTGTTTAAATTCAATTACTTCATTTGATTTATTATGATAGTAAAAAAATATATAAATGCATATATTAATTTATGTAAATATATAATAATATATGTATAAATATGATTTATATAGATTCAAACAATCCGAGCAGATTAAAACCCGACTAAATCTAATTAATCGCCCGACTGCTGACTAATCCTTAGTCAGTGACTCGACCGGCCGAGTACCGACTACCGATTTTGGCAACCTTGATCGATATCATTAACTTACCATTATAAACATATCGTGGATGTATCGATGATACATCTGTATATTTCAATCCATGCCAACTTGTCCTATACCTATGATACATCCCTTGTTTTTCCCAAAGTGATCGATTCTCCTTTTTTGTATTCCAAGGTTGTAATAGCTTCTTGTCTGTTGTCATATGCTTGGAGCATCTTGAATCCATGATCCATTGAGTCCTCAATCTTTGTTGTATAATAGTTGAAGTTGGCATCATTCTTGATCCCATACGATTTGATGCTTTCAGTCCAGTTTGAGGTAGAGTGTAAATCTATTCTTGTGATCTACAGTATACCGACATGTAAAACAAGTTTTGAGAAGATCCTTTGGGTTCATGTTGGTTAGACCTTTTCTCTACAATTTGACTAAGTAACTTGCTATGAGATAACGAATCATTGATAAATCCTATGCCATTTTTATTACATGGATTTATTTTAGAACTAATCAGTTCACCTAAGTCTCTTTTCCTTTAATGATTCTAGCAAGATTTTACAAGTTTATTGCTAATTTAAGACAACTAAATTCATTTTTAAGAAAATTTATTGTTAATTTAAGACAATTAATTCCATTTTAAGAAAAGATATATTTTCTTTCGCGTAAGATGATTCTACATTGTTTTTTTCACAAACTAATTTATTTATCTCGTTAATTATTTTTTATTCTCTAACTTATACTTTTCAAGAGATGCAGAAACTTCATGAAGAACATCTAAAAATTTTCGAAAGATTCTTGGGTTTCTTGTCTTCTAGAACCATGAGTCCAAGGCATGCTGATTCTTCATCACTTGAGTTTGAGTCAGAATTGTTGGAATCCGAGTTGCTCCATGTTGCTTCATGGTTTGAAAAAAACGTGCCTCGAGGCACACGAGGCATACTTCTCGAGGGCAAGGCGGTCCGAAATCGCCTTAGAACGGTCGCCTCGACAGGGTCTTGAGAGGCGACCGCCTTGGCTGGTCGAGGCGGTCGAGGCAGAAGCGAGGCGCCCGTCGAGGCGTTTTTTCTTCAAATTATTATTTTTTATGTAAATTCATTTATCCTATTAGCTATTTCAGATGTTTATAAAGGTTTAGTTGTTTAGGATATAATTATATAAGATGAATGCATAAATTTGACCGCTTTCATGTTCATATATACTACTAAACATGTCTAATCATGTCAAAAAATTCTTAATTATGCCCTTAAACATACGAATCCACAAGTATCATAGAAAAAAATACCCGTAAACTTATTTTTAAGGAGTTGTCACATAATGATCTATGTAATATACCAAGAAGGTCAAACAAGATATAATTTAAGGGGATTTTATGTACTACTCCCATTCAAATATATCAATATATTCGAATAGAAAGAAAATCCTTAATAAAAAATTTTGTTGGGGGCGCTGCCCCCACACCCCTGCAGGGGGAGTGCACCTGTTCCCCCCTAGACCCCCCAGACCCCCAGCGAGACCCCATCTTGTTGGGGTATGGTATGATAGGAAGGGGTGCATACGGCGGTTCTTCAGCTTAGGTTTGTTGGTTAGAATTCGGGGGAATATCAATAGATTCAATCTCTGATTGGATGGAAAATTAGTAAAAATGCATATACAATTGTATATCTTTTCTTTCGGTGTTCCTATCTTTGTAATTTCATCATATATTATAGTGATTTATATCATATGTTAGTCAGAATATATATAATTTCATTAGTATATATATTTTATTGTAGTTTTTATAGGTTTTTTTCTCTTGTAAACTGAGGCTTACGCCTCGATCGCCTCGAGGCTACACCTTGCCTCGATTCTAGGCAAACCGTCTCGTTCTGTTTTTAGTTTTTTCAAACCTTGGTTGCTTGTAATGCCTTCTTCGTAAAATTCTTGGGTCACTCCTTGTTCTCCTTCTCTTGTTTAGTTGAAGATTGTTGGAGTATGTAATAAATGGGTAATTGGATCTCTCTAATAACCAATTACCACCCGATAATGTTTAGTCCCACACCCCCACACCTAATCTACTATATGCGGGACTTTGATCTGTCTGTGGGGCTATATAAGGAGCCACACACCCCCTGTACTAATTGAGGGAGTGAATATAGAATATCCAACCCTTTGAGGCCTTCTCCTGTAGTTTCATTCCGCTCCTCACGAAGTAGGGTTCCACGTAAAATCCGAGCGCCCACTTTTATACTGGAAGTATGTATGTGCATGTTCTTTATCTTCTCTTGTTAACTTGATGCTTTTTTTGTTGCCCATGAATTTCTTAATCTTTCTTGCAAGTAGAGCAGTATCTTCGTTATTTAATTCTTCATCAGATAAGTCTTGAGTACTTACCTTGAAGGTGAATAATTCTTCTTGGTTTCCTCAATCGACTTCTTGGTCTTCTTTAGACTTCATAAGCCATCAGATTCCTTATGAGGTCATCCATGTTAATGTCTTTGGTTGCATTTACTTCTTTTATTGTCGTCACCTTTTGTTACAATTCTGTTTTTTTGAAGAAAATGAAGGGTGGTATCTCAAGATGGGGACCCGCCACACCATGTAATTAAATATATATAAAAAGGATTTACATGTAGGTTTTACATTGCATGAAAATTGCCATGACACACTAAGCGCCATACAGTGTTCTATTACATTCTAAGTATACCCCCCCCCCCCCCCCAAATTGCCTTGTTCCTCGCAAACCGTATCACCCAAATCAACGCAAAGGGATATCCGCTTTCCTCGTGCCCAAAACCACAAACCGATCTGATATCCCTCAGAAAGTGGTACAATCCAAACATGCCAGCCATGTGATGTTAGCTCGATTCCACACCTCTATGGAAAACAGACAGGAGAAAAACAGATGGTCTGTGTCCTGTATTGTCACCCCACATCTATCGCAAGCAGCCTCGTCCACACCCAGCATGTGACTTATGCACACCTTGGCGAGGATCCTCTCCAGTCTGGACATCCACAAAAACACCTTCACGTGCTTTGGCACCTTACTCCTCTATATCATTTCAGTATCCACACGGACCTCTTTCTGCACCTCAACCCCGTCATCCACCCAACAACGGCTTGCCTTCCTTTCCGTGAACCTCCCATCCCCCAAAGCGGTCTCTGCTCGAGGACAGACCCTCCACCTACAACAATATCGGTTGCGCAAGAAATTCTTCTAACCTCCCATCTGACAACTGTGAAGAGAACACCGAAGACTACACACCATGGTCCCAAATCTGCTGCAAATGCACACCGTTGTTGCACGCCAACTAAAATAGGTGTGGGTAGCGATTCTCCAACGCACCATCCCTCGTCTAGTCTTCCAGTTGAACAAAGCGGAAGCCCGCTCCATCCCCAAGCACATGTCTCAACTTGTTAGTCATGTCTGGAACAATTTTGGTGAGCCTTCTACAGAGAGGATGGAAGGTGCTCTAGGTTCTCCAACGCCATAGATATCTCATATATCTTCCTCATCAATCGACAAACTAGATCTCCAGATTTCCCTCGTAGCCGCACCACCCATTTCGTCATGAAAGCCTTATTCATCTCCTCCATCCGCATCAACCCTATCGGACCAAAAAAATCTCCTCATCATGGCCTCGATCTTCACATTCACTCTGACAGGCAACAACCTCATGGAGTAGAAGATTGGGATGGTCGGAAGAATATGCTTCAGAAGTACCAGCTTCCCACCCTTGGATAGCATCAACACCCTTGTTACAATTCATTCGCGAGTGATATTAGAGAGTGTAATGCGTTTTAATTGCTATATATATATATAGTGGGTCCCATATGGGGACTCCACCCTTCCCCTTTTAAAAAAATCGAGAGTGTATCGACTATTTTCCTCTCTAGATTTCCCTTGAAGTTTTTTTCTTAAAGCCTTGAGATTGTTCACAATGGTGGTGAACCTTGTATACATTTCTTTGATGGTCTCTCCTTTCATCTTGAAGTTCTTGTATTCGTGGGAACTTTTGACTTTATATGTAACTTCATAAGTTATTTAGAGTATATGCCAAATCTCATGAGTTGTCTTGGCTTGGGAGACACAGTTATACTCATCGGTGGAAACAACACAACACGTCACGCTCATAAAGGTGTTGGTTGTGCATGTCCACATCTTGTAGTCTATGGGCTTCGTGGATTTTAACCCCAACGGGTGAAAACCACTAACCAAGACCCTTTTCTAGGATTTCCCTTTTGCTCTCTTGACGAAGCTCGCTTCTACTATGCTTTGTTACTTTAAATTTAGGGTAGCAAAACTGCTCATACAACCTGTGCCCTTCTTTAAACAACTCCTAAAGAAAGATCATCTCTCACAGAAAAGGTATCCACAACTTGGATACATGTTAACAATTTGTTGAAAAGAAAATGGATTAGCAATAATCTTGAGTTCATCATCAACAACAACAACAACAAAGCCTTTTCCCACAATTAAGTAGGGTCGGCTACATGGATTCTTCGCCTCCATTCAGATCTATCTTGGGTCAATCTCGGGCTTATATGCAAAAAACTAAGATCCCTTCGTATAGTCTCTTTCCAATACTTCTTGGGCCGTCCTCACCCTCTCTTAACTGGCTATATGTTTTTGCTTAAATCCATGTTGAAAAGGTTCGACTGTCATGAGGTAACTTCCTAAATAACATATTTTTTTAAATAATATTTAGGAAGTTGTCTCCGACTGTTTTACGCTGGTTGTTGGCTACCCAACGCAACCCTCCTCATTTACCCGGGCTTGGGACCGACCATGGCTGAGTTAATAATTTTGAGTTTATAAGCTTAAAAAATTTTATGGCAGAATTCTCGAGAATGATGAAGATTGTTTTTTAGCACATAGAGGAAAGAGAGCTTGAGTTATAGATGGCTTGAGAGCATGAATACAGTACACGATAAGCACTCTTTCTTCACTTTGATGAGTAGAGAATATTTCTTTTGGTTGTATGTCTTAACAAAGACCATTAGGGTCGTATTTATAGTATTAGGGTCAATAGAGACGTTATGAACTCATTAGCTGCTGGGTAACAAAATTGAAAATCCTAATGTTTAGAAAATCCAAAAACATATCTTGATCGATCTAAGTGTATAGAGTTGATTGATCATCACTGTGAAAGTGATCGATCTTGTCAACACTATTGATCGATCGGTTTTCAAACGTTGGATGGCTGTTGAGTCTGAATCGAATATTGATCGATCATAAGTTGATTGATTATGATCAAAGATAGATTGATAAGTGGGCCCTTGATCTTGATGTCGAGTTGAACGATCATGTCATAAACACAAGTCAGAGCTGATAGATTAGGTCACCTAAAAATGAATCGTCAACTTTGTTGATTTTGAGCTATTTTGCTTCTTGATCAAGAATATACAAAATCTTAATACCATTTTTCGGTATAAATAAAAACTGTCAGTCCGGCTCGACAAATCTTTAATAAGTATCCCTGTGTGTCTTCTGTACTTGTGCTTGACCATCAAAGACTTCAAATCTTCTCCAATCTTTAAGTTTTGAGCCTGAAGCTATATCTTTCGAAATCATGTTACATTGCTTTGATTTAATGTTTTTTCTGTATCATTTTGTTCTTTCATCATCTTTTCTTCCTGAAAAGTCAATCATGCTATGGAACAAATTTAAAATATAGTCATTAGAAAAATCTATGATGCTAACAATTCGGACCATCTTGATCCATGTAAATACAAGTTTTGATATTATGATTGATGTACGTTTATCTCTACTTCAAATATCAATTAGAATGAAGAGTGTGGAAGTTTTGATTACTCTAGCTCAAGGGTTGAGAACATGAAATTGGCGTAACATGCGAAAATTTATTATTGCTGGAATTCATGCTTCCTACGACTCTAAATTGGCTGGCATGGTTAAACATGCCAGTTAATTAATTTCAAATAAATCGCTTTCTGACTGTTGCATTCATGCCAACGATGTCTTGAAACAAGTTTTTGCTGGTTATCCCCAATTCTGGTTTTATTTATCCCGGTATGGTCAATGGATAGTCTCTATGGAATAGATATTCCTGAGAGTTCGAAAGGGTGGTCCCATGGAATTGTTGTTCCTGAGAGTTCCGAACTGGCTGTGTGGTTCTTCCTGTGTTAAACCTTGTTTAGAAATACCAGGTAAAGGGAAGTGACTTTTGTTGTGAAATTCGATCTCTCTCCTCTCTAATTCCTGCCAAATCCTGCCAGTCTAATGGTTGAAAAGTCATATATAAAATTCATTTGAACGTGGTGTATATCCAAGCTTGCAAAAGTCGGCCGACTAGTCGGCCCGACTAGTCGAGTCGGGGGGTAGCCGACTCGACTAGGCCTAGTCGGCCTTTAGTCGGTCCACCCGACTAGTCGACCGACTAGTCGGTCTAGTCGACCGACTAATCGGCCGACTTTTACAACAACCTTTTTTATTTTTTTAGTTTTTCACTTTTTTTTAAAAGCAAACATATTCTATCATGCTTAATTTTATATTTAAAGTCAATTACTTCTTTTGTTTCATTAAGATGGTATATAAAATGTGCAAATATATGTATATATATAGGAATTAATGCATAAAAAATGATTTATATATTTAAAATAATTAAAAAATTCAAAACTGACTAATGACCGACTAGTCGCCCGACTGCCGACTAATCCTTAGTAGGTGACCCCGCCGACCGAGTACCGACTACTGCTTTCTGCAACCTTGTGTATATCCATTGAGGGATATTCTTTCATTTGTTTTTTCTGGTCGGTATTGTATGGCCTTTGTTCAAAATTTACAGTTTCCTTGACACAGAACTAACTCCTCTAAACACTTAAATTAAATATAAAATCTGTCAACCAGCCAGACATTCGACTTCTCCTCACGCTGTCAATCATGATAACTTGGTTGGTTGGTTGCAGGCAAACACACACATAAATGTGCAAGAAGACTTCAAAGATGTAAAGTTGTGGCAGGTTAGTATTGATCTTGACCAAATTATTCTGTTGGTAAGAATGCCAAATCTATTATTGGTTGTACCATATCCTTTACAGGTGAATACTCTTTTAAAGGGCTTGGAAAAAATAGCTTCCAGTACAGCAATCCCGATGCTTGTTTGTGGGGATTTTAGTTCAGTTCCAGGAAGGCAGGGAGCACCATTTTGTTCATCCTGTTTTCTTTCTGGAAGATGCCTTCTATGTTGATATTTGTCTTCTTCCGTAGAATAACTATTTTCTTTACAGTGCTCCTCATTCGCTTCTTGCAAGGGGGAAGGTTGAACCCATGCATCCTGATTTGTCGGTAGATCCACTTGGGATCTTGTATCCCTCTGCAAAATTGAATCACAAACTTCCTTTGGTATATAATATACCTTTCTATGCTCTTTCATACCATTAGTAGGCAGATGATCTATCCTACAAATCTTGGCCATTCTATTAGTAACATGCTTCTGTGTTGCCTCATAGGTAAGTGCATATTCATCATTTTCCAGAACATTGGGATTCGACATCGATGTTGAGAGAAATAAGAGGAGAATGGACCCCTCTACAAATGAACCGTTGTTCACACACCTTACCAGGGATTTTACTGGCACCTGTGATTATATATTTTACACAGGTATGTCTATATGTGCAATCCGAACCAAGTTTTCTCCCTTGCCCAGAGTTTTTGTTTTGAATCTTCAAGATACCCACATTCTAGTTGCTCACTCAGTTATGGCATTTTAATGATTTTTGTTCTCTCATTATTTATTTTCAGCGGACTCTTTGATGGTTGAGTCATTGTTGGAGCTATTGGATGAGGGAAACTTACGCAAAGATACTGCACTTCCTTCTCCTCAGTGGTCGTCTGATCATCTGGCACTTTTGGCCGAGTTCAAATCCAAGCGTTGATTTCAAGGTAAGGAAGTCATTTTCTTCTATATTTTTATTGGCAGTTAAAAATAGCATTTTTATGTTATACTCATTTACATTCAGTGTTATGCATATATTTATTTAGGGTTTTTATCAGTTGTATCCCTCTGAGATATTGCAATTTCAGTTATGCTCCTCCCTTTTTAGGAATATCAGTTGTGTCCCTGACTTCTTGCCGTTCTATCACTTGTGCCTCTTGGGTTAGTTGTCGTCAATGTCCTAAATGTCGGTTTCAGTCACCATTTCGGTGATCGACCGAAACAGTTTCGGTCATTTCGATCATTTTTTGCAATAAGGCCCCAATATTTCGACCATTTCGTTCGAATTTTGATTTCGATTGGATATCGATATTCGATAGAGATTCGATCGAGTTTCACTGAAATTTGAGGCCATGTTGCCGTCCATCTCCAACGCAATTAGACATTAACTTTACGGACATAACATGAATTAAATTAAAAAAAGAGTTGAAAAAGGTCATTTTCCCATCCTCTTCCTCTTCCTCCCCCTTCTCTTCCTCCTCTCGAGCCACCTGCTCCTCCTCCATCGCCTCCTCCCCCGGCTCCCAGCTCCTCCCCTTCGCCCCCGCTCCCCCTCTTTTCCCCCACCTCCTCGTTTGTCGCCTCCTCCACATTGAGCTCCTCCCCCCACCCCATCTCTCCCCCTCGCCCATAGCTCCTCCCTCCGCCCCTGCGCCTCCCCCTTCTTTGGCCCGAGCTCCTCCCCCACCCTCACCCCCAGCTCCTCCCCTCCTCCCCCTCCTCCGTCCCGACCTCTCCTCCGCCCCATCCTCCTCCAGCTCCCTCCCTCCCCCTCCCCCTCCACCCTAACCTCCTCCACCTCGCCCTCCTACTCTGGCTCCCCTTCCTCCCCCTCCCCCTCCGCCCCAATGTCCTCCTACGACTCCCACTCCCTCTCCTCCAGCGGCCCCTCCTCCTCCCCTGCCCTCGTGCTCCTCTCTGCCACATCCTCCTCCTCCTCATCCACCCTTTTAGTTCTCCTCCGCCACATGCTCTTCCTCCCCCCTCTGCTCCTCCACCGCCCCTTGCTCCTCCGCCTCGCTCCTCCGCTATTCCTCCTCCAAACCTTCGAATCCCCAGCACAAAACTAGGGCATCACTTCACTAGTCAGATAGACATAGAATTAGAGAGGGATAGTGAGTGGTCGGAGATGGTCGTTGGATGGAATGACGCCATGTTGATGGAGCTGGCCGCCTTGGGTACCGTCGTGCACATGTGCTCCCCCAACGAGGCCCCTCCCAACGACGACGCCATCCACGAAGAGGATACCTCTGCAACCGCTTCTTCAATGGCCGATCAGGAGGAGGAGGAGGATGAGTTGGTTGAGGAGATGGGGCCTTTTCTTGTAGATATGGCCCTCTTAACCACACCGTGATTTGAATTAAACCATGGTTAAGTTCAACTTATTGACGTCAAAGTAACAGAGGGGCACACGTGATTGAACCACAAGAAGTTAAAGGCACAACTGATATTCTCAAAAAGGGAGAGGTATAACTGATATTGCAATATCTTGGTGGGAGCACAAATGACAAAAACCCTTGATTTTATATGATTTTTTACATCAAAGATTTTAATTTAAGGTAATAATCTGAACTTACTAGCCAGCTCCATATGAGGTCTGTTTTGTTAGTAGTTTAACTTTATAACAAAACTATGAGAAAGAGTTTAGTGGGAAATTCACCGAATAGATTTGTAGAGTATGGAGATTGTTGGAGTATTTGGTTGTGCGCCTCTTATGTTGTAGATGGGTAAATGGATACCTTCAGGATCCATTTACCCCATCCATCTGTTTAGTCCCACATCTACCGGTGGTGGGACTTGGAGGCTCTGTGGAGGCTATATAAGGAGCCCCAGACCTCCTGTACCATTGAGAAAAGCAATAGAAGCATCCACCCTTTGTGGTGTTCTCCCGTGGTTTCATCCCGCTCCTTAGGGAATAGGGTTCCATGTAAAATCCCCGTGTTATTCAAGGTTTATTTCTTTATTCCCCGATTTCGCTTCCGCATTCCTATTTTCTACCATGGTATTAGAGCGGGTTCGATTCTCGATGATTTTAATTTTCTTACTTATATTCGAGATTTGAGAAGATTCGATTCTTGTTCATGGGGATTTAGAGATTCAGTTCTGCATCATTCAAGATTCTAGAGCAAGTTTCGTTTGTGTTTGATTCAGTTCTTGGGTTCCACCGACGCGATCCAGTGGCTCCCTCATGATCAGGCGACGAGCCCTAACTCCAGTTCCCTCGCGCATCACACGCACAGGGCGCACACCCCAGGCGGCGCAATCCTTCGATCTCTGCAAGCCCAGGCAGCGCAGGTGGTAGCCTCTCGATCCCCGCCTATCCCTCAGAAGCGTGAACATCTCCAAACTGCATCACGCGAGTGGCTCCCGATGAAGTCTCCAGATTGTTGCATATACAAGACCATCTATCAATGGCGCACCTTCCCGATCACCGCATATACAGGAACTCAACCAGTCCTTCAGGCGGTATCTCCACACCATCATTCGCCAGGTGGCGGCATTCCCAGGTGGAAGCTCCATCTCCAACAGCCCCCTCGACGCTGGCGACACAGGAGGCCTTCTCTTCGTGCTCTCCAAACACCTCCAGACAGAGGCAAATCTCCTCTCCAAACTCGAGGAGGTGGCGAGCCCTATCTTCATCAGGCGGCGCGCAACCCTCCTCCAAGCTGCAATCTCCAGTCTCACTTCTCTACGTCGACCCCAATTCTCCATCGGATCGACGATCTTCCTGGTGGCGACCTCATCTCGCGTGGCACGCCCTTCTCCAAATATACAGGCTGTGGCTCGAGCATCACCTCTCTATCTCTCTCTCTCGAAGGCGACGTCCTTCCAGCAGGGGTTCCCAATCGTGGGAACCCTAGTGGCGCACTCGAGCAGGGCCCGATGGCCTTTAAAAACAGGGAGAATTTTTTGTGGGCTATTTATTTGAGTGCCCAAATGGGCCAACAGTCTTTTAGAAAAAGAAATCTAGCCGTGTAAAAAGAATGGGGAGAGAAAAGAAGGGGGGGGGGAATTTGTTTTGAGCCCAAATGAAGGGCCGAAGTTCAAAAAAAAAAGAAAAGTAAGAGAGAAGATTGGGCCCTTTAGGCTGTGTGGTTAAAAATCTGAAAAAAGATGTGTACAAAGAAAAAGTCGTACGCAGAAAAATATTTTGCAAAAAAGAGAGAGAAAAGTCGTTTAAAAAAATGAATGAAGGTACGACTTTAAAAAAAAATGCAAAAGGGGGGGGGATGAGATAGCCAGAAAAAAAAAGAGTGTGAAATGGTTTAAAAAAATGTTTCAAAAAATGTGAGAAGAAAAACCGATATATATATATATAAATGATGGCTTATATGGTTTTCTCCCTATCTATCTTGTCTTCTCCCAACTTGATCGATGTCTTCATTCCAACCAATATGGGAGAAAAGGGGGAGTATATGCAAAGTCACAGGTCTTTTCCAGATTTCAGACTCGTCAGACCAATCGGATTGTTCAGACTCTACAGTTGTCAGATGTTCAGACTCGACGTCAGGTTCCGAATCTGCAGTTCAAGATGCACGAGTAACAGTTACGTGGTCCCCATCATTCTTGTTGTTTCGACCAGAGTTTTCATGTGTTCCATAGGGACTCCAGAGTACAGATCCCATTCCCTATGCCATGTTTGTTGGGTTTTCATGTGGTATCATAGGGACTCCAGAGTAGAGTTCCATACTCTATACCAGATGGAAGAGATCCAGTTCTCTGACGAGGAGACTTCTCCAGACTCACACTCCAGCCCGTTCGTCCTCCTCACATGCATGTCATGAGAAGCAACGTCCTCGGCAACATCTGACAGTTGTACGTGTTGATTTGATATTGTCTGTAGTGTCATGTAGTGTGTGTTGAGTTTCTTTCTGTTTGTCCAAGCTGAGTGATTAATCTATGATTCTCATTCTTTATTCTTTTATTTTAAGCTTTATCTTTTAGCAAAAACATCTATAAATATATGTAAATAAAATAAATTAACATTGTACTTGTCCTTATTAATATTGCATAATATTAATATTGCATAATTAACACATATTTTCCAAAAATAAAAGAATAAAGAGAAAATAAAAAGAAAGAAGGTTGTAATTATGAAATAAATACAGACTGACCCAAACCCCGAGAGAAGGTCAATAAATGAAATGATTGACAAGGAAGAAAGTACTGGGAGATAAGGTCCTTGTATTGCCACTTGATATATATATCTATAGATAATTATATTTTATCTATACTTTGTATTTCTAACATTTGTATGTACCCTTAATAATAAAACAAAAATAAATTAAAAATTATAGAACACAAAAGAAAACAAAAATAAAATCCAAAAATCATTGTACAAAAGACATACATGTATATATTGTACATGACATCTATTTAATTAATATGTCTATTTATTTCATAAAAATGAAATAAAAATCATTTTCTATTCCTCTATTTATGTTGTAAATAAATAAAATATAAAATAAAACATATTTTTGTAAAAATAATAAAATAAAATACATGTACATAATATATAGGCATAATATACCTATACATACTACTTTATATTGTATATACCGTATCTATATTTTTCATAAAAATATAAAAATCACAGAAAAATTGATTGAAAAATAATAAACAATTTTCATTTTTTTCATTTTTTTCATTTTGAAATCATTTGTTTTTTTTATTTCATATTTCTTTCATTTTGTAAATCTTTTCTGATTCGTCCACGTTGGATTGTTGACCTTAGTCAACCTTCTCCCCCAACTGACCCGATCTGACATATACTTCGCCGGACCCGATTTCTCGGAATTTTCCCGGTCGGGTTTGATATCTATTGACCTCGCTTTTTTGTGCCAGAATCTTCTCCTAGGATCTGTGATCCTCGCGGATCCCTAGGAGTGGTCGGATCTACGTAGGGTTTCGCACGCTTCGCCGATCTTTCTGGAACCCTGGGCACCCTTATAAAGCATCGCCTCCGCCTCCCGAGCTCAGTAGCTCGTCCCTCGTGCCTTCTTTCCTCCACTCGCACCTCTAGAATAGTGACAGGGTTTCCAAGGAGACTTTGGACGCTCTGCTTAGTGCAGGACTCTACGTTGCTCACTTCGTGGTCAGAGCTCCGCCGCAACCAACCTACTGCGCCTTTTGCAGCTCAGTTGAGGCCAGAACCTCGCTGTCCACTCCGCCTCACTCCGTCTTCCATAGTAGCCTACCCAGGTACTCCCCATTTCCCTTCAGTTCGTCGTTCATTGTCGAATACGTCCATCAGTCACTGTCAGCTGTCTTGGCTCCGTCCTGAGTGTCATAGACCCAGATCCCACTTCCATCCACACAGATCGACGCACTATTCCATCTCCCACCTTCCCTCGTATCCTGACCATCCTTAGACCAGCTCATCAGAGCTGGATTAGGGCAAGTCCTACCATTTTCGCCGGAGGTCGAACACCCACTCCATCTCGCTTCTCTTTATTCCAAGCAATAACTTGACCGGAGTAAAGTCTCCGAGTCCACCTTTCCCTTGCAGGTATTCACGCGCGCGAGGAGGCATTGTTTGAGCCCCATTCCAAGTGGCAGAGCAACTCTAGGTGCAACACCACCGTCTCGACCATCCAGTCGTCCTTCATTCGAGCATTCTGGTCGACGTGGAATGACTTCACGAGGGTAGTGGACCCTTTCCCGACTCCATCGGACCGTGGATCTCTCTCTACGTCTGGTTGAAGTTCCTCTGAGCGGAGTTCTTCCAGAGCCCTTCTTTGCCGTTCGATTTGGAGATGGAGATCCATATTTGTTCAGAACCTTCCACAATAGCCCATCCTCCCACCGTCTGATCAAAGCTGGGCTCTCATCTGTGCCACCCGACCAAGCAGCTTTGCAGACCGTTGGATCAAGCTTGCGGCGTCAAGTCTGACCGCACGATCCCAACATATTCAGAGCCGTCAGATCACTTTTGCACATTAGGACCGTACGAGCCAGAAGCCCCACACGCGCGACACGTGCCACGAGAAGGTTATTTTGCACTTTTCCCTCGCATATCTTTTTATTTCACTCTAGTCTAATAAATATAACGTGTAGTTGAGAACATTTGCAGTTAGACCCCTGGTATTTTGATATTTACATATTAGTCCAGTTGAGTTAGAGTCACGTGCACTGGCACGAGTTTTCTGGGATATTTACTTCTTATTTCCCGAACTTTGCGTCTATTATGGAATGAATGTTTGATTTTGATATTTGCATTTATACTCCTGTTTCACGTGATGCACACATTTTGTATGGACAAATTGCATAACCCCTCTGTAGTTTTTGATTTTGGTATTCAAGAGACCCATAAACTTAATGTAATTACAGAAAGGCCCCTCTGCACTGTTTTTAATTACGTCTTTTATTTGGTGCAATAAATAGCTAAATAACCCCAAAAAGAACCCAAAATTTATATGTGACTCCTATTTGCTTGCTTTGTTTGTGGTAGTTTTGCTGGTTGATTTCTTTACATTTTCGATAATTAAAAATTCAAAAACCCCTAAAAAGTGTCCTGTTGACATTAGAAAAATGATAAAAATTTGAAAAATATATCGAAACATTCTAAAAAAGTTAGACTAGTTGCCTTTCATTATGTTTAAGCTCCAGTACCATTTTCGTTCAAAAATACCCTAGAAAAATCAAAAAATTTGCAGAACACTAGAAAACTTATAAAAATTATATAAAATCATAGAAAAAAAATCCAAAAATAGCGATTTCTATCCCTGTTTGTAGATATTTACTTCTATTTACCACGAAAATCACTTTCAGGAGTTTTGGGCACTTTATTTATTTTTAATTTGCAAATTACTCCTGGCTGTTCCCTGTTTATCTCTTTTCTCACTGTTTGATTTTTAGGAAATCACAAAAAAATCTGAAAGATCTTTAAATTACCAAAAACATTGTAAAACATATAAAATCCAAAAATATTTCTATTGCAATTTTCTGAGTATTTTTTATCCTTTTGAAAAATACAAAAGAGTGGGTGTGTGTTGTGTTTGTTTTCTTTTATTGTATACTAAAAATTTGAAAAATTAAAAATCGCTAAAAATAATAAAAATCTTTTGAAATCATTTACTTAGCTCTTAATTGTGCTCCTTGTGTTTGACCCTGGTTGTTATACCAATTACCAGGTAAATAAAATTAGCAAACCGCTTACATTCATTGTTTAATTTTTCAAATTGTTTATATTATCGATTGATTGCCTGATTGGTTAGGATCACAATGACATTTATTAATTGCTACCTTAACCCTAGTTGTTCGGGCGGTCATCACTGAGCATTGCATGCTCCAACTTGAGGGGGAGTGTTGGAGTATTTGGTTGTGCGCCTCTTATATTGTTGTAATGTCCAGGTCCAATTAAAGCCGAACCCGACCCGATTAGGGTCCATATAATTCAATAAATTCATTAATAAAAAAACTAACCTAAATCAATCAATTGATCTTGAATCAAAAGTCGTTCGAGCAAAATTTGATTCGACGAACCAAGACCAACAGAATCGACCGTTCGTCAATCGGAGATCGTTTGATATTTTAATTTCACAAAATTTAACCCCAAATTAAAATTGTATCTTGAAAATTTCGGGAATCAAACCCGATCAAAAGTATATTAATATTATGCTCATTTTGATCGTCGTTCAGAGACGATCAAATCGAGATATTGCATGTCAAAATCCGAGGCCCGAGGCACGATCTCGATCAACATTTGTATGCCAAATAAAGGAAGAGAAAAATGATTAAAAAATATAAATAAAATAAATTTTGTACAGAAGTCTGTACAGAACTGCAGATGGCATTTTCTCATCCTTCCACTTGGACTGATTGTTATTCCAATTGTCAAAAACTAAGAAACCCTTCCTCATATATATAAACCCCCTTCTCCTCTAAACTCCCCCAACGAGAGAAACCCCAAGACATATCTTCTTCAAAAATCTCGGTTGGGAGTAACAGATCATTGGAGCTACTTCTTCAACCCTTCTCTAGTATTCCTCCTCAGCCTTTGAAGCCTGCTAGGGGTGCTGCTCTCCTCCAGCTCATTGGAGCTACTTCTCCAACCCTTCTCCAGCATTCCTCCTCAGCCTTTGAAGCCTGCTAGAGGTGCTGCTCTCCTCCAGCTGCAGCCCTTCCTCCAGTACTGTTGTTAGTTTTTATCTTCTCCAAAAATCTTGAGAAATCTAATCAGGTTCATCCTCTCTCCCTCCCTCCCTCCTTGCTGCGACACATGACCAATTAAGCCTCCATCTTGATATTATCCATAGTTTTAAACAATCTAAGTTACTAAATGCTGCCATGCATTGTAGTTCTACCCATTCTTTTACTAGATTTTCTTATGTACTGGGATGAAAAAGGGCTTTTTGAGAATTTATTGTTAGCATGTGAATTCTTTAAGGAAGACCAGCATAATACAAATCTACTCCTATAATCTGATTAATTGAAAGGGTACTCTACTGTATAAAAAATTTCAAATTAAAAGAGCTGTATTCTGATTATTCAAAGTTTGTTTTTTAAAATCAGTTATTCAAATATAATGAATAACTGCTGTTCTTAAAATTTTTTAAAGTTCTAAATTTTTTAATTGAAGATCTAATAAATTAGATTCAAGTCTGTCTGCTGCTGACAGTCTGCTTTCATGTAAAAATTAATAATAAAACATTTATTGTAGTTTTGAAAACTAATTTATTACTGTTCTTTGCTCAATTAAATTAAAAGTTTTGAATTTCTCAAATTATTTTATAATTTAATAGATATGCAATTCCATTGGTATCTTCTTTATGTATTCTAAAATACTAAATATATAATAAGATTGTTAATAGTTTCAGTGCCACTGAAAATTTCCTAATTAATTTTGTTTTATAGGAAATGAGCATACATTTTTAGTTGGTCTTTGAGTTAATTCCTTTATAAGTATTATGTACGTGTCTTCTTTGGTTGGAAAAAGCTTATATCCTAAATTATATATTAATAACCATTATATCTAGCAACACAATTGATTAAATCACTTCGATGTTATAGATGATATACACATTTAGGCTCAATAAGACATGAGCACGAGTCGTTTGGACAATCAATCCATCATAGGGAGACCATATGACTACAAAAACACACCTTGACCAGTACTCGAGGTCTATCCTGGATTAAGTTCTGACATGTTTTCTCTTTATGCAAATCTAGTCACAATATACTTTACATTAAGTGATCTAAGCACAAATCATTTTCATAGATAATCCCTTTTATGAGATCTGCTAACCTTAGATCATTACAGATGGAATCGTTGACAAGATAACCAGATATGTAAACTTGACCACATAGAAGATCAAGGAAGGATTGAGGAATTAAGCATGTACTGTAAATAAGCATTAGTTTGAATGCACTCATGATATACTGGTATATCATAGTTTATCATAGAAATCCTTATACATTTTATTAAGAGCCGAGTTTTTTGAACCTTTATAAATGCTCAACCAGACTAAGTGGGTCAGAGTGGAGTTGCCTAACTTGTATTAAATAAATTTCCTTTTAACATGCTCTTGCCCCATTATATAACAATGTTTGGTCAACATGAAATGGATGATGGCACGAATGTGATGGTGAATCGGTGATAATTTATAATTATTAGAGTCGGTCATGGTGACCCTTACACCTGGCCATGCGAGAGCGCGGTGACCCTCAATTGGGCGGGAGACAAGAAGCCCAGTTAGGGCAACGACCGCCAAGTATGTGGGTGTAGGATCCCAATCCTTTTCACGCTTTTTACGCGAGCTCGCAATGTTTTTACGCCTCGTTGGGATGCCGACTTTTGACCAGCTCCGCTGACCCTCTGTTTTAAGGATACCCATGCGGGAGATCCTTGATTTTAGTTTTTCGTACGAGCTCGTTAGCCTGTACTAGTCAGACCGGTTTCTAGAGTGACTTTTCTGGAAAAGGCTCTCTCACTCGTTTTAGTGGCGTAGTTTTGGAGTAGACCTATACTTTATTGGACCACACTTCCAATTAAAGGGCGAGACAGAAGAGTCTCTTGAGTTTTGGTTGCTTTTCGCCTATAGGCTTGGCGATACTACATCAGAATCACCTATGTCTACATCTGAATCATCTAAGGTCATATTCGAATTGGTTGTAGTTGAGAATTTGAGGAGTTACAAGTGACCTTGAATGGGTTATACCAGAATTTGACAATAGTTAAGATTTTAGAGTTACTACTCCGAGTGTTAAAACAAGTTAGTGGACGTGTTGGGAATTTTTTAAGGATGCATTGTACTCCATCGCATGCCTATGGAGGTACTCCAACCCTAAGGCTTTTTTCACGCTTTAAAATCATTGTGTGAGGTCACACATTGACCAAGAGAACAAACTATCCACTAAACTTGAGAAGTTAGATAAAATCAAGAATCAATTCAAAACCTTATCGTCCCTTTTATAAAAATCCATTTTATTAAGGTCTCCAAATAATAAGAGATTAATATATATATATGAATCATTAATATAATAAGAGATTAATATATGAGATAAATATATATATATATATATATATGAGTCATTAATTACTATATAATAACATGACATATAAAAAGTTAGTGGGTAAAATTAGGGATATTTTCTCAAAGTCGCTTGAAAATCTTTTACATAGCAAGTAGCTATACTTTTTATAGTTGTGAATCTTTAAATGTTTATTCCTTACTAATTTCTTTTTCAACCACCTTAAATGCATGCTAGTTTTGAAAAGTTTTGGGAAGTACCAACGCTCGTTGACGCCTCTTGTACCTTTCTTGTGTGGCATACAAGCAGCCTGCAGCTTAGTAGCTGGTTGATGATTCATGGCACCCGCGTATATACTACAGTTTTTTTTCCATAGCTTTGTTCAGTGTTTGATATAAAATGCTTTACTTTCTCTTATGTATATTATGTGATATATGTATATAATGCAATCTCTTTTGTTGCATGATGTATAGATATGAAAATTAATGAATGGAAATTTTGGTGGCACATTTCATTGTTTGTTTTGTAGTTGCTTCTTAAATTGTGAATGCCATGGGAGAAATACGAAAAATTTCTCCGTATTTTCGCGTATCTTCTGCGATCTTTGTCAATTTAATACCGCGAATGGGTTGCAAACGGTTTCCCGGATCCTTAGAGGATTACGGATTAAGGTTTAGTACCTCGCCACATGCGTTCGCAGTATCACAATTCCGATGACGTTAAGTTCTTGGATAGCGTCAGTCCTCTCACTTGCCGCGAGCCTGAGAGACAAATATGACATTCAAATTCAATAACCACAAATGTCACCAACTTTCAATAATTTTCTTATTATATCCCAAGAAGAGAAAAACATATATTACGGAATCTGCGAACTACAAATTTTTTGACTAATAATGGTTCTCATGGAGAGCCATGACGTCTAGAGCTGCACAGGATATGATTGATCGTTTGGAGCGCATCATGATCGCTTTCACCGGCTATAGCAGCAACAGACTGCTATGCGAGGTCAGCAGGATGAGATACTAGCTCAACAGATTGAGATTATGGGGGCCGACAGACCGATATAGAGATGAGGTTCGAGGAGCTGTCAGATTTCACCTACCATCCATCTCAGGATGGAATCAAACATGACCAACCTCAGTCGGTTGAGGTACAACTACCTCATTTCGATGATCCACATGAGGAGATGCCGGAGCATGGAGCAGAGAATGGAGATTGTGATATGGAGCAGGACCTTGTAGATTTTGCAGATGAGGATGCACACGAGTACTCAGCTATTCACAAGCATTAGTCAGTGTTCACTTCCTACCAGCGGGCCAATGATCTTATGTTTGAGGACATATGGACGTCAGATGTGGCAGTGCAGTGGCTTAAGAGGTCATGAAGGTATTTAGGATGATTCACGTGCCACGAGACACATGACTATCTTTCATGGAGTATTCACTAGCAGATTTCGCAGAGTGATGGTGGGATGCAATAGTTTCTGAATTGGGACATGAGCCTACATGGGATAATTATGAGACACGATTTAGATCCCACTTCTTTTCTGCGAAGTGAAAGGAGTCCCAACGCCGACTATTCGCAGAGCTTCGTCAGGGATATATGACAACCAGAGACTATTTCGTCAGATACACTGAGCTATCGCGACACACTCCTACAACCGCCGCATTTCCAGATGAGAATATGAAAAAGTTCATCAGAGGTATGCGAGAGGAGGTACAAGAGAAGCTGTCTGGATTACACATCACTTCCATCTCTGAGGCTACTGATGCAACGGAGAAGTTCGAGGATATCTGCGAGTATGGCCTCAAATTTCAGCTAAATTCGGTCAAATTTCTGTCGAATATCGATATCCAGTCGAAATCGAAATTCGACCGAAATGATCGAAATGACCGAAATATGAGGATCCTAGTACAAAAAATGACTGAAATGATCGAAATTCCGGTCGAAATTCCACCGAAATTCTGTTTTGGTTGATACCGAAATGGTGACCGAAACCGACATTTAGGGCCTTGTCCGCGAGAGATGTTTTGGGAGCTCATTTGGAGCGACACCTAGGCCACAACGATCTTTTGGACCGATTTATCAACCATTTCAGCACAAAGTTCATCCAGGTGTTTTCGACCTACGGGTTTATCATTCCCTTGCAATGCTCGGTTATCTCCATCGACTACCTTAGGAGGAGCACTTGCCGGGCGTGGCACAAATTCTATTCGACCATATGGGTCGCAACAAGCAGACAGACCCCCTAGCATGATCGACTCAGAGCATAGATACAACCATCCATCTATCCGGCTAGTTCGATGCTACTTGTGCCATGAGTGGGGACATTACCGGCATCGGTGTCCCTAGAGATCTGGTGAGCCTCGTCTACAATCACAATCGTCACAGCCACATGCACAACATACTGGGAGTTTCCGTGGTAGGAACTCCAACTTCAGGAGGCAGCCGCAGAGACAGACATAGAGTGTGACAGGTTCCAGTACCGCACCAGCCAGACAGGGTCAGCTACACGCATTGACCGAGGAGCATTCTCGTTCAACATCTACTGTGGTGAAAGGTATGGTCTCAGTATTGGGCTGACCTTTACATGTTTTATTTGATTCTGTAGCGACACATTCTTTTATTGCTTCGAGGTTACTAACTTCATTGGGTAGAGTTTCTGATGCCCTATATCCTCCTTACCACTTCTGAGGGCCAGGTGGCCAGTTGTTTGCCATTTCACTGATAGTTAGGCATTTGCCAATACTGATTGGCGGTCACAAGATGATCACAGATTGTCTGCTCCTACAGATTGATGAGTTTGACTTGATTCTAGGCATGTATTGGTTATCTGCTCATCATGCTCTTGTTGATTGTTTTAGGTAGACAGTTGTCTTCAGGATTCCAGGCTTATCTGAGTTCACTTATGAGGATACATTACATGACTCCAAATTAGAGTATATTTCAATGTTGAGAGCTCAAAGACTTGTTGATCATGGATGTGATTCCTATCTAGCATTTATCAGAGAGATATCCGATCATGAGCCGTTGGCACATGACATCAAAGTAGTATCAGACTACCCAGATGTTTTTCCTGATGAGCGAACAAGATTACCTCCTGAGAGAGAGATCGAGTTTGAGATCACACTACTACCTGATACACGGCCGATTTCGATGGCTCCATACCGTATGTCACCAGCTGAGTTGAGAGAGTTAAAAGTGCAGTTGCAAGAGTTGCTTGACTTGAGATTCGTGAGACAAAGCATTTCACCTTGGGGTGCTCTAGTTCTTTTCGTCTGGAAGAATGACAGATCGATGAGATTATGCATTGATTATTGACAACTGAATAAGAGAACGGTGAAGAACTGTTATCCATTGTTGCGTGTCGATGATTTATTCGACCAACGCCAATGATCTTCGGTGTTCTCGAAAATCGGTCTTCGTCCGGGCTATTATTAGCTGAGGATTCGAGAGTTCGATATGCTGAAGACAGCTTTCAAGACTCGCTATGGACATTACGAGTTTGTGGTGATGCTGTTTGGGCTCACCAGTGCACTTGCAACATTCATGGATACGATGAACCGGATCTTCCGTCCATATTTGGACAAATTTGTGATGGTGTTCATGGATGATGTGCTCATATATTCTCGGAATGATTGGGATCATGCGAATGATCTATGGATTGTTGGGACACATTGCGAGAGCGCAAGCTATATGCCAAGCTAAGTCAGTGCGAGTTCTGGTTATCCTGGATTTCATTTATGGGGCATGTGTAACATCCGGGAATTTGCATAAACCCGAACTCGTCCGATTTTGGGTCTAATGAACCCAAAAACGTTGTCGGTCAATACTAAACAACCTAAAACAACCAATTGATCATGAATCAAAAGTCGTTCGGGCGAAATCGACCGAAAATCGGTCACACCGTAACGCGCGCCGCGAAAAGCCGTGACGCAAATTCGGAAACCGCGAAACAAACCGAGACCGTCATTAGATCCGATTCGATGATACGAGATCAACGGAATCGACCGTTCGTCAATCGGAGGTCGTTTGGTATTTTTAAATCACAAAATTTAATCTTAAACAAAAACCGTATCCGAAAATTTCGGGTATTCAAAACCCGACCGGAAGTATATCAATATTATACTCATTTTGATCGTCATTTTGAGACGGTCAAATCGAGATATTATGCGTCAAAATCCGACGCTCGAGACACGAGTATGGAAGACTTTCGTTTTCAACAAAAAAAATCTGTTAATAATAGTAGCAGACTGATACTGTTGTAAAAAAATAATAATAAATATTTAACATTTCTAATTTTCAGGAGCAGACAACAGTCGGCCAAATTTTCAACTCCTTTTCCAACACTTGAGAATATTCTCAAGCCACTTGTTGGGACATTCTCTTCCACTTGGCATCAATTGAACCCCTTCTCTTGGGTTATATGACCTCTCCAATTTCTTCCTTTCCCTTTCTATATTTTTCCCCCCGATGTTAAGAGCTACTCCTCTCCTCTTTCTTTTCTCGTCTCTTCCAAAAAAAAAAAACCCCACCAACGGGAGCCCAAATTCTTCCCATTGCCTTGCTTGAACTGTTGTTTAGCAGTTCAGAGATGCTGCTGCTCCTATCTGGGCAGTAATTGTTGCTTCAATTCAGCCAAGCAGGAGCTGATAGATTCCCAGAATAAACCACTGTTGCATGCCAAGATAATCTTCAAGATTTGAAGTTTTTTTAGGTACCATCCTATACCCTTCCTCCTTGCTGCCATTCATGTATATTAAATTTGATATTTTGTACTCTTATACCCCCTCTTGCTGCCAATCTATATGGTGCTCATGTTCTTGAGAGTTTGGAGATGACATTGGGGGTTTTGCATGTCAATTTTTACTCTTTAAAAAGCCACTGATATATATTTTCTTAACTTAAAATTCAAATTAGAATTTAAACTTATGATTTCATGTTTAGAAATGAAGAAATTGGGGGTATCTTGTTGAAAAATTCTGCTACTGGAAATGCATTAAAAAAAGATGAATTTGGGGAAAATATGGGATATTATAGCACCTTTCTGCTACTGTTGATACTATAATTGGGGGTTTTTTTAGGCATGCTGTTACTGCTGTTTTGCTATCTATAATTAAGAAAATTTGAGAGTTTACTTTACTTTAATTGGATAATTGAGAAACATTGGTGATATTGCCATACATGATGAATTACACAATTATTATGATTCATTTTCATATATGTTAGAAAGATTGGGGGTTCTTGAATTTCAAACTTAGAATTTGATATTTAGATGAATAATGCATGTGATCCTTGATGTAATATATATATATATATTCAAACACTGTATGTGTTGTCTTCTGCTCAAGATTTACTTAAAAGGATTTAATTTATATATATATATAAATTTGGTAGTAGTGTTTATTATAAACTCTGGAAACAAACAGAATAAACTTTGGAAATGAATATAAAATAGAATCCAGAAATAAATAAAAATTTATATATATATGTATGTATGTGTGTAACTTCAACTGACTAGTTCCAAACATCGACCTTTAACACCTCCAAGAATTGGATGAAGGGAAATATGTTTAATAATTTTTTTATGCATTTATAATATGGGTTAATTGGGCTCTGGAGCCTAAGTATTTCTATGATATTTCAATATCCAACATAATAGGTTAGCACTTTCTATAATATTGGGCATGATTATCTTATGGTCATTAAAAGAAACTCAACCAAGATAAAAGAAGTCATCTCAGGTGAGTCTATGCCTGAAGACCAACAAATTTTAGTAACTTCAAATTATAGGGTTTAGATTGATTCGATGCATTTGTAAGGTTGGCATTGCATGAGCATATACAGAGTATTGGTAATGGTCCAATTAAGATAATAAATCTTTAGTAATCATGTCTGTCTCTTTGGAACTTAATTCTGAATAACTATAAGCCTATTATCAAAGTTATACTTAGCATCCTAATGTGGAAACGTTAGCATCCTAATGTGGAAATGAAATTCAAGTCAATAAGTTTTCTTGCGTATTCGTAACCAACTGTGGATATATATATATATATGCATATATATATATATGCGTGTGTATATGTGTGTATCCTTGTTAAAGTTTCAGACCATCCATCACAAATTGATACCAATTGCGATATAAGTTATGTATCTATTATTCTGAAATAGTTGAGAAATTAAACTATGTATGTTGCATGTGTGAACTTAAATAGTGGGGATATGGATATGGTACGTGGGTACTCAAAAATAATAATTGACATGGAATAAGTAAACAATCAAGTTTAGACCCTACTAGCACCGTCGGTTTTGTCAATTTACAAAAGTATGCAACTAAGTTTATAGTCATGACTTTATAGAAAAAGAATTGAATACAAATCTTAGATTATTGATATTTCAATCAATCAATCCTCGAGTAGAATCTACTATATCACTAATGATAAGTTGTGACAAACACGCCTAGATCTATAAAGTTAACTACTCTAGAGAACGAGGAAGAATGAGAGATGAAGTAGATATAGTGGAAAAGCAATATTGTCAATTGATAGTGCCGGTCATGGTGACTTTTACGCCTGACCGTGCGAGGGCGCGGTGACTCTCAACTGGGCGGAAGATAGGAAGCCCAGTTAGGGCAGCGACCGCCAAGTGCGCGGGTCTAGGATCCCAGTCTCTTTTCAGTTTTTACGCGAGCTCGCAGTGTTTTTACGCCTCGTTGGGATCCAGACTTTAGACCAGTTCCGCTGACCCTGTTTTAGGATACCCAGGCGGGGGATCCTTGTTTTTCAGTTTTTCGTACGAGCTCGTTCGCCTGTACTAGTCAGGCAGGTTTCTAGAGCGACTTTTCTAGGGAGTCTCTCTCACCCGTCTCAGTGCGTAGTTGGGGAATAGACCTATCCCTCTATTGGACCGCGCTTCCAATTAGAGGGCGAGACGGAAGAGCCATTGTAGGCTTCTTCACCGCTTGAGTTATTTCGCCAAACAGACTTGGCGATTCTATATCTAGATCATCCATATCTACATCTACAACATCTGGAGCTATATCTGAAACATTGAAGTTAAGAATTGGAGAAGTTATGATCGAAAGACCATTCCCTCTACCCAAGAATTTAAATAAATTAATAGATCTCTACAATCTCAACTTTTCCATTTTTCACTCACCAACATGATCTCTGAAGAAATTGATATATGCATTCACAATCATACACTCATGATTACGCAACTGCTATATAAATATGTTACATATGCGAAATGCCGGGTTCTGGGGAAATCATTGGAAACGCATTACAAACAAACCCTTTTTACTTACGCAAGTAGATGTAGATTTTACTGGTACCACCTTTCTACTTGCCGGCTTTTGCACATATTAAATGTCAAGTTAAATTTTTATAAGTTTTTGGGAGGTACCAGCAATGGCTGACGCCTCTTCTTTCCTAATGTGTTTAGCAGGCAAACAGCCTGCGGTTTAGTAGCAGCTCAGTAGCTATACATGCTTCCCGGAGACAGAGTATACACTAGACGGTATGAAGTACTTTGTCTCAGTTTTGTTCAGTTGATGATGTAGATGCTATCTCTTTTGTATCACTTGGGATATATGTTGTTATAGGAAAGATCCTTGTACATATTGTAACTTGATATGAATATTAATGAAAAGAAAATTTTGGTGCCATTATCTCTTTTACTTTGTGGTTATGTTGTGGATGTGAATGTCATGTGGATAATTAGCCGCGCGAAAAATTTTCCCTGCTTTTCTACAACTTCTGCGATAAATGTGAATGAATTATTGCGAATTTTGTCGTAAACGGGTACCCGGATCCTGAGGGGTTCACAGTTTGGTATCAGAGCAGTGGTACCCCGATACGCACATTCGCAGTATTTCGATTCCGATCGCATTAAGTTCTCGAATAGCGACAGTCTTCCGACTTGTCGTGAGTCCGAAAAGGGAAATATGACATTCTTATTTAATAACCACAAATGTCACCAATTTCATTAATTTTCATCTTATATCCCAAGTAGAGAAAAGCATTTATGATAGATATCTGTCTAAGGCATCCTTATGACTAATTATGGTTCTCATGCAGAGCCATGGCATCTCGACTAGGTTAGGATACTTCTGATCAGCTGGCACGCATACTGAGCGCACTTACCGATCTTCAGCAGCAGCAGGCTGCTATGAGAGGCCAGCAGGAGCAGATATTGACCCAGCAGACCGAGATTGCTGACCGGCAGACGGACATAGAGATGAGGTTTGAGGATCTGTCAGACTTCACGTACCATCCATCCCAGGATGGAATACGACAGGACCAGCACCAGTCCATTGAGGTGGAGCAGCCTCATCCTGACGATCCACTAGAGGACATTCCAGAGCATGGAGCTGAGGAGGATGCAGACTTAGACAGGGAGCAGGACCCTGTTGACTTTGCTGACGAGGGTGCACACGAGTATTCCGCCATTCACAGGCACCAGTCTGTTTTCACGTCCTACCAACGGGCCAACATACCCTTGTTTGAGGGTACAGGTACACCAGATGTTGCTGAGCAATGGCTGAAGAGAGTGATGAAGGTGCTCAGGGCAATTCATGTGCCACGAGACACGTGGCTATCTTTCGTAGAGTATTCACTGACAGACTTCGCCGAGCGATGGTGGGAGGCCGTAGCATCCGAGTTAGGCCGAGAGCCTACTTGGAACGATTTCGAGACGAAGTTCCGAGGCCACTTCTTTTCTGCGAAGTGGAAGGAGTCCCAGCGCCGACTTTTTGCAGAGCTTCGTCAGGGACAGATGACCGCCAGAGATTATTTCATCCGGTACACAGAGCTATCACGACATACACGGGCAGCTGGCGCATTTCCAGAGGAGAATCTGGAGAAGTTCATTGGCGGCATGCAAGAGGAGGTGCAGGAGAAGCTGGCAGGATTACACATCACTTCTATCTCCGAGGCTACCGATGCTGCAGAGAAGTTCGAGGACATCAGGGGGAGACGTTTCGGGAGCTCGTCTGGAGCAGCACCTAGACTGCGACGATCTTTTGGACCGATACGCTGACCGTTTCAGCAGTAGAGGTCAGACAGACGGTTTCAACCTACAGGTTCGACATTCTCTGGCAGTGCTCACTCTTCTCCATCGACTACTCTAGGAGGAGCACTCGTCGGACGTGGCATAGAGTCCGCTCGACCATTTGGGTCGCAACGAGTAGACCGACCACCAGCCGGACCAGCTCGGAGCATAGGCACAGCTACTCCACCTACCAGGCCAGTCAGATGCTACCGATGTCACGAGTGGGGACATTACCGAGCACAGTGCCCACGGGCTTCTGGCGATCCTCAGCCACATCCTTCACAGTCACAGCCTCAGACACAGCGTTCAGGGAGTTTCCGTGGTAGGAACTCCAACTTTAGGCGGCAACAGCAGAGACAGACGCAGAGTGTGGCAGGTTCTAGTGCTGCATCAGCCAGACAGGGACAGTTACATGCCGTTACTGAGGAGCAGACACGTTCAGCGGTTACTGTGGTGAAAGGTATGGTCTCAGTCTTGGGCCGACCTTTCCATGTTTTATTCGATTCCGGCGCGACACACTCTTTCCTTGCTTCGAGGTTGCTTGTTTCTTTAGATAGAGTTGCAGAGACGCTATCGTCTCCATATCACATCCGAGGACCAGGTGGCCAGTTATTTGTCATATCTCTGATAGTCATGCACTTGCCCGTACTGATTGGCGGTCACGATATGATCGCAGATTGTCTACTTCTGCAGCTTGATGAGTTCGACTTGATTTTGGGCATGGATTGGCTATCCGCTCATCATGCACTTGTTGATTGCTTTAGGAAGACGGTTGTCTTCAGGATTCCTGATCTACCCGAGTTCACTTTTGAGGGTACTTTGCATGACTCCACCATGGAGTATATTTCAGTGTTGCGGGCCCAGCGACTTGTTGATCAGGGTTGTGATTCATACCTTGCATTTGTACGGGAGGTGTCTGATCAGGAGCCGATGATACAGGACATCCGAGTAGTCTCAGAATACCCTGGCGTATTTCCTGATGAGCTACCAGGGCTACCTCCTGAGAGAGAGATCGAGTTCGAGATCACATTGTTGCCAGATATACAGCCGATCTCTATGGCACCATATCGCATGGCACCAGCCGAGTTGAGGGAGCTGAAGGTGCAGTTGCAGGAGTTGCTTGACTTGGGATTTGTGAGGCCGAGCACTTCACCTTGGGGTGCTCCGGTTCTATTTGTCAAGAAGAAGGATGGATCCATGAGGTTATGTATCGATTACAGACAGCTGAACAAGAGAACGATGAAAAACCGTTATCCATTGCCGCGCATCGATGATTTGTTCGATCAGCTCCAGGGATCTTCGGTTTTCTCGAAGATCGATCTTCGTTCAGGCTACCATCAGCTGAGAATTCGCGAGTCGGATATTCCGAAGACAGCCTTCAGGACTCGCTATGGACACTACGAGTTTGTAGTGATGCCGTTTGGGCTCACCAATGCACCTGCGGCTTTCATGGATATGATGAACAGGATCTTCCGTCCATACTTGGACAAGTTTGTAGTGGTATTCATAGATGATGTGCTCATTTACTCACAGAATGAATGGGATCATGCGAATGATCTACGGATTGTTTTGGATACATTGCGAGAGCACAAGCTATATGCCAAGTTGAGCAAGTGTGAGTTCTGGTTATCCCACGTCTCATTTCTCGGGCATATCATTTCTGGAGCAGGCATTGCAGTTGATCCTGCGAAGATAGATGCAGTTATGTCTTGGGAGCAGCCCAAGACTGTCACGCAGATTCGGAGCTTCCTTGGGCTAGCAGGTTATTACAGACGCTATGTCAGCGGATTTTCACGCATTGTTCGTCCTCTTACACGGTTGACGCAGAAGGGAGTTCCATTCATTTGGGGCGATTCATGTGAGCATGCCTTCCAGACACTAAAGGAGAGGTTGACTACAGCGCCTATTCTTACTCTTCCTTCAGACACTCAGGACTATGCAGTTTACACAGATGCATCTGGGGAAGGTTTGGGAGCAGTGTTGATGCAGAGAGGACAGGTGATTGCTTACGCATCAAGGCAGTTGAGACCGCACGAGCGGAACTACCCCACACATGACTTGGAGTTGGCGGCAGTTGTCTTCGCTTTGAAGATCTGGCGCCACTATCTTTATGGGGTGAACTTCGAGATTTTCACAGATCACAAGAGTCTGAAGTACATCTTTGATCAGAAGGAGCTGAACATGAGGCAGCGCAGATGGCTTGAGTTGTTGAAGGATTATGATTGCACGATCTCTTACCATCCTGGTAAGGGAAACGTGGTGGCTAATGCACTTAGCAGGAGAGCGCATGCTGATGGTACGACGAACTGGCTATATACATGGGATACGCTTGCTGCTTTGACCGATTGGCATCCTCAGGAGAGCGCATCCATTTCTACCGCCGTGCCTCCACGATACAGCAGTCTTTGGGATCGTATTGTAGATGGACAGAAGACAGATCCTTGGATCCGAGATAGATACATGCGCGCCGTCAAGGACGAATTTGACGACTTTGTTGTGATGGAGTCTATTTTATGGAAGGCAGGATGGGTCGTTGTACCCAATGACGAGCAGCTTCGCAGAGACATTTTGGACGAGGCACACAGTTCACGGTTATCTATCCATCCAGGTAGTACGAAGATGTACCGTGATCTGCGTCGACATTTCTGGTGGGATGGAATGAAGCGCGATGTGGCGCTACATGTTAGCAGATGCATGACCTGTCAGATGGTCAACGCTGAGCACAGGAGACCACCAGGATTACTGCAGTCTCTCCCATTCCCGAGTGGAAGTGAGAGAGCATTTCTATGGATTTCGTCACAGGTCTGCCGAAGACACCAGGTGGCCATGATTCTATATGGGTCGTTGTTGATAGGTTGACCAAGTCAGCCCATTTCATACCTGTCCACACGACTTACACTCCATCCAGGTTGGCCAAGCTCTATGTGCAGAACATTATCAGGCTGAATGGTATACCACGAGAAGTGGTGTCTGACAGGGATTCGAGATTTACATCTCATTATTGGCATCAGTTCATGTCGGCACTACAGACAGAGCTGAAGATGAGTTCTGCATATCATCCACAGACTGACGGTCAGAGTGAGCGCACCATTCAGACGCTTGAGGATTTACTTCGCGCATGCACTTTGGAGTGGAAAGGGTCATGGAAGGACCATTTGTCGTTAGTAGAATTCACGTACAACAACAGCTATCACTCCAGTATTGGCATGGCACCATTCGAAGCCCTATACGGGCGGAGATGCCTCACACCTCTCAGTTGGCGTGAGGTAGGTGATCATGCTCTCTATTCCGTAGATCTCGTGGAGGAGACTGCGAGAGCTTTTGATCTTGTGAGACGGAGGCTTCTAACGGCACAGAGCTGCCAGAAGAGTTATGCAGACCGTCGGAGAAGAGACTTAGAGTTTCAGGTAATCTAATTATTCCTCTTCATCCACTCAATTACGATATATATATGTTCAACTAAATCTCATACTAATGACATTCCTATCAATTATAGGTTAGAGATTGGGTATTTTTGCGAGTATCTCCCATGACGGGAGTACAGAGATTCGGTGTTCGTGGCAAGTTGGCGTCACGATATGTTGGACCGTTCGAGATTCTTGCTCGTGTTGGGAAGGTTGCATACCGAGTAGCCCTTCCTCCACATCTTTCAGTTATTCATGATGTTTTCCACATATCCAATCTGAGGAAATATGTCCACGACCCTCGGCACGTCATCAGTTACGAGAATCTTGACGTAGAGCCAGATCTGACTTATGAGGAGAAGCCTGTCCAAATACTTGACCATGCCGTGAAGAAGCTTCGCAGCAAAGAGATTTCATTGGTCAAGGTTTTGTGGCACCGACACGGCGTCAAGGAAGCGACATGGGAGACCGAAGCCGACATGCGGGCACGATACCCACAACTTTTCTGATGTAAGCATCAAAACAAGCTTTTGTAATTAGATACATGATTAATATATGGCTTGTTTTCTCTTTGAGGTTTTTACGGGTTCAAAACCCTTTGAGGCTTTTATGACCATATTAAATCCAAACAAGATACCTATTAACCTTGACTCGAGTCTCGAGGACGAGACTCCCTTTGAGGTTTTTATAATTGTAACATCCGGGAATTTGCATAAACCCGAACTCGTCCGATTTTGGGTCTAATGAACCCAAAAACGTTGTCGGTCAATACTAAACAACCTAAAACAACCAATTGATCATGAATCAAAAGTCGTTCGGGCGAAATCGACCGAAAATCGGTCACACCGTAACGCGCGCCGCGAAAAGCCGTGACGCAAATTCGGAAACCGCGAAACAAACCGAGACCGTCATTAGATCCGATTCGATGATACGAGATCAACGGAATCGACCGTTCGTCAATCGGAGGTCGTTTGGTATTTTTAAATCACAAAATTTAATCTTAAACAAAAACCGTATCCGAAAATTTCGGGTATTCAAAACCCGACCGGAAGTATATCAATATTATACTCATTTTGATCGTTATTTTGAGACGGTCAAATCGAGATATTATGCGTCAAAATCCGACGCTCGAGACACGAGTATGGAAGACTTTCGTTTTCAACAAAAAAAATCTGTTAATAATAGTAGCAGACTGATACTGTTGTAAAAAAATAATAATAAATATTTAACATTTCTAATTTTCAGGAGCAGACAACAGTCGGCCAAATTTTCAACTCCTTTTCCAACACTTGAGAATATTCTCAAGCCACTTGTTGGGACATTCTCTTCCACTTGGCATCAATTGAACCCCTTCTCTTGGGTTATATGACCTCTCCAATTTCTTCCTTTCCCTTTCTATATTTTTCCCCCCGATGTTAAGAGCTACTCCTCTCCTCTTTCTTTTCTCGTCTCTTCCAAAAAAAAAAACCCCACCAACGGGAGCCCAAATTCTTCCCATTGCCTTGCTTGAACTGTTGTTTAGCAGTTCAGAGATGCTGCTGCTCCTATCTGGGCAGTAATTGTTGCTTCAATTCAGCCAAGCAGGAGCTGATAGATTCCCAGAATAAACCACTGTTGCATGCCAAGATAATCTTCAAGATTTGAAGTTTTTTTAGGTACCATCCTATACCCTTCCTCCTTGCTGCCATTCATGTATATTAAATTTGATATTTTGTACTCTTATACCCCCTCTTGCTGCCAATCTATATGGTGCTCATGTTCTTGAGAGTTTGGAGATGACATTGGGGGTTTTGCATGTCAATTTTTACTCTTTAAAAAGCCACTGATATATATTTTCTTAACTTAAAATTCAAATTAGAATTTAAACTTATGATTTCATGTTTAGAAATGAAGAAATTGGGGGTATCTTGTTGAAAAATTCTGCTACTGGAAATGCATTAAAAAAAAAGATGAATTTGGGGAAAATATGGGATATTATAGCACCTTTCTGCAACTGTTGATACTATAATTGGGGGTTTTTTTAGGCATGCTGTTACTGCTATTTTGTTATCTATAATTAAGAAAATTTGAGAGTTTACTTTACTTTAATTGGATAATTGAGAAACATTGGTGATATTGCCATACATGATGAATTACACAATTATTATGATTCATTTTCATATATGTTAGAAAGATTGGGGGTTCTTGAATTTCAAACTTAGAATTTGATATTTAGATGAATAATGCATGTGATCCTTGATGTAATATATATATATATTCAAACACTGTATGTGTTGTCTTCTGCTCAAGATTTACTTAAAAGGATTTAATTTATATATATATATATAAATTTGGTAGTAGTGTTTATTATAAACTCTGGAAACAAACAGAATAAACTTTGGAAATGAATATAAAATAGAATCCAGAAATAAATAAAAATTTATATATATATGTATGTATGTGTGTAACTTCAACTGACTAGTTCCAAACATCGACCTTTAACACCTCCAAGAATTGGATGAAGGGAAATATGTTTAATAATTTTTTTTATGCTTTTATAATATGGGTTAATTGGGCTCTGGAGCCTAAGTATTTCTATGATATTTCAATATCCAACATAATAGGTTAGCACTTTCTGTAATATTGGGCATGATTATCTTATGGTCATTAAAAGAAACTCAACCAAGATAAAAGAAGTCATCTCAGGTGAGTCTATGCCTGAAGACCAACAAATTTTAGTAACTTCAAATTATAGGGTTAAGATTGATTCGATGCATTTGTAAGGTTGGCATTGCATGAGCATATACAGAGTATTGGTAATGGTCCAATTAAGATAATAAATCTTTAGTAATCATGTCTGTCTCTTTGGAACTTAATTCTGAATAACTATAAGCCTATTATCAAAGTTATACTTAGCATCCTAATGTGGAAACGTTAGCATCCTAATGTGGAAATGAAATTCAAGTCAATAAGTTTTCTTGCGTATTCGTAACCAACTGTGGATATATATATATATGCATATATATATATATGCGTGTGTATATGTGTGTATCCTTGTTAAAGTTTCAGACCATCCATCACAAATTGATACCAATTGCGATATAAGTTATGTATCTATTATTCTGAAATAGTTGAGAAATTAAACTATGTATGTTGCATGTGTGAACTTAAATAGTGGGGATATGGATATGGTACGTGGGTACTCAAAAATAATAATTGACATGGAATAAGTAAACAATCAAGTTTAGACCCTACTAGCACCGTCGGTTTTGTCAATTTACAAAAGTATGCAACTAAGTTTATAGTCATGACTTTATAGAAAAAGAATTGAATACAAATCTTAGATTATTGATATTTCAATCAATCAATCCTCGAGTAGAATCTACTATATCACTAATGATAAGTTGTGACAAACACGCCTAGATCTATAAAGTTAACTACTCTAGAGAACGAGGAAGAATGAGAGATGAAGTAGATATAGTGGAAAAGCAATATTGTTAATTGATAGTGCCGGTCATGGTGACTTTTACGCCTGACCGTGCGAGGGCGCGGTGACTCTCAACTGGGCGGAAGATAGGAAGCCCAGTTAGGGCAGCGGCCGCCAAGTGCGCGGGTCTAGGATCCCAGTCTCTTTTCAGTTTTTACGCGAGCTCGCAGTGTTTTTACGCCTCGTTGGGATCCAGACTTTAGACCAGTTCCGCTGACCCTGTTTTAGGATACCCAGGCGGGGGATCCTTGTTTTTCAGTTTTTCGTACGAGCTCGTTCGCCTGTACTAGTCAGGTAGGTTTCTAGAGCGACTTTTCTAGGGAGTCTCTCTCACCCGTCTCAGTGGCGTAGTTGGGGAATAGACCTATCCCTCTATTGGACCGCGCTTCCAATTAGAGGGCGAGACGGAAGAGCCATTGTAGGCTTCTTCACCGCTTGAGTTACTTCGCCAAACAGACTTGGCGATTCTATATCTAGATCATCCATATCTACATCTACAACATCTGGAGCTATATCTGAAACATTGAAGTTAAGAATTGGAGAAGTTATGATCGAAAGACCATTCCCTCTACCCAAGAATTTAAATAAATTAATAGATCTCTACAATCTCAACTTTTCCATTTTTCACTCACCAACATGATCTCTGAAGAAATTGATATATGCATTCACAATCATACACTCATGATTACGCAACTGCTATATAAATATGTTACATATGGGAAATGCCGGGTTCTGGGGAAATCATTAGAAACGCATTACAAACAAACCCCTTTTTACTTACGCAAGTAGATGTAGATTTTACTGGTACCACCTTTCTACTTGCCGGCTTTTGCACATATTAAATGTCAAGTTAAATTTTTATAAGTTTTTGGGAGGTACCAGCAATGGCTGACGCCTCTTCTTTCCTAATGTGTTTGGCAGGCAAACAGCCTGCGGTTTAGTAGCAGCTCAGTAGCTATACATGCTTCCTGGAGACAGAGTATACACTAGACGGTATTAAATACTTTGTCTCAGTTTTGTTCAGTTGATGATGTAGATGCTATCTCTTTTGTATCACTTGGGATATATGTTGTTATATGAAAGATCCTTGTACATATTGTAACTTGATATGAATATTAATGAAAAGAAAATTTTGGTGCCATTATCTCTTTTACTTTGTGGTTATGTTGTGGATGTGAATGTCATGTGGATAATTAGCCGCGCGAAAAATTTTCCCTGCTTTTCTACAACTTCTGCGATAAATGTGAATGAATTATTGCGAATTTTGTCGTAAACGGGTACCCGGATCCTGAGGGGTTCACAGCATGTCATTTCTGGAGCAGGTATCGTGGTTGATCCTACGAAGATTGAGGCAGTCATGTCTTGGGATCAGCCTAAGACTGCTACTCTGATTCGTAGCTTCCTTGGGCTAGCAATTACTACAAACGCTTCGTCAGTGGATTTTCACACATTGTTCGCCCTCTAACACGATTGACGCAGAAGAGAGTTTTATTCATTTGGGATGATTACTGCGAGCAGGCCTTCAGGACACTGAAGGAATGATTGATTACAACACCCATTCTTGCTCTTCCTTCATGCACTCAGAACTATGCAACCTATACAGATGCATCTGGAGAAGGTATAGGAGTGGTATTGATGTAGAGAGGTCATGCGATTGCATATACATCCCGATTGTTGAGACTGCATGCGGAATTACCGTACCCATGACTTAGAGTTGACGACAGTTGTCTTCGCCTTGAAGATCTGACGCCACTATCTTTGCGTAGTGAATTTTGAGATTTTCATTGGTCACAAGAGCATGAAGTACATCTTTTATCAGAAGGAGCTGAACATGAGACAATGCAGGTGGCTTGAACTACTGAAGGATTATGACTGCACTATCTCTTTCCATCCCGATAAGGGAAACGTGGTAGCAGATGCACTTAGCAGGAGATCTCATGCAGAGGGTACAATGAACTAGCTATACACGTGGGATATGTTCGCAGCTTTGACCAATTGGGATCGCATCATCGAAGGTCAAAAGATGGATCCTTGGATTCGAGACAGATACATACGCGCTGTCAAGGACGAGATTGATGATTTTGTGGTGACAGTCCAATTTATGGAAGGTAGGTCGGGTCGTGCCCAACGACGAGCAGTTGTGCAGAGACATTCTAGACGAGGCCTACAATTCACGATTGTCTATCCATCCTGGCAACACCAAGATTTATGGTGATCTGTATCGACATTTCTGTTAGGATGGAATGAAACGCGATGTGGCGCAACATGTTAGTAGATGTATGACCTGTCAGATGGTTAAGGCCGAGCACAGGAGACCACCAGGATTACTACAGTCTCTCCCCATTCCTGAGTGGAAATGTGAGAGTATTTCTATCAATTTCGTCACAGGATTGCCGAAGACACCAGGTGGCCATGATTCTATCTGGGTTGATGTTGGCAGATTGACCAAGTCAGCCCATTTCATACCTGTCTGTATGGCTTACACTCCATCCAAATTGGCCAGGCTATATGTGTAGAATATCATCAGACTTCATGGTATACCATGCGAGGTGGTGTCTGACAGAGACTCGAGGTTTACATCGCATTATTGGCACCAGTTCATGTCAGCACTACAGACAAAGCTGAAGATGAGTTCTGCTTATCATCCGCATACAAATGGACAGAATGAGCGCCCCATACAGACGCTTGAGGATTTACTTCGCGCATGCACTTTGGAGTGGGAAGGGTTCTGGAAGGACCATCGTTCTTTGGTTGAATTCACACAACTATCATTCCAGTATCGGCATGGCACCTTTCGAAGCCCAACACGTGCGGAGATTCCTCACACCTCTCAGTTGGCGTGAGGTAGGTGATCATGCTTTATATTCCGTATATCTCTTGAAGGAGACTGCGAGAGTCATAGCCTTAAATTTCAGCGACATTTAAGGCCTTGGCGAGAGTTGTTGATCTAGTGAGACAGAAGCTTCTGACAGCACATAGCTGCTAGAAGAGCTATGCAGACCATTGGAGGAGAGATTTGGAGTTTCAGGTATACAATCCCCTTCTCTTACTCCTTTTGCAAATATGACTTAACCTGAACGCATTCATGTAACTACAGGTGGGAGATTGGGTATTTCTTCGTGTATCTCCCATGAAGTGAATACAGAGATTTGACGTTCGTGGCAAGTTGGCGCCACGATATGTTCCATTCGAGATTCTCGCTAAAGTAGGGAAAGTGGCTTACCGAGTAGCTCTTTTTCCATACCTTTCATGCATCCACGACGTATTTCATGTATCCAACCTGAAAAAGTATGTGTACGACCCTCGACACTTTATCAGCTATAAGAATCTTGATGTGGAGCAAGATTTGACATACGAGGAGAGGCCAGTGCAAATATTTGACAGCGCTGGGAAGAAGCTTCGCAGCAAGGAGATTCCATTGGTCAAGGTGTTGTGACATTGATACGGAATCGAAAAGACGACGTGGAAGACCGAAGCAGACATGCGGGCACAATACCCGCAACTCTTCTCAGGTAATCATTAAGAAAAGCCTTTATAATTATGTATACATGATTAAAAGATTATGACTTGTTTTCCCTTTGAGGATTTTATGGGTTCAAAACCCTTTGAGGTTTTTATGGTTAGATGAAAACCCAGACAAGACACATAGTAACCTTGACTCGAGTCTCGAGGACGAGACTCCCTTTGAGGTTTTTATTTTTTAAAAGCAAGAAAGTAGGGGATACACTCTTAGGTGTTCGCCCCTTGTATTAAGAAAAAGCTAAAAGTGAGAAGAAAAGTACAAAAAAGAAAAAGAGGCGCTCTAAGCAAGCTACGAGCGCACCAGATACGACGCACGAATACATACATTTTCCTTGTAAAACTTATGGCTAGAAAACAACAGCTCATTCCCAGCCAACCAAATAGACCACACCAAGGCCAGAGGCCACAACAGCTCCCCCCTCGGACATGCCTAGCCGTGAAAAGCGCATTGCAGAAGTTGTCGACCCCCGTCCTGTCGATCCACCCTAGACTCGGGTCATCCCAAAGAGGTAACACGGACGAGCACGAGAAGAAAAGGTGTTCCGGGGTCTCGATCCCCCCCGCAAAGCAAGCATCTGTTAGAGACGAACCCGAGTAGTCTAGCGCATCGGTCTCGTGTCATTAGCCTCCCCCTCCTGAACAGCCAAAAAAAGAAGGCAATCCTCGCCGGTAGGCCCAACCCCCAGAGGAAAGCGCAATCCCTCACGAGCTCCGCCGAAGGGGAGGGGGGGGGGTCTGCAGATCGCCAAGTAAGCCCTTCGCACGGAGAAGGAACCGCCTCGCCACGCCTAGTGGTCACCACCCAAGGAGGGCCCCGCCATCTCCCGGAGCGTATCGAGCAACAGAAGGAACTCGTCAAGGCGCTGATCGGAGAAGCTCGAACGGAAAGACGACATCCAGTCGCCATCCACCCAGTAGGAGGCCACCGAAGCTTCCCGATCCGCTGCAAGAGCAAAGAGACGAGGGAAGCGCTGAGAGAGAGCTCCCCTGTCCGTCCAATCATCTTTCCAGAAGGCAAAGCGGAGCCCATCCCCCAGGACGGGCTGAAACAGTGACCTGAAGTTGGCGGAGAGAGAGTGGACCGCCTTTCAGAAAGGGGAGGGCTTTCTCCCGCCCGCGACAAGCGCCGAAACCCCCCGAGCGGCTCTACCCCGATGCCGTAGATCCTCCTAAGGAGGCAACATGTGAGGTCCTCGTCGCTACCCCATATCCTTGCCACCCACTTCAGCAACAAGGTCTCATTCAGCTCCTGTAGGCGATAATTCCCCAGTCCCCCATCGCATTTCCTCAAGGTAATGTCATCTCAGCTCACCAGGTTCATCCCTGGCCCCTTCCCGTTCCTGCCCCAAAGAAACCTCTGCATCAGACCCTCCAGCCTCCTCCTAATGCCCCCAGGCATGAGCCTCGTGGAGGAGTAGTACACCGACTTGTCGGAAAGCACCGCCCTCAAGAGAACCAGGCGCCCCCCTGGACAGTACCGACGCCTTCCAACCAGCGAGCTGCCCCTCTACCTTCTCGACCAAAGGAAGCCAATCAACCATCTTAGATCTCCACGTGTTCAGTGGCAGACCAAGGTAGTGAATGGGGAAATTAGAGCAATCAATGCTCAATGCGGATCCGCAGAGATTCGCCAGCTCTCCGTCCACGCGAAAGGGAACCAACTTGGATTTACTCCTATTCTGCACCAGCCCGGACATATCGCTGAAAAGCTCCAGAATGGTCGCCATTCCTTTGGCCTCCTTAAGGCCCCCCTGATGAAAAAATGGTGTCATCAGCGTACTGCAGCAGCGAGATCGTGAGTTCATCCCTCGAGTAGCCCTGCATAAGCCCCGCATGAAGAACTCCCTTCACCATACGAGCTAGTACGTCCGCCGCGATGATGAAGAGCAAAGGGGCGAGAGGGCACCCCTGCCTCACCCCCCTCTGTGGTTAGAAGAAACCGCCCTCCGGCTTCCCATTCACGAGGACAGACATGGAGGCCGTAGTCACACATCGCTTCATCCAGGAAATCCAGATACCAAGGAAGCCCCTCCTATGCAACGTCGTCCAGAGGAAGCGCCAGTCCAGCGTGTCGAAGGCCTTGGAGAAGTCCACCTTCCAGAGGAGGGCCTGAGTGCCCGCCGGCTTCAAGTCAACCACAATTTCAGAAGCCAAGACCAGGCTGTCCGCGATCCGCTGCCCATGAACGAAAGCCGTCTGGGTTGGGGCAATGATGTGCTCCCGGACCCTGCTTAGTCTGGTCGCGAAAACTTTGGCGACAGTAAGGTAAGAAGCATTGGAGATCGCAATTGGCCGGTACTCCTCGATCCTTCCCGCGCCAGTCCTCTTCGGAAGAACAATAAGCGCCTTGTTGAGCCTCTCGAAGCCTGCATTGCCATGGCATCACTCCACCGCCACCTCAAGCACATTACTGCCAACCAAATCCCAGAAATCCTTGTAGAAGGATACCAAGAATCTATCCGGGCCCAGAGCGCCATCGCTGATGAGATTCCAGACCATCGCTTTCAGCTCCTCCATCGTGATAGAGAGTGTCAACCTAGCAGCATGCGCGTCGGAAAGGCGCTCCGCCCCCAAACTCGACCACCTCCAGCACCTGTCGGACCCCCTTGTGGAGAGCCTAAAAAAGTAATCCGCAATCGCCTTCCCGAGGGCCCTGTTCCCCTCCACCACCTCCCCATCAACCAGCATCGACCTAATAACGTTCTCCCTCTGTCGACCGCTGGCCACACCGTGGAAAAAAGCCGTGTTAGTGTCACCCTCCTTGAGCCACCTGTGTCTGTACCGCTGCCTCCATTCAATTGCTCTTTTCCTGTCCTCCTCGCAGATCTGCCTCTGAGCATCAGACCACACCTTGAGTTCGTCCCCAAGAAGGGGTCGTTCGTCCTCTAACACGTCCAACATAGACACCACCTCCTCAACCGCCACCCTCGCCGCACGACGAGCCTCCCTAGACTTCCTCTTGAAAGCACAAAGCCTGGACCTCAAGGAGTCTAGCTTTTGCACGAGCCGCGCCGTGGCTGTGCTCTCCACCAAGGTAGAAGCCCAATGAGACACCACCAAATCTCTGAACCCATCCTCGAGGAGCCACGCCTTCTCATAGCGAAAGAATCCGTGAGCTTGCGCAGGATCCCCCGAGTCCCACAAGATAGGCGTGTGGTCGGACCACATGCGTGGCTTGGCCGAGACGAAAGGAAGCGGGAAGAGCTCCAGCAGCTCGGACGACGCCAGGAACCGATCGATGCGCGACCGCGAGTTCGCATTACACCAAGTGTACATAGTTCCTGACGCGTCCAAGACCTCCAGTTCCTGCGAGTGCACCTCCTCAACGAAAGTGTTAGAGCCAGGGTCCTAACCGCCCCGCTGCATCGGGTGGTCCGACGAAAGCATGGTGACGTTAAAGTCCCCACCAACCAGACATGGGACATCCGGGAAAGCCTCCCTCACACTACGCAGGTCCGCCCATAGCCGCTCTCTCTCAGAACTCAGGCAAGGGCTGTAGACGCAGGAGATAGCCAAAGTCTCCCCCGTGAGGAGGGACTCCAGAAGCACGGTGAGGACATGCACGCCTCTCAACTCCCCGCTCCGAGCAAGAGCGGAGCCTTTCCAAGCAACAAGCACACCCCTTGCGGAGCCGATGGCCTAGAAAACGCCGAACTCAGATAAAGAATCCACCTCGAAAGAGCGCCAGTCCAAGCCAGAAATCGCGGACAGCTTTGTCTCCTGCAAGAGAACCACATCACATCCCCACTCCTGAAACCTTGCCCCAACGCCCTCCTCTTGTCCGGGTCCCCCTGGCCCTAACGTTCCAAGAGAGGATCTTCATTCAGAACCAGCCGATACCTCCAACCCTATATCAATCACCCTCGCCACCTTCGCCACCTCGCGCTTCAGCACGGAAACCGGGGTTGCCTCCCCCGTCCGAGAGCAGCTCCTCCTACGATACCTCTTCCCCGCTCGACCCCCCCGCCTCCCGCTACAAGAGGCGGAGGTCGCACCAACACCTGCACCCTCGGCTGGCACATGCGCCTCGACATCAACATCCCCCTCAGCTGACATCTGTGCCGTATCGTCACGAGCACCCCTTGCCACACCAACGTCAGCGCCCACGGACGCTCCACCACCAGCATCCACAGCCACAACACCACCAGCATCCGCGACCACATCATCAACAACACCCCCGACCGACAACGGCACCGTGCAAAAACCCGACGGCCCGCCGCCAACACCCGTGCAGGCGAGGGCCCGGTTGAGAGAGAACATAGCAGAGGAAGGCACCTCCTGGCAAAAGGAGGGGTGAAGGTGCGGGAGGAGCACCCCCCCGAAGCCAGCCGCCAGAATAGAGGGACCCGGAATGGGTGCCCCTGAAGAAAAGTGGAGAGAGGGGCCCACGACAGGCTAGAAGTCTGGACAACCCTTCGAATGTGCAACCCTCCAATAGCCGTCTTTAAAAAGGTCCCCCGTAGGGCCCAGAAGAAAGCCATCCGCCAGATGAAGGTGAGATAAAATGGCCCCCCTTGTGGGGCCCAACAGAACGTCGTCCGACAGACTGGGGATAGACGATGCTCCCCCACACATGGGTCCCGGAGGGGAGCCACCCTTCAATCATGGATGGGAAAAGGCGCCCCCATCTGTGGGTCCGAAAGGAACCGCGACAACCACATCGGCGAAAGACGAAAAGCCCAAAACACCTCCTCGAAACCCAGCGGGTGCCTCACGTGGCGACCTTCCACCTTCCACCATGGAGGACGCAACGCCTTGGCAACCCTCACCAAATTCAACCGCCACGGAAGGCGAAACGTCAGCTCCTGGCGACCCTTCCTCTTCCGGCCGAGAAACCAAACCGCCATCACGACGAGGGGTGACGCCACCCGAACCGACGTCGATCCCAAGCGACTGCGAGGCCCGACCGCCGAGATCTGCCAATCGCCCCGGGGGCCGCGGGGGGTCCTGGAGAAGCACCTGAAGCCCGAACGAGAACCTTCCCACCGCCAGCACCACGCCCGACTCCGAAGGAGCCCAGGGGTGGCACTCCAGCAGAAGGGTCGTCACCGCGGGATCGCTGCCCGGAGAGGAGCCGTCATCGAGCACCTGCAAGACGACCCCTAGATGGCCCAACATCGATCCCAGCACGCGAGCGGTGCGGGACAGGAACGGAGCCCCCCCTAACATGCGCCACCCGAACTTCCGTCGGCGGCAACGCCCCGTCCGCAAACCTCGAAAGCCTCCAGATGACAGGACCAGACGAGACCGAGGCCAAGAGCATGCCACGCTGTGCGCCGAAGATCCCCCTGGCACAGAAGCGACCCACCCCGAGGGGACAACGTCACCGTGAAACTCCCCGTCGAAGAGAAGAGAGAGTTCACAGTGGGTGTCCTCTGCAGAGTGGGCGAAGTTCCCCAACAACGCCCCCATCAGCATGTGCTCGGGCCCAGCCGCCGCGCTAACCACCGCGCTCGAGAGCCGCACGTCAGCCACCTCTCTAGCCACCGTAGCCCTACTAAGAGCTGCAGCCCCGCCACCGCTAGAACCGCCAACGCCGCGTCCCTCCCCTCCCGTGAACAATGAGCTTGCCGCCCCCTCAACCATCCCCCGCGAGCCCCCAACGCCAGGAAAAGGTGTCGGGCAACCGTCCTGGCGGTGGCCCGGTCTGCCACAAGAGAAACACAACGGAGGAAGTGTACATGCCAAAGCGATGTGCCCCCGCTCCCCAGCACCGAAAGCACCTGTGCCCAAGTTTCCGGTGGGAGACCACAGTCCAGCTTGCCTCATCACCAAGCCCCACGACACCCCCAACCGAAACCACGCTGCCAGCCCGCCTCTTCGAGCCCCCTCCCCCTGCAGTACAACCCACCAATGCTTCTCCTGCTCCACCCTGAGCCCGAGACCAGGTAACCCTCTCCGCCTGATCCTGCAAACCTCGCGCCAGACTCGTGAAGACTTCCCTGTCCCGAGACCATGCTCACGCTCCCGTCCCATCGTCGGTATAGCAGATGTTAACCTCAAGAATCGTCCCGGAGGGGGATTCTTTCAGCCTCAGCCTTTTATATTTGTAACATCCATGTCCAATTAAAGTCGAACCCAACCTAATTAGGGTTCCTATAAATCAATAAAGTCATTAATCAACAATAAATAACCTAAATCGATCAATTGATCGTGAATTAAAAATCGTTCGGGCGAAATCGATGAAAAATCAGTCGCACCGTAATGCGTGCTGCGAAAAAGCTGCAATTCAAATTCAAAAATCATGAAACAAACCGAGACCGTCATAAAATCCGAATTGACGTACCAGGACCAATGTAATCGACCGTTCGTCAATTGGATATCGTTTGATATTTTAATTTCACAAGATTTAACCCCAAATCAAATCCGTTTCTCGAAAATTTCGGGATTCAAACCCGATTAAAAGTATATCAATATTATATTCATTTTGATCATCATTCAGAGAAGATCAAATCGAGATATTGTACGTCAAAATTTGAGGCCCGAGATGCAAACTCGGTCAACATTTGTATGTCAAATAAAGGAAGAGAAAATTTATTCAAAAAAATAAATAAAATAAAACTAAATTATGTAAAGAAGTCTGTACAGAACTGCAGATGGCATTTTCTCATCCTTCCACTTAGACTGATTGTTGTTTCAATGGTCAAAAACTAAGAACCCTTCCTCATATATATAAACCCCTTTCTCCTCTAAACTCTCCCGATGAGAGAAACCCCAAGACATCTCTTCTTCAAAAATCTTGGTTGGGAGTAGCAGAGCACTGGAGCTACTTCTCCAGCCCTTCTCCATCATTCCTCCTCGGCCTTTGAAGCCTGCTAGAGGTGCTGCTCTCCTCCAAATCTCCTCTAGCTGCAGCCCTTCCTCTAGTACTGTTGCTACTGTTCATCTTCTCCAAAAATCTGGAGAAATCTAGTTAGGTACATCCTCTCTCCCTCCCTCCTTGCTTCCATACATGACTGATTAAGCCTCTATCTTGATATTATCCATAGTTTTAAACAATCTAAGTTCCTAATTACTGCCATGCGGTTTAGTTCTACACATTCTTTTACCAGATTTTCTTATGTACTAGGATGAAAAAGGGCTTTTTGAGAATTTATTGTTGGTATGTGAGTTCTTTAAGGAAGACCAGTATATACAAATCTACTCGTATAATCTGATTACTGTATAAATGATCACTTTAATTGGATTAATGTAAAGGGTATTCTGAATACTGTATGAAAATTTCAAATTAAAAGATCTGTACTTTGATTACTGCTTAAAGTTTCCTTTTTTTTAAAAAATCAATTATTCAAATATAATGAATTATATTACAGACTGCTGATAGTCTGCTATTCTTATTTTTTTTAAGTTCTAAATTTTTTAATTGAAGATCTAATAAATTAGATTCCAGAATGTCTGCTGACAGTCTGCTTTCATGTAAAGATTAATAATAAAACATTTATTGTAGTTTTGAAAACTAATTTATTAACTGTTCTTTGCTCAATTAAATTAAAAGATTTGAATTTCTCAAATTATTTTATAATATAATAAATATGCAATTGCATTGGTGTCTTCTTTATGTATTCTAAAATACTAAATATATAATAAGATCGTTTATAGTTTCAGTGCCACTGAAAATTTCCTAATTAATTTTGTTTTATAGGAAATGAGCATGTATAAGTATTATGTACAAGTCTTCTTTGGATGGTAAAAGCTTATATCCTAAATTATTATATTAATAACCCTTATATCTAACAATGCAATTGATTAAATCACTTCGATGTTATAGAGATATACACATTTAGACTCAATAAGACATGAGTACGAGTGGTTTGGACAATCAATCCATCATAGGGAGACCATATGACTACATAAACACACCTTGACTAGTACTTGAGGCCATCATACGGAGACCATATGACTAAACACACCTTGACTAGTACTTGAGGTCTACCCTGGATTAAGTTCTGACATGTTTTTTCTTCAATGCAAATCTAGTCACAATATACTTTACATTAAGTGATCCAATGACAAATCATTTTTTTAGATAATCCTTTATATGAGATCTGCTAACCTTAGATCATTACAGATGGAATCGTTGACAAGATAACCAGATATTTAAACTTGACCACATAGAAGATTAAGGAAGGATTGAGAAATCACTCATGTATTATAAATAAGCATTAGTTTGAATGCACTCATGATATACTGGTATATCATAGTTTATCATAGAAATCCTTGTATAATTTATTAAGAGCTGAGTTTTTTAACCTTTATTAAATGCTCAACCATACCAAGTAAATCAGACTGGAGTTGCCTAACTTGCATTAAATAAATTTCCATTTAATAAACTCTTGCCCCATTATATAACCATGTTTGGTCAACATGAAATGGATGCTGACACGAATGTAATGGTGAATCAATGATAATTTATAATTATTAGAGTCGATCATGGCGACCTTTACACCTGGTTGTGCCTAGGCACAACGACCCTCAACTGGGCGGGAGATAGGAAGCTCAGTTAGGGCAGAGGCTGCCAAGTGCGCGGGTCTATGATCCCTGTCCTTTTCACGGTTTTTACATGAGCTCGCAGTGTTTTTAAGCCTCGTTGGCATCCTGACTTTTTACCAGCTCCACTGACCATCTGTTTTAAGGGTATTCTTGGTTTTAGTTTTTCGTACGAGCTCGTTGGCCCGTACTAGTCCGGCCGGTTTCTAGAGTGACTTTTCCTGGAAAGGTTCTCTCAATCGTCTTAGTGGCGTAGTTATGGAGTAGACCTATCACTCTATTGGACCACACTTCCAATTAGAGAGCGAGACGGAAGAGTCTCTTAGGGGACTTCCTTACCGCTTGAGTTTTGGTTACTTTTCACCAACAGGCTTAGCGATGCTACATCGGAATCATCTATGTCTACATCTGAATCATCTAAGGTCATATTCGAATAAGTTATAATTGAGAATTTGAGGAGTTATAAGTGAGCTTGAATGGGTTATACCAGAATTTGACAAGAGTTAAGATTTTAGAGTTACTATTCCGAGTGGTAAGACAAGTTAGTGGGCATGTTGGGAACTTAGTTAGGATGCATTATACTCCTCCGCATGCCTACAGAGACACCCCAACCCTAAGGCATTCCTCACGCTTTAGAGTCATAGTGTGAGATCACATATAAACCAAGACCACAGACTATCTACTAGACTTGAGAAATTAGATAAAATCAAAAATCAGTTCAAAACCTTATCGCCCCCTTTATAAAAATCTATTTTTTAAGGTCTCTAAATAATAAAAGATTAATATATATATATATGAGTCATCAATATAATAAGAGATTAATATATATATATATATATATATGAGTCATTAATTACTATATAAGAATATGACATATAGTAATGATACCTCCAAGATCCATTTACTCTCGGGGGTTCACAGTTGTTGATGGGTAAATGGATACCTCCAAGATCCATTTACCCCATCCATATGTTTAGTCCCACATCTACCAGTGGTGGGACTTGGAAGCTCTGTGGAGGCTATATAAGGAGTCCCAAACCTCTTGTATACATTGAGAAAAGCAATGGAAGCATCATCCCTTTGTGACGTAAAATATCCAGTGTTATTTAAGTTTTATTTCTTTATTCTCTGATTTGCTTCCGCATTCCTATTTTCTAACAGAAATGAATAATCTATTATATTTCTTAGTTTAAAGTGGTCCCTTATAAGTTCAGGGGAAATTAACAGAATACTTCTTAGGGTAGAACATGAGGAAATAAAGGAAGAAATACAATTCATAATCATCTTCAGTATTCCCCCTCAATGGGAATGTTCATCATGCTCAAATTGGAGATGCATTTAGTGAAGGGAGAGCGACTTAAGGCCTTTGTAAAAGCATCAACTGTTTGCCTTTCCAAACTAACATGTTTAGTTTTGATAAAACCATTTTGGATCATGTCCCTTGTGTAATTGAAATCCACCTCCACATGTTTGCTACGTTCGTGGAAAGTTGGATTGTTCGCAATAAACCTAGCCGCTAAGTTATCATACCCTTGACTGTAGGGCCTATGTTATCATACTTGCTATGATCGAGTAAGTGGAGGTCCTTCATCACTGTCCTTGTCTACATTAGCTCCATAGTAGCTCGAGCCATTGCTATTTATTCAGATTGAATATTGGAGCGAGAAAGTACCATGGTTTGAAAAATCACGCCTCGAGGCGAGGCACCCAAATTCCGTTTTGAGGCGAGTGCCTCAGCCTGATTCTGCGAGGCAGGTGCCTCATCTGGCGAGGCATTGTGAGGCGAGGCGAGGCGGTCCAGCGAGGCGGTCCTGGGATTAGTAGGTCTCTTGCGAAGCACGTGACCCACTTATATGTTTTTCTGCATTGATGAAATGATGGGGACCTTCTGTTTTCACGGTGAAAAACCCTAACCATTGTCGAGCGTCGTCTCCTCCAACTCCTACATCGTCGACTCGCCAGTCGCCAGCACCACCAAGCCTCTTGCGGCTCTTCTCCGGCGCTGCACTGTGCGCAAGCAGCCATTGCGTCGCCTCCTGCAGCCCTGCTACTCCGCCTCCGCCTTCAAAGCTGCTCCGCCTCTGCCCCTTTAAACGAAAGTAAGATTTTTTATTTTTTTAATTTACTTTTGTGATATTCTCTTTTTTATCCATCAGGATTGTGATTACTAACATCATCTATATTCTCTTTTTTATTTTTTTCTATGACATCGATGTCTGCACTATGTATGTAAAGGCCTTGTGAATATTTGAATTACACATTTTTTATCCATCAGGATACCTTCTTCAAGACAAAATCCTGTAAAGGCCCTGTGAATGTTTGAATTACACATTTTTCGGATATTAAAAATCAATACATCATTTGAACTGACTCTAGTTTTATTTCATAAATTAGTTTTATGCTTTATAATTTGCTTAAAATCGGTTAAGAATAAATCCTTAAATTTTAGTCTTTATGTTGTTCATTTTTGTTACTTGAAGTTATAGAGATGCCGAAGTCTAGCAAGGACGCAAAGAATTCCGAGGGAGGTCGGAATGATCCCGCATGGAAATATTGTGTTCAGCTTGAGATGGATGATGCTCAAAAAGGGAAAAGATATGTGTATGTCCAATGCAATTTTATGGAAGAGGATTACAGGTGGAGTCGCTAGACTCAAGCATCATCTCGCAAAGACCGGAAAAAATGTGAAAGGATGTGCACAAGTTCCTACTGAAGTGTTGAATGAAATGAAGGCTATATTATCGTCCAACGAAGAGAAAAATAGAAGAGCAATGATGGAGATGGAAGAATTGTGCAGAGCGGGTAGCTTTGACATGCAAAGTCCATTTGGTGGTGACAATCAAGCAATCTCTCCTTCTGGATCTAGTAACTTGAAGAGGGTAAGAGGTCCCATGGACTTCTTTGTTGCTGGCCCATCACCATTGGGAAGTCCAAGTCCTACGACTAAGATTGGGGTGAGTGGCCATCAAACTACATTGAATGAGACTTGGAAGAAAGAGGAGAGAAGTCGTGTCTGTCGTACCATTGGTAGATTCTTCTTTGAGAATGGGTTGGCATTTAACTGTACAAGTAGCCCTTCCTTTTCATCTATGCTTCATGTTGTCAGCTCCTTTGGGAGGGGATTGAAGCCTCCATCTGCTTATGATCTAAGGGGTTGGATTTTGAAAGAAGAAGTAAAGAGTATTGGGGACATTATGAGTGAGGCAAAGGCTTCATGGGTAGAAACTGGATGCAGCATAATGTCAGATGGTTGGACAGATGTAAAGGGTCGTTCTTTAATCAACTTCTTGGTGAACAACCCGAAAGGCACATGGTTCTTGAAGTCCGTAGATGCATCCAACAAAGTGAAAAATGCTACCTTGCTATTTAACCTGTTGGTTTAGATTGTAGAGGAGGTCGGCGAAGGCAACATTATACAGGTTATTACAGATAATGCCTCAAATTACAAGGCGGCTGGACAAATGTGATGGAGAAAAGGAAGCACCTTTACTGGACTCCGTATACAGCCCATTGCATAGACTTGATGTTGGAACATATCTTGAAATTGCCTCTACCTGCCTTTGTGTTCAAGAAAGCAAAAAGGATTATTAATTACATCTATGCGCATGGATGGGTTTGACCATGGTAAGGAAGCAAATAGGAGGAGATTTGGTACGACCAGCGGTCACATGTTTTGCTACGACTTTTCTCACACTACAGAAGTTGATGAGCATGAAGGATCCTTTGGAATCCTTTTTTACTTCTAGCAAATGGAAGAAGAGTCCCTATGCTTCTAAGCCTCAAGGGAAAAGTGTAAGTCAAACAATTTTGAGAAGCAAAACTTTTTGGCCTGGTGTTGCCTACGTGATACAAACGACGAAACCGTTAGTTTTAGTTTTGCGGATGGTGGATTCTGAGAAATATCCACCAATGGGTTTCATCTACGAGGCCATGGATAGAGCTAAGGAAGAAACGGCGAAAGCATTGGGCAATGATGAAACAAAATATCGAACATTGTGGGATATTGTGGATGACAGATGGGATCGTCAACTCCATGCCAACTTGCATGCGGCATCATACTTTCTCAATCCCCAATGTACATACGAGCCGTCATTTTCCAAACATTTTGAGATTAAAAAAGGCTTGTTTGATTGCATCATGAGGATGGTAGATGATCGATCTGCAAGGGAAAAAATTGATTTACAGATTGATGCTTTTAAGCATGCAAGAGGTTTTTTTTTGGATGGGAAAGCGCAATAAGTACGCGCAAGAAGAGGAGTCCTGGTTAGTATATATTTTGTTTTATTATATTATTTCTTTCAATTGATAACTATCTAAGATTTACCATGATTGTGAAATATAACATTTTCAGCGGATTGGTGGTCTCAATTTGGGGACGAATGTCCTGAGTTGCTAAAATTTGCCATCCGAGTTTTGAGTTTGACTTGTAGTGCATCGGGGTGCGAGCGCAACTGGAGTTCTTTTAATAAGGTAATATTAACAATTACATTCTATTAAGATTTATGATACAATATCTATTGATATTGAAAATCTGGCACTAGGTCTACACAAAGAGAAGGAATCGACTTACATAAGCCAAATTGAATGATTTAGTCTACGTGATGTTCAACCTAAAGTTGAAGCATAGAGAGATTAGGAGAAAGACCATGGAGGATCCTCTTTGCTTGGATGACGTCGATTCTAGTGATGAATGGGTGTCAGGCTCCAAAGTTGTGACTTCGAAGCATTTCAAGAACTTGATGCGAACACTCCCTTGAGGATGACGTTGTAGAAGTCGAGGATGAAGCTGATGGATAAGGAAATTTACGTTAGAAGAGGAGGAAGGACAAAGGTAATGACTACTTATTATTATGATTCATGAACATACTATGTTATTTTAAACACAACAAAAGTAAGTTAAGTAATATTGGTATTATCTAGTAGGTAAAGCAGTGGTGGACGTTGAGGAGGAGGAGTTTTAGGATGATGAAGTTAGCGATGAAGGGGAAGATGAAGCAAGGTTGAAGTATATGGATGACTCATTTGATGATCCATAAGCAGTAGTTCTTCTGATGATGATCTTTTTGCATAAGTTGTAGTTGGAGCCAATGTCAATGAGCAGGAGAATCCAGAACGCCTAGAACCTTGATTAGGAATTTAGGATATGGCGAAGCTACCTCTCTTAATACTCCTTTGGGTTTTTTTGAACTATTGGTCATGTAATAAAAGTAGAATATTCGAACTTATATCATGTTTTGTAACCATTTTAATCTTTTGTCTTAAACTTTTAGACTTTTACATTAACACACACTCTAGCGGTGATGTTTGTTATTGTTGGTTTTGAGAAGTTACTTGAAATGTGCTTTAATTGCTTTAGAACATTGAAATCTTGTTAGACAATATTGTCTTACTAATATTATTACAATATTCTCTATTAAATTACATATTTTGGGTCGTAATACTGAGGCTTACGCCTCGACCGCCTCGAGGCTACGCCTCGCCTCGATTCCAGGATAACCGCCTCGTTCCACTTTTCGTTTTTTTAATCCTTGCGAGCAACAACTGCGTGCTTCTTACTTCTCTATGTGATAAGATTCCTACCAATATAAGTGTAGAAATCGGTGGTAAATTTTCTATCACAAGGGAATCCAACAAAGTCAGTATTGGAATAGGTTAAGATTTCCATAGCATTTTGACATCCCAATGAACTTGGCAAGGTTTATCCATGAATTGACTCACATTGTTGACAACAAATATAATATCCGAATGAGTAATGGTTATAATAATAGTTTTTCAGTAAATACTTGTATTGTTGTGCATCGATGTACTTGGATGATTCTTCATATGATTGTGCATTGGGGGTCCATGGGGATAGATGTTGGTTTGGCACTCAACATTCTGGTCTCTTCACTATTCTTTGTGAAATAATCAATCCACATGCATTTTTGACCACCTCGAAACCTAGGAAGTAACATAGTTTGCCCAAATTCCTGGGTAACAAAGTGGTTAACAAGATGCCTCTTGATATCTGATATGCCACGAGTGCCATCTCCAATAAGTATAACATCATCAACATGCGCAAGCATAATAATGATTCCCTTTTTGATCTTTTTGACAAATAGAGAGTGGTATGAAGTAGACCGGTTCAAGCCAATTCATGTTACAATAGTTGATAATTTCTAAATGTAACATTCGAGATACACGTAAATTCGAACCCGATCCGATTTGGATCTAATTAACCCAATAAAGTTGTTGGGCAATGCCAAACAACTTTAAACGATCAATGGATCATGAATCAAAAGTCGTTCAGCCAAAATCAACCAAAAATCGGTCACTTCGTAATGCGCGCCGCGAAAAAGCCGCGACGCAAATTCGGAAACTGCGAAGCGAATTGAAACGGTCATTAGATCCGATTCGACGAAACAAGACCAACGGAATCGACCGTTCTTCAATCGGAGGTCGTTTAGTATTTTTAAATCACAAAATTTAACCATAAGACCAAAACCGTATCCGAAAATTTCGAATAATCAAAACCCGATCGGAAGTATATCAATATTATACTCATTTTGATCGTCGTTGAAAGACGATCAAATCGAGATATTTCGCATTGAAACCGACATTCGAGATGCGAATACGGATGACATTTATATATCAAATAAAAGTTAAAAAAAATATATAAAAAATTATCTTTTTAAGAAAAATTTAAGAATAACAGAGCAGATGTTCTAAACAACAACGAATCTGTTGCCTTTTCTCTTGCCATTTGGCTCTTATATAGCCTTCCATTTGGCAAAAAAAATAAATGATTTCTATTTGGCAACACCTCCTTGAGTGCCTCTCCTTATATATATCACAAAGTCTCTTCACTATTCTCTATTTCCTCTCTAAATTCCACCGAGAAGGAGAGGCTTCACTGTTGTGCTGCTCTCCACAACAGTTGGGGCAGCTGCTCTTGTCTCTTGGGTGGTTACCTTGCTCTCCATCAAGAAGAAGAAGCCTCTCTATAATTGATGCTACTGCTGCAGCAAGGACAACCACCATCTGCTGCCAGTTGGAGTTTCAATACTGCTGGAAAACCCTTGAGGGCCCCAGAATTCTGTTGTTCTCTTCTCCACAGACTTGCTGCATGCATGTACATCCCTCTCAACCCTTCTTTGCTGCCATTGCATGCCCAATTATCCCTCTTATTTGCTGTTTTCTTAAGTTATTCTTCTATCATCATAGTCAATTGGTTCACTTCTGTTTTGCTATCATATGCTTTTGTCCTCAAATCTTAAACTTTTGCATAACAGATACTAGGGGTCTGAGTTATAATTATATGAAATCATTAAAAGATGACATATAGGTATTACGTACTTGTTAAATTTGGGTTTTTTTTTTAAATTATTTGAACAGTACAGTCATACTATACGCCACTAGGTTTCTGAATTTTTTTCCATTTGGTCTTCATTTGGTTTCCACTTGGCAACAAAAGAAGCCTCTCTTTTGGCTATAAATATAACCCACCCCTCTTCTCAAATCTTATTCTCCCTCCTCTCAAATCTGCCTAACGAGAGAGGCCAAAAGCTCTCAGTCCAGCAATAGGTAAATTCCTTCTTTCTTTATCCCTTCCTTTTCTGCTCTCTCTTCCATCGTAAGAAAACCATCTTTTATTTCTTCCTTTAGATCTCAGTTGATTCTCTTGTTCTTCAGGAATTTTTGGAGGTTCTGAAACTCTACAAGCCCTCTAATCTGCAGATAGTACTGTTGTCTTCCACAGCAACTGCATGCTGCTGTCTGCTTCACCAACTATTGCCCTAATTTCTAACATCAACTAGTGATGCTCTATAAAAAGATCTGTTGAACCTTCTTCTCTTGGAGGCTGTTGTCTACAAAATCCAAGCAAGCTTCCTCTCTTCTCCAAATTGGAGAAATCATTAGGTACAACCCCTACCCCTTCTTTGCTGCCATGCATGTGGTTTTATATCAATCTTTTGAAATTTGTTTGAATACTTCTTCTCTTGGGAATTCATTGTTGATATGTGCTATCATCAGTTTTTAATATAGTTTCTAGAGACCCTCCTTCGGTTAGTAGCTCTAATGAAGGAAGTGCTACAAATTTATGGTTTGATAAAGAAACTACTATATACAAGAGTCAGAATATGTACTGTTATCATCTTGCTGAATTTGAGCAATAGATTCATGAACACATGTACTTCATCTGAGAATAGGTGCTTCAGTATGGTGAATGAGAACAAAATGGTGAAGTATATATCATCATTGGAAGTAGAATGGTCATAGAGGAAAGGTTGAATTTCTGAAATTAATTGTTTTTTTAGTCCCTGGAGAAGATTTACTTACGAAGGAATGAATTCAATTGCATAAGTGGCTAATATCAGTCAAAATTCCTTCATTCAAGTTAAAAGGTGACAAAGCTAGTTCTAGTTGCATCTAAGTTCATCCTGTGATGCAGTAAATATGTCTCAGCTTGATGCCTCCAAGCTGTAATATAGTCTATACCATTATAAGAAGGAAAAAGGTAATTAACATAACCTCTGAATCCTCTTGGTCAAACTTGCTTGTTGGTTTGCATGAATCTTGGGGAATACCTTCTATATATCTTCCGTAACAACTTCAATTACTGCCTCTAGTTCTTTTCATTTTTCTTGCTGAAACTTTGTTGAAGTTACTTTGAACCAAAACCATTAGGGCTTGTTTGGTTGCTGGGTTGGACTGGGTTGGGTTGGGTTGGGGTACCCCTGTGAATAGTAAATTGTACCCTTGTGAATAGTAAACTGTGAGGAGGATTGAGAGGGTTGGAAGGAAGGGTACACCGGTGTACCCCAACCCAACCCAGTCCAACCCAACAACCAAACATGCCCTTAGTATGAGCTCCATGGTTACGTTTTACAGACAATAAAGGGAAGATAAACCTATTAGGTCTTTCATTACTCATGTAAATAAAACTACTTTTTATAAATATAAATCCTACAACTTATCTTCCATAGTGCAAGCTTAGACTTCTTAGTAAAACAAGTTTGAATTGAAACAAAGAAGATTAGGAGATTTAGAAGATGATCTGTCCGAATCTAGATCCATTTATAACTTCATCTACTCTCCAATTTGAGTAACATTGTCTTTACAAGAAATTAGGTAAATAGTGAATGAAAACCTAAGATCCTAATGACCATTGACTTTTAGGGTTGTGGCAATATGAAATGCAAGGAACCTCTTTAATTTAACAACTTCTAAATACTTAGTCAAGGATCACTTTAGGTCTGCAAAGCTTATCACACAAAATAATGAAAAATTTAGTCTATAAATCCAGTACATCTATACATCTATATGGTTGACGGTTGATGATGAATAGGTGATATTTGACAATTAGTAATGCCGGTCTTGGTGAACTCTACACCAGATCGTGCGAGGGCGCGGTGACCCTCAACTAGGCGGAAGATAGGAAGCTCAGATCGGGCAGTGTCTGCCAAGTGCGCGGGTCTAGGATCCCAGTCCCTTCATAGTTTTTACGCGAGCTCGCAGTTTTTTTGCGTCTCGTTGGGATCCCGACTTTTAACCCGTTCCGCTGACCCTCTGTTTTAGGATACCCTGGCGGGGGATCCTCGATTTTCAGTTTTAAGTACGAGCTCGCTTGCCCGTACTAGTCGGACCGTTTTTCTAGAGTTACTTTTCCGGAGAGTCTCTCTCATCCGTCTCAGTGGCATAGTTTGGGAGTAGACCTATCCCTCTATTGGACCGCACTTCCAATTAGAGGGCGAGACGGAAGAGCCATTTGTAGGCTACCTCACTGCTTGAGTTTTACTTTCGCCAACAGACTTGGCGATTCTACATCCGGATCATCCATATCTATATCTACATCATCTAGAGTTACATCTGAGACAGTTGAAGTTAGGATTTGGAGAAGTTACCATCAAACGTTGTGTTGGTAGGAAATGACTGCCCATTAGACTTGAGAATCAAGTAAATCCATAAACAATCCATTTCCATCTTTCACATCGTAAAAAATCCACAGATGCGATATCTGGTCAATATGATAATCTAGAAATATATATATATTTATATTTATACATACACTTATATAATATGAACATTTGATTACGAAATAAATAGGTTGTATATGAAAAATGTTGGAATAATGTGTGCTCATGGGAATTGCTTAAAGGTCTGAAAACCTTTTTACTTATGCAAATAGATGTAAACTTTACTTGTTCCACCTTTTTACTTGCTTGCTTTTGAACATATTAAATGTCTAATTATTTTTATAAAATTTTGGGAGGTATCAGCAACCGCTGGCACCTCTTCTTTCCTAAACATGTTTTGGCAGGCAAAAAACCTGCGGTTCAGTAGCTCTTGATGATCCCAAGCGATAGGATTTATACCAGACGGTATGTTGTTTTTGTTTCAGTTTTTGGTTCACTTTATGATGTAAATGTTTCCCCTTCTCTTCTGTACAAAGTTTTGGGATATACTGTGTATAATGGCAAATTCTTGTACATGATGTAATTATATGAAAATTTATGAAATGAAATGGTGGTAGCACTTACTTTTTTGTCTCTGTGGTATGCGTAAAGAATGAGAATGTCATATGCAAATATAGCAGCGCGGATTTTTTCCCCTATTTTTATGTAATTTTTGTGATCTCTAGCGAATGAGATTCAGCCATGGCCGGTCCCAAGCTCGGGTAAATGAGGAGGGTTGCACGTTAGGTAGCTGACAACCATCGTAGGAGTGATAAATTCGTAAATAATGTTCTTAAAGTTCTTCTAAGAACACTATTTATGAATTTATCTCGAAACCGTTCAGATAAATTCCTAAATAGTGTTCTTTTAAGAACACTTTTTAGGAATTTATCTCGAATTCGTTCGGATCTTTTAAACATGGATTTAAGCAAACATACAGATTTCATTGGGGCGTTCCCTACTTGCGACTCGTTGCATCGCCCAAATGCAATGAAAAATTGGCAAGGGCCGCTACATCGCAGCCTGGATGTAGTTCAAAATTTGCAAGGGTTCTCGCATGAGGAGCGCATGCGGGTAAATAAGCTAGTTCCGCTGCATTACCGCCTGGATGCAGTCCAAAATTTGCAAGGGTTCTCGCATAATGGACGCGCGCGAGTAAAGAAGTTAGTCCAAAAGAGAGTGCAAAGGAAGTTACGGATTGATAGTTGGAATATCGGTACTTCAACTAGAAAATTGATGGAGATAGCGGATACAATGGAAAGCAGGAAGATTCATATATTATGTCTTCAGCAGACTAAATGGGTTGGAGAGAAAGCAAGGGAGATCAAGAAGACATGCTTTAAACTTTGGTATTCAGGTAAAGATAAGGGCATAAATGGTGCTGGAGTGGTGGTTCATAAAGATTTGAAGGATTGTGTGGTTGAGGTGCAAAAATTTGGGGATCGGATTATTTTGCTAAAGTTGGTGCTTGAAGAAGAAATTCTGAATATCATCTCAGTTTATGCACCGCAAATTGGTTTAGATGAAAGGATTAAACAAGCTTTTTGGGAGGATCTGGATAAGATTTTACAAGGAAATCCCTCAAAGAGAGATGGTTTGCATAAGTGGAGATCTTAATGGACATGTGGTAAAAGATGTTTCAGGGTATGCAAGTGTGCATGGAGGACATGGTTTTGGGGATAGAAACGGAGAGGGAAAAGTCATTCTGGATTTTGTAACTGCATATGATCTTTTCGTAGCAAACACTCTTTTCAAGAAGAGGGAGGAGCATTTAATTACTTATAAGAGTGGCTCAACTAGAACACATATAGATTACTTTGTGTTGAGGAGAAGAGATCGGTTGTGTTGCAAGGATTGCAAAGTAATCCCTGGAGAGAGTTTGACAACCCAACATCGCTTGTTTGTCTTGGATTTACAAATAAAAGGTCTGATAAAAAAAAGGAAGGTTCCTAAGATCACTAGAACTAGGTGGTGGAATCTTCCGCTGAAGCAATCAAGCTTCAGGGAGAAGGTTTTAGAAGACTTATCTTGGGATTGTAGCAGTAGTGCAAACGAGATGTGGGATGCAGTAGCATCTTGTATCCGAAAGGTAGCCAAAGAGATGCTAGGCGAATCAAAAGGAGGAGCTCTGGGTCAAAAGGAGGCTTGGTGGTGGAGTGAAGGGGTGTAAGAGAAGCTAAAAATTAAAAGAGCTTGCTTTAAAGCTATGTCTAAGGATAGAACACAGAAAACTGTCACAGACTATAAAATAGCGAAGAAGGAAGCAAAGAAGACTGTAAGCGAAGCTAAGTCAAAAGCTTATGAAGTTTTGTATAAAAATCTCGACTCTAAGGAGGGCCAGAAGGATATATTCAGGTTGACCAAAGCAAGAGAAAGAAAGACCAAAGACCTTTCTTAAGTGAGATGTATTAAGGACGAGGAAGGTCACGTGCTTGTTACTCAGAAGGATATAGAGACTAGATGGGAGCAGTACTTCCATAAACTTTTCATTAGAGAAGGAAATAGAGAGATCACTTTGGGTGATCTAGCTAGTAGTGAAAGTTACTTGAATCATGCATGCTATAGACGAATACAAAGAAAAGAAGTAGAGGAGGCTTTGAAGGTTATGAGACCTGGGAAAGGTGTTGGACCGGATGACAACCCTGTAGAAGTATGAAAAGTTTTAGGTGAGCGTGGTTTGACTTGGCTTACGAATCTATTCAATGTTATTTCACGAAGCAAGAAAATGCCTGAAGATTGGATGAGGAGTATCGTGGTGCCTCTTTATAAGAACAAAGGAGACATTCAAAATTGTTCAAATTACAGATGTATCAAGCTGATGAGTCACACTATGAAAATTTGGGAACGTATGATCGAAAGAAGGTTGAGACAAGTTCCCAAGTAAAAGAAAACCAATTCGGATTCATGCCATGTCGCTCAACTATTGAAGCCATCCATTTGTTGAGGAGAACAATGGAGATTTATAGAGCTAAAAGGAAGAATCTTCATATGATCTTTATTAATTTGGAGAATGCTTATGATTCCGTCCCACGAGAGACACTGTGGAGAGTTTTGGAGAAGAGACAAGTACCTATCCTATACATTAATCTCATAAAGGATATGTATGATAGGGCTTTATCTTGTGTAAGGACCCCGACAGGGAAGACTGATTATTTTGATATCAACATTGATTTACATCAAGGTTCAGCTTTGAGTCCATTTATTTTTACTTTGATTATGGACGAGTTGATAAGTCACATTCAGGATGAGTTAGCTTGGTGTATGTTATTTGCTAATGATATTGTGTTGATTGATGAGACTAGAGATGGAGTAAATGAGAAGCTTGAGGTTTGGAGACATCCATTGGAGACTAAAGGTTTTCGTATAAGTAGGGCTAAGACGGAATATATGGAATGCACCTTTGATGGAAGCAATGGTAAAGGAATCGATGTGAAGATTAGTGACGATAACATTCAGAAGAGAGATTCTTTTAGATATATGGGATCTATTTTGCAACATGATGGGGAAATTGATGGAGATGTTACTAATAGAATAAATGCAGGCTGGCTAAAGTAGAGAGGAGCCTCCACTGTTCTCTGTGATAAGAAAATTCTTTTAAAAATTAAAGGAAAGTTTTACAAAGCAGCCGTGAGACCTGCTATGCTTTATGGTTCTGAATGTTGGCCTGGGAACCATAGACATGTGCAGAGAATGACTGTAGCAGAAATGAAAATGCTAAGATGGATGTGTGGACATACACGTAAAGATCGGATTCAGAATGATGCAATCAGAAAGAAAGTTGGTGTAGCTCCGATCGAGGATAAGATGCGAGAAAACCGCTTAAGATGGTTTAGTCATTTGCAAAGAAGGTCAACTGATGCACCGGTTAGGAGATGCGAGTGTTGGGATGTTGAGCCGGCTAAGAGAGAGCGAGGACGTCCCAAGAAGTGTTGGAAAGAGACTATACGAAGGGATCTTAGTTTTTTGGATATAAGTCCGAGATTGACCCAAGATAGATCTGAATGGAGGCGAAGAATCCAAGTAGCCGACCCTACTTAATTATGGGAAAAGGCTCTGTTGTTGTTGTTGTTGTGTTCTATCGAATGAAATGCCGTGAAAATATCGTAAACGGGCACCCGGATCCTAAGGGGTTCATACTAAAATCATGCTCTTGGGATCTGTTTGAGACCATAAATGGCTTTATGGAGCTAACAAATATTGTGATACTCCCCTTGGTCTCAAACTCAGGTGGTTGTTACATATGGACATCATCATGAATGTCACTATAAAGAAACACATTCTTTATATCAAGTTGATGGAGTAGCAAATACTTGTCGAATGGTACTAAAATCAGAATGAGCATAGTTGGAAGACGAGTCACTATTGAGAAAGTCTCCATGAAATCCACAACTTGAGTCTGAATATAACCTTTTGCTGCTAGACAGACTTTGTACTGTGCAATCGATTGATCATGCAATTCATTAGTGGTAAACACCCGCCTTCTGCTGACAACTATGGTTTCTTTAGGTTGATCAACCGAGGACCAAGTACAACGAGAAAGCAAGGTATCCATTTTTTCTTGCATTATTTCTTTCCATTCATGCACTAATATTGCTGATAGATAGAAGGAATCGTGATAGTTGATAAACCAGCTACAAATTGCTTGTATGACAGAGATAATTGATTCATTGAGTCATAGTTGGAAACAAGGCTTCATATTTCACTATATATCATTGATATACGATATTGCCTACAAATTGCTTGTATGACAAAAATAATTGGTTCATTGAGTCACAGTTGGAAACAAGGCTTCATATTTCACTATATATCATTGATATACGATATTGTCAAAGGACTGATATTTATACCGATAGGTTCGATATGGCGATATAAGCACCTTTTCAATCCTTCCTTCACAAATGGGCATCAATATTGGCGATATTTCAGTGATATATCTGTCAACATATCATCGAAATATCGTATTAACGTGACTAATATATGGATTGATATCAGTATTTAAACCCTTGGTTGGAAATTTAATGAATACTGATGTTGTTCTTGTTGCATATCTTTTTGTGTGTTCCTTTCTTTAGGCATTGAATTCTCACACAAATTATCAGTATTTTCATAAGCACATACCTCTGGAGTGGGTGGTAGCGTGCCAACTGAGGGTGCATTCTCTTGATTGACATCATGATGTGTGTGCATGAACTTGAAACAATGAGGTGGTTGAACATCATCTCTGGACACATGAGGCATATGAAGATAAGCGACTTCTTTATCCTCAGGAGTCACCAAATGAGAGCCAGCCGTGGAATAGTATGGATGGATTCAAAGGTCTTATATGCACTCACACTGAAACTACGATGAAGAGAATCATAACATATGTATGCCTTTTGGGTTTGTATATCTCTCGAAAACACATTTCACAACTCTAAGGGCAAGTTTATATTAACCCACAGAATGGAGATGAAAGAATGACGTCAATCCAAACACCTTGAGTTGACATGAAATATATTCTTATCATGGAAGAGAAGATAGTAAGGGGTTTGTTCTTCTAGTATGATGGAGGGCATGCGATTATTGAGATAGATGGCATACATCCCTAGGATATCTCCGACTGAGATAACGATGGATACCAAGTTTGGGGAAAATCTATTCGTCATGTCTAATTAGAAGATCACCCAACATGCACCTTCAAGAATACCAAGTTTCTGAGTTTCTGGTGAGGTGGGTAAGTGAAGACACATGGAAGGAAAGTGGAGTCCCTAATTAGGTTATAACACCCTCTACATTTTCTTGATGATTGCTGGATATATATAGCCTAAACTACCAACCTTACCTGCTTTTTATGCAACGATGACCTGCTCACTATCCCTTACCTTATTTATGTATGGTCGGGCATGTATACATATGCTATTTCAATTCTTGGTTGGTTTGCCTAAACCCAATATCACCAACTAAGAAAGGTTGTAGTTGCTTTCTTTTAAATCAAATAGAAAACTCGACACCATCTCCCATTTGGTTCTCGTTACATTTCATTCCCATTGTTTCTCACATGGACATCCAAACTAAGAGGGAACAAATAGTTGGATTAAATAGTATGTTGACTAAGTCACTCATCCCTCCCAGAAAGTAAGTGGTGTCCTACTCAGTATTAGCAAGGTTCAGGTACATCCAATATGTGACGATGTTTTTGCTCAACCACTCCTTTCTGGTGCAAGGTCTATTGACAAGAGGTTTGGTGAAATATGCCATGATCTACGAAGATGGATCACAAGAAGTTGTCGCATGTAAGAACACATTTAACATGAAGTCCAAAAGTTTTCTTATTTCATCTATGAAATCTTTGATAATAATCCTAGCTTTGGTTATGGATTTCATAAGAAAACCCATGAGATACAACTAAAATCATTAGCAAATATGATAAAACCTATGCCCAGAATCATCCGAAGCTCGATTGGGACCCCAAACATTAAAATGCAAAGGTCAAAAACAGATTTAGGCACGACTAAGACGACTTGGAAACGAAGCTCTATAGTGTTTTTCTTGCTGACATGCTTCACATTGGAAGGATGCATATGTATGAATCCGTGGAAGAATTCTTCTCATATTTGGTAGAGGTAGATGACGGGGCAAAGCTGCCTTACAAAGGCAAACCATCCCCCAGTAGCAGTAGACACATGACATGTAAACGGAGATTACATCAATATACATCCCTTGTTCACATCCATAACCAATTTCCTAATCCGTCGACACATCCTAAAAAGTTAAACATTGGATAAAAATAGTTGTACAATTAAGCTCTTTACTAATTCAAGAAGAAGATGATAAACTCATAGGAAAATCATAAGTTAAGAGAACATTCTCTAGATGAACATGAGAGCAACTTGAATATCACCGTGTCCCGTAATCAGTGATGGTTATGGCCCTCCTATCTACGACTAAAATGGTGTATCCAGGTGGAACATCATGTATGGAAGAAAAGTGATCTTTGTTGCTACAAATATTACGAGAAACATCAAAATCCACATGAAGCCACTCAGATGATAAGACAAATCTTCACCTGCAAAGTGTTGTGGAGATGTACCTAATTGATCAATAAAGTTTCTTAATCTTTTTAGGAACCACATGGTTGAAGAGATGCCTTTCCTTACCGATTAAGCTGTTGGATCCTATCATCATATTCTGCCATAGAAATAGTACTGGCATCGTCTGCTGTGCTAGATACAATCTAATGAGCGACACGAGGTTTAGCTTGTTTTCCCCATCAATGTTCGTTAGTATGACCTATTCGGCCATAGAATGTGCACCTGTGTTTATTGCACTCAGGTGTATTACGACTACACCTTTGACCTCGGGGAAAGGTACCTATACATCTTCCAGAAGATGCAACTATTACAAAAGTGGTCTCGACTTTGTGGTAGGTAAAGAGATGTATAATCTACTGTAAAGGTGCCTATACCTCTTCCAGAAGATGCAACCATTACAAAAGTGGTCTCGACTTTGTGATAGGTAAAGAGGTGTATAATGTACTGTAAGTAGACTCCGTGGAAGGAATCTCTCATGCAACAATCTTTTAGTGAGCATCTTCTTGCCATAAGTCCGGACATCCCAGGAAAAGGCTAACCATAAGGTGGGACCTAAAAAATCCTTGATTGTTACACTAATAAATGAGCATGCATGAATTTAGTTGTTGGATACTTTAATTCATTGCATAGGGGTATTGTCAAGAGGTTGATTGTTTTGTTTCATCTGCGATATCTCCATATAGATTTAAAGTATTTGAGCATAATTCTCTTCCTCGGATTATGTTTTTCACAGATTATCCCCCATGCATTTTAGAGTGATATAGTACACGATGTCAGTCGTAATGCATTGAATGCATACGTTCATGGTCCATGGCTTCACCATTGCATTATTCTTCCCCCATGTTGCAAGTTTGCCTATTTTCTCTTTTTGTTCCTTGTTGGCAATGATTTTTTTTGAAGACCATAAGAGGGGGTAAACGCTATGGTGCCCTCCCCAATATATTAATTAAAAAAGAGAAAAACGAAAAAGTAGAAGAAGTACAAGTGAAAAGAGTTAGAGAGATGCCCAGGCTTCCACAAAAGCCTTGGATTGAAACACAACATTCTCACCATAGAATCTATGACCCGAGAACACCAAGGCATTTCTAGCCAGCCAAATACTCCAAAGCAAAGAAATCAGTCCCAAAATCTCAATCCGCGGTCGCAGACGGGCTGAACAAAAAGAATCCCAGAAGGCGTCAAAAGACGACGCGCTGACCCAGCCAAGGCTCAATTCGGCCCAAGAACCGGCCGTGTAAGAGCAGGTGGAAAACAAATGGTCCACCGATTCAGCACCCTCCCCGCACAAGTAGCACGCCTCGGAAGAACAGCCAAAGAACCGCGCGCATTGGTTACGAGTCATTAAGTGCTTGCGCCTGAAGAGCCACAGGTATAAGCCAATCTGCTCCGGAAGGCGAAGTTCCTAGATCAAAGAACAATCCTTGACAAGAACCTCGGAGGGAGCGGGTGGTGGCCTGCGAATCACCGTGTAGGCCTTCCTGACCGAGAAAGGGGAGCCCCTCCAGACCCAGTGGTCCCTCCCCCCGCTGGGGCCCTCGCAATTAGCTAAAGAGTCACACAGATGAAGGAAGTCCTCAAGCCTCTGGTCCGAAAATTAGCGCAGAACCGAGGCATCCAGTTCCCGTCACACCACACATCAGCAATCTTTGCGTCGCGGTCCGCCGCCAAGGCAAATAGCCATGGGAAGCGGATGGCGAGAGCCCCATCACCGGTCCAGTTGTCATTCCAAAACGCAAAAGAGAGGCCGTTGCCCAAGATGGATCTGAAGAGTTCGTGAAAATGAGGGAGCACCGAGAGGATCCCCCTTCAGAACGGGGACAGGCGCATCCCCGAAGGGAGCACAAGAGGCCCGGGGGTAAAGGAACCGTAAATACGATGATGCAAATTAAAATCGGTGTCGACGAAAATAATAATTTTTTATGGGGGATTTTTGGTAGAAGAAAAGAGAGGGGTTGAGAAGAAGAACTCGTCGGGAATACAAGAGGTTGAGGGAGAAGAACGCGGAGATCGCGGCAGAGAGAGAGGAGAGATAGAGAGAGATAATGAAATAAACTCAAATTTTCATTAATACTTGACTGCCTAAAAATATTGGACCCTCATCCCTTTATATAGGAGGGATGACATTACAAAAATAGAAAAACTAATTTAATTTGACCACTATATATCCTAATTAGACTCTAACTAATAAACCGACCAATATTAAAATCAAATCTATGAATAATTGTTGGAGATCACAGGCGATCTCAATTATTTAATTAGAGATACGATAATTTAAATAAACGTAAATAAAATTGACCACTAAAATTAACTAAAAATTCGGCCCTATATTTGGGCCAGACGCTGCATCAACTCTCCTCCGCTTTTAAAAATACGTCTCCCGACGAATTGCTGAATCTGCAGGCTTGGAGGTCGATTCGGCTTGCTCAGTCATCGTCTGGAAGAATTGGTGCGGAGCGAACGACGGAGTCCATATGCGGGCGTAGGTGACGTGGCCTTCATGGTTGAAGAACATGTGTGGCGCGAATGGCGGCGTCTTCTTGACTGTTGTCTCTTCTTTTGTGGTGACCGAAGAATTGATGAGGCATGAACAACATGGCTTTCGGAGATGTGTCCAAGGAATGAAGCCATGGGGTCCTTATATAGGGGAAGCCCAAGGCCCTAGTCCTACTTGGATAAGGGAGGATCCCCATATTTTTGGTTTGCAGCCCTTTGTTTCAAATATTTCTGCCGTCGGGGGCTTGGGCGCAAATTTCGCATCCCTTCAATCTTCTTGACTTTCCTACTCCTTTTGGCCCTTCTGCAAATATGTGGTTTATGGGATTTTATCTTGCAATTTTCCCCAATCAACCTCAACTCCCTAAAGTTGAGGGATTTGGTTCCTTTTAGCCCCCGATGGGTTTCTTTCTTCCCCAACAAGAGGCGGCGGGGCCGATGCGGTTCAGTGAGGAGGCGGGGGTCGCTAGGGGCCTTGTGTGGGAGGGCGCAGGCACTGGGGGGGGTCGCTGGCGATGCACCCAGGGAAGGGTGGCGATCGCATGGAGGGACGCGGTGGCTCGGGGCGGTGAAAGAGGGTTGCAGGCGACGCTGGGTGGGCGAGCGGTGGGGGTATGGCGAGAGGAGGGATGGTACGGTGTGGCGGAGGGGGATGCCGGGGCTGGGAGGAGGCGGCGTGGGGGCAGGTCACGGGGTGGGTGGCTGCGGTGCGAGGGAAGGGCGGCGTGGGCTGGTGGGGGAGCCGGGGGCGAAAGGCGGCGAGAGGGAGATGGCGGAGAGGCGGGCGGCGGAGGCTGGCTGGGTCACAGGGTGAGGAGGGGGGCCACGGGAAGGGGTGGGTTGGTGCTGGGAGGCGTAGGCGCAGGCGAGAGGGGGGGGGGGGGGGTGCTGGCGGGTGTTAAGGTTGGGTTGGGGTTGCCGGGGTTGCGGGAGAGGGTCGCGGGCTGCGGCGAGGGTCTGGTTGGCCGGGAAACCGCTGGAAGGGTCGGGGCTTCCATCGGAAACGCTGGTGGTGATAGGTCTTGATCTGAAATCTCCGGGACAGCCACTGTTTCTTCGATTTTTTCTTCTAAAACGGCTGGGACAGCGGTGGATTCTTTGTTGACAGCGAACTTTTCGTCGTGGACGGCGAGATCTTCACCGATTTGCGCGGCTAACCATGCTTGGACTTTGAGGCATGATATAAGTTGCTGCTGGAACTTCTTTGAACGTGAATGCGAGCGCGAACCATGAGACGGACGGCTGAGACCAAACTTCAAACGCCAATACTCGACAGGATCGTCGAATCGTAGGAACGATTCGGTATCCATGCTCTGATACCAAATGATGCAGATACGATCTTGGCGCGACGTTGATAAATAAAGTAAATTGGGCGGTGGAATGTTGGTGGAGAAAATAGAGGGGTTGAGAAGAAGAAACTCGTCGGGTACGAGGGGTTGGAGGAGGAGAAGCGCGAAGATCGCGAGGGGAAGAGAGGAGAGAGAGATGGGTAGAGAATAATTCTCAACTTTTCATAACATCTGAACTGACTAATACATTGGACCCTCATCCCTTTATATAGGAAGGATGATCTTAGAAAAATAGTAAACTAATTTAAATTGACAACCAATTTATCCTAAATTGACTCTAACTAATTAACCGACTAACTGATTAATTTGAAATTCAAAAATCGACAACTAATTGATTGAGATCACAGGTGATCTCATTTATTTAATTAACGACACGACAATTAAAATAAACGTAAATAAAATTGACCACTAAATTTAGATAAATATTTGGCCCCGTATTTAACTTCACGCTGCATCAACTCTCCTCCGCTTTTTAAAAATTCGTCTCATGAGGAATTGCTTGATGTAGATGCGTTGTTGGAGAAATCGTCTTTGAAATTGTAGCCTGCAATTAGATCTTTTTCAACATTATGTTTGTAGTTCTTTCCAATTGGAGGGCGTCCCTGTAATTTTCGTACCCCTTCAATCTTCCTTAATTTCCTACCAATTTCGGCCTTTCTGCAAGTAAGATTTTCAGGGGGTTCTTTGCAAATTTTCCAAAATATCCCTTCCCTTAATTGTGGGGGTTCGATAGGAGGGACCTCTGCAACCCTCGTTAGGGTTTCATGTCCCCCTGATAAGAGGCGGCGGTGGGGCTGCTGTGGGAGGCTGTCGCCGGCAGGAGGCGGCTGCGAGAGTGGGCGATGTTGCGCTGCCAGAGAAGGCGGAGGTGCGGGGCGACGCCGGGGCGATGCTGACGAATGTGGGACGGAACAGGAAGGCGCGGGGTGACCGATCGAGTTGGGGCGGCTGATACGAGAGCGAATCCGACGGACTAAGGTAGATAAATCCAATACGGTCGTTGTGACCTCAGTCACTCGGGACTCAAAGCTCAATCAAGAAACAAAATTCGGACCACCAAATAAAGATAAAAACACGAGAAAATCAACTAGCAGTCCTAGCTATGGGATTGACCTGGTATAGCTCCCAGGGTCGAACTCAGGGAGCACGTGATGGCCTTGCGGCCTACGAAGTAGTCTAAAATAAAGAAAAATAAAAACAAATTATTTTTGGTGGATTTTTAATATTTTTATATTTTTTTTGGAATTTTTAATTATAAAGAAAACAATAAAAAGGGCAAAGAAAGACAACTTCAAACAATTATTTAATTAATAAAAAATGCTCTAAAAATTCAAACAAAAATATTTTTAGAATTTTTATATTTTTTTTCTGTTTTTAGAGAAATTTAAGAATTTTCTGATTTTTATAGAATTTTTAAAAATAAAATAAGGCAAAAACTAATGAACAATGTCCAGTCAGGCTTCAAGGGCTAAATTAAAATGTAAAATGGCCCTAACAAAACCTGAAGGTATTTTTCCTGTAAAGTAGAAATAAAGAAGAAAAATCAAGAAAAATGTTTATTATTTTTGGGATTTTCTATGATTTATTAGAATTTTTCTAAGATTTTCAAGGTTTTTCAATTTTTATATTTTCTATAAATCCAAAAATGACCAAAATTGGTCAGAAAATCAAACACACTAAAACACACAAAGCCTAATTTTTTTTATAATTTTTGAAAAGGTTTTTATATTTTTTTGTGAATTTTAAGTCTGAACAGTCAGAAAAATGTATGTTTTGGAATTTTTAAAAACAACAAAAGGGCTCAAAAATTTTTCCAAAACTTAATGAAAATTCTACACGGTGGCAGGAGCCACGTATCAAATTTTCACTTAATTTGGATGAGATTTGATATTTTATTTAAAACAAACAAGAGCCCACAGTGCACAGGGATCCGTTTGTAATAAAAATATCTTCTGGGGGCCTAACAATAATAAAAACAGAAACGCATGGGGTTCTGGTGCAAAAAATCCAAGTTTGCACGCGCAAGGCTCGTGTACTGGGCACACAGGGACCCAAATGCAAATAACTTAAGTCCCTGGACTTATTAGCAACATGTGCTAAAAGTCTAGGGGCTAAGTTGTAAAAAACCCAACAAATTCAACACATGCGGAAATCAACTACTCACAGGGGCATAAATGCAATTATCCAAAAATATATTTCATTCATTAACAAACATAAACTACAGGTCCATATATGCAATTTCACCAAAGATTCACGTGACGAAGCACGTGTCCACCATATATAGGGGTAGAAATGCAAATAAAAGAAACAACAGGGTCCTCTATGCAATTTTACCAAAATAAAATGAACTACGGAAAATATTTACAGGACTAAATGCTAAAAACTAAAAGAGAGAGGGCCTAAGGGTAAATTACCCTTTATTAACCGAGGGCTGGGATGGCGCCGCGTGGCGATCAGACGGTGTTGGTGCGGGGCGCCTCTTCATATAAATGAACGGTCCAGATCAAAACTGGGCCTTCGGGGTCGAACGAACGGCGGAGGAGGGTCCTGGAAGAACTCCTCGTCGACGAACTTCGCCTGAGGAATGCTGGTGTGCTGGACCTCCTCAGGGGCTGCTGATGGGTGGAAAAGGATCGCCAAGGTTTCCTGCGTCTGAAGGACCCCTCCGATGACGCCAAGGAGCTCCGATGAGCCCGGGCGACAACGGCGGAGCTGGGCTCCTGTGCTTGAAACTGAGGTCCTCAGATGGACCTCCTTGGACTTGAAAAGTAGCACAGAAACACTCCTGGGTCGAGGGCAAAAGACCCGGTTAGAGGCGAGGTGGGTGACTAGTGCGTCGGGGCGAAGGAACTCCGACGATGCGACGACGAAGGAGTTCGACTCCCAGTTCCGTGGCGAACTGGGTTGGACGAAGGGGCGAAGAACGTGTAGGGGAGAAGGGCGGAGGTGATGGTCGTGTTGATCGATGGAATAGGTGGACGGGATGATCGGAATCGATGCTCGACGGCGAGATATGCAATTGGGCGAAAACGGAAATTAGATAAATCTATAAAGTATTAGGCTTACTGGATGATCGAAGTCGACTGTGGAAGAGCTTCTGAAGCTCCTGGTCCTTGCCTCGGGGGCCGTCGATGCCCGAGGCTCGAGCGCTACGGCGGCGCTAGGTCGCCGGATCAGTGGCCGGGACACCTCCTCCTCACTGCGACACCACCCACAACTAGCTGTCACTCAGGCGAAGGTGGTGGAGGTCCTGGGGAAGGCAGAGCCAAAGATAGAGTGAAATGCGCGACGGAGCTGGGATTAAATATGGCTAGGGGTCCGGCTAGAAGAGGTTCGGGTGAGCTTATCGGAGCTCGGATCCCGAGAACCCACCCCGGGCGTGGATCATGGAAGATCAATGATGGATTAGGACCCAGGGTTAAAGGGTTTGGCGATCAGATCGAGTGGCGAAAATTCAGAGAAATCGGGCCGGGCGACAAGATCCGCGGGCTGGTAGTCCAAGGGGGGGAGTTGATCGGGGGGTCAACATCCCCCGTGGACCAATGGGATGCGGCCACGTCATAAAGATAAGGAAATTACATATAAAATAGTAAATGGCCGAATTGGAAAAAGTTAAAACATAAAAAATGTTTATTTATTTATAAACTATTTTTTGTGATTTTTATTTATTTTTTTGAAATAAAAATTAGGTATTTACAATATAGTATTATATATATATAGGTATATACACTATATATTTTTGATTTTTGATTTTTAATTGTTTATTTTTGTACATTTTATTCCAATTTTGTATTTTATTTATTTATAGAATAGAATTTGGAATAAAAGTATATTTTTATTTTATTTTTATTAATTATTTACATAGGGTAAATAAATACTTTTATTTATATACATATATGGTATATGTACAATGTTGAGTTTGGTTTTATTTTTATTTCTTTTTCTTTTATTTTTATTTTTATGGTTTTTATTTTATTTATTTACATTATGGGATATGGAATATATACAGATTTTTATGGAATTTTATTTATTTATTTATAGGATAATTAAATAGATAAGGGGTTTCTATATACATGGTGAATGTACAAGGGTGAAGGGATTTTATTTTCTTCTTAATTTTGTTTTGTTTTTCTCATTTTTATTTTAATTCAATATTTACAAATATTTACAAATAAATACACACCTAATTTTATTTTTATTTAGAGGAAAATATTTTTATTTATTTATAGGTATATATGTACACACATGAGCTTCCTTATCTCTCTCTACTTTGGTTTTTATGCGGTCAGGCCCATGCTGAGCCCTCCCTTGGGATTAGGTCGCTCAATATTTATTCTAAATATCTCCCTCTTTTTCTTTTATTTCTTGATTCTTTTATTTATGCACAAAAACATGCTAATTATTTATTTTTACACAATGCATGCCAAATGCTTATTATTATTATTTACATATATCTACATGTGTTTGGCAAAGGTTTTGTAGCTAAAATAAAAGAATAAAGAGTGATGAATGTGTATTCATCAGCGGCGTCAGTTGTGGGAAGAGGGGATGGCGAGGGAGGGTCTGTGGGGTAGCGGGAGGAGGTGGGGGGTCCTGGGGAAGGCGGTGAGAGGGAGAGGGGAGGGGGGCTATGCGCGAGCGAAGGCAGGGGTGGAATGGAGGCGGCGGGGCAGGTTGGGGTCTGAGACGAGGAGGCGTAGGCGACTCGGAGGGAATTTGGGGACGGCGTCGCGGGGTGGTGGGCGCAGTGGTTTGGGCTGTAGGGGAAAGGGGCGGTGCGGTGCGACGGAGGGGATTCCGGGGCAGGGAGGAGGCGGCGCGGGGGCGGGTTACGGGTTGGCGGGGCCGAGAGGTGCTGTCGGGGAAGGCAATGGGAGAGGGGCGGTGTCGGGGTTGAGTCGCAGGGGGGGTTGGGGGTCGCGGGAGGGGCCGTCGATGGTGCGGCGAGGGGCTGGACGGCCTGGGGAACCACTGTGGGGGTTGGGGCTGCCATCGGGGACACCGTTGGTGATGAGGGCTGATCTGGAACCTCCGAGACAGCGGGGCGATTCGGCTTCTTTTTCTTCCGAACTGATCTGAACAGCGGCCGGATCTGTGTTCCCAATGGGGTGTTCGTTGTTGACGGCGAGATCTTCGTCGATTAGCGTGTCCAACCATGCTTGTACTTTGATGCATGATATAAGTCGCTGCTGGAACTTCTTTGAACGTGAATGCGAGCGCGAACCATGAGACGGACGACCGAGACCAAACTTCAAACGCCAATATTCAACAGGATCGTCGAATCGTAGTGACGATTCGATTGCCATGCTCTGATACCAATTGATGCAGATACGAATCGGCGTCGACGAAAATAATAATTTTTTTATGTTGGATTTTTGGTAGAAGAAAAGAGAGGGGTTGAGAAGAAGAACTCATCGGGAATACGAGAGGTTGAGGGAGGAGAACGCGGAGATCGCGGGAGGAGAGAGGAGAGATAGAGAGAGATAATGAAATAAACTCAAATTTTCATTAATACTTGACTGCCTAAAAACATTGGACCCTCATCCCTTTATATAGGAGGGATGACATTACAAAAAATAGAAAAACTAATTTAATTTGACCACTAATTATCCTAATTAGACTCTAACTAATTAACCGATCAAATTTAAAATCAAATCTACGAATAATTGTTGGAGATCACAGGCGATCTCAATTATTTAATTAGAGATACAATAATTTAAATAAACGTAAATAAAATTGACCACTAAAATTAACTAAAAATTCGGCCCTATATGACGGAGCAAGGTGCAGTATAGATCCTCATCACTCCCCCATAACTTCGAGACCCACTTCATAATTAGTGCTTCGTTCATAGCATCCAGCCTCCGAACACCCAACCCCCCATCCGCCTTTGGCAAAGTAACAATATCCCACTCCACGAGGTGCATCCCCCTTGCGTTGTTGTCAATGATGTGTTCCTGATATAACATGCATCAGTGATTGAGACTAAAACATATAGTTGCCTCCATCCAATTTGATGGTGGGGTTAAAGAAAGAATTCTTCATTTCACTTTGCAATCGAAGAATCAACAACTTTAGATATGTTTTACCACCCTTAGGACCACGAGTAATAACCTCAGTGCAAGATAGGTCACATAATAAATTACAAGATATATTGATCATCTAGGCAATTAGTTCATAACACACATCTTTTGGAAGGAGACAATATTAGATATATTAATGAAAACATAATGGGTTTGCGAGTTTGGATGCCATGGCCTGTTGGTCTTTCAATCGTAGAGGTATAACTATTGTCGTTGTTAAATATAGAATGATGTGTTGGATCCATGTCGATGAAGGTGATGCACTGGAGGGGCGTTGGGGAGGCACCGAAGATGCATTGGAAGACGCAGTATGATGGAGGTGCACACATGGAGGCGCTGGCGGTGCACTCGTGATGCCTGGAAGATGGAGGTTGGAGAAGTGTAGGACCTGGCATAGGTTGGAAATGTGTTGGCATTGGCTTTGGCGGAGGCTCTGATGTTGGTAGAGGTGCATTGGAGGTCGCATTGCTGGTGGAGGCGATGATAGTGATGTTTTATGCGTTGAGAGAGGTTGGCAGTGATTCTGTTGGCATTGTGGATGTGACGAGGTGGTGCAAGTTAGGAGAGATGGGATGGCACTGGTGAGAGACCGCTTTGATCCCATGTATGGAGTTTAGAAATGAATATTTTATTGCATTTCTTACTTGAGAGTAAAGAGGCCCATCATTGTATAATGAAAGGGGCAAACATCAGAGTACCCCTTAGGGTAGAACATGAAGAAAAAGAAGAAGGAACACAATTCATAATACACTTTAATAAGATTTGTGTAACATCCCATATGTTTTATTATTTACTATATAAATTTGCTCAGAGGCTATTTTTAGCCAAATCCAAGTAACTTATGAGTAGTTTTTGTGCAAGAGTTCTATTTTAAATAAATACCAATACCTTGTGATGTTTATTTAGATGGATGCACCCACCTAGAGATGAGATCCATTAGCTGAAGAAAATCTTAAATGTGATGATCAAGAAGAACTTGAAGTGAGAATCGACGTGTACTAGTTGTCTATCCATGTCTCACACACATAATACCACGATCCCCAGCCAGTGCTAATAAGCATGGAAAATGGGCTCTTAGAGGACCCTTTTGGTGGAATGGATGGATGAGGAGGGAGGTCACTAATATTTCGTATCGTAAGACCATCAACTTCCATTACATACCCATAGTCAGTTTGCCCATACTAGAAGCGCTACCACTGGCTAACTCCTTAACGATCTTGACAACCTTATTTCCCAACAAATGTCGGAATTCACGAAAAAAGAAGATAGAGAACCTATCTAGACCAGGTGCACTATCATCATGCAAATTCCTGACTGCATTTTTCACCTTATCCAAGGTAAAGCTTTGCACAAGATGATTGACGTGAGCTTCAAAGTGCTGAGAGGCCCTAAGGCCAGTCCATCTCCAAGGCCTACCCACTGATCTTCTAGAAAACTCAAGAAAATGATTAGCAATTGCCCTTCCCATCTCAATATCACCCTCCACCCTGCTCCCATTCAATAGTACCGACCATATCAGGTTATGACGATGCCTTCCACTCGCAATTACTTCCAATTTGCGGATGTCAAGGCCCTCTTAATCAGTATGAAGCATAATAGTGTCCCAGCTCACTAAATGTAGCCTTCTAGGATTGCCATCGGATGAGCACTGGAGAATATATTCTCATACACATCTTAAGGCAACGATGTGTTCCCACTGAATGCAGGTAGATATGTGATGCAGCGTGGGCTCAATTAGAAATTTTCATTCACCAATTTTATAAATTAGATTTTATTTTCCGTTTGTTAATTAGAGTCTAATTTAAATAATGTTAGATTGATTTTATTTTCATCTAATTGAGTTCGCTGCAATGTTAGTTTTTATTTAAATAATGAGATCGCTTGTGATCTCAAATTAATTAGTTAGTTGGTTAGATTCCAGTTATGATTTAATTAGTTAGTTTGTTAGGTATGTTAGAGGATAATTAAGATTTTGATATTATTGGTTTCCTTTAATTTTGATTGCAACCCTCTCTTTCCTCCTATATAAAGGGAGCAAAGGGATATGTATTGAAACAGTTCAAGTTGAATCAAATTTGAAGTTACTCCATTTATCCCTCTCCCTCTCCTTTCCCCCTCTACGTCATCTCCGCGATTCTTTTCGCCAAATCCCTCGCATCCGGCAAGTTTTCTCTTATTCGATCCTCCAATTTCTTCCACCAAATAACATTTCTATCGTTAAAAAAATATTCTTCATCGTTGGAATTTCCCGCCATCAAAACTGGTATAAGAGCATGACCTTCAGATCGTTTTCGCGATCTGACGATCCGTATAGATGTTTGTGTAGACACACAACAAAAGACTCGTTCGGAGGAGCACAAATGGTGTGCTGAAGAAGCATGCAACAAAGATGTGTTGTCCATGTTGCTTTATATTCAATTGAGTCTACAAAATCTCTCAAAGTCGTTGCGAGATCCAACGATTATCAAGTCTCTGGAACAACAACCGGAGAAAATCATCCTAGAAGTCACTGTCCAAGAGGCTCCCGAACCTCCTCCCACTTCCCCAACATTGCTACGATCGCTGTCAACCCCGACTCCAGATCTGCTATCACCTCCAAAACCTTCCCAGACTATTGTCTAGGTAGTTTCTGACATGTATCCACCACTTCTGAAGCCTTCTCTAGCATCTTTCACCACCCTGACAGCACCAACACCTTCCCTACAACCCCTCCTCGCCACCCTTGCACCTACAGCAACTACCTCAACAACGGCCACAACCCTTACAGTCCTGCTACAGGACACCTCTAGCGCACAAACATTTCATCGACCACTGAGAACCATCCCCACCAGCACCCTCTCGAACCCCCTTGACTTTACCGCAACCCTCCAACCCCTTCCCTAACCATGCCTGACCCCAGTCCATGAGAGCACTTGCCACCACCCTACTCACGACGACTGCCGTCGACCTCTTTCGGACTACCGTTGCCTTCTACGATGCCGCAAAGGCATCCAACTCGGTCCGCAACACCGCCACAATGACCTCCCATTTTGCCATCACTGTTGCCGATATTGGGGAAGCAAAAGGACACTAATGAAGGTTGATGAATATCCATAATCGGATTCTCTAAAATACGGGGTAAAGGTCGATTTTGGAAAAATAGTAAGCAACTACCTCCTCCAAAAATGCTTTGTCAGACCGTAGAACTTTGGAGAAGTATGTAGCTGTGAGTTGTTTTATTTGAGGGGTTAAAAAATTTCAGAGAACCCCCTCAGTGGTAAAGAAGTATAAGCATAATGTTGAGAAGAAGAAGCTTTGGCCCCCATTCAGATTTGGCCACCCATTTTGGATGAAATCCTCCATTGCCGCAACCACAGATCAAGCTACTCATCGGGTGATGAGTTTTTCGAAGTGGCAGAGAGCTGCTGCAACGTAAAATGAAGAATTAGGGTTCAATTATAATTTTTTATCTGCCAATTTTATAAATCATTTTTTATTTTCCGTTCGTTAATTAGAGTCTAATTTAATTAAGGTTAGGTTGAATTTATTTCGTCTTACTAAGTCCGTTGCAATGTCTATTTTTATTTAAATAATGAGATCGCTTGTGATATCAAACTAATTAATTAGTTGGTTACAGTCCAGTTATGATTTAATTAGTTAGTTTGTTAATTAGGATTCTTTGGGAATTTTATTTTATTTGTTTCCTTTTAATTTTGAGTGCAATCTCCTCTTCCCTCCTATATAAAGGGAGCAAAATATTATCTATTGAAACTGGTGGGAAAATAGAAAGAGATGGTTTATTCCTTGAGCCCTAGGCTCTCTTATGTAGGGAGAGACCTATGAGCAAATTACGTAAAGTTGACAGAGTGAAAAGAAATAGATAAAAAGATACATAAATATGAAATATATCTCTACACTCCCCCTCAAGATGGAGTATAGATATCTATCATGCTCAGCTTGGAAGAACACTTCTGGAAGGAACCTCTAAGTAAGGCTTTAGTGAAAATGTCTGCCGTCTGTTCCCCTAATCTGACATGGGATGTAGAAATGAAGCCCTTTTGGATCATGCCACGTATATAATTGCAATCAACTTGTCATCTCGTGAAATGCTGGATTATTAACAATGAATAAGGCAGCCCGATTGTCGCATTTCAGCGACATGGGAACAGAAACATCTATATGTCGATCTATCAAGACTGCTCGGACCCACATCACTTTTGTACATGCTTGGGCCATAGCGCTATACACAGATTCAACACTAGATCTAGCAACAACGGTTTGCTTCTTACTTTTCCATGAGACAAGTAACTCTCCAACAAGCCTGATGTAGACTTCCTGTCCTTGAGGCACCCTGCATAGTCTGCGTCTGCGCATGCTGAGATAGTAATAGTGCCACCCTTTTTAAATAGTAATCCTGTACTTGGAGATGATTTAAGATACCTTAGTATCATTTGTATAGCGTCCATATGTACCTGACGAGGTTGTTCCATGAACTGGCTCACTTGACTTACTGCAAATGAAATATCATGTCTGGTAATGGTAACATAAAGAAGCTTTCCAAACAGTTCCCTGTATCTTCTCCTGTCAAACTCATCAGTATCATCATCATACAACTTCATGCTCGGATCCATGAATGTAGTAGCAGGTCGACATCCAAGCATATACCCGTGTCACTTAGCAAGTCAGTGACATATTTTCTCTGAGTCATCACAAGCCCTTATTGATTTCTGGCAAACTCTAATCCCAGAAAGTATCTAAGGGCTCCTAGATCCTTGGTAACAAATTCACGGCCCAGAAATTCTCTCCTTTTTATTCCCTGCATATAATCTCCTGTAATAAGTATATTATCAACATACACCATAATAGTAGTCATACCTCTGGAGGTCCTCTGTACGAAAAGAGAATGATCTGCACTCGACCGTTTGAACTCTTACTTCTCAAACAATTCTGAGAGCTTCTGGAACCAAACTCTCGGGCTCTGCTTAAGGCCATAGATTGCCTTATGAAGTCTACATACCAATGAACACTCCCCCTCAGCAACAAACCCTGGCGATTGCTGCATGTAGACTTTCCTGAAGATCACCGTATAAAAAGGCATTTTTGACATCTAACTGAAACAACGGCCAATCTCGAACCACGACAACAGATAAAAGAATCCGTAAGGTAGAATGACGAGCAAGTGGAGAAAATGTGTCAAGATAATCCACCCCGTACGTCTGAGTAAACCCGCGTGCAACCAATCGAGACTTGTACCTATCAATGCTACTATATGCATTTTGCTTCACTGTAAATACCCACTTGCAACTTACTATAGATGCCCCAGTGGGGACTGGAACAAGGCTCAAAGTATCTCTCGACTGAAGAGCCACCATCTCTTCCTCCATTACCAAATACCATCTACTTTCAGTCAATGCATCCTGGTATGTCCGTGGTATATCCACAACGGACAAAGCAACTGCAAACCTCTTGAAGTCACCTGTCAGACGCTCAAAAGTGACATGAGAAACAATCAGATATGAAGCACATGGATGCTTATGCTTCCTCAGAGCAATAGGCAAGTCAAGTTCTGCATCATCTGTGCCACCTGCCTAATCATCCCCTTCCTGAAATAATCCCTGCTGAGAAACACCATCCGACCCATCATTAGAAGTAATGTTGTCAGTACAAACCTTAGGCATGTTGGGTGATTGACCATGATCATGAGCAGAGGCTGGCCCTCGACTGTAGTGACATGGTAAAGGAGGAACCAAAACAATGGGATGAGTTAATGCTGGTTGAGGTGGTGGTGGAGATGTTGGTGGTGGAGGTGATGGTGGATACATGGGTGGAGGATGAATATAGATCTCATCATCTGGATTTGATGGTACCAACCTATCACCTGTAGGAGAAAAGAATACGACTGACTCAAAAAATGTGACATCTGCGCTAACATATTACCTCCTGCGTAACGAATCATAGCAACGATAACCCTTTTGAGTCATGGAATACCCAACAAAGATGCATTTGACATCCCTTTGAGAGAGCTTGTCAATCCCTGGAGACAACTGATGGACGAACACAACGGACCCAAAAACATGAGGGGTAAGAGAGAACAACTCCTTGTCAGGGAGAACAAGAGAGAAAGGTATCTTCTCTCCCAGCATCGATGAGGGCATACTCTTGATTGAGGTAACATGCTGTGAGAACCGCATTACCCCAGAATGAATGCGGTGCACAACTCTGGACAATGAGAGTACGAGTGACATCAAGAAGGTGACGGTGCTTTCTTTCTCCAACACCGTTTTGTTGGGACGTGTAAGCACAAGATGTTTGATGAAGGATGTTGTGAGAGGAAAAGAATTGAAATAGTATATGGGTACATAATTCAAGAGCATTATCAGTTCGCACAATTTTGACAGAGGTGGAAAAACATTCTACACTTCTTTAATGAAATTCACAATAACATTGTCCGCTTCTGATTTATTCTTCAAGAAAACCCAAGACATACGACTGAAATCATCCACAACAACTAAATAGAACCTGTACCTCTGATGATCAGGAACACGGCTTGGACCCCAAATGTCTACATGGAAAAACTCAAAAGGGAAGCTACTGCTCCAACTCTGATGACTAGGGAAGACAGACTGATGATGCTTCCCTAGCTGACATGCTTCACAATTGAACGACGAGCGAGGTGAGATCTGAGGAAGGATTTGCTGCAGTTTCTGTAGTGAAAGATGACCAAAGCACATATGCCATAGGTAAGGAGAGACATGCCCAATATAATGAGAGGATGCTCCAACATGTGTTGTTCGGACCAGTCGATAAAGCCCGCCCTGCTCACGGCCTCACCCAATCACTTTGTCGTAAGAATGTCCTGAAATACAAGAGATGCTGGCTCAAATATTGCTCGATAATGTAAATCCATAGTAATATGACTAATCGACATTAAGTTCATTGAGAAATTAAGGGCATGCAACACATTCTGCAACTGTATAGATGCCGTCAAGGTAATCTCCCCCTGTCCTGTGATGGGAGAATGAGTCCCATCTTCTATCACCACTGTCTTTCATGAAGAATCCTGCTTGTAAGATATGAGCTGATTTCTGTTTCCACACAAATGATGTGTTACACCTGAATCTATAATCCATTTCGAGATACCTGAATCATGATGAGAAGTAGAGCTATGAGTGAGGTGCTAGCCTATGCAGTAGTAGCAACATCCGAGCTGCTCTCTGAAACATGTGAAGGAGTACTGGTTAGGGGCATGATATCTCGCAGTCAAGACACAAGTTCATCATACCGCTGATGTGATGCAGGTGGAGCGCCATGATGCTGAATCTGTTATGCTAATTGGGCAGATGTCGGGAAACCATTCTTGGAGTAGCATGTATCTTCGGCATGGCCAGATTGATGACAGTAGGTACAAGGTAGTCCACGTCCACGTCCGCGTCCACCTGGACCCCGTAGTCCTCGTCCACGGAATTGAGATAGACCACCTCTTCCACGAATGGCTGCCATAGCAGAAGAATTTGGTACTGGAGCAGGGCTTGAGATATTGATTCGGCTTAATCTACGAAAGGCCTCCTCAATGGGAGGAATGGTGGCATCTGCCATAATATGAGAAGAAGCGGCCTCATACTGTGAGTCTAGAGAGACTAGAAAGATGCCCACCCACCATCGTGGCATTCCGGTATGTCTTCATTTGCTTTGGAGTAGCTGTGAGGGGCATGAAGCTATGAAGCTTCTCAAATATTCCCCGCAAGGCAGTGTAGTAAGCATGCATGGGTCGAACATTCTGCTTTATAGTGAAGATGTCATGCTGAAGTTGTAGAATCTTTGTCTCATTCTTGGCATGTTGAATACGTGGTGGCAAGAATGTCCCACATGGCTTTGATAGTGGGCTGTTGTAAGACATTGTTTGCAATGTCTGGAATCAATGTACCAGACAACCAGACCTGAGCATATGAGTCATTAGCCTCTCATGAGGCATACAACCTTGTGTTCTCTATCAGTTCTTCCTCAGTAAGAATATGTTTCTTACCCGTCGACTTCATTAGGCTCATGAATTACATAGTCCATAATTCGTAGTTCTACCCATCCATCTTCACAATAGGCGCAGGACCTCTGAAGGTACCCGTGGTGGGGATATCTACGTTGCTTTCTCACATGATGACTAGAGAAGACTAGGGTTGTAGACTAGATAAACTTTTGTCTACAATGATATATAGAGGTTTGGTTGTATGTGTAGACTCAACCAACCAAACCCATCAACACGAAGATGCGGTGTTTGTAGCCGAAGGATGACAGAGTCGCGGAAGGGAGCCCCTAGAGGTAGCTGAACAACACCACCTCTAAAAATAAGAGACGCGGCTGCATGAGCTCAGAGCAGCGGGGCTGCGAGGCAGTGGGACTGCGGGGGCCCAAGGTGGCGGGGGGCCCTGGGCGGCGAGGGGTTGTGGAGGCCCGAGGTGGCGAGGGCCTGGGCGGCGGGAGCCCGAGGCGGCATAGGCCTGGGCGAGGCGGCTCGAGGTAGCGGGGCCCGAGACGGCGGGCCGAGGTTGGTGAGGCTCGAGGTGGCGGCGTACACGAGAGGTTTGAGGTGTGGATTAGGGTTAGGGTTTCGGTAGAGGAGCTCCGGTCTAGGACCACCGCTCTGATACCATGTTGGAAAATAGAAAGAGATGGTTTATTCCTCGATTCCTAGACTCTCTTATATATGGAGAGACTTATGGGCAAAGTTATTTCATTTATCTCTCTCCCTCTCCCTTTCCCCTCTGTGCGATCTCTACGATTCTTTTCTCCAAATCCCTCGCATCCAACAAGTTTTCTATTATTCGATCCTGCAGTTTCCTCCCCCAAATAATATTTACACTGTCAAAAAAACATTCTTCACCGTTGCAATTTCTCGTTTGCATCAATATGCAGAACACTTGAATTGCTGCTAGCACCACCTTTAGGAGTACAAGTCTACCTCCCCTCGAAAGGCGGTGGCCTTCCAACTCGTCAACTTCTACTCCAATCTCTCAATCACTGGTAACCAGTTCGTCTGATGCCAGTCCGACATTGGAGAGTGGCAGCCCTAGGTAACTGGGAGGAAGACGACCATGTGCGGTTGAGATCATTGTTGTGCAGTTTTCAATATCAAGCTCAAAGAAACCGACCAGATAAAAATGGATTTGGATTCATTGACTTCTAGCCCTGAAACAACACCATAGAGGAGGCTTCTGGTCGATGCTCATCATCGTGGGGAACTTGGAATCCAGTGGTCGCACTACTGTGACTCTTTCGTCTTTGGTAGAATCATCCGTGAATTCTTACTTGGGGGAGAGACCTCCGTAGAGATTGAAAAGATATAGGCTGTGAAAGTTTGATCCCTTCGCAGGAAGGGGTGATGATCTCCACTAGAAAATCTTGGAAGTCTGAGACTACACCATGTAGATCGGCTTTGCCCTTACGCTGCCCTATTCGGGTGTGCCAATGTCCTCTCCGCCATTACATCCCAGCCTTTAGTCGATGCCAAATGCAAAGTTGAACCCCTGTAGATGAGCATCACCAAAGATGCAGGTGCGGTGCAGACCACCACAAGGTTATTACCAGCGCCCTCATGAATGCTATCTGCTCGAACGTGCAGGGTCTAGGCGACTAAGAGAAGTGGGGGACTGCTGGGAGGTTGCTATTTGAATGGCATGACTACGCGGTTCTCTTGCATGAGATCAAGATCGATCTTAAAGGCTAATTATCCTCGGGTTGGCTTTCTTGCTCATGCGGTTGAGCATGAATATAGGCAGGTATTTGATGTACTACAAAGTTATCTACCACCATATGGTATGTGGAATATAGAGACTCAATCAACAGAAGATACATAGGAAAACAAACTAGGTAGATGGATCCTGCCAGACACTCTTGGTTTTTATGAGTATCAAATAAATATTTATGTGATAGGAACTATATTTGTATATGTTATGAATTACGAGTTTTATTTGTTATTTCAACTTATACACGGGACACCCACTTAAATGGTTTGGTGGAAGTGCAGTGTGCCTACCACCCAAAAGACTGTGGTTCAAATCCCCCTTGTGGGGGTTGTGTTAGGTAGTCGACAACCGGCGTAGTCAAATCTTCCAACATGGATTTGAGCAAGAATCCATGTAGACGACCCTACTTATACTGGGAGAAGGCTTCGTCATTTAAACTTCTAGTTGCATGCCATACACAGTACTGCGTATTAGCATGCACACGGATTATGATCTTGATACTACAAGATGTATTTAGATCTATATTTTTAGCAAATAAGTGTGAAAAACATATGTGAATAATTTAGTCATTTGGGCACACACCTATAGGGCGGAGGCCCTTTTTTCTTTCAAAAAAATGAAGAGCTTCATTTATCTTGTCACAAGAGTGCAATGACAAGTCTTGATGAACTGGTGGTAAAAGAGATGAAGTGATATGGAATTAGCACCCGATTCAAAACTGGATGGTCTTAATGTTAGAAATTGATTGGTTCGTGGGCAATATCTCATACATTTGGAAGATCACTGAAATCTAGGCATCGTCCCTGGTGTCAAAAAGGTTACTGGTTGATAATAATGCTTAGATGTTCTTCCCTTTCGTAAATGTTCCTTCTTAAGGGAGAGGTCTTCTATATTGCAAATATTCCTGTTCTGTGTTAAGTCTTTTATCTGATATAGATTTCCTTATTTTACATTAATGCCCATTACGGGGGCTAAAAGGACCAGGTCGAGATTATACTGTTTTGGAAGTGTTTCTGATGGAAATTTTATTAGTAAGAATGCAAGAGCCCCCATTTTGTTGCTAAATCTAAGGCAATGTTTGTAGTTTTGAGCTATGGCTCGAGTGATGATTCATTTGCAGAGAGTATCTAAAAGCTATTTCTCAACCGTGCATGTGACCATAATAAAAGGTTGCATATATCTTCACAAAATCTCTGGTTTTCTGCCACACACTGCTATCTCAGGTTCGATTATAAGCAGCAATATATAATTCATGGTCTTCCCTGATAGATACATTTACTGTAGTTCTAATAGCTGTCGGACGGGAGAACTGCACTTCGAGGATTGAGGCCCTTTGGTCCTTTTTGTAATATTGCTTGTTTTTTCGTGTGGGGATTGTGGAGTTGATATATACTTGAATGTTCATCAACTATGGTCTTATAGTCTATCCTCTTAATTCTGTCTTAAATGTTAATAAACTTGCGTATTCGCATAAACACAGCGATTTTTAACTTGATTTTAACTTTGTGCTTTTCAGGAGGTTAGATCTGCCACATTCACAAAGCTTACAGCTACATGTCAACATGGTTCATCTATATATGTACAACAAGAAAAGGTGTTAATGATTCATCCATCTTTACTCCTCTGGTTGTGATCCAAGGCAGTGTGCTCGCCAATTATTTCTTCACAGATGGTACGCGGATACGTCTTGACCCAATACATAATACAGCAGTGCTTCCTGGATGTGTGCGACTAAAGTCTCTTGGTGCCTCTGTACTTTCTTAATGTGCATTGTCCCCGAGATGATCTGCGCTGCCATTATTTCTGGGTGTAAAGGAAGGGTAAAAATTTGTTAGATGGTTGGGGATATATAGAATTTTTTTGTCAGGGAAGCATGACGGGGTTTACCATGCACCCTTTGCAACCTCAGATTACGGTCAAAATTTAGTTCATGTCCTGGGTTATCATATCCATTTTTAGCTGTATTAATAGTGACATTTTGACTCAGAAGAAGAATGGCTCCTTTTGGCTCTAGCACAATGTTGTAATCATCTCATATTAATTCAATCGAGGTGCATTTGTTTGAATTGTCTATTTCATATAGAACTCCGATGCATTTGCAATGCGTTATCTATTTCTAGCACATATGAACTATCTGTCAAGCTGTAGGTGGTGATTTCTAAGATTGTATTGCGTCTGAAGTACGTTATAGTTTGAAACTCTAAGACCATGGGTCTTGATGTTTAACTGACTATGCGATCCCTTCTTAGCGGTAATGATTTATCGAGGATATCAGGTGTTCAACCTCGGCTAGTGCATTGAACAAATGGAGACCCTGTTATTATCCTCGGCAACATTGATATGTACATCTAGCAATGTGAGATCTCTCTGGCTCTCTTATTCCAACTTTTTCTTTCTTCTCCATTTAGCAAACGCAATTCAAATTGCAGTGATGATTCTAGTGGAGTAAGAAGCTGTTGAGTACAGGTGACGCTACCCAATTTGTACGCCTCATCCTTCTACTCTTATTTTTCCCTTGTAAACGTCCTATTTGCTCTCTTAAATTTTTGATTTGCTTTTGTGGAAGAGTACCGAATAGTGTAACCCAGCCGATGCTTAGTTAATAGAGTATCAATACCATCATTGAGATCCAGTATATCTTGTACCTATGTTATGTCTGTATCGGGTTTTTTTCGCACCAGATCCTGTTATTAGCTTCTGCATTGCAGTTGATTGCTCGTAACTGCCTAGCTGCGTCCAGGTGATTTCTTGCAGGCTGATTGCAAAAAGGTGTGGAAGCCGCTTGCCTTAAGACAGACGTTTTGAGAACATGTTAAGACTTGGAAAAGCAAGAGAGCCCTGCAAGGGGTTTGGCGAGTGAAGGGGATAGCGTCTCACGATTTTACAAACCAAAATTTGCTCCACAGGGAAAAGGGAAAACCAGAAATATGATTAATTTTTTGTTTTTATGGGATTTTTTTAGTTTCACAATTACAGTTGTGCCTATATTTTTTTGTAAATCCACAATAGTTTCCTTTCGTTATTACACTGGTATAGTTATATATAATATCAAGAGAAGGGCAATACTGTGAATTTTGTTAGAATGAGGCAAATTGCAAAGAAGTTGGGGAAATAAGTGTTATTGAAAAAAACTCAGGAAGGCACACGTGTAAAATTTCCTTGTTTTCTCAAAGCATTTTCTTTTAGTAGGATGCATCCAAACATGCTCAAGTTTCCCTTATTGGAAAAGCTTTCTTTCCCCCTCACTGTGGATACACACAAACATCAACGACCATAATCTATGGCAGAGAAGGCCTACAAATCCAACCAAACATCACTCTCTTTTGCAGAATGAGGATGGCCTTTCTGGCTGTAGACCCCCACTCAAATGGTTTGACCACTTGGTATTGGTGAAGGGAACATAAATGGCACCCGCTTGTGGTTGCATGTCTATCATCCTTCTATGCCCCTAACCTACTAGTCATGTAGCTCTTATAATGGTGGCATACGTGCCCTGTAAATGCCTGGCATGAGTGTGGGAAGGGGTATGGGTACCTGTGAGGGGAGTGCCTTCTTGTTGTTGCTGTGGTGCTTCCTTGTGGCATTGCAGAGTCATGGACGCGAAGTTCCATATGATGCACCGAGGGACACCCATCACTATGTTTTCAATGTGAGTTCGCTGTAGCTCTCTCCATTCATATTTGCAGGGGACCTCCAGAGTAAATATTTACCACATTTTGATAAATTGTAACATTTCTCATATGAAGCTGCTATTTTCAGAGGGGATTAAAGTTGGAGCAGATCCTCTTCCGTAGTTTTTTCCCCCCAAATCTGCTTTGAAAAATCCAATTATAGGGATTGTGTTTATGGATATTGTTCTATATACCCATCAGGCTTCTTCTAAATCTGACATATCTAACTATTGTATCTTAAAGATCAATAGAAAATCATCATTTAAGGAACTTAAAACTTATTTAGGTGAAATTTGATAGGTATGTAGAACAGTATTCATAGATTCAATCCACATGATTGGATTTTTTGAAATTGGTTTTGCAAAAAAAGAAAGGAGCACAGCAATCCCTGCTGTGGGAGCATAACAACTGCTCTAACTAGAACTAGAGCATGGACTGTGGTGCTTCTTTTTTGCCAAATCGATTTCAAAAACCCTACATGGATTGAATATATGAATATTGTTCTATGTACCTATCAAATTTTGCATAAATCTGATATTTTTAGCTTATTTATCTCAATGGTCAAAAGTCTTTAAGTTACATAAATGTTTGTTTTTTTTATTTTAAGATAAAATAGTTATAAATGTTGGATCTAGAAGAAGCTTGGCATGTATATATAACAATGTTCATATATTTAAGGGTGTAAACGGATCAAAATCGAGTGAACATACCATTTTTGGTTCGGTTCGTTTATATAATCGAGCATAAAATGTGTTTAGGTTCGATTCGCTTATTTTCGAATCGAATCTGAATCGAACTTTAATTTAATCGAATTAAACCTAAGCAAACATAAAACTTCAATTTTTTTTGACGAGACAGAGTGAAAGAAAATGAAATAGTGAGCGATATATATATATATATATATATATATATATATATATAAATAGGAGACCTTTCAAATGAGGTGGGGGCTTTTCTGAAATTGTAAAAGCCACTGCGAATTTAGTAAAAACTTTGTAACAGTTTTGTAAAATATAAACTGCACATTGTAAAAAAATGAATTTTGTAAAATATAGCATCTAAATTCAAATCAATTTTTCCATCCATTATAATAATATTTTCATAATTTTATTTCACTATACATGTTGTGTTAGTATTTATTATTATATGTATGAAAGAAGAAATTGTAAAATATATTAGAAAGATGCCTAAATTGAGGGTGGCTTACCATATATATGGTGAGACCCCGCCTCATTTGAAGTTTCTCCTATATATATGTATGTATGTATATATATATATATATATATATATATATATATATATACACACATATAGGGACCCCTTCAAATGAGGTGGGGTCTCACCCAAATAGTGGTGAGCCATCAATAACGTGTGTTGGATTGAAATGGTGTGGATAGGATTAAAACCACCAAAATTTTTAGGTGTGGTTTTGAGTTATTTCACTTCCTAAAATGTAGGATTGGATCATGAGAGTTAATAGGGATGAGTGATAACACATGTTTCCTAAAAAATAGGGCTGCGATTTATTTTATTATGGAAACTTCAACGCCTATTTGGGATTTTACCATAAAAAGGAGCTTCAAATTACATTTTTCTCAATCTGTAATGAAAAACTTTTATCTATTTTGCATAACATTGTTGACATTTTAAATAAACCTCTTAAGTTTTACAAAGTATATAAATTACCCCATTTAAGTTTATAACCAACAAAGAAAATGATATATGTTGATAGTTGTTTGAATTATTTGAATATATTTAACATTCTAAATAGGCTAACATTAAATTTATATGATAGATTTTACAAATTTCCGTGGAATTAGCTTTTCAATTGATGCCATTTTATTATTTTAAATTCTTGAACTGGGAATTGATTTAAAATGTATCATTACACACAATAATATAGAAAATTTAGATATTCAAAACATTGGAATCACTCAAATTATGAGACCGTGGTTTAGAATGCCGTTGTTCAATATAAAAAAATAGGCTTTAAACTACAATAAAATTACATATTATACAAAGCTAATAAGTATTTTACAAATATAAATTTAATAAACAATCTAATAATACAAAAATGGATGGCTTATTTGAAATTCTATTGGTGGGTTGAAATAAACAGCTTCTTTTACGTAAAAATCATATCAAATTGCTAGAAATGGTGCATGGTGTTCAATTGAGCGTGAGTAATGTAAATGCCAGAATAATGAATAGAACATCCACACAAATTTCGGATGGATAAAAAATGGAAAGAAAATAAATTCCACACAGATATCGTTCATAAATTTCCGAATTTAATGGGAACAGCTTGCGTCAACAAATAGAATTTCCAAAGATGATGAGACGAAGGCTGTTTTGGTGGTGGTTTCGGTGGAAAAAAATGGTTTTGATATAGATCGTAGATTCAAATCCAACGCTCTAAAGCGGTGGCTCACCATAATAGTGGTGAGACACCGCCTCATTTGAAGTTTCTCCTATATATATATATATATATATATGAAAAAAATGAATATGTGGTTGACCTACAAGATTGCATGTTCAACACCTCCATTAACGATTAATCTGTCTCTAGATCAGTGAGTGCATGTGAATGTGCCATGAAAGCATGTGTGTGCCTTGAAAGCATGTACATATATATTTCTCGAGAAAATTGGCTGAGGTGATGAACATGGAAGTTGTATGCATATGAGATGCAACCTTCATATCCACGTATGTTTCTATCTGTGTAATTAGAAAAATATTTACTCATTTTTTAACAAATCAAACCTGATATCATTTTAAGATTCGGTTCGTTTATATAAACAAGTCTAAACCTATGTAAATTGGACTTCTAACGAATCAAATTGAGTGAATATCTAACTTAAGAATTTTCATACAGTTCTGCATATATTCATACCATATAATTGGATTTTTGAAAGAGATCTTGAAAAAATATTAAATTACAAAGAAGTCCCTAAACAATACATCAAATATCAATGTCATATCTGAATTTTAAAAAATAATAATGTGATATTCACACTTTAAGATTAGTCTCAATGTGGTCCTTGACTATTGAAATTTAAAGTTGGAAAGACAAAATAATGAACTAAATTTCAATTGTCAAGGATCGAGACAACTCTTAAAATTCTGGCATCACATTATGTTACCTTTTTAAGTTCAAACATGACTTTGAAATCGGGTGTATTGTTCATATACTTTTTTTTAATTTAGTCAAATGCACTGCTGTTTGTCCAGTCCCTACTGCAGTATTGCAAAGGTAGACTAAGTTGAGCACTGCATAGGCCAGCTGTAAAAGGGGTGGGGAGATCGATTGACTCACACGAAATTTTAGTTCTTCTTAGCCCGGATTTCATGTGAGTTGCTCGATCTTGATCGAGCTCGGCCAACACCCTTCTTTACAGCCGGCCTCGCAGAGGATCGGTGCTCAAGTTCCACATATATAGAAACTGATGTAGTATGAATGCTCGACACACGTCTCTGTTAAGGAGCGGATCCTCTGCTGTTATATCCCCTACTGTGACACAGAGGATCGGTCGGATGGGAGATGGACAGCCCCGATAGGGCCGGGGATAGTCGGCCCCCCTATGGGAACCGTCCATCTCCCCCGACGGATCCCCTGCCTCACAGCAGCGGATATCGCAACAAACGATCCTCTCGCTCTGTGTTAACTATCATTTCGAAAGTGTGATTTTGTTGGTGATAACAAATGCCAGTGTTGCAGATCAAAGAAGCCACATTTAGCAGGTTGTGCCAATCCAAGAGCATAATGACGGTGAACGGAGAGTTCCCAGGCCCCACTCTCTATGCTCGCAAGGGCGACACTCTGCTCGTCGACGTCATCAACCATGCAGAGCACAACATCACCATCCACTGGTACTTCCACGTTCACGAGCAAAGGGAGAGAGTAATATTAATATCCATCCATCTCCACCCTCGAACTAATCACTTGTTGGCTTGATGCAACTCACGTATACAGGCATGGTGTGAAGCAAAGGAGGAACCCGTGGTCCGACGGCCCCGCGTACATCACGCAATGCCCGATCATCCCCGGAGGCCGTTTCTCCCAGACGATCGCGCTATCCACCGAGGAGGGGACCCTCTGGTGGCACGCGCACAACGATTGGACGCGTGCCACCGTTCACGGGGCCATCGTCGTATTCCCTACGAGCTGCACCGCCTACCCCTTTCCCCCGCCTTATGGCGAACAAGTTCTCGTGCTTGGTAACAACCATTTACAATGTGATCAGCAAGGGGATAATTACTAATTAGTGGTGTTTCTAATTGGAAATATTGTATAGGGGAGTGGTGGAAGGAGGACATAAATCGAGTGCTTGAAGACATGAGCCGGACCGGAGGGACCCCTCGCGTCTCCGATGCCTACACCATCAATGGGCAGCCTGGTGATTTCTACCCTTGCTCTCGTCAAGGTGCATCGAATTTGTTATGATCATCATGCATGGCACACCATATATAAATAGCATTTAAGTTCAACATATATGTGTTGTTGATCGAGTGAATTTTCCATGCAGGGACGTTCAATATGAACGTAGAGAGAGGCATGACCTACCTCCTCCGCATCATCAACGCCGTGATGAACGACGACATCTTCTTCTCCGTCGCTGGCCACCGCCTCACCGTTGTGGGCTCCGACGGGAACTACCTCAAGCCCTTCCCCATCAATTACCTACTCATAACCCCCGGCGAGACCTTCGACGTCCTCCTCTTCGCCGACCAGTACCCCGGCCTCATCTACTACATGGCAGCCAGGGCCTACGACTCCAGCCACGGGAGACTGGAGTTCGACGGCACCACCGCCACCGCGACGCTCACGTACACAAACGGTGTAAGGTTGTTGGCATCGACGCCGCCTCTCCTCCCCCATCACAACGACACAGCCGCGGCATTCACGTTCGCCGCGAGGTTACGTGGTGTGGACGGCGGTGGCGCGGATGCAACGAGGGTACCGCGGGGTGTGACGGAGAAGATGATCGTGACGGTGTCGGTGAACGAGCTGCCGTGCATGAACAGTATCGGTGGCCCTTGCAGAGGCCCCAACGGGACACGCCTGGCCGCCAGCGTCAACAACGTTAGCTTTGTGACGCCTTCTATCGACATCTTGCAGGCGTATTACCGGAACATCCGAGGTGAGGATTGTTCTTCTATTAATTATACGAAACATATTCGTGCTCATATATGTCACTTTATTTAACTAGGGGTGTATGAAAACAACCTTCCAAGCGAGCCACCTCTGCTCTTCGACTTCACGGCGGAGGATCTACCCAGCAGCTTGCTCTTGCCGGAGATGGGAACCCAGGTGAAGGTGTTCGAGTACGGCGCTGCCGTGGAGATAGTGATGCAGGGGACCAACCTTGCTGCGGCCCTTACGCACCCCATGCACCTGCACGGTTACGACTTCTACGTCGTAGGAATGGGCTTTGGCAACTTCCAGCCGCGCAGGGATCCCTCGGGGTTCAACCTCGTCGACCCTCCGAAGAAGAACACCATCGGGGTCCCGAGGAACGGCTGGGTCGCCGTTCGCTTCAAGGCCACCAACCCTGGTCAGTACCCCTACTCTTCCATCGTAATTCTAATGGAACAATAGAACATTGAATGCATGCTGATATGGTTTCCTAGAGCTTTTAATTAGTTACTCCCAGTTAACCCTGAGACTTTCTATGCACAAAAAATGCGTCGTTTTCCTTCGTGTTTGATAGTTGTTTTCTTCTTTCCACTGTTTAAGCGATAACTTTGTTGATTAACTCCGATTCTTATGGAAGATTTGACGATTAACTACAGGCGTATGGCTTTGGCATTGCCACTTCGAACGCCATGTGACGTGGGGAATGATGGCCGTGTTCGTAGTGAAGAACGGGAAGAGACCGGAGGAGAAGATGCTACCGCCACCACAGTACATGCCTCCCTGTTAACCTGGGAATTTTTAGTAGCTCGATATGGCATCAGTAGATGCCCATCGGAAGCAGAGGATCCACTCTATTCGATATGCATGGATAGGAGTATTACCTTATTTCATTTTGCGTATATCATGTTGATGAGAATATTCTGAACCAGGGATTGTTTCATTAATTAGTTGGTCCTTAGAACCATCCTACTCATTAGTTACAGTCCATAATCTCCAATGAAGATATATATGTGATCAGTTCCTTAGAGCTGGTTCGTGATTGGATTTGTTGGAGATTGTTATAAATTCTATCTTTTATGTCTGTACATAGAGAGGTCACCTTCTACGATTGATGCGAAATCTTGAAATAGTGTCGACGCTGCTTTGAGAAGTTCAACTCCTTGTATGAGGACTGTTGGGGACAAAATACCAATGGATATTGTGGAAGCGTATCAAACCAAGCAATCTTGATGGACAAACAAAATCAAATGGCAACTAGGACCACGGGCATGCAGTGCAATGATCACATCATAAGCACAAGCAATCACAATTAATAGCAATCACAAGCACAAAGAAAATGAAGGATTTTTAACGTTGAAATCCATAAAATGAAATGGGGAAAATCACGGGGTTGACTCGACTCGACCAGACTTCTCTACTAGAGTTGTTCTCCTTAGAGTTATACACAACCAAAATATTCTCTCTATGTTGTATCTACAAAGTATCATACCAACTCAAATGAAATAAGAGAAGATGGAGAAATATCACCCAAAAGGTGGCTACCCAAACAAAGTTTTACAACTACTCGACTCCTACTTGGGGTAATCTTCGGCAGCAACTCACGATGGAAGGAGAGGAGGAGATGAAGAGAGGAAGATGCATCCCTAACCTCTTCTCAAAAAAAAAATTGGATGGGTATTTTGCAACAATGCTCAAATGAGCTATTTTGCATTTATGCCCTGAAATGGGCTGGAAATAATGGGGATGTCCACAACTCAACAAATCCCCCCCTCCAGCCTATGAGAAGGAGTTCATCAATAAATAATCTTCATGTAGAATATATGGACTCCCGAGGTCCAACAAATGGTTGAGTTTCCACATGGAAGGTAACCCGCTATCCAAGCTCTTCATTAGCAACAAGGAGGTGTTCGCTACATATAGATGACATATACATCAAAGAGAATGTAATATAAATCACATACCTTAAGTGCCAAAAATACTTCCATGAACCTTATAAAATCTCTCTTATTCCTAATCACCTTGTTGCTTGCTCTTCAATTCTATACTATTTGTTAGAGAAATGCTTCCCTTGTTTTTTTAATCAGAAAAGGGGGAAACACTCGTAGGTGTCCGCCCCACTAGATTAAAAAAAATATAATTACAACATCCAGGAATCAAGGAGAGTCCGAGCATGATGGATTACATTTTCAACATAGAATCTCTCAGAGCGGAAAATCACCTCATTCCTGGCAAGACATAAAGCCCATAAACCTGCAATCGGTACAAATCTCTCCAAAGTTGATCAGAATCGAGAGTTGTGGAGGGATTCCCAGAAGGAATAAATGCTACTATGATCAATCCAAGCCACATCCATTGCCAGCCAAAGCTCCTTCACCTTTTCACAGCCAAGAAACAAGTGCTCAGCAGACTCCTCCATTGACCGGCAGAGAGCACAAGAACTATCCTCCAAGCGGAGGATGCGAGCCCGTCTCTCCCTTGTGGGCAGTCTCCCATGTCTTAAGAGCCACATGAAAATTTTAATCCGTGCCAGGATCTTCAACTCCCAAATGATCCTACAATCCCTAACAAGATTCCCTTGAGGCAGAGTCGTTCTGTCGATCAAAAGATTGTGGTCTTCTTGACAGTGAATTCGCCCTCTGACCAAATCCAGTGGTCTCTACCAATAGTTGGTCCCTCAGCCCCAGCCAGATATTCCATCAAATGCAGAGTATCTTGTCTACGTCGCTCAGATGAGCCGACCATAAAGGCAGGACTCCACATACCATTAGCCCATGGATCGGCAACACGAGCATTTTTGTCCTCTGCCAAGGTGAATAAACGCGGGAAGCTGGATGCCAGGGTCCCGTCTCTCATCCAGTCATCCGTCTAGAAGAAGAAATCACGACCATCCCCTAGACGTGGCCTGAATAGATGAATAAGATGTGGCAGAACATCACGAATACCTTTCCACAATCCCGACTCAAACCGCACTTGACGAAAATCACAAACAAAGTGCGCATCGACCCCATAGATACCACGAATGAGCCTACAACACACGTCTTCTTTGTCACCCCAAATTCTTGCTGCCCATTTCAACAGAAGAGCACGGTTCATCATCGTCAATCTCGGCACACCAAGTCCCCCATCCTCCTCGGGTAATGACACTGTCTCCCCATCAGCAAGGTGCATAGTTTGGCCATTTGCTCCAGCCCCGCCCCAAAAAACCTCCTCATAATCTTCTCCAGCCGATTCCGAACACCTGTTGGCAGAAGTCTGGTTTATATATAGAAGATTGGGATTGTGTCTAAGACCACCTTCACCAGAACCAAGCGACCACCATGAGAGAGCAGAGAGCTTTTCCATCCTACCAGCTTTCTTTCCACTTTCTCCACAACTGGGAGCCAATCCGACTGATGAAGACGTCTGCAACCCAAAGGTAGCCCCAGGTATCTAATCGTCCTTGGACTGCAGAAACATCTCAACTCCACAGTGCACGCCTCCACCTCCTCATCAGAAAGGCCAAAGGGGATCACGCTACACTTTTCTCTATTGAGCCGAAGACCTGAGAGCTCTCCAAAGATCTCCACAACCAACAACCTTCCCCTCACCTCAGCTGCTCCGCCCTCGTCAGAAATGCTTCCCTTGTGATCAATGTTACTTGTGATCAACTCTCATCTTTATATCTATCATCATGAGTTTGGATATTATTTGTTTATTGCTATTTATTTCCGATTCAAGCAAATACATTGCATAGAATTTATACTTTATCACCTGCTAAAAAGTACGATATATATATATATATATATATTTCATTTTTGCTATTTTACTAGATACTTGGTGTGTGATCCAACTAGTGGAGAGTCTTTGATATTGACTGAAGCACTTATATTGGATTATTGAGCACTTAACGTGTAATCTGAGTTATGCAAAGGTGTTAGTCTTTACCAAAGTATTGCCGTGAGTAGTTGAGTTATGCACTGGTACATAACTCAGGTAATGTATCGATGATCGACAATTAGGAATCCAACTTAAAAAGATTTAGATCGTGATTTTTACCCAAGGGAATTTCCTTGTTAAAATAACTATGCAAATGTGATTCTTGTTATGTTATTGGTTATTGATGTTGGGAAATATTTGTGATGTCTTTTATCTGGTCATTATTTGTTATTAACTACTATTCACCTTCCTTTAGTATGTCTGCATGCATTATCAAACGTTAAATTATATATATAGAGGAAAAACTTGAATTGAGGTGACACCTTTCCTCATTCACCGTGAGACACCACAACAGAGCCATCCGATGACTGATGACGCGCCTGACAATCGGGTTAAGTATGTAATAAACAAAAGTCGTTGTGACCCAAATCACCAAGCGCAGTCAATCGAGAAAAATTAATGAAACCACTTAATAAAAGATGAATCGATGAAAACAATGTATGTAAGCGGTCTTCGCTATTCTTTTTACCTGGTATAGCGACCAGGGTCGAACACAAGGAGCACGATTTAAAAACTAAGTAGTCAAATTTCAGAAAATCTAATTTTTTTGTGGTTTTTGAATTTTATTATTTTTATTATTTTTATTTTTAAAAGACAAACAATATTCACAAGGGATAAAAGCACACACAATCTTTTTGTATTTTTCAAAATAATCAAAGAAAAGAAAATGTTTTTGTGATTTTATAAAAATGAAAATAGTAGAAAACAGAGCAAACAATGGACGATCAGGATTATTTTACAAGTTAAAAATCTTTTTAATGCTCAAAAATCCTGAAATTATTTTTAAATAAAACTAGAAAACGATATCTACAATTAGAGACTGAAATCACAATTTTTGGATTTTTCTATAATTTTCTACAATTTTTGAAAGTTTTTACGTATTTTACAAATTTTTTGGTTTTTATAAATGGAAAATGCACAAAAATTGGATAGAAATTAAAATACACCAAAACACACCTACAGAAATTTTTGTGGAATTTTTAAACACTTTTTTCGATTTTTATGAATTTTCAAAGTTTAGATAAGCAAAAAGACAATGTTTTTGATTTTTTAAATATATTAAACGGCAACGAAATGCAATGAAAAATTTGTACAATGACAAGCACTATAGCAGGAACTTACACAAATTTTTGCAAAATTTTTCAAGCAATAAAATATTTATTTAATTGAAAAGAGCATGTAAGATTAAAGTCTGAAGAACAGGGACCAAAACGTAATTTGTTGAAAGTTTTTACAAAAAAAATAATAGAATTAAAAACTGAGGTTAAAAGTACAAATTACCCAATAAGTCACATGCAGTGCATGTGCTTTGGCTGAAGGGGGCTTCTTTGCATTTATGAACAATCCCAAGGGTATTTGTGTAAATTGGTCAATAAAATTATTTCCCCCTAGGGTTCCTGTAGTCTTCGCTGTTTCTTCCAAAGCAAAGAGGGCACGGCCGCCGCCCACCAAGAAGGGAGGAGGGAGGCACCCGCCGCCGCCCACTTCAGATCTGGAGGCGCACGGCGGTGGGAAGAGAGCGGGGCGGCGCCGGTCGTGGCCGTGCCCGCGCGGGGGCGTGGCGCCTGGAGGTCGGCGCGAGAACGGGGCCGCCGATGGGAGGAGAGGCGGCGTCGGCTGGACGCGTGGGAGGTGCTGGTCGGGAGGTCGCGCCTCCGCGCGACACGCGAGCGCGAGGGGAGGCGCGGGCGGCTTGCCGCCCAGATGTAGGAGGCGGAGGAACGCGGGAGGGGGCGCGGCCTGGCGGAGAGGCTGGGCTGCTGGCGGAGGACGGGCGCGCAGACGCGCGCGCCACGCGGGGGATGCCGGAGGCTACTGGAGCAGGGGGGCGCTGGATGTGGCGCCGGTTGATGGCAGCACTTGGTCGGCGGCGCGAGGTGCTAGCGGCGGGGGTGATGGCCGCCGCTTGATGAAGGACCTGCTCTTTTTTTTTAGTTTTTTTATTTTTTTTGTGTTTTCTGATTATGTAAGCAGCAGAATAAATAAAAGAAAGAAAAGATTTTTTTATTTTTTTAACAGAAAATATAAACAGGAGGTGAAAGGATCTTTTTTGTTGTTTTATGTTTTTTTTACATGATCCTGCAAAACAAAATGTCAGAGGTAAAAGATTTTTTTATTTTGTTGTTTATTCCTGCAAAACAAATGTTAGATAAAAAAATGATTCTTTATTTTTTTTAACATGCAATACAAATGTTAGAGTTAGAAGACAACAAAAATTTTATTACTTTTCTTTGATTGTATCTTGCAAAAACAAGGATTAGAAAACAAGATACAAAAATTTTATATTTTTTTTATTTATGCACAATAATGGGATGTGTGAATGGACGGATCTCGGCGAGATGAGAGAACGGATCCGTGTCTCTGACCACCGTGCGTGGTCGGAGGTGTGTGGTTGCGTGAGATAGAACGTGAATATGGAGGGATAACGAAATGAGATGAAAATCGGTGTCGGATGTGGATTAAAGTGTGATGGAAATTTTTGAAATTTTTTTTAATCTAAAAATTACTCCCTAATCCTATGCTAAGATCTAAGCCTACAATTTACCTAGGAAAAACGACAAGTAAAAGTGGATCTCACCTCGGGGATCGGACAAGCCATGATGGCCTCGACGAAGCTCAAGCCGCTGTCACCGACTGGATCGGAGGCTAGGACCCTCTTCAACAAGAAACCTCTCGGAAACTGGGCTCCTCTCCGCCAAAGATTGATCAAATGTGAATGAGGGAGGAGGAGCCCATTAAAAAAGAGGCAAAAAATTCAAAAAAGGAAAATGTTTACAAAAAAGGAATGTGTTTATTGGATGGATTAATAAAATAATTAAATTAATAAATTAATTAAATATTAATTACAAAATTAGAAATAAATAAATTAAATAAATTAATAAATTAATTGGAAATTAATTGGCCACCTTAATGGTGGCCATTAAAGGTATGCAATCAAATCTGGTATATATGGCATGTTATAATATCAAATCAATCAAATAAAATCAAATAATTAAATAAAAAATTCGGAATTAATTTAAATTATATAATTAATGTTAGGTAATTAAATTTTTTGATGGTTTTTATTTAAGGAAGTTAGTGGTATACATATATTATATACATATAATATAATGTACTTAGATGCAAATAAGGAAATATTTTTTATACAAGATTTTTTTAATTAATTTTTTTCTAATTTTTATTTTTATTGAAAATAATATTTATAATATATACAAAAAAATAAAATAAAATAAAATAAAATATATACAATAAATATATGGGTAAACTGCACAATACACCCCAGAAAACCGACTTTTTAACCGTAACTCCAAAAAATACAAAACCACAGCCATTTGAAAGATAATTTAATTTACAGTATTATGGAAGTGAGTTTGGTTCGATTTGAGCTCGTATGGAGCCGGAATTGATGTTTCAATTATTGCATTATGGCTTTTTCTGGGTGTAATTATTTACAATATATACATTATTTTGTTTTACAAATATTTTTATTATTTACAACATAATTTTATTCACAACTTTTATCTACAAAAATAAGTGATTTGAGGTCAAATTATATACAAATAAAATAATGTAAGTTTTATACAAATATACATGAAAAATATGTACAAGATATTTTTGATTTTTCTGGCAGACAACCTTATCTCCCCCTACTTTATTCCTGGTCGATCAGGTCAAGTCTTGACCTTCTCTCGGGGTTTGGGTCAGTATGTATTTATTGCATAAACACATCCTTTTCTTTTTCTTTTCTTCTTTATTCTTTTATTTATATACAAAAAGTGTTAAAAATGCATAATTAACAAATGAATGTAAAATGGTAATTTTATGGAATTAGTGGTATTTACAGGTATTTGACTAAGGAAACGATGCTAAAATAAAAGAATAAAGGCGATGAATCGTGGATTCATCATTCCCCTATACTTTACCTTTGCTAGTCCCTTAGCAAACACTTATTTGGAAAATAAGTGAAAATAAAAATAAAGAAAAGAAAAAGGAAAGAAGTTAGAACAATGTTGACTTTCAAACTTATCTTCATAAAAATGTAGTCTGGAGCTCTGTCGGACCTTTGGATTATTGGTGTGTCGGAACCTTAATGGGACATGGATTTAAAACCTAATAGCCTCTAAGTTCCATAAGACTCCCATTCAGGTCTCCTCAACAGTCAGATCAGAACAAGTCTACAGACACAAATTCTTATGACTATGAATTCTTACTTGTACGTGTAAGTGAAATTTAGCTCTTCATCTCAAAAGTAGCAAAGATTCAGCCTCTCTCAACATGGTAACTCAATAACCCGGTCTGGCAACTCTTTCCTCGAGGAGCGGGGATATTCCCTTCTAAGTTCAAGTACAACTAGCTCAAGAAGAGGGGATGGAGAAGAGAATGGACGGTAACCAGTGTAGTTACCTATCCTTGGATGCATGACCAGTGTAGCCATGTCACCTGCTGCAAGCTCATGAATATATGACTTTGAAGCTCTTATTCTTTTTTTTTACAGGCATTTTATTTTTCTATCAAGCCTGTCCACTTTTGGAGATTTTGCTTCTTCTTTTTTTTTGAAATATATACAAGGTGCAGCATGTACATAAGGAGTTTTTCCTCTTGAGCCAGTAGACTATCCCTCTTTTGAAGCATTATTGCAACCCCACAGCTCCTGTCTTTAGACCTCAACATCACCAGACTAGGTTGAGATGCACTTTCCTCCCTAGAGGAGGACGAGAGGTTCCGCCTAGATGTACTACCCTCGTATGCTACCCCAAGCCAAAAGATTCTGCCCCCCTCACTACCTCATCCATGAAGAGCTACGTGTAAAGTGCAGTGTCCAAGGTAAGCCATGATCTGAAAGAATCATGTGTGTGTTGTTAAATGTTCTACTTAGACTCATCAAGATGACATGTGAACATAGTCTTATGGACTCAAAGAATTAAGTCGCTAGGACCTGAAAAGTCTTAACTCCAAATCTTATAAGGTTCCTCTGAAATTAAGTGGATTAAGGTCCAACTAAGCTCCATTCTTCAAATTTATTCCAGACTTAGTCTAAATGTCAAAATCATCCTGAAAAATGCTCATGCAAATGCAAGAAAATATGTACATGCAAGGAAAAGAAAACAAAATCTTTTTGTGAAACCATTTTCAAAATTTTGAAATTTTTATAGATTTTTGAAAAATGATGCACATGCAAAAAGTTCTTTTTTTATGCAAATAGTTAGTAATATATACAAATATATACAAAAGTTTTTTTTGAATGAGATACATATTTACACAAAAGTGAGTTGATTATTTCACAAAAATAGGATGCAAGAATTTACAACTTGAGTAAATTATACAATATATACAGAGTTGGTTTTTTTTTTCATTTTTTACAAGTTTTTTTGAGTATTTACACAGTGTTTTAGCCATATTAAAAATAATATGAAAGTACGAGTTATGGCTAAAGTATATATACAATATATACGACACCCCCTATACTTAGCTCGAACTATGTCCTCATAGTGATCAAAGAGCTGGAAAGAAAGACATAACTCGTGCTGCGTATAGAAGAGTGAAAAGAATAGTATACTACAACGACGAATAAAAGAATGAATTCAATAGGAGTCGGTGATCCCCCTATACTTAGGATCAAGTAATCCTAAGTATAGCAGACTGTACACAAGGGGACAACCGAGGAGATGAATGTACAGAGTCTACCTCCCTTATACTTAGGGTAAAATATCCCTAAGTATAGGCAGCAAAACAGAGGTAAAATGAATCAAATGAATAATCACAAGTTTGACATCCCCCCTATACTTAGGGTAAAGTACACCCTAAGTATGGAATGATCATGCGATGGAGATGGGGTGCAAGACAGAAAGAATGTATGATATTGACAGATGGTTTATACAACAGATGTGAGTCGATCAGTGTTGAGGTGCCTCTCAACAAGCGCTAGAGTTTACGCCCCTAGCTGGGCGCAAATGCTAGGATAACGCTGTGTCAAGGTTCAGGACGGCATCTGTCAGGCGAATACCGTACTGTTGTTGTCGTCTCGGTGGGAGAACAACAACGGAGTCAGGAGGGTCAAGAGAGTAAATGATAACACCCAGGTAATCAATCAGGCGGGTGTCTGCTACCGGATCAAGATATGGGCAGATGAAGTCGGGCTCCGATAGCACAAAAGAAATCATCGGCTCAAGGTCTATATGGAGTGAAAGGGCAGAGCCGAAGAAGTCGAACGTGGAGAAGGAAGGATCTGTTAGGGAATCCTCCACGTCAATCACCGTCTCAAATAGATATGGAAGGTCATGATCAGGAGACTCGCTATAAAGGCTGATATCCGATGAATGGAATGTAGACAAATCAGTGAAATCATCGAATACCTCAAAGATCGGGTCATCCTCGCGAGGGTCGTCGAGGAGAGAAACATCAAACTCATTATCAGAAATGTCAAAATACTCGGTCTCGTGATCCGACAGATCGGTTGCACTCTTAGAAAGTGAAACCGAGAACTCAGGGTCCATGGCATCCTCTCGCAGATAACCCTCGGAGAGTAATGCCGAATCATCAGGGAAGTTGGGATCAATGCTGTCAAATGTCATGTCCTCCATAAATGTATCGACCTCATCAAATGGGAGGACACATGGCTCAAATATGGGACTAGCAAGGTCTGTCGAATCAAAAATCAGTCCCTCATCAAGCTCTCTATGCTGAGATGAATCCAAATACATCTTCGAATCTGAGAAGATCTCCTGAAGACAAGATACTGAATCAGCTGCGTATGGATACTGGAAAGAATCAGAGGATGGCTGAGATGTGGGTTCCTCCTCTATCTCTTGGGATCCTAGCAGATCTAGAATCGAAGAATCATCAATGTGGAGGTGCGGGACTGGCTTAAAATCTGATTGTAAATCCAATGAAAACTCAACCAATGTCCGGCTCTCGGAACTCACAACAGTAGGCAACACATCCGTCATATGAGCAGTATTAGCATCCATATCCTCTGATTTGTGTGTGCTATCAAGATCGGCATGGTGTGTCACACACTCAACTATTGTCATCTTTCCCTCATGTGTTGTCCCGAATAAATCATCTCGTGTATATGAAAGATCAGAAAGTGAATCCAAGATGGTCTCAACTAAATCCAGGTCAGGACTATGGTGTGAACCACCACATGAGGAAATGACATATGCAATCTGCTCTGCGGTCCTCCCCCTCATGGCGATATGGATAAGGTCAGTCATCGAAAATCCATGATCCGGAAATCGCCTCACAAGTTCTCGTAACCTCAACCATGAATCTATCAATGGCTTCTGGGGGTTAACTGAAAAATCACGAATACACAACCGCATCATCTCTGCTCTACACTGGGGGTAAAATTTCTTCAAAAATAATGATCGTAAATCTCCCCATGTAGTAATCTTCCTTCCCAATCGTCTGTGCCAACTCTTGGCTCTACACTGAAGTGTAAATGGAAAGGTAATCAACATCATGTCCTCAGAAGTGATATCCGAATATGATTGTGATTCACAAATTTCCTCAAACTCCTCGATATGTAAATACGGTTCCTCGTGCATATCCCCTAAAAACTTAGGCAGTATATCAATTAACTCTAAATCCAAAATGAAGGGGCTCAGTGTAGAAGCAGAGCGTGCTTCTTGATCGGAGTACTCATCCATCATCTTAGGATTACAGTTGTCTAAAACATGCCACTGCCCCATTTGATCGCCTATAGGATGCACTCTCATCTCAGCAAGGTGAACACCCGTGTCTCGTTTTTGGTTAATCTGAACTCTTCGGGCGTCACTCACAGCATGTCCCAAATGAGAGGGTGGGTAGGGAGAAGATGGGAAATCGGATGGAGTTCCGACCTCCCAAGAGAGTGGGCGAGAATGATGGGCATGAAATGTAGAAGCCGCAGAATTCGGCTGGAATGGAATGCGACCCATCACGAAGAGAGAAATGAAGGGATGGATGGAGGGATAGAAGGGAGTGAAAGAAAGAAAAGGCAGGAATGAAGAGAGAGATAGAAGGGAGGGAGGGTGAGTTAGAGACAGAAGGTGACTGCTAATGATAGAGGAAGATGATTGTAACCGACTCACACCGAAGACATACAAAACACAAAGCAAACCCCCAGTTCACCAACTCAACACAAAATGAAGACCGTGAGATTCAGTCCTTTATCTTTTCAATTTTAGAGTTAGGTGATCAACGAAAGTTGTACAAACACTTAGGAGGCTTGAATAGGATTTGGGCACTACTCCGTAGTGTGTACGCGAGCGAGTAAAAGCGCAAACAATGAGGGGATTGCTCTCCCAATACAATGAAGTGAATCAATTACGTTTGATTTTAGAGTCAAGTTCAATTAGCAGTCCCAATTTTTTTTTAATTTTTGATTTTGTGATTTTTTTTGGATATTTTCAAGAATAAACGCCTAACGAATTTTCTGATTTCCTCTTTGAATGATTAGAATCCAAGAAACAGGGGGAGGAAGTCGAAAATGCCAATGCACGGTAAAAAATTATGATGCATGCAGAGATAGAAAATGCGTACCTTACTCCAACACTCTACATGCAATATGATCCGCGCAGAAATTTAAATACAGAAATTTAAACTACCTAAATGATGCAAGCGGAAATCCGAGCCCTAAGCAAGCAGTTCTACTCGAAAGAACGTTTAGTCAACCACAAACCTCCAATCCAAGAGTCCGGTCTCGGTCTACCCCTCCTCCTCTCGACAAATCGAGTTCAGGAGCAGCGCTTGTCAGGGTGGGCTGTGGCACGTAGGCTAGAAGGCAGTGAATCGACTATTTTATTGATCTTTTTATTGTTGGTCCAATTAATCGATCTATAGGTACATGCAAGGTTATTAAGGTATTGGAACCCTACTGATTACGTCACAGTCAAGCAAAAATCCTAAGGCTAGGGGCTCGAAAATCGCGTGAATCAAATAAAAAAATGCGAGAAAACAAAACCAGCGAAAAACAACGGTGAGGTCCCCCAAGTACACCGGCACTTGGCGAAACAGACCCTGAAAAATGTCCAAGTGTCCACAGGTTTAGAGTCCTAAATTATTACAAAAATAATTGTTCTCTCTCAAAAATAAAATTCTTCTTCTTCTCCCTGCTCTTCTTCCCGTGTGGGTCCTCAAAAAGTAAACTCCAAGTTGTCCACGTAGTACCTCGCACAAAAATTAGAGAGAGAAGGTCAGAAAATAATTATAATATAGAGAGACAAAAATAGAAAAATGACTACAAACCCGTGCTCCCCGGCAACGGCGCCATTCTGATGACGCGCCTGACAATCGGGTTAAGTATGTAATAAACAAAGGTCGTTGTGACCCAAATCACCAAGCGCAGTCAATCGAGAAAAATTAATGAAACCACTTAATAAAAGATGAATCGATGAAAACAATGTATGTAAGCTGTCTTCGCTATTCTTTTTACCTGGTATAGCGACCAGGGTCGAACACAAGGAGCACGATTTAAAAACTAAGTAGTCAAATTTCAGAAAATCTAATTTTTTTGTGGTTTTTGAATTTTATTATTTTTATTATTTTTATTTTTAAAAGACAAACAATATTCACAAGGGATAAAAGCACACACAATCTTTTTGTATTTTTCAAAATAATCAAAGAAAAGAAAATGTTTTTGTGATTTTATAAAAATGAAAATAGTAGAAAACAGAGCAAACAATGGACGATCAGGATTATTTTACAAGTTAAAAATCTTTTTAATGCTCAAAAATCCTGAAATTATTTTTTAAAAAAACTAGAAAGCGATATCTACAATTAGAGACTAAAATCACAATTTTTGGATTTTTCTATAATTTTCTACAATTTTTGAAAGGTTTTACGTATTTTACAAATTTTTTGGTTTTTATAAATGGAAAATGCACAAAAATTGGATAGAAATTAAAATACACCAAAACACACCTACATAAATTTTTGTGGAATTTTTAAACACTTTTTTCGATTTTTATGAATTTTCAAAGTTTTAATAAGCAAAAAGACAATGTTTTTGATTTTTTAAATATATTAAACGGCAACGAAATGCAATGAAAAATTTGTACAATGACAAGCACTATAGCAGGAACTTACACAAATTTTTGCAAAATTTTTCAAGCAATAAAATATTTATTTAATTGAAAAGAGCATGTAAGATTAAAGTCTGAAGAACAGGGACCAAAACGTAATTTGTTGAAAGTTTTTACAAAAAAAAATAATAGAATTAAAAACTGAGGTTAAAAGTACAAATTACCCAATAAGTGAAGGGGACTTCTTTGCATTTATGAACAATCCCAAGGGTATTTGTGTAAATTGGCCAATAAAATTATTTCCCCCTAGGGTTCCTGTAGTCTTCGTTGTTTCTTCCAAAGCAATGAGGGCACGGCCGCCGCCCACCAAGAAGGGAGGAGGGAGGCACCCGCCGCCGCCCACTTCAGATCTGGAGGCGCACGACGGTGGGAAGAGAGCGGGGCGGCGCCGGTCGTGGCCGTGCCCGCACGGGGGCGTGGCGCCTGGAGGTCGGCGCGAGAACGGGGCCGCCGATGGGAGGAGAGGCGACGTCGGCTGGACGCGTGGGGGGTGCTGGTCGGGAGGTCGAGCCTCCGCGCGATACGCGCGCGCGAGGGGAGGCGCGGGCGGCTTGCCGCCCAGGTGTAGGAGGCGGAGGAACACGGGAGGGGGCGCGGCCTGGCGGAGAGGCTGGGCTGCTGGCGGAGGACGGGCGCGCAGACGCGCGCGCCACGCGGGGGATGCCGGAGGCTACTGGAGCAGGGGGGCGCTGGATGTGGCGCCGGTTGATGGCATCACTTGGTCGGCGGCGCGAGGTGCTAGCGGCGGGGGTGATGGCCGCCGCTTGATGAAGGACCTGCTCTTTTTTTAGTTTTTTTTTATTTTTATCGTGTTTTCTGATTATGTAAGCAGCAGAATAAATAAAAGAAAGAAAAGATTTTTTTATTTTTTTAACAGAAAATATAAACAGGAGGTGAAAGGATCTTTTTTGTTGTTTTATGTTTTTTTTACATGATCCTGCAAAACAAAATGTCGGAGGTAAAAGATTCTTTTTATTTTGTTGTTTATTCCTGCAAAACAAATGTTAGATAAAAAAATGATTCTTTATTTTTTTTAACCTGCAATACAAATGTTAGAGTTAGAAGACAACAAAAATTTTATTACTTTTCTTTGATTGTATCTTGCAAAAACAAGGATTAGAAAACAAGATACAAAAATTTTATATTTTTTTTATGCACAATAATGGGATGTGTGAATGGGCGGATCTCGGCGAGATGAGAGAACGGATCCGTGTCTCCGACCACCGTGCGTGGTCGGAGGTGTGTGGTTGCGTGAGATAGAACGTGAATATGGAGGGATAACGAAATGAGATGAAAATCGGTGTCGGATGTGGATTAAATTGTGATGGAAATTTTTGAGATTTTTTTTAATCTAAAAATTACTCCCTAATCCTACGCTAAGATCTAAGCCTACAATTTACCTATGAAAAACGACAAGTAAAAGTGGATCTCACCTCGGGGATCGGACAAGCCATGATGGCCTCGACGAAGCTCAAGCCGCTGTCACCGACTGGATCGGAGGCTAGGACCCTCTTCAACATGAAACCTCTCGGAAACTGGGCTCCTCTCCGCCAAAGATTGATCAAATGTGAATGAGGGAGGAGGAGCCCATTAAAAAAGAGGCAAAAAATTCAAAAAAGGAAAATGTTTACAAAAAAGGAATGTGTTTATTGGATGGATTAATAAAATAATTAAATTAATAAATTAATTAAATAATTAATTACAAAATTCGAAATAAATAAATTAAATAAATTAATAAATTAATTGGAAATTAATTGACCACCTTAATGGTAGCCATTAAAGGTATGCAATCAAATCTGGTATATATGGCATGTTATAATATCAAATCAATCAAATAAAATCAAATAATTATATAAAAAATTCGGAATTAATTTAAATTAAATAATTAATGTTAGGTAATTAAATTTTTTGATGGTTTTTATTTAAGGAAGTTAGTGGTATACATATATTATATACATATAATATAATTTACATAGGTGCAAATAAGGAAATATTTTTTATACAAGATTTTTTTTAATTAATTTTTTTTCTAATTTTTATTTTTATTGAAAATAATATTTATAATATATACAAAAAAATAAAATAAAATAAAATAAAATATATACAATAAATATATGGGTAAACTGCACAATACACCCCAGAAAACCGACTTTTTAACCGTAACTCCAAAAAAATACAAAACCACATCCATTTGAAAGATAATTTAATTTACAGTATTATGGAAGTGAGTTTGGTTCGATTTGAGCTCGTATGGAGCCGGAATTGATGTTTCAATTATTGCATTATGGTTTTTTCTGGGTGTAATTATTTACAATATATACATTATTTTGTTTTACAAATATTTTTATTATTTACAACATAATTTTATTCACAACTTTTATTTACAAAAATAAGTGATTTGAGGTCAAATTATATACAAATAAAATAATGTAAGTTTTATACAAATATACATGAAAAATATGTACAAGATATTTTTGATTTTTCTGGCAGACAACCTTATCTCCCCCTACTTTATTCCTGGTCGATCAGGTCAAGTCTTGACCTTCTCTCGGGGTTTGGGCCAGTCTGTATTTATTGCATAAACACATCCTTTTCTTTTTCTTTTCTTCTTTATTCTTTTATTTATATACAAAAAGTGTTAAAAATGCATAATTAACAAATGAATGTAAAATGGTAATTTTATGTAATTAGTGGTATTTACAGGTATTTGACTAAGGAAGCGATGCTAAAATAAAAGAATAAAGGCGATGAATCGTGGATTCATCAATGACCATCTATGGTGGATAGCAAAATCACCATATGTCTACAAAATCATCATTCAAGAAAACATTATCATCCTAATTTTAGAAACTTCTTTCTCATTATCAAGTTAATCCTCTCTCTTATAACGAGTCAATCCTCATTTTCAACGGATCAATTATTATCAATTCAATTTTCTCTCTCTTACCTTAACAACACATTTCCATGTTGACATACTCATTTTTCATTTCCTTTTCTAACTTTCTAATATATGCTTCCCCGCAATTTCCCATGTATTCTACCGTGCACTCTTCAAGAATCTCAAATGAGAGAGAGGATTCTTCTTATGACATCGACATGTGTCTGGTAATTCTCTTTTTTTTTGTGTTTTGTTTTTATTACTAATTTTATTATGGCTACAGATATCCAATGAAGTTGAAGAAGTTGATGGATCCCTTGAAGCAATCAATACAACTGCCCATCTCTTAGGTATTCACATTTTATTCATAATAATGTCAATATTTATGAATAGATCATATATTTATCATTTTTTCAGCATGTTTCATGTTTAAATCTTACGAATACTAGAAAGTTTTCTACAAACAACTTCTCCTTTTTACGATAGTGTAACTCTGTTTATGTTTTATATTTTCTATTCATTTTATTCCATATGGTTCTTTTTTTATAACATAAGCGAAGATCTAGTGCATTAATAATCCTTTGGTTAATAGTATTTTACTTTAATATATAATTTTTTACATTTATATTATCTATTTTACTTTAATAACATTAATAACATACTTGAAAAAACCGTGTGCTTTTTAATCACATGTTATGCTGTAAACAAATTCTTTTCACATATTACCTTATTCCTTTACAGTCATTAGATTTATTTTACAACAGTAATTTTCATTTTACTAACACTATTTATATTTTACATTTTCTCTTCGTACTTTACATTCATATTTTATTCTCTGTTCATTTCATCCCATATGGTTCTTTTTTATAACATACACGATGATCCGGGGCATCACTAATCCATTGGTTAACATCATTTTACTTTAACATATCTTTTTTTACATTTACATTATCTATTTTACTTTAATAACATTAATAGCATACTTGAAAAAACTGTGTGCTTTTTAATCACAGGCCGTGCTGTAAACAAATTCTTTTCACATATTGCCTTTTTCCTTTATAATCACTAGGTTTATTTTACAATAGTAATTTTGTTTTACCAATACTATATATATTTTACAATTTTTTCATCGTATTTTACATTCATATTATCTGTTATTTTAATGTACAATCCTTTTAGATTCTTTTAAAATTCTTACACCTTTGTCAGATTATTATGTCTCGGTAAGTTCTCCAAGCATGACCAAAACATTATAAATTTTAATGTTCCGTATTCATTTTAAATTAATTATAATACCATACCATTCACTTGTTAAATGTATTAGCAGGTTCAACATCTCTATTCATTAGGATTTCACATACTAATTCAGTGTTTAACAGTATTTTACTTTAATATATCTTTTTTTAAATTTATATCATATACTTTACTTTCATAACCTTCATAACGTACTTGAAGAAACAATATGCTTTTTAATTTTAGGCTGTGCCGTAAACGAATTCTTTTCACATATTGCCTTATTCTTTTACAATCATTATATTTATTTTACAATACTATATTTCTTTCTATTAATACTATTTATATTTTATATTTTCTTATCATAATTTACATTCATATTATCAGTTATTTTAATGTGCAATCCTTTTATATTCTTTTAAAATCCTTACACCTTTGTCAGAATTATATTTTGTCTCGATAAGCTCCAAAGCATGTCCAAAACATTATAAATTTTAATGTTCATTATTCTTTTTAAATTAATTATAATGTCATACCGCTCACCTTTTAAATATATTAGCAGGTTCAACATCTCTATTCAACGAAAATCACAATGTGCATGCCCCTGAACTAGGCCAAAGATTGGTTCCATTCAAGATGCGTACAAATGCTATGAGGCATATGTAACTGATATAGGGTTTAATGTTAGAAAAGGTATCTCTAAGGTTGGTAAAGATAATGTTTTTAAGGAAAAAATCATTAATTTCAAGTCTTTTATTTGTTAGAAAGAGGGTTTTTCTAGAGCTGCACATAAACCATTGTCTATTGATAATGCAAAAAGCGATGACAGTGATGATTCTAGATTTTACAAGGAGTAGCGTCATGTTGGATTGTCACGGACTGGTTGCAAAGCATTGATGTCAGTTACCCTTAGATCTGATCTCAAGGACTGGGTTGTTTCTCATTTTGAACCTCAGCATAATCACAACCTTGTTTCTCCATCCAAACATCAATACCTCAGATCAAATAGACATTTTTCAAAGACCACAAAGATGTTAGTGAAGTCAATGAATGATGTGAACGGACCTGTATCCAAGCAGTATGCTTTTATAAATAATTCTAGTGGTTAAGTTGGTAGTATAGTTAGAGACATTTACAATCTCAACAGGAAAAAAAACGTCTCGGGTTGGACGTTCATTTATCTCATCAAGCATTTTGGACGTTGTTAGGCTACTACTCCAGATTTTTACTATGACTTCTCAACCGATGATGACAACATGCTGACACAATCTATATAGATCGATAGTGTGTCTATTGAAGATTACAAGTTATTTGGTGATACATTGTCATTCAACACAACTTATAGGACCACTGAATACAAACTTATTTTTGGATCTTTCTGCAGTGTTAATCACAATTGTTGTACAATTTTTTTTCAAATTCTTTTTTGAGTAGAGAGACAACTAATTCATTCTCGTGGTTATTTGATCAATTTCTTGAAGTAATGAAGACACATCCTATATCTTTAATCACCGACGAAGATCCGACAATTTGTGCAGCTATTAGGAGTTGCCTTCCCCATACTGTTCACAAATTCTACACATGGCATATAATGGCTAAGCTTAAAGGAAAGCTTGGAAAGAGACATTAATGAAATCCTTTCAGCATTATCTAAAGTTATATGGAAAAGTGTAACTATAAAGGAATTCGAGCAAATTGGTGCAAGGTTGTCGATCAGTATGATATATCATCCAATGTATGGTTGAACGAGAAATATAGCATTATATATAAATAGATTAGCTTATATCTTAATGTTTATTTTTGGGCTGGACAACGAAGTACCCAGAGGAGTGAAAGTATGAATGCTTTCTTAGAACAACAAATCACTAAACAAAACTCATTGTTGGAATTTGTTTGTAGATTTCAAGGTGAAATTCAATGACATAGAGAAAGAGAGAATGCGATGGATAATATCGGTCAAATATATACTCCAAAAACAACTTTTAAATGGAAGATGGAGGATCAAATGGTCCGTGTTTACATAAACTTTATTTTTTACAAGTTTGGTTTTGAACTCAACAAAGTACATGGTTTGAATGTTCGAAGTGAGTTTAACTCTTTGGATTACTGTCAATTTTTTGTATACTTTATTAGGAGATCAAAAGAGAAATTACGTGTTTCATGTTCTATGCAAAGCAGCTTTCTTACTTGTGAATGCATGACTATGTAATCCTTTGGATACCCATGCAGGCACATACTTGCAGTCTTGAAAATTCAGAATGTAGAGCTTCTGAGCCCCGAATACATATTAAAGAGGTGGATAAGAAACATTAAAAATCCAGGAAATTATCCTTTATACGGGCAAAATCATCAACAAGATAGGGCAGCCCAGCTCAATCATTTTTTTGCATATCATAACAGCTTCAGTGGATCAGGATGATGATATACTCTTGTTTGTTAAAGACAAGCTAAGAGATCTATACTCTAATATTGATCATATGATAAGTAACAAACAAATTTCTAGTTCAGAAAGTAGAAATCCTTTAAATACTCCAATTTTCATTCATGAACCATCTGTTAAAGAACCAAACGTTGCAAGAATAAAAGGAAGTGGGTGCAGAGGAAGACCTAAGGGTGTTGGCAATCGTCTTAGATCTCAAATTGAGATGAGCAGAAATAGAGGTAGACCATGCAAATCTTGTCTTAAATTCAATGTTGGACATGACTGTCGAAACTATCATAATAACAATTCTATGTTAGTTGGGTAAGATTCTATACGACATCCATTTTAAATATATTGTATTATAATCTTAATATTTTTTTTCATATGCAGCGAATGACTGGCCGACATCAGTATAACGTAATTAACTCCATTTCAATTCTTCCATGCAAGCTTAATTACAATCAAACTGCAAGATATATTGGTTCCCTTTTCATTTTTATATCTCTTTTAACTATTATTTACAACTCTTTCCATATCTCAATAATTTATTTTTTCAATAGTTTACAAAATTAATGTTGTGTACATACACAGTTTTTCATCGAAAGTAGCAATTCATCATAGAAGGTTGCTGAAGCATCGTGACCACCTGGCGAAGGTGGCTGACCAGAGGTGAAGCTGCGAGCGTAGCTGGAGGTGGCTATCGATGAAGCATCACCAGAGGCTGAGTTTGAGATCAGAGAGTAGGCACGAGCTCCGACCATTGAAAGTACCTGCAATCACTAGTAATAACCGAAGCGTGCAGATGGTGTATACGCGAGAGTGTGAGGTGAATGAAGGGTTGTGGATGGAAGAAGGAGAAGCCCAGGTGGTTCTTCTCCAGCGAGGCTAAGAAGAAAAGGGGCGGAGCGGAGGGAGGTCCTGGAGAAGGGAGAGGGTGGTCGAGAGTGTTGGTGAAAATGAGGGATGGGTGGCGGAGCTCATAAGGTGGTCAGGCGACGGTGAGGATGGATGTTGGCAGCGAGAGAATTATTAAAAATAAGAAGAAAATAAGAAAGGCAAACCTGGAGGATTTGTGAGGAAGAAGGCGAACGGAGTGGCCTGGGCTAAGGTCCTTAAGGACTTTAGGTCTTCGCACATCGAGGTCGCCCGACCTCGGAGCTCGTACCATCTCCAAGGAGACAGAGCGTACATGGCATTCTACCATGGATCGCACCTGAGATGTGCAGCCGTTGTCGCCTCGACATGCTGCCCTTCGCTGTCACAGGAGGGCGGAGGAAGTTGGGCCGCATCCCCGCGAGTGGTGGATACCATGTGACAGGAGCATGGTAGATGATTTATAGGAGGAGGTCTTCGGTCGTTATGGTGGTAACGAGGGGACTTGGAGTAGTTTGTGAGAGGCGTTAGAGCGAGGGGTGAGGTCATTGATGGGTGCGTGAGAAAGGTGGAGGTAACAACTATGGAGGGGGAGCATTAGGTTGTGCGTAGGTGGTCTGAGCTGGGAGATATAATTGGAAGGGGCAGGGGTATCGCATGGCATAACGCCAGGGGAAGGAGGCACTGGGGGTAGATGACAAGCGAGGACTGTTGGATCGAGTGATCCAACAGTTGGGATTGGAGCGCACACGAAGGGTTTAGATCGGGTCGATGGATCTGATCAAGTGGTTGCGGGGTGATGAGTCGCAAAATCGGCCCTTTAAGAGTGCGAAATTAAGACTCGGAATTGTCGTAGCAGTCGGGCCGATTCAGGGTCATAAAAAAGATCATCTCATTTAAACATGTATATGATAGATCAAAATGAGATGATCTTAATTTTTTTTACTTGGCAAGAAACCAAGGTCGAACTCAGGGACACGAGCCTTTCTCATATTAATCAGATTTCTTGTCTATTTAGCTAAGTGTTGAGTTAAGGACATATAGGTCAAATTATGCAAGGAGACAACAATGCATTAAAAATAAACATGCATTTTTTATAAATTTTTATCATGCAAATAAATGCTATGTAATGCAATGAAAATATGCCCTAGGTAAAAATAATGAGCAAAATTAATCAAGAGTAAATTTCAAGTTTAATTGAAGAGGCAGATATGATGAACACTTTTAAGCAAGGCATCAGTTCAAGCTCGAATAGACACAATGCTACTGCATAATACATAAAAATTCATTGTGTCCAAAACAACAACTCAAATGCCATTAGAAAGATCATCAAACCAGCTTTAAAACGAAACTGAAATCATCTCAATCGGATAAACGTAGCTCAAGATATGCATAAAAGAAGCCAGGGGCATAAGTGCAATAAAACATAAAAAAGATAACTACAAATAGGTCCTGGGAGGAACTAAAATATAAATACGTAAAAGAACGGGACCTTCCCTGTAAAATTCCCACTGTTCACGCACGCTGCACGTGATCCAGGGACCTATCTGCAAATTGAAGAAGACGGCGGGGGCTTTCTGCAATTTGCCCAGAAGGCACGAGCTGTGCACGTGCTATCTCCATGCTCGGATCGATCTTAGGCTCAGGGGAGGCTCGGCTGCTTCGGCTAGGCTTGGACGTAGGCTCGGGCTCGCTGCAGGCTCGGATGTGGTTCGACAACTCCAAACCTCGAGGGTCGGATATAAAGGCTCGGAGGGACCTCAGCGAACACCACGTGGTCGAATGTCAGCCATTGGATCGTGAGGATCCAATGGTCTCTGGCGATAGGACTCCGGGCTACGTGGCTATATCCACGCCATTGGATGTACCCCAGGAGGGAACATCCAACGGCTGCTGCTGCGTCTTCCTTCCTCATCAGCTGGCGGCGGGTTTGGATCTCCGGCGAGGTAGCTATGGCTCCGCCGCTCGCTCCTGGCTTCGGTGGACTTCCCTCGAGCTCAAAGACACGTTGTCGATGAAGCGAGGAACTCGGGGAAGGTCCAGGAGACGCTGGCATTGTTCATAGGAGCTCGGATGACAGCTGCGGTGTCGATGAAGTCAGCTCCGACCAGACTCCGGCCATTGATCAGATTAGCGACCTGCAACGTTAGAATGATAGCCGAAGCAGAGATGCGAGGTGACTGTGCGTGGTGAGGTGGAATGGAAGCTCTTGTGGGGTGAGAACGCGAGATCTTAGTGCTCCTCCACCGTGGGTGGCGGAGGAGATGGGTCGAGGGTGGTCTGAGGTATGGAGGAAGGGAGAATATGATCGGAAAGATGCGTGAAAATGGGGGATGTGCAACGAAGCTAGGAAGAGGTTCAATGGAGCGAGAGGACAGCCGGAGAGGCCTAATTAACTCTAAGAAATCGAATAAAAAGACAAAGGAAGATCGGAGGGACTTACCTGGTCGGAAGCGGAGCGGAGGGCTTGGGCTGGGGCTCGAATCGAGCCTCGGGTCGTCGCTGGACACGAACAGCCGGTCCGTGCAGCTCGAGCGGTCGCTAGGGTGCCGCAGCTCTGCCTTGTTCGGCGGAGGGTCTCACCAGGGAGCTCGTCGTCTTCGCTCAATCTGGCCACCTCCCCCTGTCACTGGGAGGTGGCGGAGGGCTGGGCGAGCCCCCATGTAAAGGTGGACAACGACGACAGGAGGAGGAGGCGACGTATTTGAAGACGACGGTGGCGGATCTGGTTGGTGGAGACGTGGTTTGTATGGTGATCGTGGGACGACTGGAAGGGTGTCGTGGGTCTTGGAGGAGTGCGCGAGGGTGGTGGATGACTGGGGAAGATCGAGAGGCGGTTGGAGAGGTGCGAGGTCGACTGGAGTGGCGGAGAAAATGGGAAGGGGGAAAGTGCTGTGCGATGTGGAGAATGTGGGGAAGAAAGGTCGCCTGGAGGTTGACGATGATGGATGGTCATTGGATCGGAAGATCCAACGGCCGACGTTTGGGCGCTGACGAGAGGATAGGATTGAATCTTGCGGCGATGCGATCGATGGGCCTTGAAGCACCACATGTCGAGCTGTGGAGAGAGCGCTGGCAGACGGTTTAGATTAGAATCTATAGTCGATCGAAGGGCTGGGGATCGTCAAAGTAAGGAGCGGTTGCGATGGAGAATTGAGGGCGCGATCAAATGATCTTCAATCCACCACGTGTCGTGCTCTGCGCTCGGCGCTGACGAGCGGTGATGATCAAGGGGCGGGGAAGATCAATGGCTGAGGATTGAGGCGCAAGAGGAGAAGGCAGAACCATTGGATCAAGTGAAGATCCAACGGCCCAGGTCAAGGGCGGATGAGACAAGAGAGGCGGGGCCACGTGGCGCTCCCAGAATGGGCCACGTGGCCCAATCACTTTATTCAGATCTTCAAGTTGAAATATGAAGGTCAAGATGGCCGAATTTGAGAAAACTCAAAACATGAAAGTTGTAGATCTTGATGAGATCTACAAGTTTCATGTTGACCAAAACTGGAGATGAAATCAAACAAAGGCCCGAAATATTTTTGATGGTATTTTTAAGTCTAAACATACCACGAATTTTTATTTTGTCATTTTTTTGTGGTTTTTAATTTAATAGAGACTCTGATAATTACAGGACATTATCAGGGTTTTATTGCCAAAACTTTAAGCAAGGGGGTTAATTATAGAAAATAAAGATGATGAAACTGAGTTTCATCACGGGGCACGCGGAGAAGAACGATGTGGATAGGGTTAGGAGCAAGATCTGATGGTTGGGAAAGGATGGGCCACGTGGAGGACAAAAGACCGTTGGATCAATGGTGATCCTAGGGTTGAGATGAGGGCAGGCAATAGCATCAGAGATTAATTCAAAGGATAGATCTGATGGTTGGGAGGAGATGGGAGATGGGCGACTGTGATTGAGGCGAGGAGAAGGTTATCCAAGGGCAGAGAACAAGGCCAGGTAGCGAAGAGAGGTGCGGCCACGTGGGCGGCCCAGAGGGCGCCATGTGGCCGCTCCAGAAGATTCAAAAATAATAAAAAATAAAGAAAATTCAAAAAGAAATAGTAGTAGACTGAATTAGGAAAAAATCAAAACATGAAAGTAGTAGATGTCAATGAGATCTACAAGTTTTGTGTCGGTCAAAAAGCCAAAAGAAGTCATTTGTACAAAAGTAAATTTTTGCAAACATTTTTAATGGGTAAAAACACTGTGTTTTGTGGTTTTGATATTTTTTTGTATTTTCAATTTCTTTTAAAAGCCAAGATAAATATAGACAATATTTAACCTAATTTTTAGGGATTTCTTAATAAAAAATAAAGAGAAAGGATTGGTAATTAAATACAATAAATTAGGGTTAGAAAATATAGGTTAATTATAAAAAAGATTATTCACAATATAATACAGGTTAACATTAATGATTTAATTGTGATTTTTATTGAATTGTTTAAGCAAGAAGAATAATAAATAGATTTTAACATGATGTATCCGAGATTCATCATACCCTTATACTTAAACTATGCTCGTCCTTGAGCATCTAAAGAATGAATGAGTTGGATTAATTCCTGATAGTGCATGTGGATTTTCAAGGCTCAATTCATCAAAGAACCTCAATATGAGTGATCCTAAAATTCTGAGCTCAACCATACTCTAGTCAAAAGAAATACAACATCTCTAATTATTAGAGTCTCTATTTGTACATAAAATATAAGGATATGAAGACTAGTGTATTGCAATCTAAGGCCAGGAGACTCTCCTTTAGACCTAAAGGAATAAGTTGGTTCTTGCTTCAGTCAACCATCTCATTAGTTTGTCAGACTTGAAAGTATAGATGGATGGCAAGATGATGGAGGGCATAGGATTGTGTCTATTTTTCTCTCCCTCACATGGGAACAAGGGGCCTCTCAAGTGACATATTACTCAACACATGTATATTTTTATTTTATTTATCAATGTTTCTGGCAAGAGAATTCGGAGTCGTCTGCACTTGCTTTTCTAGGAGTACATCAGGGTGTATCTCTGTTGAGTATCTAAGATGCCTTCAACACCCAGAGTTGTATCACTATACGATGCATAGCCCTTTTATGGTGCTAGCCCGACTCCTTGGTCCTAATAGCGTTTGGTCCAAGTGGACACTTTGAAATGGTTGAGAGCGCTCGCCTTTGGTGGAAGCTCTTTTAAATTTATAACTATAAGGATAGAGCTTTTCTTTGTATGAGAGAAGTTCTCTCGAATTTCATTTCATTATTTGGCTAGCTCCACTGCTTTTACCAAGAGTTGGCGCACACTGATCAACAATTATTTAGGTTTCATCACACCCTGGCACATAAGTAAATATCAAACGATAGCATGCGAACTTGTTCACATACTGGCTAGGGTTTTGCTGGCAATCATGTTTCTTGAAGCCTTCATTGACTTTATCTCATCCTCAAGCATCATTAAATCAGATCTAAACTCAAATCTCCAATCCTAGTTCCTCAAGTGATAACTCAACTCATCTCATCAATCATGCAGTTGTGAAAGTGATGTGATGATCATATTCTTTAGAAGGTATAGATGAAGAGTGCAATATAATGCTCAAATCTTTCAAACTAGGGAAGTGTTAATATTTAAGTCTTAAAATTCTAATGACTAAGGCATGTTAACTCAGTCTCTCAAGATCTCAAAAATCAAGTGTCCTTAAATTATTAAGCCTTGAGTGATAGTGAATGTGTAAGGAATACACAACTCCTTGGTTAGTGAATTTTGTGATTTTTATCTTTTGCAATTTTTTATGAATTTTAATTTTTCATTCATTTTTTAAATTCTTCAGAGAGATAATGATTGGACAAGCTCATATGAATAGTCGCATCTACTTCCAACCAATATGGGTGTAAGCATGGACTGTTAGACGACTACCCATGTTACTTGAGGATGGAGCCATAGACAGTTTACTCTAAACCACCTACTCTGCTAAGGGAGACCGAAGTTCCCTCATTGAAAAGTAGCTACTCATTTTTAAGCCTAGTAGTCAGAGCCTCTACAAAGAAAATTTTTAATTTTTCAGATTTTTATGGAGAATTTTGAAAAAGGTTAATCTTATTTACAAAAAGTTAATCCCTCAATTTTTAAAAAGATTTTTAAAAATGTCAAAAATCAGTTCATGAGCATACCTAACTCAAAAAGTTTTCAAAAAGAATTTTAACATACGAGCTATAGCTAAAGTATATATATAGCAATATACAATATACCCCCCTATACTTGACCTTTGCTATGTCCTTATAACACAAATGATATGAAGTCACAGGTCTGGTTAGATATAAGAAGATATAGTGGAACTGACTCAGAAGGCCCCCCTATACTTAGGTCAAAAATGACCTAAGTATACGAAGACAGATGGAGGGAAGGTTGATAGAGTCGGGTCCCCCTTATACTTAGGCTAAAAATAGCCTAAGTAATAGATCTGGAATTTGGGTTGGGGGCCCATGACATTTAGGGTTAGAGGGGACAAGAGTGTGAATTTTTACAGACGAATAGAAGGATATGGAGGGGGGGGGTATATGCACTGTGATGGATGTGCGGGGGAGAGGGGTGTGTGTGAATATACAGAGATGGAAGGATGATGGGGGGGGAGTGAATATACAGGGACATGTATGTGTGTGTGTGGGGGGGGGGGTAGATCATCGAGTGACCTACTTCTTTTTTTCTTTCTTTTTTCCCTCTTTTTTTACAAATGAGAGTCCTCAAAAGAAGACCGCTAAAAACGCACATGATACATTTTTACCAACAAAAATGCATGAAAATCTTCCTTGAATCCTTCTTGACTTTCTTTTGCGGCTCCTCGCAGCAGGAGCTCTCAACTCCGCACATCCATGCAGATCGAGCATCCTCGATCTCCATGGGCACTGACACAAAAGAATAGTGTCAGCAAAATATCAAGAAATTTAATCATGAAATGATGCAAAAACAACACGATTAAAAGATCTAAAAATTTGAAAATATTCACATAAAAATAATACAATAAAATTCAACAAATAAATGAAGATGAGTCGTATCCCCGGCAACATTTCCATTTGATGAACCATATTTTCACCACATTATTGGTCGTCTTTTTTTGTAGTATAGGTGGTAAAATTGGTTCAACAAAAATCACACTTTCGAATATGTGGAAGTTAATTTACTTGGCAAGTATATCAAGGTCGAACACATGGACACGAGCCTCTTCGTTTGTTTATAGAATTTTATTGTTTAATTAATGAGTGAGTATTTTCTAGTTCTAGATCATCAAGCAGATATGGCATGCAAATTTATATGTAGATAAAATAATGCAAACACAATGGAAGGAAATGATGCATGTATTTTTGTTGGATTTTAAGATGCGATTAAAAGATGATGCATGTACACAATTAATGTGATGCAAATAGGTATGCAAGATACAATGTACAAATATGCCCTGAATTAGCTAATTGTTGAGCAATGGAATAAGGATCAGTTTCATAGTCGAATTTAGCATTAAAGATGATCCATGGCATTTAAATAAAAGAGCAGTAGACACTGAGCATGTAAGAATATAGCCTTTTAATTAAGTGTCAAAACATAAAATTATCAATGCCATTTGATAGAGGGTAAGACAAGCATCAAAATGAAATTGAAATAATTCAATTTGGACTCAATAAGTTGAATAAGCTATGACCCTCTTTAGATCGTTCTGTAATATTCCAGTGGTTGCCGCAAGGAATGACGTCAGGGATCCTGCAGAAGTAATAACAATCAAAGCCGTGGGTGGGTATTCAAATAAAGGGGAGCACCTTGCTATCATGAAAACGCCAGCTGTTACCATAGTAGCTGCATGAATCGGGGTTCCATATCTCAAATGAAAGATAGTCAGGCAGTGCAGTTTGCGGGCTTGGTGACGGATGAGATATTCTCTTTGCCCTAGCTTTTCTTCTCTAAAGATAGCTGACCAGTGAGCGCTAAGCTTTTCGTAGTCGACTTCTTTTGCATAACTTTCCATAGATAGAATAAGAAAGAGCTTCAGATGCTCAAGATATGAAAGAAACAATGCGAGTGGCATAAATGTAATAAAATACATGAAAATAAAATGATAAATATCACAAATAGGCTCCTGGAGGGACCTACAATTTGTCCTGGTTCCTTGCCATGCACGTGAGGGGCTGGGTTATTTACAGATGAAGTCCCAACCTCCTTCATAATTACAGAATAGTCCCTATGAGCATGCTTCACGTGCGTGCCTAGACAAATTGTAGAGGAGCCCCCGTCGGGTTTTCATATGAATAGTAGGTCCCTGGAGGGACCTAAAATGATAAATATCACAAATAAGCCCCCTAAAGGGGGCGTGGGTATCGCATGGCATAACACCAGGGGGAAGAAGGCGATGTGGGTAGACGACAAGCAGGGACCATTGGATCGAGTGATACAACAGTTAGGATTGAAGCGCACGTGAAGGGTTTGGATCAGGTTGATGGATCTGATCAACTGGTTACGGGGCACACATAGATGAACGGTGTGGATAGGGTTAGGAGTGAGATCTGATGGTTGGGAAAGGATGGACCACGTAGAGGACAGAGGACCATTGGATCAATGGTAATCCTAGGGTCAAGATGAGGGCGGACAAGAGTGATTGAGATTAATTCAAAGGAAATCTGATGGCTGGGAGGAGATGGGAGATAGACGACTGTGATTGAGGTGGGGAGAAGGTGATCCAAGGGCAGAGAACATGGTCGGGTGGCGAAGAGAGGAGAGACCATGTGGGCAGCCCAGAGGGCGCCACGTGGCCGCTCCAGAAAATTCAAAAATAATAAAAATAAAAAAGTTTTGATAAGAAATAGTAGGAGGTTGAATTAGGAAAAAGTGAAAACATGAAAGTTATAGATTTGGATGAGATCTACAAGTTTCATGTTGGTCAGAAAGCCAAAAGAAGTCATTTGTACAAAAGTAAATTTTTACAAGCATTTTTAATGGGAAAAACACTGTGTTTGTGGTTTTTATATTTTTTGTATTTTTAATTTCTTTTAAAAGCCAATGTAAATATAGACAATATTTAACCTAATTTTTAGGGATTTTTTTATAAAAATAAAGAAAATGGTTAGTAATTAAATACAATAAATTAGGGTTAGAAAATATATGTTAATTATACATAGATTATTCATAATATAATACAAATTAACATTAGTGATTTAGTTGTGATTTTCATTGAATTATTTAAGCAAGGAGAATAATAAATAGTTTTTAACATGATGTATCCGAGATTCATCATATCCCTATACTTAAACTATGCTCATCCTCGAGCATCTAAAGAATGGAGAAGTCGAACTAATTTCTAATAGTGCATGTGGATTTCCAAGGCCTACTTCGTTGAAGACCCTCAATTTGAGTGATCCAAAAATTCTGGGCTCAACCATGCTCTAGTCAAAAGGAATCCAGCTTCTCTAATTATCAGACTCTCTGTTTGTACATAAAATATAAGGATATGAAGATTAGTGTACTGCAATCATGAGAGTCGAGTCGAGGATATCACTCAAGGTTCCAGTCCAGGAGACTCTCCTCTAGACCTAATCCTCAACACTAGGGAATAAGTCGGTTCTTGCTTCAGTCAACCGTCTCATTTAGTTTATCAAACTTCAAAGTGTAGATGGATAGCCATGTGATGGAGGACATATGATTGTGTCTATTTTTCTCTCCCTCACATTAGAACAAGGGGCCTCTCGAGTGCCTTATTACTCAACACATGTATTTTTTTATTTTGTTGATCAATGTTTCCGTCAAGAGAATTCGAAGTCGTCTGCACTTGTTTTTCCTGGTAGTACACCGGGGTGTGTCTCTTTTGAGTATCTAATATACCTTTGACACCCATACTTGTATCACTATACGATGCAGAGCCCTTTTTTGGTGCTAGCCCGACTCCTTGGTTCTAATAGCGTTTGGTCCAATTGGACACTTTGAAATGGTTGGGAGCACTCACCTTTAGTGGAAGCTTTTTTGAATTTGTAATTGTAATGATAGAGCTTTTTTTTGTATGAGAGAACTTTTCTCGAATCTCATTTCATTGTTTAGCTAGCTCCATTGCTTTTGCCAAGAGTTGGCCTACACAGATCATTAATTATTTAGGTTTCATCACACCCTGGCACATAGGTAAATATCAAACTATTGCATTCGAACTTGTTCACATATTGTCTAGGGTTTAGTTAACACCCAGGTTTCTTGAAGCCTTCATTGACTTTATCCCATCCTCGAGCATCATTAAATCGGATCTAAACCCAAACAGAGACCTACTTTTTCTTTCTTTCCTTTTTCCCCTTTTTTTACACATATGAGTCCTCAAATGAAGGCCACTAAAAATGCACAATATACTTTTTTACCAACAAAAATGCATGAAAATCTTCCTTGAATCCTTCTCGATTTTCTTTTGCAGCTACTCGTAGCGGGAGCTCCCAACTCAATGCCTCCATGTAGATCGAGCATCCTCGATCCCCATGGTCCCTACCACAAAAGAATACTGTAAGAAAAATATCAAGAAATTTAATCATGAAATGATACAAAAATAACACGATAAAAGACCTAAAATTTTGAAAATATTCACATCAAATATAATAAAATTCAACAAATAAATAAAGATGAGTCGTGTCCCCGGCAATGACACCATTTGATGAACTGCATTTTTACTGCATTATTGGGTGTCTTTTTTCGTAGTATAGGTGGTGAAAATGGTTCAGAAAAAACCATACTTTTGAATTTGTGGAAGTTAATTTACTTGGCAAGTATATCAAGGTCGAAGACAGGGACAAAGCCTCTTCATCTGTTTATCGAATTTTATTGTTTAATTAATGAGTAAGTATTTTCTAGTCTAGGTCTTAATGCAGATATGACATGCAAAACGATATTCATATAAAATAATGCAAACACAGTGGAAGGAAATGAGGCATGTATTTTTGTTGGATTTTAAGATGCAATTAAAAGATGATGCACATACACAATTAATGCGATGTAAATAAGTATGCACAACAAAATGTACAAATATGCCCCGAATTAGCTAATTATTGAGCAATGGAATAAGGATCGGTGTCGGAGTTGAATTTAACATTAAAGAAGGTTAATGACATTTAAATAAAAAGAGGAGACACTAAGCATGTAAGAATATGGACTTTTTAATTAAGTGTCAAAACATGAAGTTACTAATTCCATTAGATAAAGGGTAAAACAAGCATCAAAATGAAACTGAAATCATTCAATTTAGACTTAATATGCTCGAGATATGAAAGCAACAGTGCGAGGGGCATAAATGTAATAAAATACATGAAAATAAAATGATAAATATCACAAATAGGCCCCTGGAGGGACCTATTTGCAATTTAGCAAAATTGGCTGGGCTTTAATATAATTTTTCCTCATAGCATAGTGCCATTATGTAAATATGAAAACCCAGTGGGGCTCCTCAACAATTTGTCCAGGCGCGCACATGAAGTACGTGCTTAGGGACTTTTTTTGTAATTATGAAGGTGGTAGGGGGTTCATCCGTAAATAACCCAACCCCTCACGTGGCTCGAAAAGCGGGTAGGCTCGGGCGATATGTGGCGGTTGATGGAGGTTCGGCTAGTGGCTCAGATCTCCATGGCTGCAGGGTTGGTGGGTGCTACGTGGCTTCATCAGGGGTTGTTGGATGGCCGTTGCAGAGGCACCACCAACGACACCTGCACTTCGTCTCCGCCGGAGGAGCGACGACTGAGGAATCTCCATTTCATCAGCTTTATTCTATCATTTTGACCTTAAAAATCCTAACTAATGTATGTAAATACCTTTAATTTCTACAAATTAGCCTTCATTCTTTGTTGTATAAATATTATATAAAATGATGTTTTTAATGCTAATATTATTTAATGAAGAAAAGAAAAGAAAAGAAAATGAATAAAATACCAAAAGGTATTTTATGACCATAAACTCCGAGATCTAGGAATCTTGATGACTAGGTCCACACAGAATAAAGTAGGGGGAGATAAGGACCAAAAATTCCAATATAAATCCCATTCTTTAATTCACCATTTATTTATTTTGGGACCTATTTTATTTTCCATCTTATACATCAAATAAAGAAACTTTGTACACGAAAGTTGTTGATAATAATATATTGAAAAATACAAAATTGATTTCATACAAAAATAATAAACAATGTACAAATTATACTCTGAATAAGAGTCCAAAATCCCAATTTCCCAGACCTATATCTCTCAAATAAAAACTCAAAATATATCAAAATCATCTATAATTATATATAACTTTTAATAAGCTATTTAATGAAGGTGGTTTCATATTTTTGGAGTTAATGTGTAAAAGTTAGGTTTTAGACCCTATTGTATAATATACCCGAATAAAATGTTCATTTTATTTATTCTTTATTATTTTTATAATTTTATATTGTTTATAATTTTGTAAATATTATTTATAACATATGTACATATTAAAACTAGAATGAAATAATAAAAAAACATTAAAATAAAATAAAATACAAAAATACATAGATGAATATACAATATACATACCTATATACTATACACCCATATTTATTTAAGCATAGATAATATATCAGAAAATTATAATAAAAATATATTTAAGTATATAAAAATAAGTCATAAATATATACAATAAGAAAATAAAATAACAAAATCAAAATTACAAAATAAAAATAAAAGACCTAAAACATGGATAAATATACCTATAAATGAAACCCTAAAAAGTGTCTCATAATAAAACATCTCAAAAAAATAAATAAAAATCATAATAAAATACTTTAATAAAATAACAAACATTTTTTATTTTATAATCTTAATTTAATAAAACCGTTTGCTATTTATTAACTAATTTATAAATAGTTTCAGGAGGGGTTTTCCTGATAGGTCCACGTGGACCAATCAGGTGGATCTGTCAGTTGACCTCGGTCAACTGACTGACCCTCGCCCTGTACCCTGTCAGATATGCCTTTGACCCTACCTTCTTCGATTTTTGTGCTTGATCCAAGCACCCTTTTGGAACGATTCCTCTAGGACTTTTTCTCCTTGATTATCCACCTATCACACCTGATCATTATCTCGAGGAATGGATCACTGTTGCAAGTTGCACCCCTCGTTCTTGGACCCCGATCCACCACCTGTATATAATATATCCCCCTTTCAAATTTTTTATTTTAATCATTCTTCCTCCACTTTCTACCCGAACCCTAACCCTCGATCGAACTCGATGACAACGACTTTCTCTAGGGCATCTTCACGGTTTGATTTGGTGAAGAATCAAAGCGGTTCGCTGCTCCACCGCCGTGCTCCACCATAGCTCAGCTCTTGGTGTACACGGCCAATGAGATTCTATTTGCTTAGCCTTTTTGATCCCTTAACATAGCCTTAACGTCGATCTTTTCTTGTTTGCGCTTGATTTTTTCTGGTTTCACTGATTTTCCACATTTCACCCTCGTCGGAGCTCTAGCTCCGCCACCGCATACCAACCACTTCAGACCCGCTTCGCCCTATCCTTCACCGTCATCATCTCCCCCTTTGTCTGCTTATCAACCGACATACCCTCATCCCCCTTGTGCACACACTGCACGAGAGACCCAATCCACCACCTCCGCCACTCGTCGGAGGATCGGCAGAACATGCTCCCTCCACCCATTTTGCCACTGGAGTCTTTCTTGGCTCCGCATTTTTACCGTTGTCTGACCCTGCAGGAGTAAGCAATGGAGGAGCGTCTTCGAGGCTCATCGAAGCTCAGGGACGCCACCAAGCTTCTGGGCTCCGTCATATCGATCCAGACCATCTCGCACCTTTTTAACCCCTTCCACCTGTGCGGGTGGACCCCAACAACCTTTTGGGAGTATCAGAAGCCCGAGAGACCGCCGAAGCAATGAGGTTTTGCGGATCGAAACAAAGAGGGGTGGTTGTTCTTCCCTGTTCCTCGTGGGAAGCAACGGCCATCGGATTGAGGCTCGCCCCCAGTTTGGATCTCCGTTGTTGGATGCACCGCGTGCTATCCTTTCGATCTTGATCTGAAGTCTAATATGGAGCGTCCAACCGAATCATCATCGACACACGAAAAGGCTATACACGAGAAGTGGGCGCATATGCGTCGTTGGATCACGCTTTGGGGGGGGGTATTTTGCATTTCTTTCCCCATAGCTTTTTGTATTTATTATATAGTTCATAATATTTCATTTGTCGTTATTATAATTTTGTAATAATTGCATCAAGACCCCCGAACTATCTGTATTTGAAACTAAGTCCAATCTACGTCACACCACGTGTTGTCACACGTGAGATGGCATTTTTGCAGTCATACCCTTGTGGGTATGTGTACTTTGTTTCAATCCAAAAACTTTTTGTTCATACTAATAACTTTGTGAAAATTGCAACTTGGTCCTACCATTTATTTTATTTATGTTTATGCTCTTGCTAGGTTGTAGTTTCTTTTTATGGTTTCTCATTTATTTAAAATAGCTATTGTGCTCCAAAAAATCACAAAAAAGGAATAGATGCCTGATATATCATAGATCCATGCCATATTATTGGATTTCGATTTTAAGTAATTTTCCTATTTTATAAAAATCGAAAATAACACAAATATTCCTGATTTAGAGTATAAAACCCATAAAAATTATAAAATATTTTTGAAAAATTCCAAAAAAAATATATTTTATGTTTATTTAGTTATTTTCTAACTTTAGAGATTAAAATCTTTAAAAATAAAAAGGAAATGTATAAAATTAAAAAATCCCTAAAATACTTTATAAAAATATAAAAATTCTTAAAAATTCTAAAAATATTATTTTCTATTTTATAATTTTATTTATATTATCATCTACATATTAAAATTAGTTTAAAGAATTGGACCTATTTTTCTATTTTTCCTCTTCATTTCAATTTCAGCTATTTACTTAATCCATGACTTAGGGTATTTTTGACTTTGAAAATCCATACAAAAATTAGCAAAATTCCTTAGAAAAATAAAAAAATAGTAAAAATTATTTAAAATCCAAAAAACATTTCATTATATGTATTTTGACTATTTTTATAAGTATATATATTTATAGTATTCTATTATATATATAGTCTTATATATATATCCTATACTAGATATTTAAAAGAAAAAGAAATATAAAAATTTGAAAACATAAAAAAGAAAACATAAAAATATAGAATTAAAAACAAAATATAAAAATATAAAACAAAAATAAAAATAAATACAAAATAAAAACCCCACCAAAACCAAAGTTTGGCTAAGTGCTGAGAGATAAATTGGGCTTGATTTTCTATCTTGAATTGCTTTACACCATTTTTTCCTGAGTTCGACCTCTACTTGCTTATCATTATACATCTTTAGTAGGGTATAATAAATTTTTATTCACAATATTTGCTTGATTTGATTATTGTGTGGGTTAATTGTTGAAATAGCAGAGAAATTTGAGTAGTCGCCTTAGCGACAAGTGAAGCTGATTTGTCAGCTCATTTTAGCGACTCTTATTTTTCTGCTTTTGAAATGGCACCGTTATCAGGGAGCATCGGTTCATAGAGTAGTTTTCTGTCTCTTACATTGCTTAGTCATTCCCACATTTCTTGGTTTCTATTCGATTATCAATTTTGAAATGTCTGACATCTCTTCTTTTGTCTTCTCGTGAGAGACCACGGACCGAGGAGGATCGCTTAGATGATTGTACGCAGCCTTGGGATGAGGAGTTGGCTATTCTGACCTAGCTGGCAGGAGGAGCTAGAGAGAGGGGACAATAGCTTAGGCATTTTATTTTTGTGAGAGAGAGACTCTTATTTTTTAATCATTAATTTGCAATAATACATGTACATTGGACTTGGACACTCGGGCCCAATTTCCAAGTGTTTGTTCACTTAGGGGCTCACCGCATTTTCCGTGTTTTCCATCACCTTATTTCATTTTGTTTCTCGTGATTTGTGCTTTTCGCCTTGGTTTTTGTTTTGTGGAATGAGTCCTTAGTCTTTAGGCTTGCTTAATCATGTAAACTAAGGCCAAACACCTAATTATCTTTGCATGCACCTATAGTCTTCGCTCTGGACTTAGTATAATTAATTGTTGAACACATAGTCTTGAAAAAACGCACCGCGAGAGCACTCCATACAATGCTTGCAGGACCCATTGTGGTGGACACCGAGAAGGCTCCAAGACTGGATTCTAGGCTTCTATCTTGGTGTTTAGCATTTGGTTCTTCACATGTAGAAATTGCCTATTTAGGACGATTTCCGTGTGCATATTGGCATATAGTATAGGTTTACAAATTCTTGCTTTGCATTCTACATGGAGAGAGCTAGAAAGCACTGTAAGTCTTCTTACTGAGCATTCATCATCTAGTCTCTAAGGTGAGATTTCCATCTTAGTGTCACCTTGCATTGCTTTTCCGATATCTCTCTCTATTTTCGGATCAGTTAGGAATCAAAGAAAATACAAAAAATGTTAGGTGCTTGTGTTGAATCTACTCAAAGCAAGTGACAACACAAAAAAAATTAAAAAAGGAGACTGCTAAAAATACTTGACCTAAATAAAATTGATTAATTAGACTTATTGCCTTGGGTGAGCAAAGCCCTCATTTGTTTTCAGGTTGCATTGGAAGGTCTCCTTCCCAATAAGAGAGCATTATCGTTATGAATAGAGCCCGAAACCTAGTATGTGTCTGCCTTGTGTATCGCTTGGATTTCAAGTATTGGCGCTTCTATCGTACGTGGATGAGTAGTGCTTGGCCCGTGACGATGTTCTCTATTGTGTAGAGCATCAGCCTTGTCCGAAGTATTGAGCTTAGGCCATGCCTTCATGGGGGTGTATGTCTCATCGTCTTGTGTCCTAGTAGGTCCTTGCGCACTCACGGGTGATTCCGTTGCGAGCAAGGTCCGAAGTAGCGGTTTTGCCTATCAGCTTACTCCCTCTATTTCTTTGGCTGAGTAGGGATCCGGGAAGGGTTACCAGGACCTTAAAAAGTGTAGACTACAGGTTACGAAGGAGGAGGATAAGTACTAGATACTTTTCTAGCAGTACTCTCTCTCCTATAGGTGTAGCACTCTAAGGACTCGTTCAAAGATAAATTGCCTGAAAATCAAATCTAAAACTTACGAAGATAATTGTCAAACCTTCACGGCTTCACGGGTCGAGTTGGTGAATCCATGGTTTTAAGGATTGATTGATTAGTCTTATTAAGGTCAAAATCAAAAACATCGCGCACTCATGCAATTTTGCTCTCCTTCTCTTTGACCCTTGCTAATTGTGAGCCTTCTACTGTTTTACACTCCTTTTATTCCTTGTTTGCCTCTGTGCTCTTCATCCATCATCTATGTCTTTTGACCATCTCAAGATGTCGTCACACATTTGGTTTAGTTGATACTCCGCTGATGCCCACATCGATTCCGTGTCATTGACAACCCCAATAATGTGGGGTGATCTCCATGAAGTCAGTTCGGATCTTGCGAACTTCTCCTTGGATTCCTCGATCCTCTCTTCTTTCAATACTTGCCTTTCTCTAATAAATCCGCTGTTCGGGAGGAGCTCGCAGCCCAAGCTTGCTCTTCCTCTCCAAATAAATCGGGATTACTCTTGTTCCAGAATCAACCCCTAGTGGATGGAGATCGATTTCAGTCAATATCCTATGCTCCATTTACAACAATCTGGGATTGACCTTAATTCCGGATTCATCTCAGCAATTAGTGTTCAGATTGAGACTGATCAAGGTTTACTCCATCATGCAGATCATAAACTCAATCATGAGTGAGAGGTTCAAGCCGGTTCAGAGATGGCTCCTACAGGAAGAGGGAAGGAACCGCAACCCCAACCAGCCGAGCAGGAAGATCAAGGGGAAGGGCGGTACACCATACCGAATGAAGTCAACGGTCAGCTGCTCGCTTCAATACATGCCGTCCAACAACAGCTGACCAATCAGGTCTAGCCCAGACTTCCTTCCAAGAGATGCTGAACAATTTGAGGAGGATGACCGATGAGAGATATGCGAGGAGGGAGGATGAACCAAACATGGAGAATGAGATTAACCAAGGAGGTGCAGGAGATGCCTTTTCTGTGGGTAGACCCCGTTACGAGATATGGGAGGCAGGACCACTACCATCGAAGCCAACTCTGAAGGAAACTTACAACCCTGTGGCAGGTCGAGTCACCGAGTGGATCCATATTCCACCAATACATGCCCATTTTGAGCTGAAGCCACAATTCCTGTCTATGCTTACCACCTTCCACGGGAACAAAACTGAGGAACCATACATCCACCTGAAAGAAATTGGCCGCATCTGTGCCACAACACATTACCCTAATACCCCTCCGGGGGTGATCAAGATGACTGCTTTTCCTTTCAGCTTCTAAGATAAGGCCATGTATTGGGTCGATCATTTTGTAAAAGTGGTGACGACCTGGGAGGAGTTGAAATTAGCATTCCTCCATAAATTTTACCCTCTCGGCTGCCTGAATCAGATGCACGCCCGCATGTCCAACTGCTGTCAACAACCCCACGAGACGATACATGAGGCGTGGGAGAGATTCAAGGAGTTACAGGAAAAGTGTCCCCACCATGATATCCCAAAGACCAGTCTCGTGCAACATTTCTTTGGTGGGTTGACATTGGAGAGCCAGAGGCTCGTCGATGCTGCTTGTGGTGGATTGTATTTCAACAAGGATGTGGATGTCATCCGAGACATTTTTGAGGAGATAACCGAAGGAGAGGCCGCTCAATCCTCGTCACGTGCATATATGAAGATGCCCGCCCTTAGTCACAAGCCCGTAAATATGGCTACACACAATGAGGACATGGATGAGAACTTCAAACTTAGCATCATAGGGAGCCACCTGTCCAAGGTGGATATCAATGAGAAAAGGTCGCAAGACCTTGAGAAACTTTCCGTCATTGAGAAAACACAGGGTTTGGATAAGCTCGATATGATTTCCCAGCAACTGGAGCAGCTCGTTTGAGCTTTGAATGCCTATACTTGTAACTCTGTGTCCGCCACTGCTGATTCCCCCATTGAGCAGAAGGAGCCGTCATCGATAAGCATCCTCACTGAGTCTCTCGCAACCCTAACATGTCCGGTAAGTATATTACGTGCAGGTTTTGGAGCAGCCCTCGTAGTTCTAGACCCATATGGTTGTATATCAACCCGAGATGTCGTCAGTCTATCTGGAGCAGTTTCCTCCACCTCCGCCGCAGGTTCAAGAGATAAATGGTGTGTGGGAGCATGAAGAGCGATTGACCCATCCTCAGGGACACTCTCAGGGTCAGAACTCGGCCAATCGGTCTCATCACCAATAGCAGTAGGGAGGGAGGAACTTCCAACCCTACCCACCCCATAACGAGCAACCTCAGCAATACGAGAACAACTAGAGGCAAGGTTATCAATAGCAACAGTCCGGCTACTATCATCAGGCCTTTCCTCAGCAGCAGCCGGCTGCACCATATCAAAACTCTTATCCCCCTCAGTAATACTCACAGTACTCTTCTTCCCCTCTTCCTCACCATTTTCCCCAAAGTTACCAGCAACGACTTCCCCCGCACTATCATAATCAGATACCCCAATTGGGAGACTCTTCTGAGGCTGCATCGGTGAATCTGACCCTCGCTTGTTTAGAGCAGCTAGTGAAGAACATGGCTGAGATGACCCAGAAGATCGACGACCTGATGGCTGTCAAAACCGTCATACCAGCCTAGGTCGAGGCTAATCCGAATAATTTCCGACGCAAGGAGCATGTAGTGTGCTATGATCTTCCCAATTCAGGTATAAATGATTTGTTTATATCTAATGATGATACTCTCAGGAGCGGTAAAGCACTGCAACCATCGACAACCATGTAGGGAAGGCATATTTCATCTGACGAGGAATCGTCAGTCCGCCAGCACGAGGGACAAGCAACATTTTTGGAGGAAAACCATCTGCAGAAAAATCACAAAAAAATGAAGAAAATGCAAAAATGCAAAAAAGACAATAGTAGACCCGGTGGAGAACAACCAGCATTCGAGACGCCTGCATGTGCTGTAGAACCTGCATCGGTCTTGAAGGATCTTGTACCTACAGCGAATCCAAAGCCAGTACCTGAAGCCAAGCCTGCGATTTTTGATCCACAATTTATAGATGATTTTACACATTTTTACCATCTACATGTAAACAATGACACGAACAAAACTTTGAATGATACAACTTCAGATTCTGGAAATATTCCTTTTCCAAAAGCAATGAAAAACAAAAAATGAAAAATTTGAAAAATACTTTGTCTGATCCTGCCATTGTAGAAATTATTCCAAATTTGGTCTTGAACATGCCTTTGATGAAATCTCTTGAGTACATGCATGCGGTAAAGAAAGGATTAAAAGATGCATGTACAACTAGGCACATGCCTCATCCTCACAATGCAAGAAGTAAAGGTGGCCAGTCCGAAAAGCATATCCTTACAATGGCCACAGTCAATGCCATCAGCAATCTTCCAGACAAAAAGCCAGATATGGTAGCACCACTCATTCGTTGTCAGATGTTTAACCAAGAGTTTGAATGCACTTTTCTCGATAGCGAGTGTTCTGTCAATTTAATGCTAGTTTCACTGCTCACAGAATTCGGGTTAGGACTGCTCAAACCTACAAAAATGATTATGCAATTCATAGAAAAATCCGTCAAGCAACCTAGGGGCATGTTGGAGGACGTAATCAACCCAGTTCATGGATGAAATTCCCTACCGATTTTGTTGTGCTAGACATGGATGTCTTCACACCTCTCCTCCTCACCCCATCATCCTTGGATGGTCGTTCCTGCGAATAACTAATGCAGAAGTGAATACAACACTGGAGAGATTATGTTCGGCTCCAGAGATAACAAAGTCAAGATAGATACCATGTCCGACGCAAAGCCTACAGATGGAACATCTGCAGTGGGTGTACGGGTGATTGACCATTCCGAAGACTGCGACTTTTTGGCTGAAATTCAAGATATCAACTTATTTATGGAAAATAATGAGATCCATGAATTCCTCTGCCATGAGGAAAGAATGGAGAATGCAGTCGAATTTCCCCTTGCCAATCATGATGAGATTCTTGCTGAATCGCTTGATGACGTTTCTGAGGAGATCTTATACCCTTAAGACCAAGAGCAGATCATTGAAGATTTCTGAAATGAAGAGGATATTTTTGAAAACTTCTGTGAATTTTTGAAGTAATAGGCTGAACAAAGCATGGTGGATACCGAACAGATGAAAGAACCACCCCCTGTTATGATAGTCGAAGTCACCTTCGAAGCAGCTCCCACTCCGCCTAAGCTGAAACAACTGGCCTCCAATATGAAGTACGCCTTCCTTGTGGGTGAACCTAACATGTATCCAATCATTATTAATTTCCGTCTAACCGAAGACCATGAATCTCATCTGATGGAGGTTCTTGAATGAAACCACAAGGCTATTGGTTGGAAAACATCGGATCTCCATGGGATCAACCCATCCCTTTGCTCACATGACATCTTCTTTGAGGAAGACAACAAACCCTCCCGTGAATTTCAGAGAAGGTTGAATCCAAAACTTCGGGAGGTTTTCATAAAATAAATTCAAAAATGGTGCGATGTGGGATTCATATATCCCATCCGCGACATTAAATAGGTGATCCCTCTGCATGTAATACCGAAGAAACCAGGGATCACCATCATGAAAAACGACAAAGGAGAGGAGATCACGACCAGAGTACCCACTTCTTGGTGAGTGTGCGTGGATTACAGTAAATTCAATCTTGATACCAAGAAGGACCACTTTCCGCTACCCTTCATCGACTAGATTCTTGAGAGACTGGTCGTGAAGGAATACTTCTACTTCGTGGATAGATACTTGATGAATACCCATTCATCACTCTTTATTCTTATATTTTAGCTACAAAAACCTTTGCAAATACATGTAGATATGTGTAAATAGGAATAATTATCAAAAGCATGCATTGTGTAAAAACCTATAATTAGCATGTTTTTGTGCAAAAATAAAAGAATAAAGATTAAAAATAAAAAGAGGGAAATATTTAGAATAAATATTGAGCAACCTAACCCAAGGGAGGGCTCAGCATGGGCCTGACCGCATAAAAGCCAAAGTAGAGGGAGATAGGGGCTCATGAGTGTAAATATTTGTGTAAATAAAATAAAGATATTTTCCTCACCAAAAATATACTTGTAAATACTTGTATATATATTTAGAAGTATAAAAACAAAAGAAAAAGATAAAAATCAAAAAGAACAAAAATACTCCTTTCACCATGTACATAAACCACTCCTATGTATTTATTTAAACCTTATAAATAAATAGAATTAATTTCCAAACTTCTTGTAAATAGTCTATATTATATATTGTAAATAAATAAAATAAAAACAATTAAAACAAAAAAAATAAAAATAACAAAATTAAAAATACAAAAATACATTGTACATATACCATGTATATAGATGTACATATATATTTATTTTACCTATGTATATAAATAATAAAAATGAAAGAAAAATACCCTTTTATTCCTTATTTTATAATAAAAATAAATAAAATATAAAATAGGAATAAAATTGCATAAAAATAATAGATAAAAATCAAAAAAATCAAAAACCCTAATTGTGTACATATACCTATATAGTACCTACTATGTATATAGCTTATTTTTATTTCCAAAAATTAATTAAAAATCACTAAAAAATAGAAAAAAATAAAATAAAAATATTTCATGTTTTAAGTTTTTGCAAATTCGGCCATTTGCTACCTTAATTTTGAGCTTCAAGATTCAGCCACGTGGTCGATTTCCATTGGGTCCGGGGGATGTTGACCGCCCGGTTAACTCCCCCCCCCAGGACCACCTCCCGCGGATCTGGGTCGTGGACCCGATTTCTCCAATTTTCGCCCGCTCGACCCGATCATCATTCCACCTAACCCCGGGTCCTAATCCGAGATTGATCGACCATGATCCACGCCCGGGGTGGGTTATGGGGATCCGTGCTCCGACAAGCACGCCCGGACCTCTCCTAGCCGGACCCCTAGCCGTATAAAGTTGTAGCTCCGCCACCCATTTGCTCCATCCTTGGCCATTTGCTTCGTTCTCCAGTGAGCTCTAGAGAGTGCGTGAGGTGACAGCTCGCGTCTGAGCCTGTCGAAGAGAGGAGAGGGAGCTTCGCCATTGATCCGGCGAGCCCAGCCGCCGTAGCTCCGCCACCAGCGTGAGCTTCGAGCCTTGGAGCGAGACGATCCTTGAGGCGACGACCAGGAGCTTCAGCAGCTCCTCCCCAGTCTCTCCGACCACCAGGTAGCTCCGATAGCCTATCTTTTCCTTTAATTTCAGTTTACGCCCAAATCGCTCCGCCGCCGTATATCGTTGATTCCGACCACTCCGTTACCCCTATCGATCATTGGAATCGACCAACACACTCGCCTCCTCCCGACGCACCTTCTTCACCCATCCACTCAACCCAGCTCGCACAGGAGCTGATAACCGAGCTCCTCCGTCCACCACCTTCGCCGGAGCTCGCCATCCCGACGCATCAGTCACCCCCATTTCGCCTAACCGGGTCGAGGCACTTTGCCCTCGACCCGCGAGTCTTCTGGGTTGCTTTGCAGGTCAAACCAAGGCCCTCTGAGGCCTTTCGACGTTCAGACCAGGAGCCTCACCTCCGCCACCCTCACCGGAGCCCTCCCGAGCTCGGCTGGGCCATCGGAGGGCATCAGTAGCTGCGTACCACCACGCCGGAGCTTCTCCGATCCTCAGGCGCAACAGAGGAGGCCGGGAGCGCTTCCATTTGGCCGGCGAAGTTCACCGGCCGCCTGTTCATCTAGGACCTCCAGTTACCGTCGATCGTCCCCCCTCGCTCCAGTTTCGATCCGAGCCGTCCATCTCCGGAGCAGCCTGCATCGTCCGATCTGAGGAGGCGACATCTGGAGCGCCCGCCGTAGCAGCCATCTGATCATCCACGTGGCGCGCATCCAGCCCATCCGCTTAATAAAGGGTAATTTACCCTTAGGCCATGTCTTTATTTTTATTTAGTTTTAGTCCTGTAAATATTAAAGTCAGTTGTTTAGTTTTAGGGCTATTTGCATATTGGACCCTGTGCTTTCTGTTATTTGCATTTATACCCCTGCCAGTTGTGGACACGTGCATCGACACGTGATATTTTGGTTTATTTGCAGTAGAGACCCCTGTAATTCTGGATGTTATTGAATGAATGAAAACTTTTATCTATTTGCATTTATACCCCTGTGCGTGATTTATTTCCACATGTGCGATATATTTTGGGTATTTTACAGATAAGCCCCTGGACTTTTGGTACCTGTTACCAATAAGTCCTCGGGACTTATTTTTATTACATTTAGGTCCCTGAGTGCCCCAGGCACGCGCGTGGCGCGTGTTTTGCTGGGTATTTTGCACCAGACCCCCCAGAACTTAGGGTATTTGCACTTTGGTCCCTTTGTACAATGCCCATCCTTTATTTTTGAATAAAATATCAAAACACCTCCAAATCCAACAAAATTTTGACACATGGCTCCTGCCATGGTGTAGGATTTTTGTGGATTTTCGAGGACATTTTTGATTTCGTTTGATATTTTTAAAAAATCAAAAACCGTTATTTTTGTCACTGTCTAGCTTGAAAAATCACAAAAAAATATTAAAACTCACTTAAAAATTCTACAAATATTAGCTACTATCTATTTTTATTAGTTTTATTTTCTAGCCAATTTTGGCTATTTTTCATCACTGAAAACCACTAAAAACTTAAAAACACTCAAAAACCTATAAAAATACTAGTAAATAAATTAAAAATCCAAAAATAATAAAAGTGGTACCTAAATTTTTCTTGTTTCATCTTCTTTACAGGAAAATTACCTCCAGGCCATTTTAAGGCCCTTAGATATTTTATCTAGGGCTTTTTGGCTCGGCTGGACAGTACCCACTGTTTGCTTCACTTTTTGATTTTTAGAGAATAAAATAAACATCAGAAAATTCTCAAAAATTCATCAAAAACACTACAAAATATAAAACACATAAAAATATTTTTATTTCAATTTTTGGTTGATTTTTGATGCTTTGAATAAATTGTTGAAGTGTGCTTTTCTTTGCTTTTCTTACTTTCTTTATACATTAAAAATCCAAAAAAATATAAAAATATTCAAAAACCACTAGAAATATTTTGTTCTTTTATTTTCTTTCTTTTTACTACTTCGCAGGCCTCTCGGCCAACCCGTGCTCCTTGTGTTCGACCCTGGTCGCTATACCAGGTTAATCCAATAGCAGGACCGCTATTCGTGTTTTGATTGGTTTTATTGATATTAGTGGTTCATTTTTCTTGATTGACACATCTGAGTGACCGAGGTCGCAACGACCATCTTAGATATACCTGACTACCTTAGTCGCTCGGAATTTTGTGCCATCAGAATGGCACCGTTGTCGGGGAGCACGACTTAGTAGTTTTTATTTTATCTTCGTTTTTGTTTTCGCGGCTTTTCGCGGCTCTTTCAGAGCTCGCGGCTTTCTCGCGGCTCTTTCAGAGCTCGCGGCTTTCTCGCGGCTTTTGTTTATATTTTCTTTTGTTTTATTTTTTTTCTTTTCTTTTCTTTTATTTTTCTTTTTGTTTTATTTTGTGTGTTTATTTTATTTTTGCATTTTTGCATATATACCCTCACTTTTATTTTCATTTCTTTTTCCTTATTATTTGATTATTTTTACTGGTCTGACCACTCATCTCTTTTTCTTGCGAGGGCCCAAGGACCACGGAGGCGACTTTCAAGGAGTCGGTGCAACCGAGGAACTTAGAGGCGGCTTCCTTCTCTACGAAGCCGTAGGAGAGAGCGAGAGAGAGAGAGTTGAGTGGGTGAGGTTAGATTAGGTTCTCTTATTATTATTATTATTGTAATAATACAGGGACACTCCGAGACTGGACTTGGACCTTTTGACTTAGCGGGTCTGTTTCACCGAGCACCGGTGTGCTCAGGGGACCCTTAGGATTTTCGCAGCTTTTTATGCGGTTTTGGTTTTCTTTTATTTTCTTACTGCCTTTTCCGGTGTTTACGCGATTTTTGCTCGAGCCCCTAGACTTAGGAATTTCTCTTGCTTGTGCTGTAATTAGTAGGATCACCACACCTAACTGCTTGTCTGTTCCTATAGTGCGTTAATTGGACCTACTAAAAATCATTAATAAAAATAATCGACTCATCTCCTTCGTAGCCTACGTGCCGCAGCCCGTCCTGTAAAGTGCTTTCTCCTACCCCCGATTTGTCGGACAGAGGAGGGACGGGCCAAGACCGGACTCTTTGGCTTGGAGGTCGGTGACCGGTTAGACGGTTCTTGCGATAGAAATTGCTCGTTTAGGACTCGGCTTTCCCGTTGCATCATATAGGTATTTTATTTTCAGTCTTTAAATTCTGCGCGGATCACTTGCATGTAGAGTGTTGGAGACAAGGTACGCATTTCTTACTCAGCATGCATCATTGATTTCATCGCGCATCGGCTTTTTCGTCTTCTCCCCCCTGTTTTGGATTAAATAACCTGGAGAACCGAAAAATTCGTTAGGCCGTTTGTTTTTATTTGAAAAACATTAAAAAGAAAAACCATAAAATTGGGATTGGTTAACACTATTGATCTTAAAAGACGCTCACCCTAAAAATTTTGTCTTGGGGAGAGCAACCCCCTCATTGTATGGTTTGGATGCGCGAGAGAGTGACCCGCACCCTAGGTAGAGCCCTCCGGTGCTAATCCCGACTGATTACCGACTCTTCCGTGCGGGCCAGTCGGTTGGGGTAGCATCGGGTATCCTAACAGGTCACGTAAGCGCTCTGATATTTTGTGTGTTCACCTAATAAAAATTGACAAGATAATTTGACCGAACTTTCACGGTCTTCAGCTCACGTTGCGTTGGTGAACCGGGGGTTTGTTTTGTGATCATAGTTTCTCCAGATCTCATCCGCCTTACTCGCCAAATCAAGATGATGGGGAGATGCTCTCTTAGGCAGCCTCTGGCTGCACCGCTTTCGGGCACGTCTGCCCAATCATCTAGGTTGGCCCGCGAGAGCCAAGACCAGCTCTCCGAGCCCGAGTACGACTCCGCCCTGTTCCCCCTCGACCCCCTTTCTTTCAGATCTGAGAGACATGAGCCCGAGGAGAGATTGATAGATTTGACAGCACCTGAGTTGGGCTCATTTGATTTTGCAGCAGACGTCATGGCCGGCAGTTCCGAGGATCGCTCCAGGACCGAGCACATAGTTATGGACTAGGGAGCGATCAACTCCACCCTGATCGCCTCATTAGAGACAGTGCAACAACAGCTGAGGGATCAGGGAGCGTTTATGATTGAGATGAGGAGAGAGTTGGAGCGCCTCAGAGCAGAGAGAGATCAGAGCGAGCCTGAGGACGGACCAGATGCAGAGGCACGAGCCGCAGCAGCAGCAGCAGCCACAGTCGCCGCGGCAGGAGGATCACCGAGACCGATGCGGGAGTTGCACAACCCCGGATCTACAATGATGCACCATTGGGTGGTGGTACATGCTATCGTGGGGGACTTCAAGTTGCCCCCGAACACCCTGCAGATGCTTCCCCGTTTTCACGGACTTGCCACCGAGGAGCCCCACCTCCACCTCCAGGAGTTTCTGATGATTTGCAGTACTGTCCACGACCGTCATGTGGACCAGGACACGATCAGGATGATCGCCTTCCCCTTCTCCTTAGCAGACAGAGCAGCCACCTGGCTGAAGCATCTGGGGAAGTTCGTCTACACCTGGGAGCAGCTCCGCACCGAGTACTTGAACAAGTACTATCCACTCGGGCGGACGAATGCAGCGAGGGCCCTGATCAACAACTTCTCCATGCTCCCCAACGAGCAATTTCACGAGGCATGGGAGAGGTTTAGAGAGCTCACGGACAGATGCCCGCACCACGACATCACGAAGCCGAACCTTGTGCAGAGCTTCTTCAGCGGGTTGGCACCAGAGCTCTAGGGCCTGGTGAATGCTTCTTGCGGCGGGTCCTACTTTGCCAAGGACCACGACCAGGTCTGGGCCATCTTCGAGGAGATGGCTGAGAATTATATGGTGATGTCCCAGACCCGGTTGTACACACAGAGACCCCAGCAGCAGCCAGGACCTGTGCAGTACCAACGGATAGAACAGATCGATGCAGGTCCATCCAGTTCATCCGTAGTTGCAGCAGCGCAGGAAGAGTCGTCCGCTGCGGATATGGGTATTATCAGCGAGAAGTTGGACCACATGGAGCTGATAGAGAAGAAGCAGTGCCAGAGCATCACGCAGATGGAACAGATGGCACATACTCTGAGCGACATGAAGACCCAGCTCATGTGTCTCCAGGAGGCACAGACGGCTTCACAGCCCCGTCTTCAGTCGCGAGGCAACTCCGGCGGCAGCAGCAGATCGTCCTAGCGCTCCAGCACCTTTCAGCAGCCTAGACAGGTTCATCTTGTACAGGCGGAGCCGCACCAGCAGCAGCAGCCTTCTTACCAGTCCCCACCATCTCCAGATTTGCAGATGGTGGTATACCGGCCGGATCAGCCTTTGGCAGTACTCCCGCCAGCCCCCTATGATGCAGAGCCGTTGATGGATGTCAACAGGATTTGGTATGACCGCCCCCAGCCTGGGATCCGACGAGACCATCCCGGATTCAGGTGGGGGAGTGGAGGTACCCAGCCCCAGCAGCAGCCATCCGGTCAGGGAGGGCAGTACTCCCAGCAGAGAGATCACCAGCCGCAGCAGCAGCCCCCAGCTTATCAGTCACACCAGCCATCATCCTTCGTCCCTCGTCCCTATCAGCAGCAGGGACAGTCGTGGAGACGTGAGCAGCAGGCTCACCCAGCATACCAGCAGCATCCCTCTTCCTACCCCTCTCAGCAGCACCACCAGCAGTTCCAGCAGCCTCAGCACCAGAGAGGCTACCCGTCGGGCTCCCATGAGAGCCCCGCCTTGGATGACATCGCCTGCCTCCTCACGGATCAGCAGGCTACATTCAGACGGGAGATGGACGAGTTCCGCCAGGAGATGCGGGACCTTGTGAGAGGGAAGGCAGCCATTCCTGCACAGATCGAGCCGAACCCGAACAACCTCAAGAGGAAGTCTGAGCAGGTAGTACACACTGTGCTTGCCACTCCTAGTAACCCATTTGATGATATGTCTTCGGATCTATTTGATGCTGATTTTGTTACACTTAGGAGCGGTAGAGCACCAGCAGGCGGCGCCTCATCTGAGCGACGACGTGAGGATCCACCTAGAGCGCCATATGAGGAGGAGGAGAGCGATACTGATGCCGCACACGATGATGACGGTGGCACTGATGCCACCAAGGATGCTGATTCCACCGGCGGTACTGAGGCCGCCGCTTCACCAGTTCGAGGAGGTGGTACTGACGCCACCAGCATAGCCGAGCCAGCCCGCGGTACTGAGGCCACGAGACGTCCAGTTACAGAGCCAGCCAGAGGTGGTACTGAGGCCACCAGTGTTCATTTTGAGAGAGATGTTGTCTTTCCTCGTGTTGATGTATCTCAGAACTCTATTGTGAATAAAGGAAAAGGTTTAGCTTCTTCTGGTCCCACTGTGGTGAGTGATGTATGTGTGGATCCAGCCATCGAGCCGTCTAGGCCTTTTCCTAGTCCTTCATCTGCGAAGGACCCTGCGATCCCCTTCCCTAGAGCCCTTCAGATGGGGAAGGGGAAGAAAAAAGAAAAAGACCCAAAAAAGAGAGAGCGGGAGGAATTCAGCCAGCGCATGATCGATAGATTTCACATCCAGCTGACCCTCCAGGAGGCTTTGCAGCACATCCCCCTTCTTCAGCGATCTTTGAGAGATAGGACCACAGTCAGGAGGAGGAGGAGGAACCACACTTCCGAGATTCATGTGCTGACGAAAGCCACGTGTTTTGCGATCCAGAATCGTCTCCCAGCCAAGAGGCCAGATTCAGGGGCACCGTATGTCAGATGCCAGATTAGTGAGCAGAGGTTCGACCAGACTCTATTAGATAGCGGATCGTCGATCAACCTTCTTCCGGCAGCCCTTCTCGACCGCTTCGAGTTGGGCACTCTTCGACAGAGCAGGACAGTCCTTCAGTTTGCTGATCGATCTGTCAAGAGGCCGAAGGGGTTGTTGCGAGACGTTATCGTCACGATTCAGGGCCTGCAATTCCCCGTGGACTTCGTAGTGTTGGACATGGAGATCCCTGATTCAGTGACCGATACCCCCATCATCCTTGGTCGCCCGTTCTTGGCCACAGCCAAGGCGGTGACTGATCATGATAGCGGGAAGGTATACTTTCGCGTCGAGGGCGAGAGTATACAAATAGAGACGGTCGAGGACTACAGAGCTAGAGAGAGAGCACGCTCAGAGGCCAGCACCGATTCAGAGCAGCTGACAGACGCAGAGCCAGACATCCACCAGGACTGTGATTTTGTGATCACTGATGACGAGGCAACATGGGCAGATCCTGCAGCACAGGCCATCCTCTCATTTTCAGATACAGCTGATGCCGAGATGATAGCAGAGGAGAGTCTGGAGAGCACAGCCCTGGTTCAGGATACCACAGAGGCAGCAGAGTCGGTCCTTGATCACGACACGACTATCAGTGATGGTGGTGCTGAGGCCACCTTGTGTTACGGTGGTGCTGATGCCACCGCGGTTGATACAGATCCCTCGGATTCAGAGTCTGATTGGGCAGATTGTGATGATCAGATGCCAGACTTGAGTCCACTTGAGCCGACAGATGAGGAGGAGGTAGAGGCAGAGCAGATCAGAGACAACACAGTTGAGCAGCCTTCTCCAGATCCAGTTTGCGAGAGTTCGCTTTCTTTCTCCCAGGCAGATTTGGCAGATTTAGCAGCATTCACTCATTTTCTTCCTCAGTCAGATTTGCCAGCACCCAGCCTTCTAGAGCTGAAGCCGCTCCCTACTTCGCTGAAGTATCGGTTCCTTGCGGGCGAGCCAGAGATGTACCCAGTCATCATCTCCGCCGATCTGACTGGAGAGCAGGAATCCCGTTTGATGGGGGTTCTTGAAAAGAACCTCAAGGCAATTGGATGGAGCGTAGCAGATCTCCATGGGATTAGTCCATCAGTGTGCTCCCACCATATCTATCTCAAGGAGGGGGCGAAGCCATCGCGTGAGTTCCAGCGGCGACTGAACCCCAACCTGAGAGAGGTCGTGATGAAGGAGATATCAAAATGGTGGAGTGCAGATTTTATTTATCCCATTTCCGACTCCAAGTGGGTCAGCCCCTTGCATGTGGTGCCCAAGAAGACGGGCATCACGACTGTGATCAGTGAGTCGGGAGAGGAGATTGCTACACGAGTACCCACCTCTTGGAGGGTCTGTGTTGACTACAGCAGACTCAACCAGGCCACCAAGAAGGACCATTTCCCCCTGCCTTTTATTGACCAGATCATTGAGAGATTGGCAGGGAAGAGCCATTATTGCTTCCTAGATGGGTACTCGGGCTACAACCAGGTGGCCATCGCTCCTGAGGATCAGGAGAAGACCACCTTTACCTGTCCCTTCGGCACATATGCCTTTCGACGCATGCCATTTGGGCTATGCAACGCCCCTGCGACTTTTCAGAGGTGCATGCTGTCGATCTTTTCGGACATGGTAGGGGAGTGTTTGGAGGTCTTCATGGACGATTTCTCGGTCTACGGCGACGGATTCGACTCCTGTCTTGACTGCCTAGACCGAGTACTCCAGCGATGTATTGAGTTCCATTTGGTTCTGTCTTGGGAGAAGAGTCACTTTATGGTGACTCAAGGGATGGTGCTTGGCCACATCATCTCCAACAGGGGCATGGAGGTTGATCCGGCCAAGGTTGATGTCATTAGAAAACTCGCACCGCCATCCAATTTGAGGCAGCTACGGTCATTCCTGGGGCACGTTGGATTTTACAGGAGATTTATTCAGGATTTCAGCAGGATTGCCCGGCAGTTGACTGACCTCTTGACGAAAGACACCGAGTTCCTTGTCGATGACAAGTGTCTTTCGTCTTTTACGACTCTCCAGCAGTGTGTTATTGAGGCTCCTGTCCTCCAGCCGCCTAATTGGTCTCTCCCATTCGAGATCATGACGGATGCCTCCGACTTTGCCGTGGGGGCAGTGCTGGGACAGAGGAGGGATGGAGTCCCATTTGCCATTCACTACGCTAGCCGCACATTGGATTCCACCCAGCGGAATTACACGGTCACAGAGAAGGAGATGCTAGCCGTAGTGTTTGCCCTGGATAAGTTCAGATCGTATATCATCGGATCTAGAGTGACTTTGTACACAGATCACACCGCCATCAGGTACCTCATGGCAAAGAAGGATGCCAAGGCCAGACTTACTAGATGGATCCTTCTACTCCAGGAGTTCGATATTGAGATCAAGGATAAGCCTGGAGTCAAGAATGTGGTGGCGGATCATCTCTCCCGTTTAGAGCAGCCTGAGGAGACTGAGCAGATTGACCCTATTCGAGATACCTTCCCAGATGAGGCGATCCTTGCTATCGCCTCACTCCCGCGGTACGCCGATATTGTGAACTTTCTCGTTGCTGGGAAAGTCCCACAAGATTGGCCCAGGCAGAGGCTTGAGACCTTCCTTGCGAAGGCCAAGTCTTACCACTGGGAGGATCCCATCCTTTACCACGAAGGAGGGGATAGCGTATGGCGTCGGTGTATTCCTCAGGAGGAACACCATAGCCTCCTCACTTACTGCCACAAGCTTGAGGCAGGAGGACATCATTCTGGGAGGAGAACGACACAGAAAGTGCTCCAATCCAGCTTGTGGTGGCCTACCCTCTTCAAGGACTCAGATGAGTTCGTGAAGAGGTGTACTGACTGTCAGAGGATGGGTACTTGTGGACAGCGTGATATGATGCCGATGCAGCCCATTCACTTCTGTGAGGTTTTTGACGCATGGGGGCATCGATTTCATGGGTCCATTCCCTAAGAGTCAGGGATTCGAGTACATTCTGTTGGCCATGGATTATGTTAGTCGTTGGGTGGAGGCTATCCCCGCCCGAGCCGCTGATGCGAGGACAGTTTGTAGATTTTTGAGGAAGCACATCATCACACGGTTCGAGGTTCCACGAGTTCTGATTTCTGATGGGGGATCTCACTTCATCAACGACCAGGTGAAGGCCCTTGCTAGCGAGTTCGGTATAGACCATCGTGTTGCTAGACCTTACCATCCACAGACGAATGGTCTAGTCGAGGTGTCGAATAGGGAGATTAAGACTATCCTGCAGAAAGTCATCCGCCCTGACCGAAAGGATTGGTCACAGCTTTTGGACTCGGTCTTGTGGGCATATAGGACGTCTTTCAAGACTCCATTGGGCACATCTCCCTTTTGCCTCGTATATGGCAAGCCGTGCCATTTACCTGTTGAGCTGAGGCACAAGTCACTTTGGGCAGTCACAGATATTCTTATGGATCCAGATGGTATGGGAGACCAGAGAAGGGCAGAGTTAGCAGCCTTGGAGGAGCTTCGAGATGCAGCGTTCTCAAACAGCCTACATTATAAGGAGAAAGTGAAGGAGCGGCATGATTCTCATATCAGCCACAAGCATTTTGAGATTGGTCAGAGAGTATGGTTGTTTGATGCAAGGCTACGATTATTTCCAGGGAAGCTACAGAGCAAATGGAAGGGACCCTACTTGGTCAGGAAGGTACACGACAACGGCAGCATCGATATATCTGAGTTGTCTTCCGAGAGTACCTTTCGAGTGAACGGCCAACGGCTCAAACCATTTCTAGATCATGAGCCGCGGGTCGCTGATCTTGCCCCTATTCATTTTGCGTGAGATGTGGTCTTTGACTCACATCTAATGCATCTCACGCCTGAGTTTCACTGTTCGTCCGCCTTGTATAGATCCAGATGTCCATATCACTACATTCTTTAGTCCCACATCCCTTTCTACATCTTGTGATTATGCTATACTTAGGGTGCACTTTACCCTAAGTATAGGGGGGATGTGAGACCTTTTGGGTATTTCTTTTGTTTCTGCCTACCCCTGTTTTGCTGCCTATACTTAGGGATATTTCACCCTAAGTATAGGGGGGGTAGACCTTGTACATTCTCCACTCGGTTTTTCCCTTAGTATACAGCCTGCTATACTTAGGATCATTTGATCCTAAGTATAGGGGGAAGACCCGAGACCCTTTTGACCTTTTTATTTTCACTTCTTCTTCTTTGTATATAGCCTTTCTTTTCATTTCCCTATACCTGGTACGAGTTATGTCTTCTTCATCGCTCTTGACTCTGAGGACATCGTTCGAGCTAAGTATAGGGGGGTGTGTATATATTTCATATATACTTTAGCCATAACTCGTACTTTGTGTGAGTGTGTTAATAAATAAAATGGCTAAAAACCACAAAAATTAAAAATTTTCATGTACATAAACTTCTTTTATTTGCACATAAATAGCTAGTGTACAAATTATTTTTGTAAAAATGATTTCAAAAATCTTTTGTGTAAAGCTTGTGTAAATATTTTTTATCAAAATTATGTATATAGTACAAAATTTTTCCAAAATGTCTTGAAAATCAAAAGTTTGCAAAAATCTTGTGTAAATGTGTGTAAATATCTTTTTGCAAAACTTGCACTTCATGCATCATCCATTCATGATTTCAAAACATTTTTCAAAAATTTTGCATGATTGTAAAATTTGTGTAAATAAGCATCTTTTGTACATATGTATATAGTTTTTATGGATGATAGTTGACACTTAAACTAGCCTGGAATCAAATTGAGAAATGGAGCTTGATTAAGATCTTAACCCACCTAACTTCTAAGAGGAACCTTATAGGGCTTAGGTTTAAGGCTTTTCAGGTCCATGGTGACTTAATTCTTTGAGTCCACTAGGCTATGATCACATGTCATCTCAATGAGCCTAAGTAGAGCACTTAACAACAACACATGACTCATATAGATTATGGCTTTACTTGGACACCAGCACTATGCACCGAGCTCTCTACGGATGAGGTGGTGAGGAGGCAGTCTTCCTTGACTTGGGGTAGCATATGAGAGTAGTACTTCTAGGCGGAACCTCTCTTCTTCTTTTAGTGAAGGAAGTGCGTCTCAACTTGGTCTGGTTGCCATGAGGTCTAACGACGGGAGTTGTGGGTTGCAATAAAGCTTTAAAAGAGGGATAGTCTACTGGCTCAAGAGGAAAAACTCCTTGTATATATGCTGCACATGTATATGTTGTACAGATGCACTCGAAAAAAAATGTGCAAAAAGAAAAAGAACTCCAAAAAAGTGGTGGGTCTGATAGAAAATGATAATCCCACCGGAGTATGTATATAGAGTGCAATAAGCAAAGCTTGGTTTCATGTTCCACCTATTGTAGCTTGCAGCAGGGAGGCTTGGCTACACTGGTCAAGCTCCCAAGGGTACTTGGCTACACTGGCCTTGACCCATTCTCTTCTTCTTCCTCCTCTTCTTGAGCCGGTTGTACTTGAACTTAGAAGGGAATACCCCGCTCCTCGAGGAAAGAGTGGCCAGATTGAGGTCATAGAGTTACCTTGTTGGGGAGGGTTGTCAAGTTGCCACTTCTGAGGTGGAGAGCTTAGACCTCACTTTCACAGGACAAGAAAAGATTCATGGTCTTCAGGGTTTGTGATTGATGACTTGTTCTGATCTGGAGCATTGAGGAGTCTTGGTTATAGATTAGTGGAACTTAGAGGCTGTTGAGTTTTAAGCTTAAGTCTAAATAAGGTTCCGACACATGAATAATCCAAAGATCTGATCGAGCTCCATACCCCAATTTAATGAAGGCAAGTTTAATAATCAACCTTGATCCATGTACATCCTCTTTTTCTTTTTCTTTCTTTCTTTTTCACTTTTTTTTTCTTTCAAATAAGTGTTTGCTAAGGGACTAGCAAAGTTAAGTATAGGGGGGTGATGAATACCCATTCATCACTCTTTATTCTTATATTTTAGCTACAAAAACCTTTGCAAATATATGTAGATATGTGTAAATAGGAATAATTATCAAAAGCATGCATTGTATAAAAACCTATAATTAGCATGTTTTTGTGCAAAAATAAAAGAATAAAGATTAAAAAGAAAAAGAGGGAAATATTTAGAATAAATATTGAGCAACCTAACCCAAGGGAGGGCTCAGCATGGGCCTGACCGCATAAAAGCCAAAGTAGAGGGAGATAGGGGCTCATGAGTGTAAATATTTGTGTAAATAAAATAAAGATATTTTCCTCACCAAAAATATACTTGTAAATACTTGTATATATATTTAGAAGTATAAAAACAAAAGAAAAAGATAAAAATCAAAAAGAACAAAAATACTCCTTTCACCATGTACATAAACCACTCCTATGTATTTATTTAAACCTTATAAATAAATAGAATTAATTTCCAAACTTCTTGTAAATAGTCTATATTATATATTGTAAATAAATAAAATAAAAACAATTAAAACAAAAACAAAATAAAAATAACAAAATTAAAAATACAAAAATACATTGTACATGTACCATGTATATAGATGTACATATATATTTATTTTACCTATGTATATAAATAATAAAAATGAAAGAAAAATACCCTTTTATTCCTTATTTTATAATGAAAATAAATAAAATATAAAATAGAAATAAATTGCATAAAAATAATAGATAAAAATCAAAAAAAATCAAAAACCCTAATTGTGTACATATACCTATATAGTACCTACTATGTATATAGCTTATTTTTATTTCCAAAAATTAATTAAAAATCACTAAAAAATAGAAAAAAATAAAATAAAATATTTCATGTTTTAAGTTTTTGCAAATTCAGCCATTTGCTATCTTAATTTTGAGCTTCAAGATTTAGCCACGTGGCCGATTTCCATTGGGTCCTGGGGATGTTGACCGCCCGGTCAACTACCCCCCCAGGACCACCTCCCGCGGATCTGGGTCGTGGACCCGATTTCTCCAATTTTCGCCCGCTCGACCCGATCATCATTCCACCTAACCCCGGGTCCTAATCCGAGATTGATCGACCATGATCCACGCCCGGGGTGGGTTATGGGGATCCGTGCTCCGACAAGCACGCCCGGACCTCTCCTAGCCGGACCCCTAGCCGTATAAAGCTGTAGCTCCGCCACCCATTTGCTCCATCCTTGGCCATTTGCTTCGTTCTCCAGTGAGCTCCAGAGAGTGCGTGAGGTGACAACTCGCGTCTGAGCCTGTCGAAGCGAGGAGAGGGAGCTTCGCCATCGATCCGGCGAGCCCAGCCGCCGTAGCTCCGCCACCAGCGTGAGCTTCGAGCCTCAGAGCGAGACGATCCTTGAGGCGACGACCAGGAGCTTCAGCAGCTCCTCCCCAGTCTCTCCGACCACCCAGGTATCCCCTTAGGCTTCCCGTTTCCTTTGATTTCCATTTTCGCCCAATTCGCACCGCCGTCGTATATCGTTGATTCCGACCACTCCGTTACCCCTATCGATCATCGGAATCGACCAACACACTCGCCTCCTCCCGACACTCCTTCTTCACCCATCCACTCAACCCAGCTCGCACAGGAGCTGGGAACCGAGCTCCTCCGTCCACCACCTTCGTCGGAGCTCGCCATCCCGACGCATCAGTCACCCCCATTTCGCCTAACCGGGTCGAGGCACTTTGCCCTCGACCCGCGAGTCTTCTGGGTTGCTTTGCAAGTCAAACCAAGTCCCTCTGAGGCCTTTCGACGTTTAGACCAGGAGCCTCACCTCCTCCACCCTCGCCGGAGCCCTCCCGAGCTCGGCTGGGCCATCGGAGGGCATCAGTAGCTGCGCACCACCACGCCGGAGCTTCTCCGATCCTCAGGCGCAGCAGAGGAGGCCGGGAGCACTTCCATTTGGCCGGCGAAGTTCGCCGGCCACCTGTTCATCCAGGACCTCCAGTTACCGTCGATCGTCCCCCCTCGCTCCAGTTTCAATCCGAGCCGTCCATCTCCGGAGCAGCCTGCATCGTCCGATCTGAGGAGGCGACATCTGGAGCGCCCGCCGTAGCAGCCATCTGATCATCCACGTGGCGCGCATCCAGCCCATCCGCTTAATAAAGGGTAATTTACCCTTAGGCCCTGTCTTTATTTTTATTTAGTTTTAGTCCTGTAAATATTAAAGTCAGTTGTTTAGTTTTAGGGCTATTTGCATATTGGACCCTGTGCTTTCTGTTATTTGCATTTATACCCCTGCCAGTTGTGGACACGTGCATCGACACGTGATATTTTGGTTTATTTGCAGTAGAGACCCCTGTAGTTCTGGATGTTATTGAATGAATGAAAACTTTTATCTATTTGCATTTATACCCCTGTGCGTGATTTATTTCCACATAAGCGATATATTTTGGGTATTTTGCAGATAAGCCCCTGGACTTTTGGTACATGTTACCAATAAGTCCTCGGGACTTATTTTTATTACATTTGGGTCCCTGAGTGCCCCAGGCACGCACGTGGCGCGTGTTTTGCTGGGTATTTTGCACCAGACCCCCCAGAACTTAGGGTATTTGCACTTTGGTCCCTGTGTACAGTGCCCATCCTTTATTTTTGAATAAAATATCAAAACACCTCCAAATCCAACGAAAATTTGACACATGGCTCCTGCCATGGTGTAGGATTTTTGTGGATTTTCGAGGACATTTTTGATTTCGTTTGATATTTTTAAAAAATCAAAAACCATTATTTTTGTCACTGTCTAGCTTGAAAAATCACAAAAAATATTAAAACTCACTTAAAAATTCTACAAAACTTATCTGCTGTCTATTTTGATTAGTTTTATTTTCTAACCAATTTTGGCTATTTTTCATCACTGAAAACCACGAAAAAATTAAAAACACTCAAAAACCTATAAAAATTCTAGTAAATAAATTAAAAATCCAAAAATAATAAAAGTGGTACCTAAATTTTCCTTGTTTCATCTTCTTTACAGGAAAATTACCTCCAGGCCATTTTAAGGCCCTTAGATATTTTATCTAGGGATTTTTGGCTCGGCTGGATAGTACCCACTGTTTGCTTCACTTTTTGATTTTTAGAGAATAAAATAAACATCAGAAAATTCTCAAAAATTCACCAAAAAACACTACAAAATATAAAACACATAAAAATATTTTTATTTCAATTTTTGGTTGATTTTTGATGCTTTGAATATATTGTTGAAGTGTGCTTTTCTTTGCTTTTCTTACTTTCTTTATACATTAAAAATCCAAAAAAAATATAAAAATATTCAAAAACCACTAAAAATATTTTGTTCTTTTATTTTCTTTCTTTTTACTACTTCGTAGGCCTCTCGGCCAACCCGTGCTCCTTGTGTTCGACCCTGGTCGCTATACCAGGTTAATCCAATAGCAGGACCGCTATTCGTGTTTTGATTGGTTTTATTGATATTAGTGGTTCATTTTTCTTGATTGACACATCTGAGTGACCGAGGTCGCAACGACCATCTTAGATATACCTGACTACCTTAGTCGCTCGGAATTTTGTGCCATCAATACTCTGAATGTAATCAAGTTTCTATAGCTCCTGAAGATCAAGAGAAGACTACGTTCACCTATCCATTTGGTACATAAGCCTTCAGACGGATGCCGTTCGGGCTATGCAATGCCCAGCCACATGTTAGAGGTGTATGCTTGCAGTTTTCATCGACATGGTGGGCAATTTTCTTGAAGTCTTCATGGACAATTTTTCCATCTACAAGGTCTCCTTTGATCAATACCTTGAATACTTAGACTGAGTCTTACAGAGGTGCTGCGAAAAATCTAGTGCTCTCATGGGAGAAGAGCAACTTCATGGTGACTAAAGGAATTGTGTTGGGTCATGTTGTATCTAAACATGACATGGAAGTTGACCCAGCCAAGGTGGAGGTGATTTCCAAACTAGAGCCACCTACAACTATCAAGCAAGTCCGATCATTCTTAGGCCATGTTGGTTTCTACCGACGGTTTATCAAAGATTTTAGTAAGTTGGCCGGACCATTGACATAATTTCTAGGTAACGAGAATGATTTCATTGTCGATGACCTTGTGCTCCTTGCTTTTAATCAGTTGAAAGAACCTATCACTCATGCCCCTGTCTTGCAGCCATCGATTTGGACACAACCTTTTGAGATAATGACAGATGCATAAGATTATGCCATCGGTGCCATGCTTGGAAAGAGGAAGGATAACGTCCCATCTACTATTCACTACACTAGTTGAACACAAGATGAAACTCAAAGGAATTACACAATCACTGAGAAGGAGCTGCTAGCGGTAGTTTTTGCCTTGGAGAAGTTCAGATCCCATCTCCTTGGTTTCAAGGTCATCATATATATATATATACATATATATACATATCACTCGACCATCTGGTATTTACAGCAGAAGAAGGATGCCAAGCCACGTCTCATCCGGTGGATCCTTCTCCTACAGGAGTTTGATCTAGAAATTTGAGATAAACCTGAGGTTAAGAATGTGGTGGCTAACCACTTTTCCAGACTTCTGGAGCCTGAATCTCCTGAGTTGAACCTGCAACCAATCACAGAGACCTTTCCAAATGAGGCAATTTTGTCAGTCACCTCGCTTCCCTAGTATGTTGATATTTTGAACTATCTTTTGTCAAAGAGAACTCCACAAGATTGGCTGAAGCTGAAAGTAGATAAATTTTTGTCTAAAATCCATTTTTAACAGTGGGAGGATCCATATCTATTCCGTAAGGGGCATATTGCATCTGGAGGAGGTGTATTCATCAAGAGGAAATTCTGAGTGTCCTTGCACTTTGTCATGATAAAGAATTAGGAGGACACCATTCAGGCAGATGAATGGTAGCAAAAGTTCTTTAGAGTGGCCTTTGGTGGCCTACGTTATTCAATGATGAAGAAGATTATGTCAAGCATTGCACTGACTGTCAGAAGATGGGCAACACCATAAGAATGAGAGATATGATGCCTCTGAAGTTCATTCAGATATCAGACGTCTTCGAAGCTTGGGGCATCGACTTTACGGGTCCATTTCCGAATAGCCAGGGCTACGAATATATTCTGCTTGTTGTTGACTACATGAGTCGCTAGGTGGAGGCTACTCCCACCCAAACCACTGATAGTCGGACTGACTGTCGATTCTTGAGGGATCACATCATTGCACGGTTCTGAATTCCCAAAATTCTAATATCAGATGGGGGTAGCCATTTCATCAATAGAGAAGTGAAGAAGTTAATTCAAGAATTCTGCATAGAATATCCTGTCGCTTCACCATACCACCCACAGTCCAATGGCTTAGCTTAATGTTCAAATAGGGAAATAAAGACAATTTTACAAAAGCTTGTGTGCCCGAATCGAAAGAACTGGTCTCCCTACTGCCTTGTCTATGGCAAGCCATGCCATCTGCCTATTGAGTTGATTCACAAATCTTTATCGGCCATTAACATCTGCACCCTGGACTCTGAGAATGCCGGGAAGAACTGAAAAATGGATCTGAACAGATTATTAGAATTTAGAGATCATGCATATGACAACAATCTGATGTACAAGGAGAATGTCAAAAAGTGGCATGACAAGCATATCCGTCGCAAGTCCTTCGAGCCGGGTCAGAAGGTGTGGTTGTTCGATACAAAATTGAAGATCTTTCCATGCAAGCTGAAGCGCAAATGTACATGCCCGTTTATAGTGAGGCATGTGCGTGACAACAGAAGTGTGATGACATCTGGTTTGTTAGCTGATGCATAACCATTTGTGGTCAATGGACAGCTTCTGAAATCGTATCTTGAACATGACACATTTTTGTCTGTCGTTGACTCAATCCATGTAATTTATGATGATGAGCCGAATACTTCCATAGCTGCAGTAGAAGAAAAAGCACATCAAAGCATTTTTGAATATTTTTTCTTCTTTTCTTCTTTTCCTTCTTTAGCTTCTTGTTCTTCCGAAAAGGTGTCCTCCCCTTTATCATGTATGTACGTAGGACATACTTTGTCATAAGTATAGGGGGTGGTCACCTCGAGTTGTTCAAATCTCTCCTTCTATATCCATCTATCTTTTTCTTATCTTCTTCTTTTTGTCTTTTCATTTTCATTTTTCTCTTTCTACCAGAAAAGGTGTCACCCCTTTTTGTCAGTCTTCTATACTTAGGATGTACTTTGTCCTAAGTATACATGGTGTGCACCTCGATTTCTTTCTTTCTTTGATCCTCTCCACTATCTCTTCTTCTTGTATATACTTAGGGATATCTTACAGTAAGTATAGGGGGAGACAGTCTGAGCACGATGTATTCATTCCCACCGTTGACTCTCCCTGCCTTGTGTACAGTCTGCTATACTTAGGATTATTTGATCTTAAGTATGGGGCGACGGTTGACTTCTCATTGATTCATTCATTCCTTCATTTGTTATTCTTTAGAATTTTCTATACTCAGTACGAGTTATGTCTTCTCTTGTTCTCTCCGGTCTGTGAGGACATATCTCAAGCTAAGTATAAGAGGGTCGTATATACTGCATATATACTTTATCCATAACATGTACTTTCGTATTTTTAATAATAAGTATGGCTAAAATTATGTACAAAATACTATATGTATACCCTAATATAAAATCCATTAAATCAATTAATAAAAAGATATTTATTATTCCTCAAATTCTTTTTTTATATACTGATGAATAAATCAGGTAAAAATATTTTTGCAAAAATGTTTGAAAAATAGTTTGAAAATCTTTTCGAATAATCTTTTGAAAACTATTTGGAAAACATTGTGTTAAATATTTTCAACCTTTGTGAAATATTTTGTTTATAAAATTTTCTTTATGTGAAATAAAAATGTTTGAAAAATGATTTGCAAATGGTTTGGAAAATAGTTGCAAAAATATTTTGAAAAATCTATATATACTATTTGAAAAACCTTTTCAAATGATTTCCAAATTATTTGTAAATATTTGTAAAAATCATTTGTAAAAATTATTTTTGACTATGGTTTTCAGAATTATTTGTAAAATGATTTTCAAATTAGTTTGAGGAATATATACACCACACAAAAATTCTTTATTAACTATATATACATATCTATAAAAATCGATCACATATCCCTTGTAAATTCTTAAAAACCCAACTCTTGTAAATATAAGATGCATCCCCATGTAAATATTTGTACCTATTTTTATCCAAAATCTTTTGTTTTCAAAAATCACAAAAACATTTGCAAAATATTTAAAAAAATACCAAAAAAATTGCAAAACCTTTTTTAAAAATCCATTAAAAAGTTCAAAATTTTGAAAATTGCATTACAAAAATATTTTCATTGCATTGTACATAGCATTTGCATAGCTTTTACATTTTTCGGACTGAGTTTTATAATTGAACAAGTCTAAGTAAAATCCGAAGATTGGAGCTTGGTTGGACCTTAAATCTACCTAATCACAGGAACCTTATAGGAACTGGAATTGAGGTACTTCAGGTCTAGTTGGCTTAATTCTTTGAGAATCGTGAGACTTGGTTCAATGGATTCTTGACTGCCTAAGTAGAGTATTTAGGAGCACACACACGGCTCTTGTTGATAATGACCTAACTTGGACACATGAACCTTTCACTTGGCTCAACTCGGTTGGAGTGGTGAGAGGATTGGATTTGCCGGTATGAGATGCACACAAGTGGAAACATTTGTCCTCGTCTAGGGAGGGAAGTGCACCCCAACCCTTGAGTACAAGAGATGTCTAAAGACAGGAGAGTGCATGTTGCAATAATGCTTCAAAAGATGGATAGTCTACTGGCTCAAGAGGAAAAACTACTTTTGTAAATGCTATTGTATATAGTATTTCAAAAAAAGCAAAAAACTACAAAAAAGTTTACAGGCCCGATTGAAAATAAAATGCCTATCGGAGTGTATGTATTTGTATATTCAATAAGCAAGCTTGAGCTTCAAAGTCATATCATGTGAGCCTGCAACAGGATGATTTGAGTACCGTGGTCATGCATCCAAGGATAGGTAGCTACACTGGTTGTCGTCCATTCTCTTCTACACCTCCGCTTGAGCTGGTTGTCACTTGAACTTAGAAGGGAATGCCCCGCTCATCGAGGATAGAGTTATTGGATTGGGGAATCATTGGGTTGTCATGCTGGAGAAGCTAGTCTCTTTGTCATTTCAGTTGAGGGGAACCACGATCACATACACTGTACAAGTGAGATTCATAGTCATAAGGTTTTACGTATGAGTTGAAGTATCTGACCTGGCTATTGAGGAGACTTGAGCAAGGTTTTGGGATTCTCGAAGGTTGTTGTGTTTCAAATCCGATTCCCAATAAGGTTTCGACTGCACTAAAATTCTAAAGGCCTGACTTAAGCTCCAAGCTTTGATCTTGTGAAGACAAGTTTGAAAATTAAACTTAATCCACTTTCTTTTTCTTTTCTTTGTTTTTCATTTTCTGCACTTATTGCATAAGTGTTTGCTAGGGACTAACAAAGGCAAGTATATGGGGTGTTGAATCTCCATTTCATCACCTTTATTCTATCATTTTGGCCTTAAAAATCCTAGTTTATGCATGTAAATATCTTTAATTTGTATAAATTGGCATTCATTCTTTGTGTATAAATATTGTATAAAATACTATTTTTAATGCTAAAATTATAGAATAATGAAAAGAAAATAAAAGAAAAAGAATTAAATGCCAAAGGTATTTTATGACCCTAAACCCCGAGACCTAGGCATCTTGATGACTAGATCGACAAGAAATAAAGTAGAGGGAGATAAGGGCCAATAAATCCACTATAAATCCCATTCTTTAATTCACCATTTATTCATTTTGGGACCTATTTTATTTTCCACTTTTTATACCTCAAATAAAGAAACTTTGTACATGAAAGTTGTTGATAATAATATATAGAAAAATATAAAATTGATTTCATACAAAAATAGTAAACACTGCACAAATTATACACTGAACAAGAGTCCAAAATCCCAAATTCCCGGACCCATATCTCTCAAATAAAAACTCAAAATATAACAAAATTGCCTTAATTGTATATAACTTTTAATAAGCTATTTACTAAAGGTGGTTTCATGTTTTTTGGAGTTAAGGTGTAAAAGTTAGGTTTTGGACCCTATTGTATAATATACCCGAATAAAATGTCCATAGATGAATATTATTTATAACTTTTAATAAAATGTTTTTATTTATTCTTTATTAGTTTTATTATTTTATTATTTTATAATTTATTAAATATTATTTATAACATATGTAAATATTAAAACTAGAAAAAAACAATTAAAAACATTAAAATAAAATAAACTACAAAATACATAGATGAATATACAATATACATACCTATATACTATACACCCGTATTTATTTAAGAATAAATAATATATCAGAAAAATATAATAAAAATATATTTAAGTATCTAAAAATAAGTCATAAATATACAATAATAAAATAAAATAACAATATTAAAATTCCAAAATAAAAATAAAAGACCTAAAACATATGTAAATATATCAATAAATAAAACCCTAAAAAGTGACTCATAATAAAACACCTCAAAAAATAAATAGAAATCATAATAAAATACTTTAGAAAATAAAAAACCTTTTTTTATAACCTTAATTTAATAAAATCATTTACTATTTATTAACTAATTTTAAAAAAAATTCCGGAGGGTTTTTCCTGATTGGTCCACGTGGACCAATCAGGTGGATCAGTCAGTTGACCTCGGTCAACTCACTGACCCTCGCCTGCGCCCTGTCAAATAAGCCTTTGACCCTACCTTCTTCGATTTTTGTAGCTCGATCCAAGCACCCTTTTGGAACGACTCCTCTAGCACTTTTTCTCCTCGATTATCCACCTATCACGCGTGACCATTATCTCGAGGAATGGATCACTGTTGCGAGCTGCACCCCTCGTTCTTGGACCTCGATCCACACTTGTATATAATATCTCCCCTTTCAAATTTTGGATTTTAATCCTTCTGCCACTTTCGTCCCGAACCCTAACCTTAGATCGAACCTCGGTGACAGCGACGTTCTCTAGGGCACCTTCACGGCTTGATTTGGTGAAGAATTGGAGCGGTTCGCTGCTCCGCCACCGTGCTCTGCTATTGCTCATCTCCGGGTGAACACAGCTGGTGAGCTTCTATTTGCTTAGCATTTTAGATACCTTAGCATAGCCTTAGCGTAGATCTTTTCTTGTTTGCATTTAATTTTTGTTGGTTTCGCACATTTTCCACATTTCACCCTCGCTGGAGCTCTAGCTCCGCCACCACATACCGACCACTCCAGACCCGCACCGCTCTATCCTTCATCGTCATCATATCCCCTTTGACTACTTATCACCCAATGTACCCTCATCCCCCTCGTGCACGCACTGCACAAGAGATCCGATCCTCAACCTCCGCCATTCATCGGAGGATGACCATAACACGCTCCCTCCACCCATTTCGCCACTGGAGCCTTCCTTGGCTCCGCATTTTTGCCGTTGGACTGACCTTTGCATGAGAAAGCAAAGGAGGAGCCTCTTCGAGGCTCATAGAAGCTCTGGGACACCACCAAGCTTCTGGGCTCCCCAGATCGATCTAGACCCTCTCACACCTTTTTGACCCCTTCTACCGGTACGGGGGGACCCCAGCAACCTTTTGGGAGCATCAGAAGCCAGAGAGACCGTCAGAGCAGCGAGGTTTTGCGGATAGAAGCAAAGAGGGGCGGATGTTCTTCCCTATTCCTCACGGGAAGCAACAACCATCCGATTAAGGCTCGCCCCCAGTTTGGATCTCTGTCGTTGGATGCACCGCATGGAAGCCATCAGATCTAAATCTAAAGTCTAATCTAGAGCGTCCAACTGAACTGTTATCGGTGCATGAGAAGGCTACACGTGGCAAGTGGACACATATGTGCCATTAGATCATGCGTTAGGTGGGGTATTTTGCATTTCTTTCCCCACAGTTTTTTGTATTTATTATATAGTTCATAATCTTTCATTTGCATTTGTTATAATTTTTTAATAATTACACCAAGACCCCTGAACTATCTGTATTTGAAACTAAGTCCAATCCACGTCACCTCACGTGTTGTCCAACGTGAGGTGGTGTTTTTGCAGGTATACCCTCGCTGGCATTTGTATTTTGTTTCAATCCAAAAACTTTTTATTCATGCTTTATAATTTTGTGAAAATTGCAACTTGACCCCTGCCATTTATTTTATTTACGTTTATGACTTGTTAGTTGTGGTTTCTTTTTGTGGTTTCTCATTTATTTAAAATAGCTATTATGCTCCAAAAAATCACCAAAAATAGGATTAGATGCCTGATATATAGATCCACGTCACATTTTTGGATTTTGATTTTAGGTAATTTCCTATTTTATAAAAATGAAAATAGCACAAACATTCCCTATTTACAGTATAAAACCCATAAAAAATTAAAAATGTGTTTGTGAAATTCCAAAAAATATTTTATATTTATTTAGTTATTTCTAACTTTACAAATTAAAAACCATAAAAATAGAAAAATGAAAATACATAAAAATCAAAAGTCCCCAAAATCCTTTAAAAAAATCTATTTTTTTAAAAATTCCAAAAAATTTTATTTTCTATTTTATAATTTTATTTATTATCTATCTATTAAAATTAGTCTGAAGAATTTTGGACCTATTTTTGGTATTTTTCCTCTTCATATCAATTTTCGTATTTACTTAATCCCTGATTTAGGGTATTTTTTTAACTTTGAAAATCCTTAAAAAATTTTGCAAAATTCCTTAGAAAATTATAAAAATTGTAAAAAATATTTAAAATCCAAAAAACATTTAATTGTCTGTATTTTGACTATTTTTATTGGTATATATTTATATTATTCTATCGTGTATATATATAGCTTTATATATATATCCTATATTAGATATTTTAAAGAAAAACATATATAAAAATATGAAAACATAAAAAGGAAAACATAGAAATATAGAATTGAAAACCAAATACAAAAATTTAAAACAAAAATAAAAATAAATACAAAATAAAAAACCCACCTTTGCTTGATTTTCTATCTTGTATTGCTTTACACCATTGCTTCCTGAGTTTGACCCCTACTTGCTTGTCACTATTCATCTTTAGTAGGGTATAATTGATTTTGATTCACAATATTTGCTTGATTTGAGTAGTCGCCTCAACGACAAGTGAAGCTGATTTGTCAGCTCATTTTAGCGACTCTGATTTTCCATTTTTTAGTGGCGTAGTTGGTGCTTTGGTGAGTTTGCCAGAGCTCCTCCGTCATCATAGAAGGTTTCTGAAGCATTATGGCCACCTGGAAAAGGTGGCTGACTGGAGGTGAAGCTGTGAGGGTAGTTGGAGGTGGTTGCCGATGAAGCGTCACCAGAGGCTGAGTTTGAGATCGGAGAGGAGACACATGCTCCAACCATTGAAAGTACCTACAATCGTTAGTAATTGTCGAAGTGTGCATATGGTATATACATGAGAGTGTGAGGTGAATGGATGGCCATGGATGGAAGAAGGTGAAACCTTGGTGGTTCTTCTCTGGCAAGGGTGAGAAGAAAAGGGGCGAAGCGGAGGGAGGCCTTGGAAAAGGGAGAGGGTGGTCGGGAGTGTTGGCGAAAAACATGGATGGGTGGTGGAGCTTGTAAGGTGGTCAGCGACTGTGAGGATGGATGTAGGTGGCGGGAGAATTTAAAGAAAACAAGAAGAAAATAAGAAAGGCAAACCTAGAGGATTTGAGAGGAAGAAGGTGGACGGAGTGGCTTGGGATGAAGTCCCTAAGGACTTCGGGTCTTTGTACATCGAGGTTGGCTAGTCTCTGAGCTCGTACCACCACCAAGGAGGCAGAGCGTACATGGCGTTCTGCCATGGATCACACCTGGGGTGTGCAGCCATCGTCGTCTCGACATTCCACCCTCCGTTGTCACCAGAGGATGAAGGAAGCTGGGTCGCAACCCTGCGAGTGGTGGATACAGTGTGACGGGGGCAGAGAAAATGATTTATAGGTGGAGGTCTCCGGCTGTTATGGTGGTGACGAGGTGACTTGGAGTGGTTTGTGAGAGGCGTTAGAGCAAGGGGTGAGGTCATTGATGGGCGCGCGAGAAAGGTGGAGATAACGACTATGGAGGGGGAGCGTTAGGTTGTGCGTAGGTGGTCTGAGCTGGGAGCTATAATTGGAAGGGACAGGGGTATCACATGGCATAATGCCAGGGGAAGGAGGAGCTGGAGGTAGATGACAAGCAGAAACCGTTGGATCGAGTGATCCAACGGTTGGGATTGGATTCCTGTGAAGGGTTTGGATTAGGTCGATGGATTTGATTGAGTGGTTGCGGGGCATGCGGAGATGAATGATGTGGATAGGGTTAGGAGCAGGATCTGATGGTTGGGAAAGGATGGTCCACGTGGAGGACAGAAGATTGTTGGATCAATGGTGATCCTAGGGTGAGACTAGGGCGGATAAGAGTGGCTGAGATTAATTCAAAGGATAGATCCGATGTCTGGGAGGAGATGGGAGATGGATGGATGTGATTGAGGCATGGAGAAGGTGATCAAAAGGCAGAGAACAAGGCCGGGTGACGAAGAGAGGTGCAACTACGTGGGCGGCCCAGAGGGCGCCACGTGGTCGCTCCAGAAAATTTAAAAATTTAAAAAATAAAAAATTCAAAAAGATATAGTAGGAGGCTGAATCAGGAAAAATCAAAACATAAAAGTTGTAGGTGTCAATGAGATCTACAAGTTTCATGTTGGTCAAAAGACAAAAGAAGTCATTTGTACAAAATTAATTTTTGCAAGCATTTTAAATAGGTAAAAATATTATTTTTTTGGTTTTGATATTTTTTGTATTTTTAACTTATTTTAAAAGCCAAGATAAATATAGACAATATTTAACCTAACTTTTAGGGACTTTTTCATAAAAAATAAAGGAAAATGTTTAGTAATTTAAAATAATAAATTAGGGTTAGAAAATATAGGTCAATTATGCACAGATTATTCACAATATAATACAAATTAACATTGGTGATTTAATTGTGATTTTTATTAACTTGTTTAAGCATGGAGAATAATAAATAGATTTTAACATGATGTATCCGATATTCATCAGCCACCTGCCACTTCTCTGAGTCGTCTGATCATCCTCTGATGCCTTCATCTCAACCGTCCAGTACCGCTCTTCTTTTAGTTATTTGATGAGATCTACGAATCTCATCAAAACCGCCCATCCCCGCCTTCACCTTAGCACTTGGATGTATATACCAACTAAGGGCTTCGTGACCTCTATGCCATCACTCCTCTTCCTGCCGACCGATCTGATCCCAGATCAGATCCACGCCGTTACCCCCCCTCCCCCCGCTTCCTAGCCACAAGACCAGATCTGATGATATGATCTCAACCCTCTGCTCGGGACTCCATCTGGACCGTTGGACCTTGATGAACAACCCAGGAAACTCCGGTTAAGTAGTATCTAGCTAAGGGTCGTTGCGAGACGAATCGCAAGGCTAGGTCAATCAAGAAAATCAAGACCACGAATAAGGCAATCACAAGCACAAAATCTAATGTAGTAATCTCTGCTATTTATTTAACCTGGTATAGGGACCAGGATCGAACACAAGGAGCACAAATATTTACGCAGTCGTCGAGAATCAGAAAATAAAAGGCATCTTTTTATGGTTTTTAATTTGCAATTTTTTATATTTTCTAATATGAAAACAAATAAAAAGATAAAGAAAATCAAGCTTAAACAAATTTCATTAAGACTAAAAATGCTCAAAAATTAGAAATAAAAATATTTTTTTATTTTTCAAGTATGCAAGTGTTTTCGGTGATTTTATGATATTTTTCAGATTTTATATGATTTTATAAAAAAGAAACAAACACAAAACAGAAACACAATGTACATCCCTGACCAAAAGGTAACTTCAAAATTCTAAAATTGCCCAAACATCATGGTTGCATTTTTATGATAAAGTAAATAAAAAGGCCTAATTACAGGAACTGAAATCTCATTTTTTGATTTTTTTAGAATTTTATATGATTTTTATTTTTTTAGTCTTTTGTGATTTTTATGGTTTTTATAGAAGATAAAAAAATGTACTAAGCCTTATCCTACTATAAGTAGGGTCGGCTACATGGATTCTTGCTTAAATCCATGTCGAAAGACTCGACTATTTTTTACACTGGTTGTCGACTACCTAACACAACCACTGCAAGAGTGGGATTTGAACCCTGGTCTTTTGTGTGGTAGACACACTGTACTACCACTAGACCATTAAGTGGGTACGGTTTTTATAGAAGATAATGCAACAAAAATGATATTGAAGTGAAAGCAAACTGAAACAAACACACAAGAATTTTTATAGAATTTTTCAGGTACTGTTTATATTTTTTCGTATTTTATATTATAGATAGACATGTTTTTAGGGTTTTTGATTTTTAGAAAATATCAAATAAAATTAAATCAAGTCACAAAAATTACCATAAATACTACACACTAGCAAGAGCTAATGCTAATTTTTGTAGAATTTGTGGATTGGTTTAATAATTATTTGATTAAAAACAAGGGACACAGGTTGTAGGGACCTTTTTGTAATTAGCCTAAAGTTTCCAGACCAAATAGTAATGCATACAACAAATCTAGGGGCACTAGTGCAGAAGTCCACAAAATAAGCGCACATGCTTAAATTACCAAATACAGGGGCATAAATGCAAATATAGAAAATATTTCATTCAAACCATAACCATCAAGAAGTGCAGGATAATTCTTGCAAAAACACCATAAAAGCACGTGAGCATGCAAGCGGATCTAGACTCGAAGGACTAAAGTGAAAATACTAGAAAACTAAGGGACTTATATACAAAAAGTTTGAACAAGAACTTTATTTAATAAACTAGAAATTAAAGCATGCAAACTGTAGGGAAAGAAATGCAATATACCTTCGTAGGGCGCGTGCGGAGCGCGTGGTGAACACGTGGCGTGCTTTGACAATGGCGGCTGCTGACGGCTCTGATCTGCTCGGCTGATGATCTGACGGTGCAGGTACGTGGATCAGGTGTATGAGTGAGATGGTGTCTGCAGGAATCAGATGGTGTAGGGAATATCAGTCTGAATGGCCGTTAATTGTGCATCTGATGCGTCTGACAAAAAGGGGTGATGAACGACTGTGATGAAACCTGGAGGGGCCACGCCTAATCAACGGTGGGTGAAGGTCCTGGAAGAACTCGTCGGGGGCGACCATCAACAAAGCGAGGATGAAGATCCAACACTCGGATGGAGGTGCTGAAGAGCTCAACACGGTCGGGGAGGTACTCCGTGTCTGGTTGGCGTGTCCGAGGATGGTGCCATCGGTCGGATGACCGGGGCAGGGTGGCTTCGTTTGTAGCTACTCCGCCTAATTAGTTGGGCTTCTCGATGGAGCTGCCCTCACGCACAGGTGCCTGCAAAGAATGGAGAAGACTCGGTGCGAAGCTCCGGTCCTGGTTATTGGAGCAAAAACAGAAATAAGCAAAGGGGAGCGGGATTCGATCTCCGGCGAAGGTGGCAGAGGAGATCCGGACCTTAATCTCGACCTGGTAGTTGATCCTAAGGGTAATCAGACTGTGGTTCGAGGTGAAGGGCGATGCGTAGTGTCGATCGTAACGGGTGGATGCGATGGACGGGGCTCCGAGCAGTTGGTCGAGGCAGATGAACGTGCGACGATGCTAGATGAAATGGATGAATCGAACAAAGAAATGGATGGGAAATAAAGGGTACCTAAGGTTCTAGATGAACTCTAGAGCTTTAGGCGCAGTGGGAAGCAAGGTTGTGGACTCGACCAAGCTGTAGAAAGCCAGGAGGCTTGTCGCGGCGGTGCACGCCAACCATGAGGCTGAGCTACGTCTCCTGACCATCAAACTTCACTCTGAGGAGCTTCTCAGATAGCTGTCACTCAACCTGAGGTCGCTGGGGGTGGAAGAAGAGGCGAGAATGAGCTAGGGCATTATGGAGGTGATGAACCTCAATTTCATCATCTTTATTTCTCATAATTAACCCCCTTGCTTAAAAGTTTGTCAATAATTCCCTATTATTGTCTAATAATTAACAGAGTCCTAAATAAATTAAAAACCACAAAAAAATGACAAAACAAAATTCGTGGTATTTTTATACTTAAAAATACCCTCAAAAATATTTCGGTTCTTTGTTTGATCTCATCTCCAGTTTTGGTCAACATGAAACTTGTAGATCTCGTCAAGATCTACAACTTTCATGTTTTGAGTTTTCTCAAATTCGGCCATCTAGCCCTTCAAATTTCAACTGGAAGATCAGAATAATGTGATTGGGCCACGTGACCCGTTCTGGGTGAGCCACGTGGCCCGCTCCCCTTTGCCTCATCCGCCCGCGTCTCAGCCGTTGGATTTCATTCTAATCCAACGGTCTCGCCTTTTCCACATGCGCCTGTCTTTTCAGCCATCCGATCCATTTCCGCCTCTCATCTGCACCGCACGATCGCGCCTTGAGCAGAGCACGCCACGTGGCGCGTCATAGGCTGCTTGATGGCGCTTCAGATCTTCTATCTCAGCCGCCTCTTCTAAGCGCGCGCCTTAGCCATCCGATCAAGCTTCCTTCTCATCTAAGCCGTCCGCCAGCGTCGCATCCTCAGTTCGCCACGTGGCAGCACCCGATCCCTTCGATCGCTCCGCTCCTGATTAAATCTCACCCGTCATCTCGCGCTCAAATGACCACTGTTGGATTTCCAGATCCAACGGTCAAAAGACCATCGTCAACCTCCAGAGCCTCCTCTCTCCCACGATGCACCGCACAAACACCTCGCCCCCTTCCTATTCTTTTGATCACCTCCGACTACCTCACACTTCGCCAACTGTCCCACGTTCTTCCCCCATCATCCTTCTCCCTCGCGCACACCTCCACGATCCACGTCGTCTTCCCAGTCGTCCCACATCCCCCTCGCAAACCACGACGCCACTTCAACAGCTCCGCCACTTCTCCCTTCAAATACACCTCCTCCGACCACTGTTCCTGATGTCCACCTTTACGCGAGGGCTCGCCCAGCCCTCCTCCGCCTCCCCGTGACAGGGGGAGGCGGTGCGATTGAGTGAAGACGACGTAGTCCCTCCGGTGAGACCCTCCGCCATGAACGACGGAGCTGCGGTGCCTTCGGCCCGCTTGAGCTGCACGGACCGGCTGGCCGTGTCCAGCGAAGACCCGGGGCTCACTTAGAGCTCCAGCCCAAGCCCTCCGCTCCACCAATCTCCGGTAAGCTTCTCTCCTTCCTCCCTTGTATTTTCTTTCGATTTCTTTTATTTAATCCGGCCTCTCCGGCCTTTCCCTCACTCCATTGACCACCTAGTTAACTCCATTGCACCTCCCCCTTTTTCGCGCACCTTCCACTCACCTTCTCCTTCCTTCAGACCTAAAGTCGCCCCCGACCCACCTCCTCCGCCCTCGCGGCGGAGGAGCTCCGAGCTCCTCCATCTTCTCCGCCCCGATGAGCTTCCACCTCACTTCACTCACGCAAGCACATCATCTATAGGCTTCGGCTATGTGAAATAACCATGCAGATCGACTATCTGATCATTGGCCGGAGAGCTCGCCGGGGCATCTTCGTCAAGCTCGCCGTCGACGTACGAGTTCCGATGGATCACGCCCGAAAGTCCTCCACCTCGCCCGAGCTCCAAGCTTCGTCGACAGACCTTCAGGAGCCTCGGGCGAGTACCATCGAGTCTAGGACAGAGCGGCGGAGGACGAGCTCCCTCACCGGAGCTCGTTAGTCGCCGCCAGCTACAGATGAAGGAGGAGGAGCAGCAGCCGTTGGATGCTCCGCCCCGGAGTTCATCCAACGGCCACGATGCAACCACGCCGTCGCACCGTTCTCGTCTAGATGTCGTTGGATGCGTTCGATCCAATGGACCACGATGCAGCCACGTGGCGACACCAGAGCGCCCCCGAGCCTCCGCCATCGAACCTCCAGGCTTGGATCTGCCGAGCCTTGTCCGAGCCTGCATCGAGCCAAAGCCTACGCCCGAGCCACGCCGAAGCAACCCGGGCCTCCTCCGAACCTCCGATCAACCCGACCCTGAGGAAGCGCGTGCCTGGCACGTGCTTCCTGGGAAATTTACAAGGAAGCCCAGCCGACTTCTTCAATTTGCAAACAGGTCCCGCTCACGTGCAGCGGGCGTGCACAGAGGGTATTTTACAGGGAAGGTCCATTTACTTTACGTATTTACATTTTAGTCCCTCCCTGGACCTGTTTGTAATTATCTTTTCATGTTTTTATTGCATTTATGCCCTTATCTTCATTTTTGCATATCTTGAGCACCGTACCTCTGTTTTAGTTGATTTCAGTTTCGTTTTAAAGCTGGTTTGATGATCTTTCAAATGGCATGCTTGATTACTGATTTGGACACAATGATTTTGTTATGTATTATTTTATAGCGATGTGTTTATTTGAGCTCAACATGATGCCTTTCTTAATATTATTCATCACATCTGCCTTTTTTTTAAGGAACTCGAAATTGACTCGTATTTACTTTTGCTCATTATTTTCTATCTAGGGCATATCTCCATTTGTATCGTATTGCATTCATTTGCATGAAAAAAAAATGTTTAAAAAATGCATGTTTATTTTAATTGCATTGTCTTTGCATATTTTGACCTATAGATCTTTAACTCAACGCTTAATTAAATACACTTTAATCCGATTAATATGAGAGAGGCTCGTGTCCCTGATTCGACCTTGGTATCTTACCAAGTAAAAAAATTAATTCACGATCACCTCATTTCGATTCATTATGGCATATATCTAAATGAGGTGATCGCTTTGACGACCCGAAACCGGCCCGACTACGATGATGATTCCATGTGCTAAAAACACATTATTAAAGGGCCGATTTTGCAGTTCGTCAGGAGGAAGAAGAGAGATTATATAGGCAGCTCGAGGGTCTACAAGAATCAGCGAGAAGCGTGAGACCCGAGAGCAATTCGGATCATCCATGGGACCCGCAAAGATGACGGATGTATGAGGTTTATCGGGTTCAAGTTTCGAGGCAAACAGAGCTCGGACGTGACCAAGAGAAAATGGAGAAACGGGTCCGGCGAGCACAATTCGCGTTGGAACCGGGAAGGAGGAACGCTGACCGAAGGTCAACAATCCCAACCGGCCAATCAGAAAATTAGGTTTTACAAAATACTTATAAATTCAATAAAAACTAGTAAATGGCTTTAAAATAAAAAGTGTAAAGAATAAAAAATGTTTATTATTTTTCAAACTATCTTTTGTGATTTATTTTTATAAAAAATAAATTAATCTTTATACAATATAATGTATTATATACATGCATAATATACCTATGTATTTTGTACAATTATTTTTATTTTATTATTTTTACACAAATATTTCAATTTTGTATTTTATTTATTTACAACATAATTTTTGGAGTATAAAATAATTTTTATTTTATTTTATTTTATTTATTTATTTACATGTGTCTAATAAATAGAGAATGATGTTTGTATACATGTATTTTGTACAAGTGAGAGATGATTTAATTTAAATTTTTATTTTATTTTCTGATTTTTGTTTTATTTTTAGGGCTATATACAAGGAGGTAAAAAGAACATTTTATTTTTATTTTGTCAAAAATAATTATTCACAAATATAAATGATACATCCAATATAGAGTAGGCCCTATCTCTGTCTACTTGTTTTATTTGGCAATCAGTCAATGCTTGACTTTCTCTTGGGTTCGGGTCACTCTGTATTTATTCTAAATACCTCCTTCCTTTTTCTTTTCCTTTATTCTTTTATTTTTGCACAAATACATGCTAAATATAAACTGTTAACATATGCGTGCCAAATGCTAACTTATTGTATTTACACATATTCACATGATGCTTTGCCAAGATAAATAGCTAAAATAAAAGAATAAAGAGTGAGAATCAGAGATTCATCACCCCCCATACTTTACCTTTGCTAGTTCCTTAGCAAACACTTATTTGAAAAAGAAGTGAAAAGAGAAAGAAAAGGAAAAGAAGGAGAATCAATGTTGATTATTAAACTTGTCTTCATTAAATTGGAGTATGGAGCTCAGTCAGACCTTTGGATTATTAGTTTGTTAAAACCTTATTTGGATCTAGGTTTAAGACTCAACAACCTCTAAGTTCCACCAATCTATGGTCAAGACTCCTCAATAATCCAGATCAGAACAAGTCTACATACACAAACTCTAATGACCATGGATCTTTTCTTGTACTGTGTAAGTGATATGTAGCTCCCCACCTCAGAAATGACAAAGAAACGACCTTCCTCAACAAGGTAACTCTAATGCCTTAGTCTAGCAGCTCTTTCCTCGAGGACCTAAGTATTCCCTTCTAAGTTCAAGTTCAACCGGCTCAAGAAGAGGAGAAAGAAGAGAATGGACCATGGCCAGTGTAGCCATGTATCCCTAGGAGCCTAACCAATGTAGCTAAATCTCTTGCTGCAAGCTTCATGAGATGAGAGTGGGTAACATAAGCTTTGCTTTATTTGGCTATGTACACTCCGGCAGGTATTTCATTTTCTCTCAGACCTGCCACTTTTTTGGAGTTTTTCTTTCTTTTGCACTTTTTTTGATGTGAATATATACAATATATTTACATGGTGCAACATATATACATAAGGACTTTTTCCTCTTGAGCCAGTAGACTATCCCTCTTTTGAAGCATTATTGCAACCCACATCTCCTGTCTTTAGACCTCAACACCGCCAGACCAAGTTGAGGCGCACTCCCTTCCCTAAAAGAAAACGAGAGGTTCCGCCTAGAAGTACTACCCTCGTATGCTACCCCAAGCCAAAGGAAACTACCTCCTCATCACCTCATCCGTAGAGAGCTATGTGTAAGTTGCTGGTGCAAGTAAAGCCATTGTTTGTGAGAGTCATGTGTGTGTTGTAAAATGTTCTACTTAGGCTCATCAAGATGACAAGTGATCATAGACTAGTGGACTCAAAGAATTAAGTCACCAATGGACCTGAAGAGTCTCAACCCTAAATCCTATAAGGTTCTTCTTATATTTAGGTGGATTAAGGTCTTAACCAAGCTCCATTTTCCAATTTAATTCCAGGCTATTTTAAATGGCAATTATGATTCAGAAGAATATACAAATATTTGTAAAACTCTTTTTCTGCAAAATTTTTGAAAATATGCAAAATTTTTGAAAATGTTTGAATGTATGCATGAATGCAAGAGTTTTGCAAACTATTTATAAACATTTACACACTGGTTATTGCAAACTTTTAATTTTCAAACATTTTACAAAAATTTTGTACTATATACATGGTTTTTATAAACTTTTACAAACAAAGCATTTTTATAAACATTTGTACAAAAAATAATTTTTATGGATAGCTATGTATGTGCAAGAAAGAATTTTAAAATTTTACGATTTTTAGATAAAGGATTTTAGCCATTTTATTTATTAACACACTCACACAAAGTACGAGTTATGGCTAAAGTATATATGTAATATATATGACACCCCCCTATACTTAGCTCGAACGATGTCCTCAGAGTGAACAAACAACGATGAAGAAGACATAACTCGTGCTTAGTATAGGGAAGTGGAAAGAAAGGCTATACTACAACGATGAATTAAAGAAGAGATCTAGGTGATCCCCCCATACTTAGGGTCAAATAATCCTAAGTATAGCGGACTGTACATAAAGGGAACACCTAGTGAAAGGATGTAGAGGGTCTAGTTCCCCTATACTTAGGGTAAATTATCCCTAAGTATAGGTAGCAAAACAGAGGTAAAAAGAATCAAAAGAATGATCAAGAATCTAACACCCCCTATACTTAGGGTAACGTGCACCCTAAGTATAGCATAATCACAAGATGCAGATGGGATGTTAGACTAAAGAATGAGATGATATGGACATCTGGATCTATACAAGGCGGAAGACAGTGATAATCAGGCACGAGATGCAACTGATGTGAGTCAAAGACCACATCTCATGCAAAATGAATCGGGGCGACGTCAACGATCATCAGCTCATGATCTAGATATAGTTTGAGGTGCTGACTGTTAACACGAAAGGTGGACACATATGACATCTCAGATATGTCGATACTACCATTTTCATGCACCTTTCGGACCAGGTATGGTCCTTTCCACTTACTCTGTAATTTCCCTAGAAATAATCTAAGCCTGGCATCAAACAACCATACTCTTTGATCTGGCTCAAACTGCTTAGGGCTGATGTGAGAATCATGCCATATCTTTACTCGCTCCTTATACTGTAGGCTGCTTGAAAAGGTTGTATCTCTAAGCTTCTGCCAATTCTGCCTTTTTTATCACCTATACTCTCTAGATCCAATAATATATCAGTGACAACCCAAAGTGACTTATGCTTGATCTCAACAGGTAAATGGTAGGACTTGCCATATACGAGATGAAAGGGTGATGTACCCAAGGGAGTCTTGAAGGAAGTCCGATATGCCCACAAGACCGAGTCCAAAAGTTGTGACCAATCCTTTCGGTCTGGGCAGACTACCTTCTGCAATATTGTCTTGATCTCCCTATTCGATACTTCAGCAAGACCACTGGTCTGAGGGTGATATGGAGTGGCAACTCGATGGTCTATGCTGAACTCGTTAGCAATGGCCTTTACCTTGTCATTGATAAAGTGAGACTCCTCGTCAGATATCAATACTCTAGGCACCCCGAACCGTGAAATGATATTCTTCCTCAAAAATTTGCAAACAGTCTTAGCATTTGTGGTTTGGGCGAGTATGGCCTCAACCCAATGACTCACATAATCAACAACCAACAGAATGTACTCGAATCCCTGACTCTTAAGGAATGGATCCATGAAATCCATGCCCCATGCGTCAAAAACCTCACAGAAGTGAATGGGCTGCATCGGCATCATATCATGCTATCCACAAGTGCCCATCCTCTGACAGTTAGTACACCTCTTCACGAATTCATCAGAATCCTTGAAGAGGGTAGACCACCATAGGCCGGATTGGAGCACTTTATGTGTTGTTCTCCTCCCAGAATGATGTCCTCCTATCTCAAGCTTGTGGAAGTATGTGAGGACGCTGTTGTGCTCCTCCTGAGGAATGCACCGACGCCAGACACTATCCCCTCCTTCATGATAAAATATGGGATCCTCCCAATGGTAAGGCTTGGCCTTCGTAAGGAAGGTCTCAAGTCGCTGCCTGGGCCAACCTTGTGGGAATTCCTCAAGATTTTCAAATCGGGAGAGATGATCCGCCACCACATTCTTGACTCCAGGTTTATCCTTAATCTCAATTCAAACTCCTGGAGTAGAAGGATCCATCTATTCAGTCTCGCTTTGGCATCCTTCTTTGCCATGAGGTACCTGATGGCGGTATGATCGGTAAAGATAGTCACTTTAGATCTAAGAATATATGATCAAAATTTATCTAAGGCAAAAACTATGGCAACCATCTCTTTCTCCATGACATTATAGTTCCGCTGCGTGGCATCCAATGTACGGCTAGCGTAGTGAATGACAAATGGTACTCCATCCCTCTTCTGTCCTAACACAACCCCTACAGTAAAATCAGAGGCATCCGTCATGATCTCGAATGGGAGGGGCCAATCATGCGGCTGAATTGAGAGTCTCAAATGACGCAAGACACTTATCATCTACAATGAACTCAGTGTCTTTCGTCAGCAGATCAGTTAACAGTCGTGCAATCCTACTGAAGTCATGAATGAAACGTTAGTAGAAACCGACATGCCCCAGAAAAGACCGTAACTATCACAAGTTGGATGGTGGATTAAGTTTCCTGATGATATCCACCTTGGCCAGATCAACTTCCATGCCCTTGTTGGAGATGATATGACAAAGCACTGTCCCCTGAGTCACCATGAAGTGACTCTTCTCCTAAGATAAAACAAGATGAACCTCAATGCAGCACTGAAGAACATAGTCTAAAAAGTTAAGCAAGCATCAAACCCATCACGATAGACCAAAAAGTCATCCATGAAGACCTCTAAACAGTCACCCACCATGTCCGAGAAAATGGACAACATGCACCTTTGGAATGTCGCTGGGGCATTACATAGACCAAAGGGCATCCGTCTGAAAGCATAAGTCCCAAACGAACATGTTAATGTCGTTTTGTCCTGGTCTCGGGTGCAATGGCCACCTGATTGTAGCCAGAATACCCATCGAGAAAGCAGTAGTGACTCTTCCCAGCTAGCCTCTTGATGGCCCCGAAAATCCCGAGCAACTAAGGGTAAAATGTGTCACTGGTCGTTGCGACCTCAACCACTCGGATCGGGATCAATCAAGAAAAAGAAGACCACCACAATAAAGATATAAATCAATCAAGCAAGCAAATAGCAGTCTCGCTATTTTATTTTACATGGTATAGCTACTAGGGTCGAACTCAAGGAGCATAGTATGCGTGGGCTACGAAGTAGTCGAGGATCCAAATAAAATAAAGAAATAAAAAAATCGGTGGATTTTAGGTTTTTTTTTGTAATTTTTAATATTAAGAAAATGTTAAAAGGAATCAAAAGTTTACAAACAAATAATTATTTAAAACACTTAAAATGCTCTAAAAAATCAAATAAAAATATTTTTGGGTTTTAGAATTATTCAAGTATTTTTTTATATTTTTTTGGATTTTTCTGATTTTTAATTAATTTTCTAAAAATAAAATAAAGCCAAAATTAAAAGGCAGTGTATAGCCTGAATCTAAAGGCAATTTAAACATACTTAAAATGCATATAAAATTCGAACAATAATTTTATGATAAACTAGAAATAAAAATCTAACTACGGAAGAAGAAAATACTTTTTTTATTTTTTTTATAAATTTTTAATAATTTTTCTAAGGTTTTTGATGTTTTTTTTAATTTTTAGCGTTTTTATAAATGCGAATGCAACAAAATTTGGATTGAAATCAAAACAAGTCAAAACACACAAACAACATTTTTTTGGAATTTTTAAAGGGTTTTTCTTATTTTTAATTGTTTTTTAAACACAAACATTAGCAATTTTTGAGGTTTTTGAATTTTTAAAAATATTTAATGGAAACAAAAAGAACCCAAAAATTCAGTAAAATTTCTACACCATGACAGGAGCCATGTGTCAAAATCTCATGATTTTTGGATAAAATATGCTATTTATTGAAACAAAAATAAAAGGCACATCACATAGGGACCTATATGCAATTATGGAAAAGTATCCAGCTGAACAATAACACTTGGAGAATGTACATGGCTTAATATGCAAAAAGTCCAACGCTACACGTGAATAGCATGTGAACCAGGCAAGCAGGGGTATAATTGCAATTCCTATTTATAAACATCCATTCGATAACATCAATAAAGTATAGGTAAAAACATGCAAATAACCCAAAGTCACATGGGGGAACCACGTGCTACACAGATGGAAGGACTAAAGTGCAAATACCAAAAACATAGGGTCCTCAGTGCAAAATATCCAAAATAAGTACAACGGCTAAAAATATTTACAGGACTAACTAGTAAAAAGAAATGAATGCAGGGGTAGCGGAGCAAGTTACCCAGGTGACTCGTACGACTCACGTGGGGTGACAGGTGGCACGCTCTAGCTGGATGACGACGTACGGCTCTGGCGCTGGCAGCTGGCGAATCTGACGGCCTGACTGAGGTGCGAACGTGGGCGTACGGGGGCCGTTAGATGTCAGATCTAATGGCCTGACAGGTGCAGGCTCTAGATGACAGTGATGCAATCTATGTGACGGGCGTGATCCAATGGCTGAGAAGGGTACTGGAAGAACTCCGCCTGGGCGAAGTTCATCAGAGCATCGATGGAGATAGGAGGCTTCGATGAACGATCAGACGACGGTGTCGACTCGCACGGCTCCTCTGCGTTGGGTGGACGGGTCCGATGAACCCGCCGACGGTCGGATCTCCTGGAAGGTGGACGTGACCTGGGCGAGCTCTGACAAAGCAAGATGAAGGCGACCTGGGGTGAATCCATGCACGTGAAGACTTAAGGGGTAAATCTCAGACTCGGTGGAGTACTCCGGTCAAGGTTATTTGACTAAAACTAAAGAGAAGCGACGACGAAGGGAGGTGGGGGTTCCCAACGAGTGATGGAGGGAACCTAAAGCCTAATCCTGGCTCGGAGAGCCAAGATATGGATGATTAGGTCATGTAAGGAGGGTGACGGTGAACGGGGTAGTCGATCGAAGCGGGTAAAGTGGCAGATGAGGCTCCGACCGGCGGGTCGGAGCTGGCGAAGCGGCGGAAGATGGCAGATGAAAGATTGACAAGATAAGGGAGCTAGGATCGATGAAGTGGGTACCTGAGGGTCCTAACGTAATCCTGAGCTCCAGGGGGTGCTGTCGAAGGGGGTCGTCGCCTCGACCTCACTGCGAAAGGTGGGGGAGGCTCATCGCGGCGGAACTCCGACCACGAAGCTCGAGTGTAGGCTGCAGTTATCTCCTCCGGTCGCCAAGGCCCAAATCCGATTGTTGTTACCAAGGGGAGTGGTTCTAGGGTACCAGGGAAGAGTGTGGCATGAGCTGAAGGTCTGGGGAATCGAATGAAGAACTATAGGGCATCCTAGGTGGTTGGAGAGATCGGGTGATAGTGCGCAATCCGAGGAGGATCTGTGACTCCCTAGGGATCCGCAAGGGTCGCTGATCCACTGGGGAGAAGTGGGCGGTGAAATCAGAGCAAGGGATGGCAAGATCCGAGTGGGAAAAATGGGAGGAAACTAGGTGCAACTCGGATCCAGGCGCAGGAGGGTTCGGGAGGGGGAGTTGACCGGGGTCAACATCCCTCCTGGACCAATCAGAAATTAGGAAATTAAAAAGATTTGGAAAATAATTTAAAAATTGAAAATGATTTCAAAATAAAAGGTTCAAAATGAAAAATATTTCTTATTTTCTGAACTATTTTTTGTGATTTTTATTTATTTTTATGAAAAATGATTTAATATATATATATATATACAGTATATTATATTATATACAGGTATAAGATACCTAGGTATGTTATATAATTATTTTTATTTTATTATTTATGTATAAATACCGCAGTTTTATATTTTATTTATTTACAACATATTATTTGGAGTATAAAATAATTTTTATTTTATTTTTATTGGTTATTTACAAGTGTGAAATAAATAGGTGTATGATACATATGTACATGTGTTATATACAAAGTGAGAGATTTTATTTTTATTTTATTTTATTTTATTTTTCTAATTTTTGTTTTATTTTAGAAATATATACAAGGGAATATAAACACATTTTTATTTTTATTTTTGTGAAAATAAAATATATATTTACATAAAAGGAATATATACAAGGTAGAGTGGCCCCATCTCTCTCTACTTATTTTATTTGGCGATTAGGTCCAGTCTGGACCCTCTCTTGGGTTCAGGTCACTCAATAATTATTCTAAATATTTTCTTCTTTTTCTTTATTCTTTATTTTTTTATTTTTGAACAAATACATGCTAATTATAAAATATTAACAAATGCATGCCTATTGGTAATTTATTGTATTTACAATTATATGCATGATGTTTTGCAAAGATATTTAGCTAGAATAAAAGAATAAAGAGTGATGAATGAGTATTCATCACCTCTCTATAATCTGAACAATAAAAGGCAGTGGGAAGATCCTTCTTGGTGTCTTGATTCAATCGTCTGTAGTCCACACAGACCCTCCAAGAAGTGGGTAGCCGGGTAGCTATCTCCTCTCCAGACTCGCTCACAACTGTAGTGATGCCCGTCTTCTTGGGCACCACATCTAATGGACTAACCCACTTGGAGCCGGTGATGGGGACGATAAAATTGGCGCTCCACCATTTCGATATCTCCTTCATGACTACCTCTCAAAGATTCGGGTTCAGCCCTCGCTGGAACTCACGCGACGACTTAGCATCCTCTTTGAGATAGATATGGTGGGAGCACAGGGCCGGACTTATCCCCTGGAGATCAGCTACACTCCATCCTATAGCCTTGCGGTTCTTTTCAAGAATCTCCATCAAACGAGATTCTTTCTCTCCGGTCAAATCTGTTGAGATAATGACTGGGTACATCTCATGCTCACCCGCAAGGAATCTATACTTCACCGACTGCGGCAAAGGCTTCAGTTCTCGACAACTAGGAGCTGGCAAATATGGCTTCTAAAATGTATGAGTGAATGCGACCAGATCTGCGTGTGAGAACTCTCGCTGATCATGAAGCTCTTTTGGAATCAGACACGGTAACAACTCATCAAATCAGGCCCAATCTATGTTTGAATACGAGGGATCTGAATCTGAATCACAAGAAATGTACTCTGCCTCACTGTCCTGAACATGATCTTCAGCCTCGAATGCGTCCTCTGCCAAGAGTGTGCTCTCCAAACTCTCCTCTGCTGGGATATGTGAATCTGCAGTATCTGAAGGTGAGAGAAGGGCTCGTGAAATGGGATCAGACCAAGCGACTTCATCATCAGTGATCACAAAGTCGCACTCCTACTGGATGTCTCGCTCTACCTCTGCCATCTGCTCTACATCACTGAATGCTCTGAGCAAGCTGAGTCTCGCGCTCTGGTCTCATCGATCGTCTCTATTTGTATACTCTCACCCTCAACGTCAAAGTACACCTTCCCACTATCATGGTCGGACACTACCTTGGCTGTGGCCAAGAATGGATGTCATATAATGATGGGGGTATCGGTCACAGACTCAGGAATCTCCATGTCCAACACAATGAAGTCCACGGGGAATTCCAGGCCATGAATTGTGACGACCACATCCTTCAACAACCCCTTAGGCCTCTTGACAGATCTATCAACAAAATAAAGGATTGTCCTGCTCTGTCGAAGAGGATTGAACTCGAATCGGTCAAGTAAGGCTGCCGGAAGGAGGTTGATAGAAGAACCGCTGTCTAATAGAGTCCGATCAAATCTCTGCTCATGAATATAGCATCTGACATTGGGAGCTCTTGCATCTGGCCTCTTGGCTGGTAGACGGTTCTGGATGGCGAAGCAGGTAATGCGAGTGAGCACATGGATTTTTGCATTATGGTTCCTCTTCTTCCTACAGATGGTGGTCTTGTCTCTCAAGTTCTTCTGGAAGAGAGGAATATGCTCAAGTGCCTCCTGTAGAGTCAGCTGAATCTGAAATCTATCAATCATCTGCTGACTGAACTCTAACTGCAGTGATTTTTTTGGATTTTCTATTTTCTTCCCCTACGCCAAGTAAAGTGCCTGAGGGAAGGGGATGGTTGGGCCCTCCTCAGATAGAGGGCCAGGAACATGCTCCTGCTGCTGTGAAGGCATGTAATCTATACAAGTATCATCAATCATCACATATGGACTCGAAGATGAAGAAACCTTTCCTTTATTAATTTTTATGGTATTTTTCATAATGTCTCGGGGTACAGAAATTGGAGAAAACACTACTGGAATAGAAGGGGTGGCGTTAGTAATACCCACGGCATGAGGTGTTGCGGCATCAGCACTGCACTCTGGCTCAACATCTGGATGTCTGGTGGCATCAGCACCACCCTCTGCATCTGGAGAAGCGATGGTCTCAGTACCGTCGGCTGGATCAACATCCTTGGTGGCATCAGCACCACTGTCATCATCACCCTGAGCGGCATCAACACCGCTATCCTCCTCATCTGGCGCTCCTGCATCCTCATGGTGTCGTCGCTCAGACGAGGCGCCGGCGGCTGGCATCCTACCGCTCCTAAGTGTAACAAAGTCAGCATCAAATGTATATGAAGCAATGTCACCCAAATAATTACTAGGAGTAGTAATCTCGGTGAACTGTACCTTCTCATATTTTCTTTTTAAGTTATTCGGGTTGGGCTCAGTCTGAGTTGGTAAGGCGTTCTTTCCTTTGATGATCTCCCTCATCTCCTGGTGGAACTCGTCCATCTCCCGCCTGAATGTAGCCTGCTGGTCGGAAAGTAGGCAGGCTAGATCATCAAGTGATGGGTTCTCATAGGATGACCCATGAGAACCGGATAGGTTGCCTCTCTGAAAATGAGGCTGCTGCTGGAACTGATGAGGGGAAGGCTGAGAATACTATTGAGGCTGCTGCTGGTGCTGCCTCCACGACTGTCCCCGTTGGTAGGGACGAGGACATGACTAGTAATGCTGCTGCTATGGATGGTGAGGGAACTGGGGCTGCTGATGAGGCTAGCTGAACTGTCTGCCCTGAGTTGGAGGCTGCTGCTGGGATGAGGCACCTCCGGTCGACCACTAGAATCCAGGATGATCTCGGTAGATCCTAGGTTGCTGTCGGTCGTACGAAATCCCATTGACTTCCATCAACGGCTCCTGCTCGAAGGGGGTGGAGGAAGAACTGCTAGTGGCTGATCCTGATACACCACCATCTGAGTGTCTTGAGATGGTGATGGTTGAATGTACTGGTGCTGCAGCTGCTGGAACGGCTCTGCCTGGATGTGGTGAACCTGTCTTTACTGGGCGGAGTGCTGGGTCGAGTTGCTGCTACTAGGGTCAGCCCGTGACCTGAGACGGGGCTGAGAAGCCGTCTGTGCCTCTTGGAGACACATGATCTGGGTCTTTAGGTCACTCAAAGTCTGTGCCAACTAATCGATCTAAGGCATGCCCTGGCACTGCTTCTTCTCAATGATCTCGATGCGGTCCAGCTTCTCGCTGACGATGCCAATATCATCGGCCGATGACTCTGCCTATGCTGCAGCTGCTGAAGAGGTGGATGGACCTGTATCGACCTGTGATATCCTGTGATAGGTCACAGCCTGGGGTGGGGGTTTCCCCTGAGTGTAGAGATGGGTCTGGGACATCACTGTGTAGTTCTCGACCATTTCCTCATATATAGCCCAAACCTGGTCTTCATCCTTGGTGAAGTAAGATTCCCCACAAGAAGCGTTCACAAGCCCCTGCAGCTCCAGTGTAAACCCACAAAAGAAACTTTGTACGAGATTGGACTTAGAAATATCATGATGTGGACATGGTTAATGAGCTCACGGAATCGATCCCAAGCCTCATGGAATTGCTCGTTGGGGATCATGGAGAAGTTGTTGATCAAAGATCGAGCTACGTTCGTCCAACCGAGTGGATAGTACTTGTTCAAGTACTTGGTCCGGAGCTATTCCCACGAAGTGACATATCTCCCTAAATGTTTCAGCCAGTAGGCTGCTCTGTCGACCAGGGAGAATGGAAAAGCCATCATCTTGATGGTGTCCTCGTCCACATATCTGTCATGGACCATGCTGCAGATCATCTCAAATTCTTGCAAATGAAGATGTGTCTCCTTGGTGGAAAGCCCATGGAACTTGGGCAACAACTAGATAGTCTGAGGGGCGAGCTTGAAATCTCCCAGGATCGCCGGAAGCTGAATCCAACGATATGTAAGAGTCACACCAGGGTTTTGCAACTCTCTCATCGGCCTAGCTGGTCATACTGGCTCCTATGGCTCCTTTGAATGTCCTCTGTCTCCTCCTTCAAGCTCTGTATCTCTCCACCGTTTACTCGGTTCGTCTCTCATCGGTGTGCTCGCATCTGTGCCATCTCTCTACACATATCTACCATGAAGGCCTCCTGGTCTCTGATCTGTCTCTGCATTGTCTCCAGGGAGGCTAACAGTGTGTTGTTGATGACGCCCTGATCTAAAACATATGTGGTAGTCTGGGGCTACCCATCGGTGCGCTCCTCGCTGCCAGTCATCTCTTGGGTCTCTGCAAAGCAAAAGACCCAAACTTAGGTGCCGTCAAATGAATGAATATCTGTACTGGTCTCTGTTATGGCACCTCGAGACTGGAAGAAGGGTGATCAAGGGGGAACATGGTGGAATTGAGCTCGGGTTCGGAGAGCGGGTCTAGGCTCTCACAAACCTGCCCAGATGAGTGGGGTGGAGTGCTAGAAAGTAGTACAACCAAAGGCTACCTAAGGGATCTCCGGCCCATCATCGTGATGTAGAGAGAAGGCGGATGGGATCTGGAAACAAATAAGATCAGCAATGAAACCCCCAATTCACCTACGAAACGCGGAGCTGATGACCGTGAAGGTTCGGTCTTTTATCTTGTCAACTTTATTTAGGTGATAATTTAGTCTAGTAGGGCGATTAAGCAGGCTGGTAGGAACCCGATGCTCTCAGGAGACTGGCCCAATCCCAAAGCTAGATCTTTCTCAGCCAGTACAAGTTGTGGACTGTTTACTGGCTACCCGATCAACTCACTCTGTTAAGGATATCATGGCCCGCTTTACCGGAGACCGGAGTGATCCTTACTAGAGAACGACTAACCCCAAAACTAGTAGCCTAACGAGAGTTTAAGTATGGATCTAGCCTAGTGTGCGGGTCACTCTCTCGCACAAGCAAACCAAACAATGAGGGGATTGCTCTCCCAAGAAAGATTTTTTAAGTCAAGTGTCTTTTACGGTCAAGTTTGTTTAGCAGTCCCAATTTTATGATTATTTTTTTTTTTAGGTATTTTTCAATAAGCAAACAAACGGCTAACGAATTTTTAGATCTCATGATTATTTAAAGTCCAAAAATAGGGAGGGGTAAGTCGAAAAAGCCGATGCGCGATCAAACACGATGATGCATGCAAAGTAAGAAAGGCATACCTGACTCCAACACTCTACATGCAGGGTGATTCGCGCATAAATTTAAAGATAGAAACAAATCTAACCTAGATGATGCAAGAAGAAAACATCCTTAGATGAGCAATTTCTAATCGTGAAGAACTGTAGTTACCTGGTTAGAGTGAGAGGTCGGAGTCCGGTCTTGGATGCTGATCGGTGTCCGCCACAACGGATCATGCACGTGCTGTATACGGCCTCTAGCGGCACACGACCTCTCAAGCAACCAAGTTAACTTTTTATTAATTTTATTAATTAGGTCCAATTACGAACTATAGGTGCAGGCAAATAGTTAGGGATTGGGTCTTAATCATTTACATCACAATCAAGGAAATTCTTAAATCTAAGGGCCAAATTCTTCGAAAATCAGAGAAAAGAAAAGGCAAAAAATCAAAACCGGCGAAAACCGCGGTGAGGTCCCCCAAGCACACCGATGCTCGGTGAAACAGACCCCGATATATGCCAAGTGTCCTAAGTGCATGTGGTCCCTGTATTATTACAATAATAATAAAATGTGCTAAAAACTACACTATGCTACTCTATGAACTATAACTAATTCTGCACTGCTCCTGCTTCTCCTCGAGTATGGGTCTCCTCGAAAGCGACCCTCGGGCAGTTCCTCGCACAAAAAGCGAAACAGAAACGGGTCAGAAAGCAATTATATCAAATATACCTAAAAATAAATAAAAATTAAACAACGAAGGCTGATTCTCACTCTTTATTCTTTTATTTTAGCTATTTATCTTGGCAAAGCATCACGTGAACAGATGTAAATACAATAAGTTAACATTTGGCATGCATATGTTAACAGTTTATATTTAGCATGTATTTGTGCAAAAATAAAAGAATAAAGGAAAACAAAAAGGAAGGACGTATTTAGAATAAATACAGAGTCACCCGAACCCAAGAGAAGGTCAAGCATTGGCCTGATCGTCAAATAAAACAAGTAGAGAGAGATAGGGCCTACTCTATATTGTATATATCATTTATATATGTGAATAATTATTTTTGACAAAATAAAAATAAAATGTTCTTTTTATCTCCTTATATATAGCCTAAAAATAAAACAAAAATCAGAAAAATAAAATAAAAAGTTAAATTAAATCATCTCCCACTTGTACAAAATACATATATACATACAGCATTCTCTATTTATTAGACACCTGTAAATAAATAATAAAAATAAAAAAATTTATTTTATACTCTAAAAATTATGTTGTAAATAAATAAAATACAAAATTGGGATATTTATGTTAAAAATAATAAAATAAAAATAATTATACAAAATACATATATATTATGCCTGTATAGAATACATTATACTATATAAAGATTAATTTGTTTTTTTATAAAAATAAATAAAATCATAGAAAAATAGTTTGAAAAATCATAAACATTTTTTATTCTCTACACTTTTTATTTTAAATCCATTTACTATTTTTTATTGAATTTGTAAGTATTTTGTAAATCCTAATTTTTTGATTGGCCGACTGGGATTGTTGACCTTCGGTCAACCGTTCCTCCTTCCCAGGTCCAACCGAATTGTGCTCGCCGGACCTGTTTCTCTATTTTCTCCTGGTCACGTCCAAGCTCCATTTGCCTCAAAACTTAAACCCGATAAGCCTCGTACAACAGTCATCTTTGCAGGTCCCTTGGATGATCCGAATTGCTCTCGGGTCTTGTGCTTCTCGCTGATTCTTCTTGACCCTCGAGCTGCCTATATAATCTCTCTTCTGCCTCCACAGTGCCCTAGCTCATTCCTCGCCTCTTCTTCCACCCCCAGCGACCTCAAGTTGAGTGACAACTTCCAGAGAAGCTCCTCGGAGTGAAGTTTGGTGGTTAGGAGACGTAGCTCAGCCTCGTGGCCGACGTGCGCCGCCGCGACAAGCCTCCGACCTTCCACAGCATGGTCGAGGCAACAACCTCGCTTTCTACCTTTGGCTGAAGCTCCAAAGTTCATCTAGAACCTCAGGTACCCTTTATTTCCCGTCCATTTCTTTATTTGATTCATCCACTTCATCTAGCGCCGCCGCACATTCATCTGCTCCGGCCAGCTGGTTGGAGCCCCGTCCGTCGCATCCACCCGTTCCGATCGACTCTATGCATCACCCTTTACCTTGAACCGTGGTCTAATCACCATTAGGATCAACCAACAGGTCAAGATTAAGGTTTCGATCTCATCTACCACCTTCGTCGGAGATCGAATCCCGCTCCCCTTCGCTTCTTTCTGTTTTTGCTCCAATAACCAGGATTGGAGCTTCTCACTGAGTCTTCTCCACTCTTTGCAGGCACCTGTGCATGTGGGCAACTCCATCGAGAAGCCCAACTGATCAGGCGGAGTAGCTACAGGCAGAGCCACCCCTCCCCGATCATCCAACCGTTGGCACCGTCCTCGGACATGCCCACCAGACGCGGAGTACCTCCCCGACCGTGTTGATCTCTTCAACACCTCCATCCGAGTGTTGGATCTTCATCCTCGCTTGGTTGAAGGTCACCCCCGACGAGTTCTTCCAGGACCTTCACCCACCATTGATTAGGCGTGTCCCCTCCAGGTTTCATCACAGCCGTTCGTCACCCCCTTTTGTCAGACGCGTTAGATGCACGATTAACAACCATCCAGTCCGACATTCCCTACACCATCTAATTCTCGTAGACGCCATCTCGCCCGTACACCTTCTCCACGTGCCTGCACTGTCAGATCATCAGCCGGGCATATCAGAGCCGTCAGCAGCCGCTATCGTCAGAGCACGCCATGCATCCCCCATGCGCTCCGCACGCACCCTGCGAGGGTATATTGCATTTCTTTCCCTACAGTTTGCATGCTTTATTTTCTAGTTTATTAAATACAGTTGTAGTTCAAACTTTTTGTATATCAGTCCCTTAGTTTTCCAGTATTTGCACTTCAGTCCTTCGAGTATATATTCGCGTGCATGCTCACGTGCTTTTGTAGTGTTTTTGCAAGAATTGTCCTGTACTTTTTGATGGTTATGGTTTGAATGAAATTTTTTCTATATTTGCATTTATGCCTCTATGCATGGTGATTTGAGCATGTGCGCTTATTTCGTGGACCTTTTGCACTAGTGCCCCTAGATTTATTGTATGTGTTACTGTTTGATCTGGAAACTTTACGTTAATTGCAAAAAGGTCCCTATAACATGTATCCCTTGTTTTTAATCAAATAATTATTAAACCAACTCCAAAAATTCTACAAAAATTATCATTATCTCCTGCCAATATGTAGTATTTATGGTAATTTTTGTGACTTGATTTAACTTTATTTGATATTTTCGAAAAATCAAAAACTCCTAAAAATGTGTTTATCTATTTTATAAAATACCAAAAAAATGTAAAAAGTACCTAAAAATTCTTGTGTTTCAGTTTGCTTCACTTCAGTGTCATTTTTGTTGCATTATCTTCTATAAAAACCATAAAAATCACAAAAGACTAAAAATCTTATAAAAATCATATAAAATCCTAAAAAAATAAAAAAATGAGATTTCAGTTTCTATAATTAGGCCTTTTTATTTACTTTACCATAAAAATTGCAACCAGGACGTTTGGGCAAATTTAGCATTTTAAAGTTGCCTTTTGGTCAGGGCTGTACATTTTGTATATGTTTTGTGTTTGTTTCTTTTTTATAAAATCATATAAAAATCTGAAAAAGATCATAAAATCACCAAAAACACTTGCATATTTGAAAAATAAAAAATATTTTTATTTCTAATTTTTGAGCATTTTTAGTCTTAATAAAAATTGTTTAAGCTTGATTTTCTTTATCTTTTTATTTGTTTTCTTATTATAAAAATATAAAAAATTTGCAAACTAATAAAAAGATGCGTTTTATTTTCTGATTCTCGACTACTTCGTACATTTATGTGCTCCTTGTGTTCGACCCTGGTCGCTATACCAGGTTAAATAAATAGCGAGACTGCTACATTAGATTTTGTGCTTGTGATTGCCTTATTTGTGGTCTTGATTTTCTTGATTGACTGAGCCTTGCGATTTGGGTCGCAACGACCCTTGGATACTACCTAACCCGAGTTGCCTGGGCCGTTCATCAAATCTTACGATCCAACGGTCCAGCCCTCGTCATCTACCTCTGTAACTACCAGCCCCCAGGTGTTACGCCTTTCACCACCATCATCCCCTTCCATTTTCACCATCTCCCTCGACCCTCTCTCCTCATCCTAATGCCACCTCCGAGTAGCCCATAAATCCCTATCCCTTATATAACCCCCAGTGCCCCTCCATCATTCTTCCTCATCTCTACAGCCACTGCAAACCTCCCCCGTGACCTCCATAACGCCCGAACTCTGTTGCCCATAAAAACCCATCTCATCCCACTTCATTGACCGTCCACCTTTTAAGGGCGACGGATCGGCTTCCTTCACCCCTCCAGTGACAGCGGAGGGGTGATTAGTCAAGGCGACGACGACCTCCTTCCCAGGTGATGACCCATGGTGTCGACCGGCGTGCATTGGTCACTAGCAACCAATCGAGCTCCGAGGCCCGATTGACCTCGACGTGCGATGACCTCGAGGTTCATCTGAACCTCAACCCAAGCTACCTCCTTCACCAACTTTCCCCTCCGACCAGGTACCCCTCGCCCCTCATTTTTCTTCATCTTATCTTAATTTTTTCGCTGCCTACTATCGTCCTCATCGTCGCTTGATCACCCTACAAGATTCATCACCCATCCCGCACACTCACCAACCCTCAAACCACCTCTTCTTTCTGTCAGAATCCCCATCCACGTCGACCCCTTTTCTCCACTGTGATGGCAGAGGAACCACTTGAGCCGCCACCTTCTTCTCCTCGACTCAGCTCCTGATAACACGGACATTCCACAAGGGTCACCATGAATAATATATATAAGGTGTCGCTGAGGCGACCGCTCGCAGAATACCCATGTTAGTCAGCCATTAACCCACAATAAAAGAATGAATAAATTAAGTCCCAAAAATATGAATTAATATTTATTACTCTACCACAAAATGTATAGTGAACAAGCATGTAGAGGTCGAACCACAGAGAGCAATATAAAAGTGCAATAGCCTAAGATGTGCATGTACCACAGAGTCATCCTTGTGTGAGTTCTATTTTTGTGGGTTTTATATTATTTTTATTTATTTATTTTTTTAATAATAATATGATATGTAATATATATAATTTATAGAATATAAATATATAAATATATATATATATCCCTAGAGGGTAAGTATATAGCATATAATACATACATTAGATATATATATCTATAAATATTTTTTTACTTTAATTTTAGAATTTTATATATTAAGAAATAAATAAATATATATATATATATATAGAATATATATATTTTTCAATAAGGGAATATATATAATGTAGAGAGAGGGGTCATATAATATTTATAAAAATATACACAAATAGTCAAAAATTCGGAAATAAATTCTTTTTGGTATTTTCATGATTTTCTACTGTTTTTGTGATTTTTGGGTATTTTTCAAAATATTTTTGGTATTTTTAAATATCAAAATAAGGGAAAACAGGGAGTTGGCTACTGGTTGGGGGTAAAATGGTAATTAAAAATATCATACAGCCACAAAAATTTTCCCAACTATTTTTAAAAGAAAAAGGATAAAATATAGGACCTACAGGAGTTGAGATTGTAATTTTTAGGGTTTTCTAGAATTTTGTATATTTTTTTAAGTTTTTGAGTATTTTTAGATTTTTAAGGTTTTTCTTTTAAGATTTTTAATGAAAATTTGACTGACACTAAAACATGACAAGATAGACCATAGGTAATTTGTTTGGAATTTTTCGAGGTGGTTTAATATTTTTTTGGAATTTTATAAGCTAGCCAATAAAGAAAATGCATGTTTTTTTAATAAATGCTAAAATGCAACAAAATTAAAAACTAAAAATATAGCATGCAAAAGCAAACAAATAGGAGCTTATATCCATTTTTGCAAAATTTTTCGAATTAATATGAGGCATAAAATAAATGGACAAAGCATACAAAAATACATGGCCTGATAGGGGCATTTTTGCAAATAAGAATAAAGGCAGGGGCTTCTGTGCAAAAACACCAAAGTTATAACACGTGCTCTGCTATTTTAAGGGCCAAAATGAAATATAAAACCCGCCAGGGGCCTTCGCGCAAAATACCCAGCACGTGGGACTACACGTGCTCCGCACCCACAGGGATCAAAATGTAATATCCATAAGTACAGGGTCCTTAGTACAAATTTTCACAAAAATATTACATGGGAAATTTTATTTTATGGACCAAAGGTAAATTTACAAACTTACAGGGGTGCTTGTGTAATTTCGCCACCTCACGTGGGGGTACACGTGAGGTGACGTTGACTGGACCTTAAAGCAATTCATGAAACTACAGGGGGGTTCATGCAAAATATTCACGCTAAAATAAACTTCAACTTTTATTTACCGGGGTAAATAATAAATACAAAAAGGACTGGGGTAAAATGAGAAATTTACCCCTTATTTAGGCGCTGGCGGACGGCGATGAGGGCTTCACTTGGACACGCGTCGCCCATCCGACGGTGGATACCGTTTCGCCGATGAACGCGTGAGATTAGATGCGCCTCACATCTGACGGTCGGTGCAGGCGTTCATCGGACGACTCTTGTGCAATCTGGGACGCGCCTCCTGATCGGACGGTGATGGGAGCATCTGGAGGAACAGGGAAGCAGCCTGCCACCGGCGAGCTTCGATCCTGGAGCGTAGGCTCCTCCGGGCATCTCCCTTGCATCTGAAGTGCTCAAAACGTAGCTGGAGGTCTTCCGTGTCTACTGATGGTCTAGCCATGGCTCCTGGAGGTCCCAAGCACCCGGACGAGGTCGATGAAGGTTGGACCCTCTAGGAGCCTCTTCCTGGTTCGATTTGAGCTCAGATGGGCTTCTTTCTTCGTTTGACCTGCATAGGAAGAACCAGGGGAGTGAGGGCTTCCTCCTCGACCCCGGGTTTTGAAGCTCTACAGCAAGATGAGGTGTGGCGGAGGAGCTCCGACGAAAGGCAGAGGTGGAGCTCCGATTCGCCAAGACCAGAGGTCCTAGGTTGAACGAAGATGTGCGATCGATGGAGAATACGATGGGGATTGAAATGGGAGGCGAAAAGCGGTCGGAGACGGTTGATGGCACAGTAAAGAAGTCACCGGAGCTGTGCTCCGGCGAACTTCGATTTTTGGATTTTACGCTACTCTGATTAACTAAACACTAAACTAACAACGGGAATCAGAAGCTAACATTAAAACCTAACTAAAATGCAATAAAGGAGCAGCTCTTGTACCTGGGGGCCATCAGGAAGCAGGACGGACGCCGGAGCTCCGCCGCGTCAAAATTGTCCCTCCTCCGACCGATTCGAGGTGCTGGAGCACTCCCCCTGTCACGAGGAACGTCCCAGGATCGAAATCAAGGCGTTTTGGGTGGATGAAATTGGCCTAATTTGAGGAAGGGAGCGGAGCTTCTTATTTATAGACAATGGCCTGGAGCCTTATTGACTGGCGATTATTGCTTAATCCAATGAGTATCAAATTGATCCAAGTTATCGGCGGGTATCAGTGATCATCAGAGATCATTTCTTGTGAAGAAAGCGAGCTCGATCGATGGACGGGATGGCCGTAAAAAAGGGAAGAAATCTGGGGAAATGACAGTTCAGAGGCGCCAGGTCCCGGATGGGATAGTTGACCGGGCGGTCAACAAGGGCTGGCGCCCCATTGGTCCACGTCGGCCGCAAGAAGACAAAACAGAAATTTTGCTCGAAATTGATTTATTTGACATAGTAAATGATTTTATTAGAATTTTCTTATAAAATAAAAATTGTTTATTAATTCATGTAGTATTTATTTATGATTTTTATTTAATTTTTCGACGTATGTTATTATGGTTTTATCTTAATAATGTGTATATGTATGTATTTACATGTATTTTTGTGTATTTTATTTTTAATTTGTTTACTTTATTTTATTATTTTATTATCTTATTTTATAAATTTATAATTTATTTTGTGAGTGTGAGGGTATTTTTATTTAATTTTTATGAGTTTATTTTCATTTTTAAATAAATAGGTATATGTATTTGTAGGTATAATTATAGGTCTTTTACCTATATATTGTATATACTTTATTTATTTAATGTATTTTCTTGACTTTTATCTTGAGTTTGTATTTTTAATGAGTTATGTATAGTATTTACAACATTAGAAAAATATGAGAAAAGAAAATAATTAAAGAATGTTTTCCCTTTTTATTTATGTATATATTGGATCATAGGTATCTTGCTATTATCTTGCATTTACTTATTTTATTTTAGAAGTCCTTTTTAGTTTTATTCTAATTTCAATATGTACATGTATTATGTACATTATTTACAAAATTCTAAAAATATAATTTGCTAAAAATAATGGATAATGAATATATTGAATATTTTAATCAGGCAGGCTGCACAATGAAGGCTAAAAACCTAACTTTTGCAGATGGACTCCAAAAATTATAAAACCAATTTTATTAAATAGTTCTTGGAAAGCTATATACAATTAAATGTGAGTTTGGGTGATTTGGAGTTTTATTTGCAAGATATGGGTCTGTGAAGTTGAGATTTTGGCTTTTTATTATGTGTATAAAATGTACACTGAGTATTGTTTTTACACAAGCTCAATTTTGTAATTTTATTTACATTATTATCTACAACTTTCATGTACAAAGTTTCTTTATTTGATGAATAAATAATTATGTACAAAATAGGTGTCAAAGATGCATAAATAAATGCATGAATAAATGAGGTATTTATTGTACACTGGCCCTTATCTCCCCCTACTTTATTCCTTGTCGACCAATTCCATGCTGGCCTTGTTCTCGGGGTTCGGGTCATAAAATATCTGCAATATTTTATTCCTTTTTCTTTTCTTCTCTTTATTCTATAATTTTGGCATTAAAAGCCTTATTTAATGTATAATTAGTACAATGAATGATGTATGCTATTATGTACAATTTGATGCTCTTTACATGCATTTGCTGGGGTTTTTGAGGCCAAAATGATAGAATAAAGGTGATGAAATGGAGCTTCATCACCCCCCTATACTTGCCTTTGCTAGTCCCTAGCAAATACTTATGCAATAAGTACAAAAAGAATAAAGAAAGGAAAAAGGAGAATTAAAGAAGGATAGAGTGAATGGGGGTGCTTTCAGTGCAATGCAGGTCTTTACAAAATCTGAATTTGGAGCTCCTGTCAGACCTTGGGTGTAGATGTGTGTGGAACCTAGTCGGGAACCAGCTCTAAAATACAACAGCCTTCGATAGTCACAGAACTCGGTTCAACCCACCTCAATAGCCTGGTCAGAACTGGTCTACATCATACGCAAACCCTTATAACTATGAAGCCGACTTGTACAGTGTAAGTGATAGTGGCTCTCCCCAACTGAAATGATAAAGGAACTGACTTCTCCAGAATGACAACCCAATGAATCCCCAATCCAACAGCTCTTTCCTCGAGGAGCAAGGTATTCCCTTCTAAGTTCAAGTGGCAACCAGCTCAAGAGTAGGGGGTGAAGAGAAGAATGGACGGTAGCCAATGTAGCTACCTATCCTAGGATGCAAGACCAGTGTAGTCAAGTCATCCAGTCGCAGGCTCACATATTTGACTTTGGAACTCAAGCTTGCTTATAGGCTTTACAACATATGTACATACTTTGTAGGCACTTTATTTTTGTATAGGCCTGACCATTTTTTTTCAACATACTATTCACAGCAGCATTTACATAAGGAGTTTTTCCTCTTGAGCCAGTAGACTATCCCTCTTTTGAAGCTTTATCGCAACCCACAATCTCCTGTCTTTAGACCTCATGGCTATTGGACCAGGTTGGGGTGCACTTCCCTCCCTAGACGAGGATGAATGTTTCCACCCGTGTGCGTCTCAGACTGGCAAATCCAACCCCCTCACCACTCCAACTGAGTTGAGCCAAGTGAAAGGTGCAAGTGTCCAAGTTAGGTCACGGTCGGCAAGAGTCATGCATGTGTCTCGAAAAGTTCTAGTTAGTCAGTTGAGGTGACTTGAACCCAGCCCTGATTTCTCAAAGAATTAAGTCTGCATAGACCTGAAGTACCTTAAACCTAGTTCCCATAAGGTTCCAGTGCAGTTAGGTGTGGTAAGGTCTAACCAAGCTCCAATTTGAGACTTTATTGGACTGATTCAATCATCAAGCTCACTCAAAAAGAATATAAATGGTATGCTTATGCTATGCACAATGAATGATGCAATTTTTCACAAGGATTTTACAAGAATCAAAGAATCTTTTTACACAAAGAATTTTTGAAAATAGAAAGCTTGACACATACAAAGGTATACACAAATATTTACACGGGCGTACCGCCTTATTTACAAAAGGTATGGATTTTCAAAGACTTTATAGGTTTTAATGGCGTACTTTATTCAACTTGTATAGAAAGAATTTTATGTATTTGATTTACAAGTGTTTATAATGATGCTTTTATTTCTCAGATCTAGTTTTGAAAGTAATTTTTGCAAATTATAGTACACGATAGTTTTTGCAATCATTTACACACATTTGAAAACTATTTTTGCAAAGATTTTTCACACTATATATATACATTTTCCATAATAATTTTGACAAACAATTTTCAAAACATTTGCACATAGGTTTTTCAAATCCTTTATTCCACACAAAGATTGCAATCCAAACAATTTTACACAGGTTGAAAACATTTCACAGCAAATTTTCCAAACAGTTCACACTATTTTTCAAATCATACTGTATAGGTATTGAACCTGATTTATTAATCAGTATATACAAAAGAAGAAAAACTGTATTTGTTGTACAATATGGTTTTGGCTCTTATAAGCTTTATTTGGGATTATGCTTTTTTTTGTATGAGAGATTTTTGTGCAGACTCCTCAGACTTATTCAAGAATCATTTTCACAAAAATTTTGAAAATTATAGTCCAAACTAATTTGACAAGCATGTTCACGCATTTGAAAATGATTTTTGCAATAGGTTTTTCACAGCATAGATAGGGTTTTCAAAACAATTTGACAATCCATTTTTACAAACATTTGCACACTAATTTTCACACATTTTGATTTCACTCAAAGAAAATAAATTTTACACACAAAACTGATTTTTCAAAGGTTGAATACTTGTACACGCTAATTTTCAAGCAATTTTCACAAGATTTTTCAAAGAAACATTTTGCAGAAAATGCTTTTCCTGACTCAATAATCAGTATAAGTACACAGAGTCTGCGGATCTCACAATCATCTTTTATTATTATAGAATTACTTATTGCTTTTTAGATTGAGTTGATGTTTTATTTTTCAGTATGAGTTATGGCTTATAGTATATACATGGTATATACGACCCCCCTATACTTAGCTTGAGCTATGTCCTCATAGATCGAAGATAAAAGAGAAGGCATAACTCGTACTGAGTATAGACAAGTCGAAAGAATATATGAATGAAAAATGAATGAATGAGAAGTTGACCGTCCCCCCTATACTTAGGATCAAATAATCCTAAGTATAGCAGACTGTACACAAAGCAGAAAGGGTCAAGGGTAGGAATATACAGATCGTACTCAAATTGTCTCCCCCTATACTTAGGGTAAGATACTCCTAAGTATAGACAAGAAGAGGAGACAATGGAGAGGATCGGAATGAAATGAAAAACTCGGGGTGCACATCCCCCCTATACTTAGGACAAAGTACGTCCTAAGTATAGAAAACTGTCTACAAGGGCGGCACCTTTTTGATACAAAGAGAAAATAGAAAAGGAAAAGAAGAAAAGAAGAAAATCAGATAAACAGTGGTTGGAGTACATCGTCTGAATCTTCTGATGCTGCAGCAGTTGTGGAAATGTCTTCATGGTGCACGAGCTGAATGGAGTCTACAACGGCCAAGAATGCATCTAGTTCGAGGTAAGGCTTCAGTAGTTGGCCCTTGACGACGAAGGGTTGTGCGTCAGGGGACAATTCTGATATGGCAATACTTCCATTGTCACACACTTCACAAACTCGAAATGGCCCTGTCCACTTACTCTTCAATTTGCCTGGGAATATCTGCAACTTTGCATCAAATAATCACACTTTCTGTCCAATATCAAAGGTCTTTCATCTGATATGTCGGTCATGCCAGCGTTTCACCTTCTCTTTGTACATCATAGTGTTATCGTATGCATAGTCTCGGAATTCCAAGAGCCTGTTCAGATCATCTTTCCTCTTCTGACCACTTTTGCGTGAGTCCAAATTGCAACTGTTGATTGCCCATAAAGACTTGTGAATTAATTCCACGGGCAGATGGCACGGCATCCCATAGACAAGACGATAGGGCGACATGCCCAAGGGAGACTTGTAGGCGGTTCGGTAAGCCCATAGGACTGAGTCCAAAAGTTGAGACCAGTCTTTTCTATTTGGCCTAACAAGTTTCTGCAGTATAGTCTTGATTTCTCTATTTGATGACTCCGCCATGCCATTGGTCTGAGGATGGTAAGGAGACGCGATACGATGGTCGATGTCGTACTCCTTCGTTAACTTTTTGACCTCTTTGTTAATGAAGTGGCTACCCCCGTCTGATATGAGAATTTTCGGTATCCCGAACTGTGAAATTATGTTCTTCTTCAGGAACTGGCATACTGTTCGGCTGTCTGTGGCTCGAGCAGGGATAGCTTCAACCCAACGACTCACGTAATCGACGGCAAGAAGGATGTTCTCAAAACCTTGACTGTTAGGGAAAGGTCCCATGAAGTCAATGCCCCATGCATCGAAAACATCTGCTATCTGAATGATTTTCAGGGGCATAGAAGCCACACTGAAGTACTTTGGCTGCTGTGCGATCTCCAAAGTGATGTCCACCAGATTCGAACGAGTGACAATGCTCAAGGACGCTAGATTGCTCCGTCTGAGGGATGCACCTGCGCCAAATGCAATCTGCTCCTTCTCTGAATAAAAAAGGATCCTCCCATTGGTAGAATCGGATGGTCGACATGAATTTGTTCTTCTGATTTTTCGTCCAATCCGCTGGTGTTACCCCAGAGGCAAGGTAGTTGACTATATCTGCATACCAAGGAAGAGAATCCACTGCTAAGATGGCTTCGTCAGGGAAGGTTTCTGTGATGGGTGCACTGTTCAGAGGAGACTCATGCTGCTCTATTCTGGAGAGATGATCTGCTACCACATTTTGACCTCCAGGCTTGTCCTTGATTTCCAAATCAATATCCTGAAGGGGAAGGATCCAACGAATCAGTCTTGGCTTGGCATCCTTCTTCTGCTGTAGGTACCGGATAGCAGAGTGGTCTGTAAAAATTGTGACTTTTGATCCCAACAGATAGGATTTGAACTTCTCAAGGGCGAAAACCACAGCCAGCAATTCTTTCTCTGTCACTGTATAATTTCTCTGTACTTTATCCAATGTTCTGCTGGCATAGTGAATGGCGAAGGGCGCTCTCTCTTTCTTTTGCCCAAGAACAACCCCGACTGCAAAGTCTGACGCATCGGTCATTATTACAAAGGGAAGAGACCAGTCTGGCGGCTGTAAGATTGGAGCCTGAGTGATAAGCTCCTTCAACTGATTGAAAGCAAGGAGAACCTGCTGATCAACAATGAACTCCGTTTCCTTGCATAAAAGTTCTGTCAGAGGTCGGGCAATGCGGCTGAAATCCTTGATGAATCGCCAGTAAAATCCGACATGCCCCAAGAATGACCTCACATTCTTCACTGTCTGAGGTGGATGGAGATTTGAAATAACATCCACCTTCACCGGGTTGACTTCCATGCCATGTTTGGAAACGACGTGACCCAACACAATGCCTTCAGTGACCATAAAGTGGCTCTTTTCCCATGAAAGCACCAAATTGACTTCTCGGCACTTCTGAAGCACTCTGTCTAGGTGCTCAAGACAAGAATCAAAACTATCACCATAGACAGAGAAGTCGTCCATGAACACCTCGAGAAAACTGCCTACCATCTCGGCGAAGACTACTAACATGCATCTTTGGAAAGTTGCAGGTGCATTGCATAATCCAAAGGGCATTCTCTTGAAGGCGTAGGTGCCGAACGGGCAAGTGAAGGTAGTCTTCTCTTGATCTTCAGGCACGATTGCCACTTGGTTGTACCCGGAGTACCCATCCAGAAAGCAGAAGAACTCCTTGCCTGCTAATCTTTCCAGAACTTGATCAATGAATGGCAAGGGAAAGTGGTCCTTCTTCGTTGCTGCATTAAGACGGCGGTAGTCAACACACACCCGCCAGGATGTTGGTACCCGAATAGAAATTTCCTCTCCTTTATCATTTGTAACCACGGTAAGCCCGGATTTCTTTGGAACTACATGCAGTGGGCTTACCCATTTTGAGTCGGAGATGGGATAGATGAAGCCTGCGTCACACCATTTCGTTATCTCTTTCATGACGACGTCCCTGAGGTTAGGATTCAACCTTCTTTGGAATTCGCGGGATGGCTTGGCATCTTCTTCTAGATAGATGTGGTGTGAACACAAGGCTGGATTTATCCCTCGGAGGTCTGATACGCTCCAACCAAGTGCCTTGCGGTTCTTTTCTAGAACCTCGAGCAGACGAGATTCCTGATCCGGATTCAGCCTGCTGCTGATGATGACCGGATACATTTGTTCTCCACCCATAAGGAAAGCATACTTCAGGCCTGCAAGAAGTGGCTTGAGTTCTGGTTTTGACCTGTCCAACTTGTCGGTCACTTCAGAGACTATGCTGGTGGTGGGATGTACTTCCTTGAAGCTGCTACCATCCTCATCATTCTGTTGAGATCCTAGTGATGTGCCGAACGGTTCTGCGCTAGCTGATTGTGTTCGGTCTGGAGTGAATGATCAAAGAGATGCGCCTGCATCTGAGAATCAGTCTCCCAAGAATCGTCAGAGCATAAGCTAACTGCGCTTTCCAAGTCCTCCTCAAGAGTGAGGATTTCTCGGGTCCAATCATTGTTCAATGATAAGGATGAGTCTCTGATCTCCGCAATAAAGTCACAGTCTGCTTCATATGCTGCCTGGCTCTCATCAGTCGTGGCGTTTGATTCTCTGTTCATGTTTATCGTGATTTGCTGGGTGTTCGAGCTGAAAGTAATCTTGCCAGACCCGTAATCAACCACGACACCTGAAGTACGAAAATGGTCGGTCAAGGATGATAGGGGTCTGGAGTAGAGGTGCAGGCGAGTCCATATCAAGGACTACAAAATCGGCTGGGAATTGCATCTCCTGCACTTTAACTACTACGTCTTCCAAAAGACCTCGGGGCCGCTTGACGGATCGGTCAGCGAACTGAAGGATCATATGTGTCTGCTTGAGCGGACCCAGCCCGAATTCTTGCATTATGGATGAGGGCAGAAGGTTGATGGAAGATCCACTGTCAAGGAGAGTGCGCTCGAAGACCTGGTCAAAAATCTCACAACTGATCAGAGGTGCTCCTGTATCTTTCTTCTTCTGTGGGAGGTTACTGATGGCTGCAACAGTGGCCATGGAGAGAATGTGTTTTTCTACATCTCGGCGTCTGTTTTCTTGCATTGGGCGACACCTATTAGTACATGCCTCTTTCAGTCCTTTCTTCACAGCTGGCATGTACTCCACAGCCTTCAATAAAGGAATCTCAACAGTCAACTTGTCTAAAATTTCCACAACTCCTGGATCAGACAATGCCTTTTTCGTTTTGCAATTTTTTTGGATTTTTGTATTGCATGAGGAAAAGGAATATGTACATCACTGGCAGGAAAATTAGAGTTCTTATTTACATCAAAATCATCGCCCATCAAATGTTGTACATCCGGACTACAAAAAGGAGTACAAGCTGTATCTTGGCATACTGGTGTTGCAGGGCGAGCAAAAAGTGTAGCGTCTGCTCCGTCGGCTGGCGAGGGATCGGCTGCTGCTGGAGGCTCCTCCAATGGTGGCGCGGCTTTGCTTCGGCTGCAAGCTTCTTTTTTTGTTTTTGATTTTGCTGATTTTTTTGTATTTTCTGCTGGGACTGATGCTGGAAAGGCACGACGGGTGGACTGGCTTCTCCTTCTTCTTCCTCCTCACCCGCCCCTGGAGCTGGCACGGTTGATGCGGGAGATGACGATACACCTGTTTCTTTATTCACCCCAATCTTTGTAGCAGGCGGAGGCAAGGCCCTACCGCTCTTGAGAGTAACAGCATTAGAATACACAGTAATATCATTTTCTGACACGGACAAGACATTACATTCTACCAGCTCTTTCTTCTTGAAATTATTGTGGTTGGCTTCGACCTGAGCCGGAATGGTGGTTCGGGTGGCGGTCAGGTCGTCAAGCCGCTTGGTCATTTCTGCTAGCCCTCTGACAAGCTGGGCCAGACAATCCATGGTGGGATTCGCAGGGGGTACTTTAGTGGGTTCAGCGTGCAGACCACGCTGTTGTTGCATAGATGGGTGTGGAGGTTGTTGCTGGTGGTGCTGGGGTGGTGCAGGAAGTTGAAGTTGTTGATACGAGGAAAGAGGATACTGCTGATATTATTGAGGCGGGGCAGCCACATACTGGTGAAACGGTTGTGGATGACGGTACTGCGGCTGCTGCTGGTATGGAAAATTCTGCCTCCATTGGTTTGCATACTGGGGAGGCTGATGGTACTGCTAATGAGGCTGAGAGGACTGCCCAAAACGACCACCATGAGGTTGGTGGTACTGCCGGTTGGTAAGTGGCTGACCCTGGGGTTGTCCCATAGGACGGGTCGGCTGTGCATCGTTAGACCATACTCCGTTCACTTCCTGAATCAGGGGTGGCGGTGGGAAGACTGGATCAGGTCCTGAAAGGAACTCTGGCCGGTAAACGACCATCTGCTACTGCGGATGGCCCTGGTCGGGCGCCTGCACGTAGTACACGTGCTGGAATGCTGGTGGCTGCTGGCTCGGCTGAGGCTGATGCTGCGGTTGCTGCTCGTCCTTCTTCTCAGCTGGAGTCTCCGATGGTGTCGCCGACTGAACAGAGTTGATGGTGCCCACCAACAGTTCAAGGTACTTATTGATTTGATCAAGCTTTTCTAAGTTCTGGGTCCTCTTCTCGATCACCGCGAGTTTTTCGAGGTCCTGTGATCGCTTCTCAATGATGTCTACTTTAGAGAGATGGCCCCCGATGATACTGAGGTTGGAGCTCTCATCTCTCTCTGCCTCCTTGGATGCTGCCATGTGTACTTTCTTCTGGAGGATCTGGGGCTGCTTCTGATACGTCTTGGATGAAGAGAGGGCGGCCTCTCCTTCGGCCATTTCTTCAAATATCTGCCAGACTACGTCTTCATCCTTGTTAAAATGTGAGCCCCCACATGCTGCGTCAACGAGCCTTTGGCTTTCAATGTTCAGTCCCCCAAAGAAGTGCTGGACCAAACTGATCTTCGGAATATCATGATGGGGACACTTCTCCTGCAGGTCAGTGAATCTCTCCCACGCTTCATGTATTGACTCATGGGGTCCTTGGGAGAAATTACTGATTCGGGCACGCATCTGGTTGAGCCGCCCTAGAGGATAATACTTATGCAGGAAGGCTGACTTCAGCTCCTCCCAGGTCGTCACAACCTTTCCTAGATGGTTGACCCAATAGAGGGCCTTGTCTTGTAGGCTGAAGGGGAAAGCCATCATCTTGACAATGTCCAGAGGGACATTGGGGTAGTGCGTAGTATGACAAATGCGGGAGAATTGGTGCAGGTGAATGTCCGGCTCTTCGCTGGTATTTCCATGGAATGCAGGGAGAAGAGCAATAAACTGGGGTTTCAGCTCAAAGTGAGCGTGTACTGGTGGAATGAGGATCCACTCGGTCATCTGGCTGTCTCCCGGATTGTATGTCTCTTTAAGTGTAGGTTTGGGTGGTGGTGGAAATTCTAGATCATCATCTAGACCACCACCTCCACCTCCACCTCCTCCTCCCCTGCCTCCTCTGCCTTTGCCTCCTCCTCCATCGTCTCGGTTCATCATATCATTCAACATATCCTGAAAGGCTGTCTGTGTGAGGGCCTGCTCAGTCAGCTGTTGCTGGATGGCCTGGACAGATGCCAATAGTTGTGCATTGACTTGGTTCTGATCTGGCACCTGTCCCTCTGGTTGGGGTGGCTGCTGACCCTTGCCCTTTCCTCGTGGAGCCATGTCAGGGTCTGAGTCGGACGAAATAAACTCCGGAGTAGTCTCCAGGGCTCGCTCTGTCTTCTATCTGCATAACGAGATAGTCCGAATCAGATCACTTGCAATTGTGTTCAGCTGCCGTGATGAAGCTGGAATTCAGGTCAACCCCAACATGTTGTGAATGGAAAAGGATGTAGACTGTAATCGACTCCATTCACAATGGCGAAAGTGGGACAAAAGTGATCCCAGTTTATTGGGTGGCCAAGAGAAAGGTAGAAAACGAGGAGTCTGAAGATCGATCCGCAAAGTACGGATCGGGTTCTCGGGAATTGCCTCGAATTTATTGGCGGAGTTGAGTCCATGGAATCGATGTGGGTGTCGGCATGGTCCCGACGAAACCATCCATGGATCATCTTCGCGAAGAACAAGAGAAGATCGGATGTTGGAAGAAAGATACGATGGTCAACGAGGAACAAAAGGAGTGTAAAACAGTAGAGAGGTTCGGTTGAGCGTGGTGGTCAAAGGGAGAAACAACAAAATATGCGCAATGGCGCGGGACTTGATTTTTGAACCTTAATCTAAATCCATCCAAACACAATACAAAATCGGGTTCACCAACTCACGCCATGTGAAGCCGTGAAAGTTCGGCTATTTATTATCTTTTCATTTATAGAGTTGTGATTTCAGGCATATCTTATAACAAGTCCTTAGTACGCTACCCTATAGGAGAGAGAGTACTGCCAGAAGAGTATCCCGTACTTGTCCTCCTCCTGTGTAACATGTAGTCTGTACTTTTTGGAGTCCTTGTAACCCCTCCTGGATCCCTACTCAGCCAAAGAAATGAGAGAGGAAGCCGATAGGTGAAACCAATACTTCGGTTCTCGCTCGCAACGGAATCACCCGTGAGCGTGCAAGAACCTACTCGGACGCAGGACAATGAGACAGACACCCCCGTAAAGGCGTGGCCTATGCTCAATACTTCGGACAGGGTCGATGCTCTACACAACAGAGAGTCATCATTGGTGACCAAGCCCTACTCGCCTACGTACGATAGAAGCGCCATTACTTCGTAAATCCAGGCGAGACACAAGGCAGTTGCAGACTGGGTTTTTGGCTTTAATCCTTAGGGTGTCGCACTCGCTCAAGGGAGTAGGGTTTTGGTCCCCCTCCAAGGTACCTGAAAACAATGAGGGCTTTATGAACCCGGTACAATGATAGTCCATTACAGATTTTAATTAAGGTCAAAGTTTATTTAGCAGTCCCCTTGTTTTAATTTTTTGGGTTTTCACTTTTTTTGAGTCTGTTTTCATACCAGCGCCTAACGTTTTTGTAGATTCTCATTTAAGTCCTAGGTGCTCAAAATTAGAGGGAGATAATGGAAAAGCCGTGCAAGTGGTTCCATGATGGAAATCTCACCATTGAACCGAATGATGCATGCTGAGTTAGAAGACTTACAGTGCATCCCAGCTCTCTCCATGCGGTATGCAAAACAGAATTTTTAAACCTATCTACATGTTGGTATGCAAGGCACAAAATCACCCTAAACATTAGCTGCTATTAACGTGAAGAACCATAAGTCTCTCATTCATCTCTAGCCCGGAAAGGTCGGGTCTTGGCTCACCCCTCCTCTGCTCAACACACTTGAGTTTAGGAGAAAGCGCTTTGCGGGGCTCGCTGTGGCACAAGGACTAAGAGACAAATGAACGGTTTGTTTAAGTTTTACTAGATCCATACGAAGTAAACTATAAGAACATGAATTCTTATTAATGTTTGGACCTAGCTACCGAGTCAAGCAACCTACATCTAGGTGTTGGACATGTGAGCCCACGGCGAGCCATTATGCAATAAATGTTATTGCGAATATCATTCCCTGATCTGAAATGAAGAATAAATAATTTGCATAATAGGTCCCTCTGTACAATTAGGGTTATGTACCATGGCTATCTTAGTGATTATACAGCTGTTGATTCAATTATTGAATCATAAAGGTTGGTGCTTGGATGAATATCTAAGGAGTTAGATTGAGGACTCATTAAGCACCGTCAAATGATTGTTAAGATGTGATCTCCAGCCTGAGTAGGAGATGGCAATCCTTTCTCACATAGGTTGATATCTGACCGACCTCTTGATGCAGGTCCTCTGCATAGGAATAGTGATTCAGAGGTGTCAGATTAGTTAGGTCAATGGGTTGACTTAACGAGATCGAGATAACCAAAGTCCTATATCGTATGCTGTCACGATATAGGAACGCATCCTCTGACTGGAGACAGATGTGTTACTATATGTCTGAGTATGTACATTTGGCAGACCAATAGGTTGATGACCTAATCAAGGTCTATACACCGGCGCGCTAGTGTGCATATAAGGGCATATGAGTAATACTATCTCTCAAAGGGATCATACAGGTTCATTACTGAACCAGAAGACATGAGCTCACTCATGAGATATTGGGAAGAATCAAATTCCGTGCACGGTCGTCTCGCTTTGGAAGCTTGACTGAATTTGTAGGTTTGATATATACTTTTGGAAAGTATATGATCAAGACCTAGGTATGATATATGCTTTTGGAAAGTATATGGTCGATACCAAATCCCAATGATCAAATGAGAACTTACTGATAAAACCCTGAAGTAGACAGTATAAAGTTGATCTAATACTTTGGGTTTTATTCCGGGTCTTCCAGTATGCAGGATGTACAGGTGTTGGGAATACCTGAGGGTGATGTGATCATAAACGATTGTATAACCATGACGCTTCCATTCCTAGGGAGTGATGAAACGGGTCTGGATTTTAGTGACTCCTCTCAGTAGAGAAGTAATCTGATCTTGGTCCAAATGTTGGACATTGATCTCAATGTGATTCAGATGCAATGAGAAGATTAGATTTACGGTCTTGATTTAATCAAGCATCTATGAGAGGCCCAAGATCTGGATTTGAGATGTGATCTCAATATCCAAGTCACTATACGTGGAACAATACAATCGCCCTGTCCTTATCTCCAAGTATCTGCGGAGAAAGCACATTATTCTTGAAGGAGTTCAAGAATAATTCCTAAGATGAATTTAGTATCCAGGCATTGAGAAAATGGATAATTAAATATGATTTAATTATCATGAATAATATGAATTTGATTCATATTATAAGAAGAGATATCTAAGATAGTTAAATGTGATTTAATTATCAAAGATATGAATAACGTGAATATGATTCATGTTATTTGGGCACATGAGAAAAGAGATCCAAGATGATTAAATGTGATTTAATTATCATGGATATGAATAATGTGGATAGCACGATCCATATTAATCATATATATTATAAATATGATTTATAATATATAAGAGAGAGAGAAATATTGTAAATAGTATTTGTTAATTATTACAATGTGAATTGGATTCACATTAAGTAATTAATTGGAAATGTAATTTACAAATTAGTTTGGGATGTGAATATGATTCACATTTTCTTCAATGGCATGATTGAAATATTCATAAATTAATTTGGAATTAATTTTGTGGATATTATTGCAATAATAGTTATTGCAATCAGTTAACAAATAATAAGATAAATAAAAAGGAGACAAAAATCACCACCAAAAACAAAGGTGGCGTCACCCATGACTTGGTCATAGGTGACGCCTCCTATGTTTTAGGAGATTTGTTGTCTTCTCTTTTTTGTTATCATATTATCTCTTAATATATTAATTTATGTTAATTAAATTGTGTTGATAATAATTCAACATATATTTAATTTAATATAAATTAATTTTGTTGGTTTTGAGCCAACAACAATCATAGCCATTGATTTTACATAGACCAAGCATGGCCGTTGGATCTATGTATCCCATGGATTGAGATCCATTGGATCCTAAACTAATATATAAGGAGGGATAGCCTAGCCTTTCAAGAACACACAAGGAAGAGTTGTACACGCCTACAACTATCTCTCTCTCTCTCTCTCTCAAATTCTCGCCCTCTCTCTTTCTCTCCCCAAAAGGTGGCCGTCCATCTTGTGTTGAGAAAGGAGAGACTCTCGCCTTCGCCTTTGACGACTCGGGGATCTCCTTCTTCTTTGGGGCGACTTTCTCTAGAGGAAGACGATGGATTTTGTTTGACAAAATCAGGGGACTCGACGCTTGGATCTTCATCAAAGATTGCGGGAAGGACGCGACTCATCATCGTGGCTGCAAGTGCGTTCTTCGTGGATCGGACTTGAGACAGGAGGATCTCTTGTTTGGGATCTCGCGATCACAACCACGCTTCAAGAGGTATTCCTTATACTTTGTGGTTTGATGAAACGATCCGAGAAGTGTTCTCGTGATCATGTGGTTTCATCGTTTGATTTAAATTTTTTAAATTTCCGCTGCATCTTGCGACTAGTGCGACTAGTCGCCCCGATCGTATGAGATACGATCGTCACGATTCCGTGATGCGCTTGAGGATTCTCAATATCCTTCAAGTGGTATCAGAGCCTTAGGTCGAATAAGGTTTTGGATATGATCCATTGACCTAGGACGACTTGGGTTTTGACAGGGTCGCGAAAGTTTTAGCGCATTTGAATTTTCGCAACTCTGTCTCATTGATTTTTTCGGCACTATTTAAATTTTTTAAACACGAAATATTCAATTGGATTTTGTTCCCCATTAAACAAGGAAACCATAGGACTTGAGTTTACTAAATTTGGATTTAATTTGCTCAAGATATGGCCTTTTGAACATGCATGTATTCACAGTTGCGGGAACTGCAGAGCAGAACGTGATTAATTTGTTAATTACGGTTTTGTTACGCCTCGAAATGCCTGAAATATCACATAGGTTCTGTTATAAATCAAGTTGGAAGTCTTAGGGCACTAATTTTGCGAATTTTGGATTTAAATTGATCAAGATAAGTTAATTTTAGTGATAAGGGGTCACTGCTGGAAATTGACTTTTTTTTATCATGAACCTTATGATAGTCATTCAAATAAATGTTAATGAAAATTAATTGTTAATTTTCTGAAATTGGTTATTGATAAATATTTGTGGAATATTTAAAGATGATAATCAATTCCTTGAATGACATCCCACTAAACCATAATGATAAGATAGTTGATCTTGATCATTGGTTAACTTTGAAATCATCAACAAACATTGTTTTCATGCAAAACCCTAGGTCATCCTACAATAGTTGTAGGACAACTTTTACATGCAAAACCTCTTGCTTGAATAGGATTGGGGATTTGTTTAGCAAATCTCCTTATAATATAATCAAAAAGGTTTTGATGTATATTATATGGTATAATTTCGGTTGAAAGACCGATGAGCATCTCCAAGTACATGATGATCTATCTGGCATTATCCTTTCCTGAGGTGGATATGGTGTCTAGTCGGAGATCACTAGGGTAGCGGGTTGCAACGTATGTGGTCCGTCCCACTCTCGTCGGTACTAGCCATGACAGCGGGTAGGGATTGGATAATGCCGGAGAAATCAAAGTGTATTTCTAATTATTAAAATTCGAAATAATACGTACTTTGAGATTATACCTACTATTCAAGTAAAATTAAAAGTTTGTTGATTGATAATAGGATTGATGATTGATTTAATGTGATTAAATTAATTATATCCTACGAAACACTCTATTATGAATAGATGTGTATTTCCCTTGGAAAAATTAATTATGTGAATATGATTCACGATAATTAATTATTTCAATTTGAATATGAGGTGGAGGATCACATAAGTGACATCCATGGTCTCTCGTCAAGGCAAAGAATTTCGTCGTCAAAAGTTGCATATAGGAGACGCATGTCCGAAGTGACAGATCCTATATACAATTATTTGGATCGGGTCTTTGCTTCTCGAAAGAGTAAGGCCGTATACGTAGTGACCCCAATATCGAGTCCTCATATTATTGGGGCAGTATTGGATTGCGTATAGCGAGTTTTAAGCCAGTTGACGGATGGTTCAATTAGCAACGGGTCAACATCATCTTAGGGGTGGTGGGCCCGGGTGTTAAAGACCGAATTGGGAAATGCAAGTTGGACTTGCAAGGCGGAATGTGTTCCCACTTCTTTTTATCGGAGTCGTAGGTTCTCATATTATTGGGATGTGACGAAGATAGGAAAGGAGATCCCAGATCTTGCCAGAGATATAATGGTAAGAATATCTCTTACATTGAAAGTGATTAAGGGAATGAACTTTCATTGTTGACAAGGCAAGACAACTTTGATATAAAAATTCCTAAATCAAAGTAAAATATGTATATATAATATATACACACTTATGCAAATTTCTTATTTCATATAATCCTTCATTAAACCCACTCAATGTTATACTCAATAATAACCAATAAAATATCATGGATTGGACTCATGATCCAGATATTGTACTTGCAATTGGACACATAATGTATGTGGTTGCAATGTGCAAGTTTCCTCAACATAATGAGGAATGATAATTAAATAAGACAATAAGACATCATCTTAGGGTTTGTATGTCTCTATAGTCTTGATCTTTCATCGAGTGTACTTTGGAAGTGACATGTCGATGATGATCATGATTGTCAAATAATCCTTATAAAATCAAAGAAGATATATTTGGCATACATATGTGCTCTAGACATTTAATCATGAATGGCATGGTTCTCTGCATTATGCAGAATGGTGGCTCGAAAGAGATGATGTATTCAAAATATTTGAATACCTACCTGAACCAATGGTTTAGGAGTTTAGATGGATGTAGACATGATGAGTGTCATCATTCTACTGTCTATATTCTAGTCATTCATGAAGCTTCATAATATTCACATTGTATGAATTTAATGAAGCATGTATAAATGTTGAAATGCTCTTACATTGAATTCTTTTGAATTTAACATAAGAGATCCTTAGTCTTGAACAATGGTTGTTTATAGATGAAGAGAGCACGGTGGAAGCGTGGGTCGGACCCATGTGAGAAGGAAAGTCAAAGAGTTGATTGTACTTCTGTGACTTCCATATGACATCCAAAGAGTTGGATGAATGCTAATACTGCAACAAGTCGATGTGTTGATAGTATGACTATCAAATCTGTCTAAAATCCTTAGTGAAGGATTCAGATAGAGCATCAGAATAATCTACATATAATCATTGACTCTGACTTTCTTATTTCATAAGATAAATTCTGACAATTGTATCTCAATCTTCTAATGACATTTGCAATTGGTTGCATATATATTTTAGAAGATTATAAATTCGATCTTAAAGTTTAGTAGTCATCTACATGGATATTGCTGTAATTGTTGCAGCAATCTCTGTTGGATTTATATACTTCTTAATTTCAGTGGGAGAGCCTTAGTCTTAGAGAATGTCTCTATGACCTAGATATTAGAATACACTCATTGTTTGTTTCTAAATGTTGGAAATAAACATGAATTCTGGAATAAACCTATCATAAAGAGTTATGATGGATATATTTCAGATAATAATCTAGCATATGGTGGACTCTACTAAATTAGAAATTTAATGAATGGTTCATTAAGATTTCTAATACTGAAAGTTAAACCTTATAAGATCAATAGGAGGATAAAGATCATTTGACAATGATTTAGCATCAAGTTTTGGATATATGTCTGCTGATGAGATCAATAGACTAGTAGGATATGAAACTTTAGAATGTCTAAAATTTCAAATCTTACATACTTGTGAATATTGTATTCAAAGAAAAATGTCTAATACACCCCTCTTTAGGAAAGGTGTAAGATGTCAAGGTATTCAAGATCTCATACATATTGATGTATGTGAATCATCTATATCATAGTGAACATTGTGGATATGTGATATCTATTGATGATCATGTATGATATGAGATTTCTTCTCTTCACCTGAGAAACCTTTGAAATGTTCAAAGATTTCGTAATTTTGGTTTAGAACCAAAGTTTGAAGGAAGATTAAATGAATTTGATCTAACCAAGGTAGCAAGTACCTATTAGATGAATTCAAAGAATATCTTATGGAGATATGATTTCTATATCAATCCTCCTGACACACCTAAACTCAATGGAGTTGTAGGAAGATACAATTAGATCATGTGTGGCATGATTTGATCAATGATGAATTTTAGCATAATTATCCCTTAGTTTCTAGGTATATATGTGTAGTAGAGACTACAATATATATATCCTTAACAAGGTTCCATGCATGTAAGCTGGAATCTAGCACTTGAGAGTGCTACTTCATTAGGAAAATAAAGGATGGTATTGGATACCTACTTTATGACCTTGAGATTCTTAAAATATCTCATCTTTGAGAATATGATTCTTATAGGATGACTCTCTAGAGAATCAAGATGAAAATGAAGTAAAGGAACTCATTTAATCTTGAGAAGATAATGAGGCTCCAGAAATCGGAAACTAAAAGGGACAATTAAAGATGAAACACTAATACTTCTTCAAAAGAGTTTGAAGATGTATTCCATGTGTTAGTTAAGTCTGACAATGATCGGACTTCATGTGATGAAGCTCCTGAGGATCATGACATGGAAAGATGGATATTAGCAATAAAGGTCTAAGATAGACTTCATATACAAATGTTGTATATGGACCCTCGAGGATCCACCTATAAGGGTTAGACCCATTAAGGTGTAAATGGATCTTCAATAGAAAGAGGGAACCTGATGAGAAGGTAGAGACCTTCAAAGCATGGTTCGTAGCCATGAGCTACACACCGAAGAGAAGACATCGATTGCGATGTGGCTTGCTTTTCAGTGATCATGCTTAAACCCATCAGAATATTGCTAACCCTAGCTACACAATTTGACTATGGCATCTTCAAGATGTGAGTCAAGATTGTATTCCTCTATGAATACCTCTTTGAGGATATTCACATGAAGTAGCCCCAGGGCTTCATGGTTGAGGAATGCAAGATGTGCTGGCTAAATAACTCCATCTTTGGACTCAAATAAGCTTATTGTCGTTGGAACATAAGATTTGATGAAATTATAATTGTTATAATTTCAAATAGAATCTTGATGAACCATGTGAAGCTTAGTAGGAGTGCCATTGTGTTCATCGTGCTAAATGTAGATTGTATCCTGATCATTTAGAATGATATAAGGATGATAATAAGTGTTTTATAGACTGGCTATTCCATACCTTGAGTTATGATCTCAAGAATACCTCTTAGATCTTAGTTCTGAAGGTGTTCAGAAGCAAAGAAAAGAGGGTATTGGGACTATCACATTTGTAGTACACCTTGGACATATTCCATTCTTGGAAATTCCAAGAAAGGCTTCCTTACCTTAAGATTTGGTACTGACCTATCTAAAGGGATAACACCTCAAAGAGTTGAGGATGTGAATGCTAGAACTTCTTGCACTTGTGCATTAGTTATGAGAAGCTAAGTCTATGCTAGATGTGTACAAAACCAGATATCTGCCATGCAGTGGGAGTAGTAAACTGTTACTATTCCTACTATGGAGAGAAAACACTTGATTGCAGTAATAACAAAATCTTCAAAGATGACAAGGCTTTAGAGATAGTGATCTCTAAGTCTTATCTTCAAGAGCTTAAGACTTTATAGATAGAGATCTAAAAAGGTCTTAACTGTGGATACCTTGAGAGATAGTGATCTCCCGGAATAAGGGTATTCTGATAAGGATTATGGAAACACTGGTTATAATAATTATTGAGCAATAGTGTCAAGGACACTATAACTGCTTTGACTAGATTGAGTATTGGTTGCATTGGATGCAACATTCGCATTGGATGCAAGCACTGTTACTGGGGATATGCAAGTGCCGTAAAAGGACTTGGCGTAGTCTCGCAGGAACAGAGTGACTGGTCAGCTTACCTAGCTATTTTCTAAATAGGCTATGATAGTCACATGAGTGTGGGTTTAAATGATTAGCCCATTAATGGCTCTTAGAGCTAGTGGGAGATTGTTGGACATGTGAGACCACGGCGAGCCATTATGCAATAAATGTTATTGTGAATATCATTCCCTGATCTGAAACGAAGAATAAATAATTTGCATAATAGGTCCCTCTGTACAATTAGGGTTATGTACCATGGCTATCTTAATGATTATACAGCTGTTGATTCAATTATTGAATCATAAAGGCTGGTGCTTGGATGAATATCTAAAGAGTTAGATTGAGGACTCATTAAGCACCGTCAAATGATTGTTAAGATGTGATCTCCAGCCTGAGTAGGAGATGGCAATCCTTTCTCACATAGGTTGATATCTGACCGACCTCTTGATGCAGGTCCTCTGCATAGGAATAGTGATTTGGAGGTGTCAGATTAGTTAGGTCAATGGGTTGACTTAACGAGATCGAGATAACCAAAGTCCTATATCGTATGCTGTCACGATATATGCACGCATCCTCTGACCGGAGACAGATGTGTTACTATATGTCTATGTACATTTGGCAGACCAATAGGTTGATGACCTAATCCAGGTCTATACACCGGCGCGCTAGTGTGCATATAAGGGCATATGAGTAATACTATCTCTCAAAGGGATCATACAGGTTCATTACTGAACCGGAAGACATGAGCTCACTCATGAGATATTGGAAAGAATCAAATTCCGTGCACGGTCGTCTCGCTTTGGAAGCTTGACTGAATTTGTAGGTTTGATATATACTTTTGGAAAGTATATGATCAAGACCTAGGTATGATATATGCTTTTGGAAAGTATATGATCGATACCAAATCCCAATGATCAAATGAGAACTTACTGATAAAACCCTGAAGTAGACAGTATAAAGTTGATCTAATACTTTGGGTTTTATTCCGGGTCTTCCAGTATGCAGGATGTATAGGTGTTGGGAATACCTGAGGGTGATGTGATCATAAACGATTGTATAACCATGACGCTTCCATTCCTAGGGAGTGATGAAACGGGTCTGGATTTTAGTGACTCCTCTCAGTAGAGAAGTAATCTGATCTTGGTCCAAATGTTGGACATTGATCTGAATGTGATTCAGATGCAATGAGAAGATTAGATTTACGGTCTTGATTTAATCAAGCATCTATGAGAGGCCCAAGATCTGGGTTTGAGATGTGATCTCAATATCCAAGTCACTATACGTGGAACAATACAATCGCCCTGTCCTTATCTCCAAGTATCTGCGGAGAAAGCACATTATTCTTGAAGGAGTTCAAGAATAATTCCTAAGATGAATTTAGTATCCAGGCATTGAGAAAATGGATAATTAAATATGATTTAATTATCATGAATAATATGAATTTGATTCATATTATAAGAAGAGATATCTAAGATAGTTAAATGTGATTTAATTATCAAAGATATGAATAACGTGAATATGATTCATGTTATTTGGGCACATGAGAAAAGAGATCCAAGATGATTAAATGTGATTTAATTATCATGGATATGAATAATGTGGATAGCACTATCCATATTAATCATATATATTATAAATATGATTTATAATATATAAGAGAGAGAGAAATATTGTAAATAGCATTTGTTAATTATTAATATGTGAATTGGATTCACATTAAGTAATTAATTGGAAATGTAATTTACAAATTAGTTTGGGATGTGAATATGATTCACATTTTCTTCAATGGCATGATTGAAATATTCATAAATTAATTTGGAATTAATTTTGTGGATATTATTGCAATAATAGTTATTGCAATCAATTAAGAAATAATAAGATAAATAAAAAGGAGACAAAAATCACCACCAAAAACAAAGGTGGCGTCACCCATGACTTGGTCATAGGTGACGCCTCCTATGTTTTAGGAGATTTGTTGTCTTCTCTTTTTTGTTATCATATTATCTCTTAATACATTAATTTATGTTAATTAAATCGTGTTGATAATAATTCAACATATATTTAATTTAATATAAATTAATTTTGTTGGTTTTCAGCCAACAACAATCATAGCCATTGATTTTACATAGACCAAGCATGGCCGTTGGATCTATGTATCCCATGGATTGTGATCCATTGGATCCTAAACTAATATATAAGGAGGGCTAGCCTAGCCTTTCAAGAACACACAAGGAAGAGTTGTACACGCCTACAACTCTCTCTCTCTCTCTCAAATTCTCGCCCTCTCTCTTTCTCTCCTCCAAAAGGTGGCCGTCCATCTTGTGTTGAGAAAGGAGAGACTTTCGCCTTCGCCTTCGACGACTCGGGGATCTCCTTCTTCTTTGGGGCGACTTGCTCTAGAGGAAGACGATGGATTTTGTTTGACAAAATCAGGGGACTCGACGCTTGGATCTTCATCAAAGATTGCGGGAAGGACACGACTCATCATCGTGCCCGCAAGTGCGTTCTTCGTGGATCGGACTTGAGACAGGAGGATCTCTTGTTTGGGATCTCGCGATCACAACCACGCTTCAAGAGGTATTCCTTATACTTTGTGGTTTGATGAAACGATTAGAGAAGTGTTCTCGTGATCATGTGGTTTCATCGTTTGATTTAAATTTTTTAAATTTCCGCTGTATTTTGCGACTAGTGCGACTAGTCGCCCCGATCGTATGAGATACGATCGTCACGCTTCCGTGATGCGCTTGAGGATTCTCAATATCCTTCACTAGGGGCTCCAAGCACACAAAACAAAGTAAAATAAAGGCGGAAAGCTCAAAACGTCGGAAAACAAAGAAAAGAAAGCGATGAAAACTCGAAAAGTCGCGATGAGGCCCCCAGGTGAACAATCACCCGGGCACTGGACCTCATTGTGAAGAGTAGAGTCATGTTTAATTACATGCCAAAATTGTCTCTCTCTCTCTCACCATAAATTACAAAAATAATTCTACGAGTTCTAGAACTATTTAATCCCCTTCTCCGTGCTTCCTTAGTGCTCTCTCCAGATGGCCTTGAGGTGAAGACCACCCTCCTCCAAGCTTGGCTGCCTTGGCTCCCTAAGAAGCCATCCTTGCGTGGAGGGCCCTCTCATCAAAGTCACAAAAAGATTGAATTAATATAGCTCAATTAATCAAATAAAGCAGATATAAATTAATCACAATAAATAAATAAATGAAGCATGGTGATTAATTACAATAGAAATAACTGCTCACAAAATCAATGATGAATCAAAATTTTACACAAGAATGACAAAATAAAATAGGCTATGCTCATTGCTCCTCGGCAACGGCGCCATCTGATAACACGGACATTCCACAAGGGTCACCATGAATAATATATATAAGGTGTCGCTGAGGCGACCGCTCGCATAATACCCATGTTAGTCAGCCATTAACCCACAATAAAAGAATGAATAAATTAAGTCCCAAAAATATGAATTAATATTTATTACTCTACCACAAAATGTATAGTGAACAAGCATGTAGAGGTCGAACCACATAGAGCAATACAAAAGTGCAATAGCCTAAGATGTGCATGTACCACAGAGTCATCCTTGTGTGAGTTCTAATTTTGTGGGTTTTATATTATTTATATTTATTTATTTATTTTAATAATAATATGATATGTAACATATATATAATTTATATAATATAAATATATAAAGATATATATATCCCTAGAGGGTAAGTATATAGCATATAATACATACATTAGATATATATCTATAAATATTTTTTTTACTTTAATTTTAGAATTTTATATATTAATAAATATATATATAGAATATATATTTTTTCAATAAGGGAATATATATATATAATGTAGAGAGAGGGGTCATATAATATTTATAAAAATATACACAAATAGTCAAAATTCAAAAATAAATTCTTTTTGGTATTTTCATGATTTTCTACTGTTGTTGTGATTTTTGGGTATTTTTCAAAATATTTTTGGTATTTTTAAATATCAAAATAAGGGAAAACAGGGAGTTGGCTACTGGCTGGGGGTAAAATGGTAATTAAAAATATCACACAGCCACAAAAATTTTCCCAACTATTTTTAAAAGAAAGAGGATAAAATATAGGACCTACAGGAGTTGAGTTTGTAATTTTTAGGAGTTTCTAGAATTTCGTATATTTTTTTAACGTTTTTGAGTATTTTTGAATTTTTAAGGTTTTTCTTTTGAGATTTTTAATGATTTTTGGACTGACACTAAAACATGACAAGATAGATCATAGGTATTTTTTTGGAATTTTTCGAGGTGGTTTAATATTTTTTTGGAATTTTATAAGCTAGCCAGTAAAGAAAATGCATGTTTTTGATTTTTAATAAATGCTAAAATGCAACAAAATTAAAAACTAAAAATATAGCGTGCAAGAGCAAACAAACAGGAGCTTATATCCATTTTTGCAAAATTTTTCGAATTAATATGAGGCATAAGATAAATGGACAAAGCATACAAAAATACATGGCCTAGTAGGGGCATTTTTGCAAATAAGAATAAAGGCAGGGGCTTCTGTGCAAAAACACCAAAGTTATAACACGTGCTCTGCAATTTTAAGGGCCAAAATGAAATATCAAACCCGCTATGGGCCTTCGCGCAAAATACCCAGCACGTGGGACTACACGTGCTCCGCACCCACAAGGATCAAAACGTAATATCCATAAGTACAGGGCCCTTAGTACAAATTTTCACAAAAATATTACACGGGAAATTTTATTTTATGGACCAAAGGCAAATTTACAAACGTACAGGGGTGCTTGTGCAATTTCACCACCTCACGTGGGGGTACACGTGAGGTGACGTGGACTGGACCTTAAAGCAATTTCATGAAACTACAGGGGGGTCCATGCAAAATATTTACGCTAAAATAAACTTTAACTTTTATTTACAGGGGTGAACAATAAATACAAAAAAGAATTGGGGTAAAATGAGAAATTTACCCCTTATTTAGGCGCTGGCGGACGACGATGAGGGCTTCACTTGGACACGCGTCGCCCATCCGATGGTGGATACCGTTTCGCCGATGAACGCGTGAGATTAGATGCGCCTCGCATCTGACGGTCAGTGCAGGCGTTCATCGGACGACTCTCGTGCAATCTGGGACGCGCCTCCTGATCGGACAGCGATGGGAGCATCTGGAGGAACAGGGAAGCAGCCCGCCGCCGGCAAGCTTCGATCGTGGAGCGTGGGCTCCTCTGGGCGTCTCCCTCGCATCTGAAGTGCTCAAAACGTAGCTGGAGGTCTTCCGCGTCTGCTGATGGTCTAGCCATGGCTCCTGGAGGTCCCAAGCACCCGGACGTGGTCGATGAAGGTTGGACCCTCCAAGAGCCTCTTCCTGGTTCGATTAGAGCCCAGATGGGCTTCTTTCTTCGTTTGACCTGCAAAGGAAGAACCGGGGGAGCAAGGGCTTCCTCCTCGACCCCGGGTTTTGAAGCTCTACAGCAAGATGAGGTGTGGCGGAGGAGCTCCGGCGAAAGGCGGAGGTGGAGCTCCGATTTGCCAAGACCAGAGGTCCTGGGTTGAACGAAGATGTGCGATCGATGGAGAATACGATGGGGATTGAAATGGGAGGCGAAAAGCGGTCGGAGACGGTTGATGGCACAGTGAAGAAGTCGCCGGAGCTGAGCTCCGGCGAACTTCGATTTTTGGATTTTACGCTACTCTGATTAACTAAACACTAAACTAACAACAGGAATCAAAAGCTAACATTAAAACCTAACTAAAATGCAATAAAGGAGCAGCTCTTATATCTGGGGGCCACCAGGGAGCAGGACGGACGCCGGAGCTCCGCCGCGTCAAAATTGTCCCTCCTCCGGCCGATTCGAGGTGCTGGAGAACTCCCCCTGTCACGAGGAGCGTCCCAGGATCGAAATCAAGGCGTTTTGGGTGGATGAAATTGGCCCAATTTGAGGAAGGGAGCGGAGCTTCTTATTTATAGACAATGGCCTAGAGCCTTATTGATCGGCGATTATTGCTTAATCCAATGAGTATCAAATTGATCCAAGTTATCGGCGGGTATCAGTGATCATCAGAGATCATTTCTTGTGAAGAAAGCGAGCTCGATCGATGGACGGGATGGATGTAAAAAAGGGAAGAAATCCGGGGAAATGACAGTTCAGAGGCGCCAAGTCCCGGATGGGACAGTTGACCGGGCGGTCAACAAGGGCTGGCGCCCCATTGGTCCACGTCGGCCGCAAGAAGACAAAACAGGAAATTTTGCTCGAAATTGATTTATTTGACATAGTAAATGATTTTATTATAATTTTCTTATAAATTAAAAATTGTTTATTAATTCATGTAGTATTTATTTATGATTTTTATTTAATTTTTCGATGTATTTTATTATGGTTTTATCTTAATAATGTGTATATGTATGTATTTACATGTATTTTTGTGTATTTTATTTTTAATTTGTTTATTTTATTTTATTATTTTATTGTCTTATTTTATAAATTTATAATTTATTTTTGTGAGTGTGAGGGTATTTTTATTTAATTTTTATGAGTTTATTTTCATTTTTAAATAAATAGGTATATGTATATGTAGATATAATTATAGGTCTTTTACCTATATATTGTATATACTTTATTTATTTAATGTATTTTCTTGATTTTTATCTTGAGTTTGTATTTTTAATGAGTTATGTATAGTATTTACAACATTAGAAAAATATGAGAAAAGAAAATAATTAAATAATGTTTTCCCTTTTTATTTATGTATATATTGGATCATAGGTATCTTGCCTATTATCTTGCATTTACTTATTTTATTTTAGATGTCTTTTTTAGTTTTATTCTAATTTCAATATGTACATGTGTTATGTACATTATTTACAAAATTCTAAAAATATAATTTGCTAAAAATAATGGACAATGAATATATTGAATATTTTAATCAGGCAGGCTGCCCAATGAAGGCCAAAAACCTAACTTTTGCAGATGGACTCCAAAAATTATAAAACCAATTTTATTAAATAGTTCTTGGAAAGCTATATACAATTAAAGGTAAGTTTGGGTGATTTGGAGTTTTTATTTGCAAGATATGGGTCTGTGAAGTTGAGATTTTGGCTTTTTATTCTGTGTATAAAATGTACACTGAGTATTATTTTTACACAAGCTCAATTTTGTATTTTTATTTACATTATTATCTACAAATTTCATGTACAAAGTTTCTTTATTTGATGAATAAATAATTATGTACAAAATAGGTGTCAAAGATGCATAAATAAATGCATGAATAAATGAGGTATTTATTGTACACTGGCCCTTATCTCCCCCTACTTTATTCCTTGTCGACCAATTCCATGCTGGCCTTGGTCTCGCGGTTCGGGTCATAAAATATCTGCAATATTTTATTCCTTTTTCTTTTCTTCTCTTTATTCTATAATTTTGGCATTAAAAGCCTTATTTAATGTATAATTAGTACAATGAATGATGTATGCTATTATGTACAATTTGATGCTCTTTACATGCATTTGTTGGGGTTTTTGAGGCTAAAATGATAGAATAAAGGTGATGAAATGGAGCTTCATCAGCTCCCACTTCACTTCACTCCTCTTATACTCACACATGCTCCGGCTATACCACTAACCCCTTTTGCAGTCAATGATCGGATCTCGAACTTCCTCTCCGATCTCGCATCTCAGCTCCGACAACCCATCATCGAAAGCCCAATCCTGAGGGTCCCTCCTCTCCACCTCAGCCCCAACTTCATCGCAAAGCTTCCATAAAGCTCCTCGGATCATCATCGGTCTTGGGGGAGCAAGGAGGAGTGAAGACGACGTAACCAGAGCTCAGTTTGCGCTGCTACTCATGTGACGGAAGGGGAGCTGCCAAATGTTACAGGTGCCATCGGATGACGCCCTTCAGGCACCCATCCAACAACACAAGGAGAGCCATGTACCCATGTCCGAAGCACCAAGTTCGGGTGGATCGAGCCTCACCTGAACCACACCAAGTAGCCACGTGGACATGTTAAGATGTACCCCACACCGAGCCTCGCCCCACGTGTCTCGCACGTGAGGGTCTAGATTATTTGCAAAGAAGACCCCGTTGGCTTCAACAAATTACTGACAGGTCCCCAAGCGCGTGCCTCACGCGCGCGCCTGGGAATTTTGCACAAAAGCCCCGCTAGTTTTCAATAATTTCAAAAAATGTCATGTGCATAAGGAACATTTTCAAAAGGGCCCCTCTGGTTTTCTAAAATTACAAATGTATCCCTCCAGGGAGCAATTTGCAATATTTGTCATTTCTTCCCATGCATTTTTTATTACATTTATGCCCCTTGCACTGTTTTATTCATATCTTGAACACTTTAACTCCAAATCACATGTTTAATTTCTTGATTTGACACTAATTAAATGTGATGGTTTCTGAGATCTATAGTGTCTCCTACTCTTTAAGTTAAATGTCATTATTTATCCTTATTACGCATTTTGACTCCGAAATTGAACCTTAATGTGTTGCTCATGGATTTAATATTTTTAGGGCATTATTGTACAATTTATCTTACATTATTGTCCTTTGCATATCATCATATATTTTGTTCATCTCATTGCATTTAAAATCAAAGAAAAATTGCATTTACCACATGAACTCGTTCTTGCATTATTTTATTTGCATATCACCTCTGCATGTGCATAAAGATCTAGGATTGGAAAATGATCATTCATCAGTTAATAAATAATTTTCAATAAATAGACGAAGTGGTTTGTGTCCCTATGTTCGACCTTGGTATACTTTCCAAGTAAAATAACTTTCACTTATTTGAAAGTGTGGTTTTTTCTTAATCATTTTTACCACCTATACTACGATAAAAGACGAACACTAATGTGGTAAAAATGAGGTTCATCACTTACTAACATACAATTTTCATTTTTGCAGGGTTGCAGCTGATGATTAGTTTTGTGATATCTTTGGATTATGCTCAACCATTTTTAGATTCTGACATTAAAGATTCCATACTCTATATTTTTTATTGTTTGTCAGTTGTTGTTCAATTTTTTTCCAATTCTTAATACTATGTAATTTTTTTCAATGAATTACTTTCTATATTCTGAATTTTGGTATCATGCATTTATTATTACTCTCTTGATGATTCACTAATGTGTATCCCCATCGTAATTATTGCACAAGAAGTCTTTTTCCATTGTTTATCTATGTCAAGGCTAAATTTTATTTACAAAAAAACATTCTTGTTTATTGCATTTTCAAATAGTATATCTCATTCATTCGATTTCAAACATCATCATTTGTACTTAATACTTTCTATTTAGTTTAGAAACCGATGTCATATTTTATAAAATCTATAATTTTACAACTTTAGCTGGAAATATTACTTTTTTCAATCCCGATCATTATATGCATGAAAATATATGTATTGATTTCATATTTTTAATACGATTCATCATTAAACTCAAAACATTCAAAAATATTTTCCTCTCGATTTCAAATTTTATTTACTGTAAATTTCTATTAATTGCCATTTTTATTTATCTCATTTATACGAATCAACATAAACAAGTACATTCCTTTACGTGGTTATACAATTCTGATAAACTCTATGTTTTGTAATAGTCCCAAAATATATTTTATAAATATACTAATAGATTTTTAAAATCAACATCATGCATCATTAATTACCGAATAGAAAACTCTTACATACAGAGGTTAATTTGTCATAATTTTAAAACTCATTGTTGAATTAATTTCATATAATTTATAGCAGATTGCAAACATCGAAGCACTGTCAACTAACATTTGAAAATTTTGATATTTTAATCTTTTTCAAACTATATTTTACCATCAATCTCATACTTTAAATGGTAAGCATCATTATAAAAGACAAATTTATTTTGGAAATTTTAAGTCTGATATCTATGAGTAACTTCAGTATCACTCAAAATAAGAGGCAATCATATTGTTTATCGAATGCATTGGCTAATCAACAATGTCATACTTCAAATGATAAGCATCAAATTTTCAAAATTATATGGCTGACAAATATGTGTTACTTCAATATCACAAAAAATAAGAGCCGATTATATTGTCTACGAAATGCATTAGATTGTTATAATTATAACATAAACTAAACATGCACTAAAAAATAAATCATATCTCAATGTTTGAGGTACAAGAAGATGGATGAAAAGTAATCCAGTAGACATCATTTCATTCAGACATTTCATGATAAAAGTGTTGTATATCCAACTACATAAATCACAATAATTTTGATTTTCTGTCCTTCAAAATTTCATCACTGGGATGTTGAGTTTTCAGTATGGTCATATGTTCTCAATATGGCCGCATGTTAACAAAGTAGGTACTCCATCATTTTCATGACATAGATGCCACAGTAAAGACTCTACGCTGACTTTTGTGGAAATATGACACATATATTATTTCCCAACCTTATATACATTTGTCCACGATGCTGTCTATGAAATATTCAGAAATCCATCCATGCTGAAAATTTAATAAAACTATGTCAATATAATTATCCCAATAATCTAGTTTGTTAATGTTATATCTTAAGTAGCTCATACCCATTTCAAAATGTCTTTCTTATGGAATCTTGCTTGTTTCATAGTCGTATGAAAGGAACTTTCTTGTTCTAAAATCTGTAACAAAAATATGCTAGTGGTTTATTGTATGTATAACAGTGAAGATCTTCTCCAGCTTCGTTATAATTACTCCGTCGTCGTATAGCTCTTCGAGTTTATCAAACTCTTATTCGGTCCCATTTCCCACTAGATTCACAATATATTGCTGAAATTATAATTAATGAAATCATATTGTGCCATGTAATATTCCATAATTTTAAAAAAAAATAACAAGTAGACTTCTTAAAAACTCACCATTCGGAAGATTGGAGTAAATATAAACGTCACATGGTTATCCTTGATGCAATATCTTTGGATCAACACATCCATGAACATGTCTATTATTTGTAATCGTAGAAATATACGATTATTTTTCAAAAAAGTTTACAAATGAGCAAATAACATACTTATACTTACTGAATCTTCTGTCATCTGTTCGTACAAGAAATTGTGGATCTCTCGCCCTTTGCAATTGTGTTTTCCTGGCATAAAATATGTTGCATTTAATCTATTTCATATATATTTTAATATCTATTTCTTTTAAAAATAATAATATATTGTCATTTAAATATTAAAAATTCATCAAATTTCTTATTTGTCAGCAGGATTTCAGAGAAATTCTTGAATTGTTTAGTTTGTCTTGTCTGATATGCTCTCGTATCCAATAAAATCTATCACGAGATCACATAGATACTGTTTTTTTAGCAATTAATTATAAGTAATGCTAGTTACAAATATTTTAATCATTTTATAGACTTTAATTTGCATCCAATGGCATGTTAAAATATTATCATTGCATTTGAGAATGTAATCAAAAGTAAGAAAATGTTTGTAATATTACAGACCTTATTTGTAAAATACATTCACTTATTATAAATTTAATATGTTATTTGTAAAATGTAAACATATTATATAAAAAATTTAATTGTAATTGACAAGATTATCTCACTCGTTGAATCATCGAGGATTGATTCTTTATTTTTTCTCCATCAATTTTATCCCCTTTTACTCTAACATCTGCATCTTGGCACTGAATGCTTGTTTTCATAGAATCCTCTAACGATCTTTTAGCCTCCTTATAATCGAACTCTGTTGCACTATCACTTTATTCCTTTTTCTCTTCCTTGTTGTTGTCTCTGGTGGCACATTTTCAACATATGGATTGTCATCTATTCTCAAATCGAATGAAGGAATTTCATTGTTCTTTTCTGATACTTGTTTATTTGCATCTGTGAATTTCTCTGCTTGTGCATCACATATTTCTGAAATTAAGTTTTCAAGTTCTTCCCCAAGTTCCATTTCATTCTCTTCAAAATCTCTTCCTTTCTTCTCATCTTGATAGGAGGTTGTTATGTCCTTTTCTCCAACATATTTACCTAGGTCTACATCAATCACATATTCGTTATTTTTATATGAGTTATCTTTACCTTGCAAATCACTATTTTCAATGTTTTTTCTCCTCTAAACATCAAGTCTTTCGATTTTTTTCATTCAGCTCCTTATTCTCATATCTCAATTTCTCAATCCCACGCAGCTCAGATCTTGATGTTTCTGCATAATTTTCTCTAGATGTTTCGTTCATCTCTTTTATGATTTTTTCAATTGTTTATCTCACATGCGAATGCTTCACACGTATAATGTTTTGTTTTTTTGTTGTTTTGGCATCATCATTCCCAATAATAACATCCGACTTGATGGTACATAATTCTCCCTTCTTGTATATTTCCTTCCTTGTTGGCACGTCTTTTGGTATTGGAATGGGCTTCATAATCTCAATCACTGGTCTCCTCACTGTAAACCCATCCATTGCAAATTTCTCAAATGGGAAAAGATATTCATCTAGTCTTATTTTGATGATTTCATTCTATTTGTATTTGTAAAGGCGACAATATCTACATCACAAAAACACACTTTTATGGATTAATGGTTATTTATATAATTTTAGTCTTTAACTTTAGTATTAAATCAAACTTACAATATATGTTTTTATAAATGATCAATTCTTACATGTTCATTACTAAATGAAACCAAGGTTCTAGAAATACCTTTTATTGGTCCAGCTCACTTCCTAATCCTTGGTCTCAGATATCTGCTCACAACAAGGTCTCGACATCAATACTCCATTATCCATGTCTGCTAAAAATTTTGGATTAATATTTCTAACCTTTTTATATTATTATTAAAAAAAGTTGAAGTAAAAACTTACATACAAGCAAGCAAAACAAACGCTTAGATAATTGAGTGTTATCCTTGTTGATCCAGCTCTTCTCTTTTGAACTTGACTCGCTACGTCATCCATATTGAATAAAATAATCCTTGCAACTAAGTCAGACCAGTTGAAGAATCTTATATCCTCTAGAGATTCTACATAGTGCAACAAATCTCTTGGGAAAGCGTAAGAACTGTTTGGGAAAGGAGGGTTGCGGACATCAGTAGAACTAAACATGTTATGTAGATAGATACCGAGATGTCGTCGTCCTTGTCATAATAATCTCTCAGTATGCTAACCAACTTTTTCCTATTGAAAACCATCCCCTCCTCAAATAGTTCACTTGAAATGAACGCTTTCCATTGTAAGTGTCTACCCCTGATCGTGACTGAAAAGCCAGAGCTAGGTAGGCCCAAGATTACTCCCTCTTCTTCATCACTAAAACTTACAACCTTATTCCCGAATATGAAGTTCCTTCCTTCTTGAAACTGTTTAATTAGCCACTGAATATTCTTCATTTGCATTTCAACATGTCCAATATTAACTCGTTTACTAAATGTTGTCTTCGATAACAATGTCTGTTGTTTGTTTGTTGGTTGATGACTATCCATAAATTACACAAAGTGTTCTATGTAGCATCTATGTTGTGCATATCCTTTGCCTGTATTCATTTATATACATTTATTGTAATCAAACACATAAAAAAAGTCATGCATTTACATAACTTTCTAGCATAAGCTAAAATAGTAACATTTGGATATTAAATAAAACTTCAATAACTAATTTATATGCATTAATAAGCATATTTTTGAAATTGTCTTCCCCCTTTAATAGTGTTTTTTCCTCGACAACTTCGTTCCCCTTGATCCTTGAAGTGTTTGTTCTCTCTGTCCATTTTCATTAATCAAATTATCTGTTAGCTAAACAACATTAACTATCCTTACAAGTATTTTTTCACTTACTCATGGAGTTGGAATTTTGATGTTGGACCTATTGTGCTCCACCTGAATCCTCACTTCTTTGCTCAGATTCATCTTCATGATTCCTCTTAGTTTCATCCATGCCCGATTGGATTTCTTCAATCTTCCTTTCTTTCAATAACAATTAGCTTAATTTTTATCGTAAATGTTGGTAAGCAATTTAATTTTTCTAAGAAATCATTCCATCATATTTTAGAAATAGTTCAATCTACACTGCCATATTTTACATTTGTAGTCCATATTTTACTTTTCAAATTCATATTTTACATTTATAAGTAATAATTTCTTGAAATGCAGTCTTTTGATGTTTAGACTTTTTCGTTGATCAACTACTTTATGGCTTTTTAGACATTACATAATAATATCGTTGGCCATTTGTTTTTCCTTAAAATAGCAGAAATTAAAATTTAAACAATATACTTGCGATATCAAATAATCTTTAATTCCCACTTATTTAGAGAATCGATCAATATCCTTGTGTGATGCAAGGTGTATGTATACCCAATGTCCAAGATTAAGCAAGTTTATAGATGTAATATTCATTATTCGATATTTCAAAAAATAAAAAAGGTTGCAATACTGATTTTTACAATGCAAACGAAACTGCCACATCCGAAGTTTATGTTACATCGACGATTACCTAAAACTAAAAGAAAATACCATATTAGGCGATGTAATGTGAATCGATCTTGTCGTCTCCAGATTCTCTTCTTCCTAGATCGTCGCTTTTGTCTACAGCAATTGCGTTGAATCGCCTATCAGCAAGACCTCTGTCTCTATCATTATCGTCAAGGTATATTCCCTTCTTTTCTCTTTCTAGATTAGGTATTTTAATTTGACTAAAGTATAAATTTCCGTTATCTTATTAATTTACATATTTATTAAAAATCACGCTTGAAAAACCGTCCGATCTACTATTCTAACGGAAGAAAAATGTCGTTGAGCCGATCAGGTGAAATTTTTGCAGAAAAGATTATTTTTTAGTTAATCTTTTTATTTTTATTATTTATACTCTAAAACTTTGATGTATAGTGAAAGTATGGGAGTGTCTAACTTAGGGAGGCAAATTGTTGGAATTAGGGTTAAACTATAGAAAATCTAAGGTAAAAGGTTTCCTAATTTTTATTTATTTTTAGAGATTTTATGGATTTTATTTAATTTTCATGAACTTTTCATTGTTTTTGTAATTTTACGTATTTTGTATAATTTTTAATTTTAGAAAATATTTTGTAATTTTTATTTGGTTTTTATTTTATTATTTTTATGTTTTTAATTTTATTTCCCATTTTATGAATTTTAAAGGGGTTTTTAAGATTTTTATAGATTTTGATTTATTTTTAATGTTGAAAATTGATTTTTTCTTGAAAATAGATTTTTATTTTGAGATTTTAAGAGTAAAAATAGTGAGAAATTTTTTTGTTTTATTAGAAAATATATGAAATTATCTTTAAAACGATATATTGTGCATTTTTGGACGATGTTTAGTTGCTTTGTTATAATTTTTGAAAGTTTTAATGAATTTTGAATTTTTTTATTGATTTTAATATTCAATTTTTATTTTACTTTTGGTTTAGAATGAAAAATATAGCGAAGTATACTACATGTAGTTTTTGTTAGATTTTTAAAGGTGTTTTTAGATTTTTTATGATTTTTAGAGTTTATTCTGTTTTATGGTGTTTTTAAAGGATTAATTAAAAATAGAAAAATCTTTTTATTTTTTAATACTATTTTAATAAAATATATAGAGTAATAAATAGGGTATTTATATGTAATTTTATTTTATTTTTATATTTTGTATTTTTTTATTATGCATGTAATGGTATGTAATATATATCAGGGGTATTTTTTGCAATTAATCTAAAAAGGGGGGTGTGCGTAAAATGTGAAAGTTGGAGGGTTCTGCGCACAATGTTCACATGTAATTCATGCTCTTCACATGAGATGAGGACCTGTACGTGTTTTGCAAAAGTTCGTAGGGTGTTAAGTGTAATTTCTCCAAGAAGGCACATGGTCGGCCATGTGCATGCTCCTCTACCTAAAACTATTCACAATATGTGGAATGTGCAGGGGTTTCATGCAACTATATAAGTAGCACGCACAATTCACGTGAGGGCTCCAATACCTGGATCCTGCCTGGACCTGGATAGAATATTGGACAATAGCAGGGACTGGTCTGTAACTTTGCCCATGAATATCCTAATTCACATGAGGTGCACGTGATCTGAGCGGCCAAGGACCTATTCAGAATACCATGATTAAAAAGGGCATAGATGCAATTTACCCAAAAATACTACCTACACACGGAGAATGTGTCGTCTTAAGCGGCAACTTAAATGGTGAGCGTTGGGGCGTGTGGTTGTGCACGAGCCAGACGATCAGTATTCGATCTAACGGTTTCTGTAAATCCCAGAGCTAATTGCTTTTTTTAAAGAATTGACTCCAGGCGATGAGATGTTGTTCCTGTGCGGATTGATCTACTAGCAAGGAGATGAACAGACTCGTTCCTCGACAGTGGTTCGTTGTTCTCCCGTTGGCGGCTTAAAGCTGATATGCGCGGTCGACAGAGAAGCAGTGGTTCTCGGTTGTGCTGCTTGGAGGTTTTTCAACTTGCATTAGATGGAGATTGCTCTAGATGTCAGGTGACGTCGTCTCGCGGTGGAGCTATCTCAGAATGCGGCGGCGCTTCTCGGATTTCTTCATGCTTCCTCCAATTCAAGTCGCTCTAGGTGATTCGTTCAGCAATTCAATAATGACAGATGATGTTCGTGCAGATCTCAGGTGCTCGTGCGTGGCTTACAGGAGACCGTTCGATCTGATTTCGATCGACGGTGCCTGTAGCATTAACTCCTCCCCAAATGGAATCTAATTCAGGTAGCGGTGGGTCTTCGCGAAGATATTTCTGAAGGCAGATCAACCGATGAAGGTCCAGATGCAGGTATTCTCTTCGATGCTATTCTCCAAGTGAATAAAATCAGAGATGGGGTTCGTCCTACAATGAAAACGTCTGCTCGAGCTTAACAGCTCATCCAGGATTATCAGCAAAGAAAGGTGAACTGGAAGCTCCTTGCGGCGGCGAAGGAACGGAGCAAGGCTCTGATCACCGATTGTGATCGGAGATAGTTAGAAATGAAGGTAGAAGTGGAACTGTAGGGATCGGGGATGGAGGTGGAAATCAGTCAGAATCGAGTCAAATAGATGAAAAATCACAGAGAATAATGAGGGTTTGAGAGGAGTAGAATCGAAGAAGGAGATACGTGACTAACATGGAAATCGAAGTGGATGAATGTAAGACGTCGCATGTGGTCCTGGAGATGCGAACTCCAGAGAATCCTCGCCTCAGATGCAACAGCGTTGGAGCACGGAGGCTCGACGCACGGCGTACGGTGCACGGCGGGGCTGCGCACCTATGTAGACTCGCCCTCACACCTTCCTCAACTTCGCTTGTCGGCGGGAGGAGCTTCACCCCTCTCGCGTCACTCCAAAGCTCGGGAGTTGAAGTGGAAAATGGCGGATCCTGGAAATGGGATGAGCCGACGGGCTTAAATAGAGGAGGAGGAGTCCGGTCACTGAGGGCGGTGATGGGAAGCGGGGTGGTTTGAGGAACGGCCGGTCATTGGGAAGGTTGACGGTAGTTGGTGGAAGAGGAAGAGGAGCAGGAGAGCTAGTCGGGCGGCGACGGGGAAGAAGGTGCGAGGTGGAAGAAAGGGAAAGGAGAGAGAATAAAAAATAAAATTATAAATAATTAAATAAATTAAATAAATAATAACTATATTAAATTAATTTTTAAGGGATTAATTACGTAATTAAATAATTAATTAATAATGAAATATGATTAATAAATTAATTAAATAAATAATTTATTAACTAATTAAGTATATAATTAAGTAATAAATAAAATAGTAATAAATATATTAAATAAATAAAATAATTTTTATTTTAATTTAATTTAATTTTAATAAAGTACATAAATATAATAAAAAACATATATTAAATAATATTATATTATGGTACATTCTACAATATACCAATACAATCCTGAAATCTACATTTTCATACTGATTCTGATTTTAGCGAAATCAACGTCATTTTGTAGATAATGAAATAGATACGAATTTTAAAACTGAGTTTGCTCAATTCGGAGTTCATACGACTGAGTTATGAGGTCTGGAAAATTTAGATATCAGCTTTGTAGCTTCGGTTTTATTGGTATTTTGACTTAAATTATATTTTTATATTTTTATATACATTTTAGAAGATTTTTAGAAAAGAAATTAAGTTAATCAGACTTATGGTCAATTAATTAAAAATACGGGAAGTTTCTACATATAGTACATATATACAACGGTCCCAAATGCTAAAACTCACCTATTTTATTCTAATATTTTTTAATATTTTTAATAAATAGTATTACGTATAAAACGAAGTCTAAAAGTAAGTTTGGTCCGTTTGGAGTTTTCTATAAATAGTTATGAACCTAGGAAGTCGGTTTTTGTGGCTTTTACGGTTCATTATAATATTTTATTTTTGTGTTGAATTATTTTTCTGATATTTTTATAAAATAATATATATTTTTATGAACAACTTTTATAAAAGAAGTAATTTAATTTCGGATGTTCTAATTGATAAATAAAATAGGTAAAATATTTACAATGTGAAAATGTGTTTAATTATATTTTTTGTCTTGATTTTTTGAATATTTTATAAATTAGGATCCTTATCTCCCAATACCTCTTTATTTTATCGACCAAGTTAATATTGACATGTTCTCGGGGTTAGGATCAATCCGTATATATTTTATATCTACAGCCTTCTTTTCTTTTATTTTTCTTTTTTTATCTTTATTATTTTCTTTTGGATAAAATAAGTGTTAAATGTATAATATTAATATTTGTGGTTAGAATGATAATTAGTTAGAACTAGTGAGTATTTACATGTATTTTATTAAGGATTTTAGCCAAAATGAAAGAATAATGGCGATGAATCATGGATTCATCAATCCCCTATACTTTACCTTTGCTAGTCCCTTAACAAGTACTTATTCTATAAATAAGTGCAAGCAAAAAGAAAAAGAAAAAATAAAATAAAAGAACTTAGGACATGCTTGTTTCCTTGAACCGAATCTCACTTCACCTAAAATCTAGAACTTGGATTAGACCTTTGGTTTAATAAAGTGTCAGGACTCTATCAGAATTAGGATTTAAGCCTCGACAGCCCTCAAGTTCCACAAATCCTTATCCAGGTTCACCTCAACAGTCAGCTCAGATCCACCTATTTATCATGCAAACTTTTCTGCTTTGAAAGAAATTTGTACTGTGTGTGAAAGGTTTTAGATCTTCCTGCTCTAGAGAAGTGAAGAAACCACCCATCCCAGTAATACACTCCCATTGGGCCTTCATCCAGCTACTCGATCCTCAAGGAGGGGAGTATTTCCTTCTAAGGTCAGGTTGTGTTGTGTCCACAATCGAATAGAGGAAGAAGATAGAAGAATGAGAAGAGAACTGGAGTGTGATCAATGTAATCATATCTCCTATGAAGCCTGGCCAGTTTAGCCAAGTCTCGACTAAGACGTGCATGCTTTTCTGAAGTTCAGACCATTGTGGTCAAATTTGGTATTTGGTGTATTTGGCTTCTTTTAGGTAGAAATGATTGTTGCACTACATAAATCTTTTATGCCCCAATGGATATAGCATCTTTTCATTCCGTCCATTTTTTTGGGGTCCTAGAAAAATTGTGCCAGCAGATCCTTCCCTCATCGAAGATTTATTTCAACCCCAATCTCTCCCATCTTTAGACGTCAGCGCCACTAGACAAGGATGGAAACGTACCACTAAAATGGATTGCCTTTGTAACCCCATGAAAGTCGAGCTAAGTGTAGATTACATGAGTTCAAAATTATTTCAAATGGAGAAAGAGTAAAACGGATGACACCAGTTGCCCTACTTAGGCACTTTCAAGTTGAATCCCGAACATGGTCTCATAGAATCCAAAGAATTAAATCTAAAAGACACGAAGAGTATCAATTCCAGTTCCTAATAAAAGTCCCTTTAGAATTAAGTGCATTAAGGCCTAAACCAAGTCCATCTCTCGGACTTAGATTCATTCGATTTAAGAATCAAACTTGTTCTAAAAAATACGAATGAATGCAATAATTTTTTTATGCGGTGAATTTTTCGGATTAAGTTTTTATGTACAATTTTAAAGAGGTTTTGCAAATTTTTATTAATACGGCTTTTAAAAACCCAAGATATACACCCATGCTTTTAGAGAGCCGTATTATTAAAAATACAATAAAGTACGAGTTATGGCTTCTAAAGTATATATAACATATATATACGACACCCCCATATACTTAGCATGAACTATGTTCTCATAGTGACCAAAGAAGTAGCAAATGAAGATATAACTCGGGTTAAGTATATATTAGTGAAAAGAATTCTATACTACAATGACTCAAAGAATAACGAATGATTGAATAGAAATCGATCATCCCCTCTATACTTTGGATCAAGTAATCCTAAGGATAGCGAACTCAAAATCGAAGATGATCGAGGTTAAGAGAATGTATGCACTCAACGACTTGGCTTATCCTCCCTATACTTAGGGTAAAATATCCTTAAGTATAAAAAAGAAGATCAAAAGGTGAGGGACAAGCGAGGGAGCAGACGATACAAAAACCGACGACAATTAAAAGAGGAAATAAGCGATATTACCCCCCTATACTTAGGGTAAAGCGCACCCTAAGTATAAGCAACAATGAGGGTAATAGAACAACATGAATGATCAACACGGTGTCTACACCTCCATATACTTAGGATAAAGCACATCGTAAGTATGTAAGACAAATGTAAGAAGGAACGAATAAAATCGAAAATTTATATACAAGGTGATCTGGAAAATCAGGTATGAGATGCATAGTATAATTGTGAAAAGATCATCTCTTACAAAATAGATGGGGACAACTTCAATGGTCGGCAACTCATTATCGAGAAAAGGTTTCAAACGGTGACCATTAACTCGAAAGGTGGAATCAAATGATAACTTAGATATATCGATGTTACCGTTGTCTTACACCTTTCGCATAAGATATGGACATTTCCATTTGCTCTGAAGTTTCCCTGGGAATAGCTTTAGTCTCGCATCAAATAGCCAAACTTTCTAATCGGGCTTAAACTTCTTGTGGCTAACGTGTGAATCATGCCACTGTTTCATCCGCTCTTTGTAATGAAGGCTTCTCGTGAAGGCTTCATCTCTCAATTCTTTCAGGGCTGCCAGTTTTGTCTGCCTTTGATCCCCCTCATCATCTAGGCCAAAGATCACTTCTTTCACTGCCCACAAAGATTGGTGCTTGATTTCAACTGGTAAGTGGCATGGCTTGCCATAAACGAGTTGTAAGGGAGATGTACCCAATGGATTTTTGAAGGATGTTCTATAGGTACAAAGAACCGAGTCCAAAAGCTGCGACCAATCCTTTCGATCTGGGCGAACAACCTTCTGTAAAATCTTCTTGATCTCCCTATTCGAGACCTCGGCTAGACCATTCGTCTGAGGATGATACGGAGTAGCAAATCGATGGTCTATGCCGAACCCGTTAGCAAGTGCTCTTACCTTATCGTTGATGAAGTGTCTACCCCCGTCTAACATCAGAACACGAGGGACCCCGAACCACGTAATGATATGCTTTCTCAGGAACTTACAAACCATGTTTTCATCAACGGCTTGGGTAGGAATAGCCTCTACCCAATGACTCACATAATCCACAGCTAGACGAATATACTCGAACCCCTGACTTTTCAAAAATAGGACCATAAAGTCGATACCCCATACATCAAACACTTCACAGAAGTGAATCAGCTGCATCGGTATCATGTCTGTATATCCACAAGTGCCCATTTTCTAACAGTCAGTACATCTTTTTACGAATGCATGAGCATCCGCAACGAGTGCATGCCACCAAAGGCTGGATTGGAGCACCTTCTGTGTCGTCCTCTTCCCTGAATGGTATCCTCCAGCTTCTAATCTATGTCAATAAATGAAGACTCTATGGTATTCCTCCTAAGAAATACACCGATGCCAGATGGAATCCGCTCCTTCATGATAAAGGATCGGATCCGCCCAATGGTAAGACTTGGCTTTTGCGAGGAAAGTCTCAAGTCTCTGTCTGGACCAACCTTGTCGGATTTTTTTAGCAACAAGAAAGTTCACAATATCGGCATACCATGGTAGCGAGGCGACAACAAGAATCACCTCGTTAGGGAATCTCTCGGTTATGGGTGCATCAAACTTAGAAGTCTCAGGTGTTTCCATCCGAGAGAGGTGATCTGACACCACATTCTTGACTCCATGCTCATCCTTGATCACAATATCGAACTTCTGGAGTAGAAGGGTCCATCTGGCCAGACACAGCTTTGAATCCTTCTTATCCATTAAGTATTTGATGGTGATGTGGTTAGTGAATATGGTCACCTTGGATCCTAAAATGTGGGACCTAAATTTATCTAAGGTAAATACTACGGCTAGCATCTCTTTCTCTGTAACCGTGTAATTCCACTGGGCGGAATCCAAAGTCTTGCTAGCGTAGTGTATGGCAAATGGAAGGCCATCCCTCCTCTATCCCAGCACAACCCAAATGGCAAAATCGGAGGTGTCTGTCATGATCTCGAATGGGAGAGACCAATCAGGTGGCTGAAGGACAGGATCCTCTACAACCATGTTCTTGAGAATTTCAAAAGCTAAAAGATACTTATCATCTACAATAAACTCAGTGTTTTTCGCGAGAAGGTCATATAACAGTAGGCAATTTTATCAATGTCTCGTATGAAACGTCGATAGAAACCGACATGCCCGAGGAAAGACTGTAACTGCTTCAGATTGGATGGTGGATTAAGTTTCTTTATGATATCCACCTTGGACGGGTCCACCTCCATGCCCCTGCTGGAGATGATGTGACCAAGGACCATCCCCTGACTCATCATAAAATGAATCTTCTTCTAAGAAAGTATAAGGTTAACCTCCGTGCACCTCTGAAGCACGCGGTCTAGTCTAGAAAGGCAAGAATAAAAAACATCACCATAGATCAACAAATTATCCATGAAGACCTCCAAGAATCTCCCACCATGTCCGCAAAGATAGAAAGCACGCACCTCATGAATGTAGCTGGAGCATTACACAATCCAAAGGGCATCCGTTTGAAAGCATACGTCCCGAACGGACAGATGAATGTCATCTTTTCTTGGTCTTCAAGAACAATGGCCACCTGGTTATATCTCGAGTACCAATCGAGAAAGCAATAATGGCTCTTCCTAGTTAACCGTTCAATGATCTGATCAATGAACGATAGCAGAAAGTGATCCTTCTTGGTCGCATGATTCAAACATCTGTAGTCCACACAGACGCGCCAAGAAGTCGGTACTCGAGTAGCGATCTCCTCTCGGTCCTCATTTATTGATATAGTGATACCCGTCTTCTTAGATACCATATATAACAGACTAACCCATTTCAAGTCGGAGATGGGATAGATAAAATTAGTGCTCTACAACTTGGATATTTCCTTCATAACTGCCTCTCAAAGATTCAGGTTCATCCTACGCTAAAACTCATGAGATGGTTTGGCGTCATCCTCGAGAAAGATGTAGTGGGAGCACAGAGCCAGACTAATCCCATGGAGATCAGCTACTGACCACCCGATCACCTTGCAGTTCTTTTCAAGAATCTCCATTAGATGGGATTCTTGTTCATCGGTCAGATCAAAAGTGACGATGACCAGAAACATTTTCGGCTCTCCAGCAAGGAATCGGTATTTAATGCTTTGAGGTAATGGTTTGAGCTCAGGGAAAGAAGGAACATGAAGAGCTGGTTTGACTAGGACCTGGGTATAGGCAACTATGTCTATCTGTGTATGCACGTCCTGCTCTGACTCAGAAAGGTATGGAGACTGCTGGATATGCTGCTATGATTTGGTCTCCAAGCTGGTTGTAGGTTCTGTAGAAGAAGTTTGAAGTGATAGGAATTCAACGAAACACTTCCAATCAACGTCTTCGGATTCTGACTGATCTGCAGGTAATTGACAGATGTGATTATCCACTTCTGACTCTGAGGGATTAAGAATATCAGAATGATCTGAAAAAGTATCAGAATCGTCTCCATCAAGATTTTCACTATTCAGTTACAGGACTATATTCTCCAACCTCCCATCATCTGATATTTGAATCCCAGCTTCTACTGAAGGTGTGATGAATGATTGGGTACTAGGTTCAGCCCAGATGGCCTTGTCATCTATTTGAATAAAATCAGACGCCTGATGTCTGTCGGGTTCCTCATCAGATGCTCTCTCTGATTTAATTGATCTGGATTGTTGGTCTTGGATCGTTTCTATATGTATACTTTTGCCCTGGACGTGAAAGTACACCTTCTCGATACCATAATCAGATACGGCCTTTGTTGTTGCCAGAAAAGGCCGTCCTAATATGATCGGGGTATCAATCACACATTCAGGGGCCGCCATGTCCAACACGATGAAGTCCACGGAGAATTCCAAATCCTGAATGGTGATGATAACGTCTTCGATTAAACCCTTAGGCCTCTTAACCGATCTATCATCAAACTGTAAGACCGTTCGGCTTTGTCTAAGAGGTCCAAACTTGAACTTGCTGAGTAAGGAAGAAGGAAGAAGATTAATCGAAGATCCGCTATCTAATAGAGTACGATCAAAAGTCTGATCGAGGATCTCACATCTGGCATACGGTGCTCATGTGTCTGATCTCTTGGTTGTAGGGATGAAAACGATCGGATATGGATACGAATATAGATATAATCATATCCTTGTCCATTTTAAAATAGGAATACGAATGCAGATACAAATACTGACAGATGTAAAAAATGTGTTACCATATCCTTAAAAATGAATATGAATGTAAAATGAATAGGAATCGAATACACATAATAACCGAAATATTTGATGGATTAACTAAAATATACATGTTTAATATGGTTACACATAAAGAAAAGGGTTTTTATCAGTTGTGCTCCTCTGAGATATTGCAATTTCAGTTATGTCCCTCCCTTTTTTGGAATATAAGTTGTGCCCCTACCTTCTTGCAAAATTCATAGTTTTGCCCTTCTGTTAAGGTAAAGTAGGGGCATAACTGATATTACGAAAGGGCATAACTGTGAATTTTGCAAGAAGGTAGGGGCACAACTGATATTTCAAAAAAGGGAGGGGCATAATTGAAATTGTAGTATACAAAATACAATAATTTCATAGCAATCATATTAACAATGGTGAACGCAATCATAAAATGTTGTTACACGCATTTATAAATAAATCTATTACTATACTTATGTATGAAAACGAATATACAAATACGAATGCGAATATTAGCGAATGTCAACATGATATCCATATCCACATCCATTTTAAAACGAATACGAATGTCAAAATATGTATAAAACAAATACGATAGTGGATCGTATATGAATACATTCACATTTGTTTTCATCCCTACTTGGCTGGGAGACGGTTCTGAATTGCATGGCATGTTTCCTTGGTCAACACATGGATTTCAGAACAATGGTTGTGCTGCCTCTTCTTTCTGGGGATTGTGGTTCGTTCTTTTAAGCCTTTCTGCAGAAGAGGGATGTGTGCCAAGGCTTCTGAAAGAGTGAGATGGATTGTGAACTTGTCGATCATCTCTTTCGTCAGATCATTCGTTTGAATCTTTTGATATTTTCTTTTTTATATACTTTTACTAAGCAAAGTTCTTTGGGAAAAGGAATCTGTACGCCCTCCTGGTTAGTCTATACAATAGGAGGATCAGAAGAAGAAGAAGGAAATGTTTTTTGCAAAATGGGACTTGTACTTCATGACTTATCAGAGAAAGATGGAGACTGATCAACAGTATTTTTATTTCTCTTTCGAGTTCTTCTCTTTTGTACATTTTTTATTATCTCTCATCATCACTATACATGAAGAAAGGTAAAGCACTTGTATCAGCGTTCAGCTCTGGCTGCTCTTCAGACTTGGTGGCTTCAACACCACCACCTTCATTATCAAAGGGATAGGTGGCTTCAGCACTGCCATCAACATCCTCAACATGCTCGCTTGTTTCCCCAAGTATATCCTCATCGAGGCTAATTCAGTCTCCCCCTACTAGCATCCTACCACTCCTAATAGAAATGAAATCAGCATCATCACATAAAAGATAATCATCTTAAAATACCTGTGACGGGATGATGGCTCAGTCAAATTTACCTGCTCTGACTTTCGCTTCAGGTTGTTCGGATTTGGTTCTATCTGAGCAGGCAAGGCAGACTTCCCTTTAATCAGATCTGTGACATGAGTTTTGAACTCATCCATTTCTCGCCTAAAAGCTACTTGCTGGTCAGTGATCAGATAGGCGAGATATTCTAACGCTGGATTATCATAGAATGGCCCATGAGACCCGGATGAGTCGCCTTGATGGTACTGAGACTGTTGCTGAGCTAACTATTGTGGAGGATAATTCTGTTGATACTGAGATTGATATGTGCTCTGCCTCCACTAAGGTTGCTGGTAATGTTGAGGACCAGAATGATGCTATTGTTCTCTAGGATGCCCCATCGGTGCCTGTGGTGGCTGCTGGGAAGAGGCACCTCCTGTAGACCAACAGAATCTAGGGTGAGCGTGACGGATCCCTAGTTGTTGTAACTGGTTGTACCAAATCCCATTGACCTCAGTCAATGGCTCATGCATCTCAGAGTAAATTGGGGGCATGGATGCTAAAGGTCGATCTCTCTGATACACCACCATCTGAGCGTCAGATGATGGTGTCTGCTGGTGCTGGGGGTACGTCGAAGACTGGTGAGTCAGCTCAGAGTGCACATGGTAAATATGCTAAACTGGAGGCTGCGGAAATATGTCTTGGTCTCGGCTTCCTGAATCAGCATTTGATCTGGAAGACTTATTGGTATCTACTTGAATCTCTTGAAGGCACATAATATGTATCTTCATATCACTAATGAATCTCTCAAGCTCATCAATCTTATCGAGCTTATCTAAATTATGCTACTTCTTCTCGATAATTTCCATGCGATCCAAATTCTGACACATAATCTCATATCAACTGTTGAAGATTCGATAAGTGTCGAGACAGCAGAAGACAGATTCCCTTCAAATTGTGCCACTTGGGAGTGTTGGTGATATGTAGGTGGCTTCGTCTGATTATAAACCCGAGACTGGGACATCATGGTATAGTTCTCTGCCATTTTCTCATAAATGGCCTAGACCTGGTCCTCATGCATCGAAAAATATGATCCACCGCAAGAAGTGTTCACCAGTCCCTATAACTCTAGTGTCAGCCCACTGAAGAAACTCTGTACAAGAGTTGGCTTCGAGAATTCATGACGGGGACACCGATCAATGAGCTCTCTAAAATGGTCCCATGCCTTGTGGAACTGCTCGTTCTCGATCATGGTGAAGTTACTGATTCATGGATCTGGTAGAATTTGTTCGACCAAGTGGGTAGTAATTGTTCAGATATGCGGTTCATAGCTGCTCACATGTCAAAACGTATCTCCCTAAATGTTTCAGCCAATAGGCTGCTCGGTCTATAAGGGAGAAAGGAAAAGCGATCAATTTGATCATATCCTCGTTGACATGCGCATCATGCGTCGTACTAAAAATAAGCTCAAACTCTTGGAGGTGTAGATGTGGCTCCTCGGTAGAAAGCCCATGAAACTTGGGCAGCAGTTGGATTGTCTGAGGCCTAAGCTCGAAATTTCCATGTATGACAGGAAGACACATCTACCTATGAGTAGTCGTAGCTCCAGGGTTGTAGAGTTGCTGCATCATTCTATTCGGACCTAGTGGTAGTATTTCTTCTTCATCAGGTAGCTCAGATTCCTCAGCTCCTTGATTCTCAGCATCTGGATGGTCTCTATGTGCTCCCAGCTGAGTTAGCTTGGCTCTGACATCATTCATGAGTCTACCTTGTTCCTTAATCTGATTCTACATAGTCTCGAGGGAAGCAAGTAGACTGTTGTTGATTGCAGCCTAATCTATGACAACTTAGGTGGTATGTGATCCCTTTCCAACGATGTCTTCTGGAAAATATAAAGAATCTAGATCAGGCTCGATCTGGTCAACATGTAACTACTGATGGTTTTCTTGAACTGGAGGTGTGATGAAGGAGAATGAGAAGGAGAAGAAATCGACGATGAGATTCCAGGGTTAGAGTCATGCCGGGAAGTAGCAACTCGATTAGATTTCGATTTGGGAAAATAGACATCCTGAACTGATCTAGGTGAATGGGCAGGTGCGTGAGAGAATGGATCGATCAGAGTTGATCGAAGCGATCGCCTACCCATCATCTTGATAGATAATGGTTCATCAAGATCTTGAAGATGAAGGAATCACACCACAAGTCAAAAACAAAGCAAACCCTGAATTCACCAGCTTAACCTGGTGATGACCGTAAAAGTACGGTACTTTATCTTGTCAATTTTAGGGTTATTTGGCAGACAAGTCTTCTCACAGATTATCGTGAGTTGATAGGTGCCCGAAACTTTCCCGAAATATTGTCCCGAGTTCTTACAAGAAATCACCTATTCTCAGTAAGTATGGGAGTGACTATGGATTGTTTCCGGCTACCCATGTTACTTAAGGCCGTGCTACTACGATGTCCTCTAAACCTCCCACTTTGTTAAGGAAACTCAGACTGTTTCCGGGTACTCGAGAGTCCCCACTGAAGATGAAGTGTAAAAAGTATGAACTAAGTAGTACTTCGAAAGAAGCCCAGACTCTGCTTCTACCTTAAGGGTCGTCTCTCACTCACAGATCTGGAGAGAGTACATGCAATTCATTTGCATAGGATTACTCGCCCAAATCAAGTGGAGTTCTTACGTTTCTTTTTAGGGTCAGATATATTTAGCAGTCCCTGTTTTATTTTCGGTTATCAATTTTTTGAGTCTTTCAAACAATGGCCTAACGTGTTTTTGACTTTTTGGTTTTTGTCCTAAGTATATAAGCAACTAGGTGATTCGACCTAAGCAAGCACCTAGCTATGGTCGCATGGAGAAGGGAAAACTCGAGAAATCCTAACAAGCACCTATCCTTGAAAAGCCACGGAAAACCATCGAGAAAAATCGAGATGTGAGAAAACTGTGATGGGTTCCCTTCTCTCCCTAGTGCACGACACCTGGTGAAATAGACCCCGAGAAGAAGGGAGGGAGGTACAAGTCGGGATGCCCTGAAGGGGCCCCTTCCTACGAACAAATTTTTTTATTATAGATTATTATAAGAATTTTCGGTTTCTCAGTTCTCAGCTGTGCGACTCAACATGTGTTGCACAAATCAGAAACAATAAATCGTGAGGTTAGAAAAAATAAGAGGATGACGAAAAGAAACCCTAAACCTAAAGTCTATGGTACCCTAACACTGCCTCCTCGGCAACGATGCCATCTGAAAAAACGCCTGATCTACAATTATAAAGGAAGAACAATGTTGCTGAACTGATCAGGTGAAGTTTTTGCAGAAAAGATTAATTTTTAGTTAATCTTTTTATTTTTATTATATATACTCCTAAACTTTGATTTATAGTGAAAGCACTGGAGTGTCGAACTCAGGGAGGTAAACTATTGGAAACTAGGGTTAAACTATAGAAAATCTAAGGTGAAAGATTTCCTAATTTTTATTTATTTTTTTAGAGAATTTTCTGGATTTTTATTTAATTTTCATGAATTTTATATTATTTTTGTGATTTTAAGTATTTTATAGAAAATATTTTGTAATTTTTATTTGGTTTTTATTTTATTATTTTTTTATGTTTTAAATTTTATTCCCCATTTTTATAAATTTTAAAGGGTTTTTTAAGATTTTTTATAAATTTTGGTTTATTTTTAATGTTAAAAACTAAATTTTTGTTGAAAACAGATTTATATTTTGAGTTTTTAAGAGTAAAATTAGTGAGAAAATATTTTTATTTTATTCTTAAAAGAAAGTAGATGAAATTATCTTTAAAAGATATATTGTGCGTTTTTGGATGATTTTTATTTATTTATTATGTTTTTTGGAAGTTTAAATGAATTTTGAATTTTTTATTGATTCTAATATTCAATTTTTATTTTTTTGGTTTAGAATGAAAAATATAGTGAAATATACTATAGGTAATTTTTTTTAGATTTTTAAATGTGTTTTTAGGTTTTTTATGATTTTTGGATTTTGTTGTGTTTTATGGTGTTTTTAAAGGATTTATTTAAAATAGAAAAATCTTTTTATTTTTGAATACTGTTTTAATACTGTACATGGAGTAAAAAAATAGCGTATTTCTACATATTTTTATTTTATTTTTATATTTTTATATTTTTATTTATTATGTATGTAATGGTATGTATTATATATACATTTACAGGGGTATTTTTGTAATTAATCTAAAAACTGGGTGTGTGCGTAAAATGTGAAAGCTGGAGGGTTCTGCATGCAAAGTTCACATGTAATGCATGCTCTTCACGTGAGATGAGGACATGTACATGATTTGTAAAAGTCCGGAGGGCATTAAGCGTAGTTTCTCCAAGAAGGCACGTGGTCGGCCACGTGCAGGCTCCTCCACCTAGACATGTTCACAATATGCGTAATGTGCGGGGGTTTCATGCAACTATCCAAGTAGCATAAACAATTCACGTGAGGGCTCCAACACTTGGTTCCTGCCTGGACCTGGATAAAATATTGGACAATAGCAGGGACTAATCTCTAACTTTGCCCATAAATATCCTAATTCACATGAGGTGCACGTGATCTGAGCTGCTAGGGACCTGTTCAGAATACCTTGATTAACGAGGGCATACGCGTAAGTTACCTAGAAATACCAGCTCACGCATGCGTGGAGCACGTGCCGCCTTAAGTGGCGGCTTAAGTGGTGGGACGTGTGGCTATGCGCGAGCCAGACGATCAGTATTCGATCTAACGGTTCCTGTAAATCCCTGAGTTGAATTCCTCTTTTTTAATGAATTGACTCCATGCGATGAGATGTTGTTCCTGTGCGGATTGATCTACTAGCGAGGAGATGTTCCTCAGCGGTGGTTCGTTGTTCTCCCTGTGGCAGCTCAAAGCTGAGATGCGCGACCGGCGGAGAAGCAGTGGTTCTCAGTTGTTCTGCTTGGAGGGGTTTCAACTTGCGTCAGATGAAGATTGCTCCAGATGCCCGGTGATGTCGTCTTGCGGTGAGCTATCTAAGAATGCGGTGACGCTTCTTGGATTTCTTCGTACTTCCTCCAATTCAAGTCGCTCCAGGCGATTCGTTCAGCGATTCAACGATGACGAAGGATGTCCGTGCAGGTCCCAGGTGTTCGTGTGTGGTTTGCAGGCGGCCGTTCGATCTGATTTCAATCGACGGTGCCTATAGCGTTAACTCCTCCCCGAATGGAATCTAATCTAGGTAGCGGCAGGGCTTTGCGAAGATGTTTCCGAAGGTGAATCATCCGATGAAGGTCCAGATGCAGGTATTCTCTTCGATGTTGTTCTCCAAGTGAATAAAATCAGAGATGGGGTTCGTCCTACAATGAAAACGTCTGACTCAAGCTTAGCAGCTCAGTCAAGGATCGTCAGCAGAGAAAGGTGAACGGGAAGCTCCTTGCGGTGGCTAAGAAACAGTGCAAGGCTCTTATCACCGATTGTGATCGGAGATTGTTAGAAATGAAGGTAGAAGTGGAACTGTAGGGATCGGGGATGGAGGTGGAAATCGGTCGTAATCGAGTCAAATAGATGACAAATCATAGAGAATAATGAGGGTCTGAGAGAAGAGTAGAATTGAAGAAGTCGTCTGGAAATCAAAGTGAATGAATGTAAGACGTCTCCTGTGGTCCTGGAAATGCGAACTCCAGAGAATCCTCACCTCAGACGCAGCGGCGTTGGACCGCGGAGGCTCAACGTACGGCACACGGCACTCGGCGAGGCTGCACACCGATGTAGATCTCGCCCTCACACCTTCCTCAACCTTGCTCGACGGTGGGAGGAGCTTCACCCCTCTCATGTCAATCCGAAGCTCAGGAGTTTAAGTGGAAAATGGTGGATCCTGAAAATAGGGGGAGCCGACGGGCTTAAATAGAGGAGGAGTCCGGTTACCGGGGGCGGTGATGGAAAGCAGGGTGGTTTGAGGAACGGCCGGCCAACGGCTAGCCATTGGGACGGTTGACGCAGTTGGTGGAAGAGGAAGAGGAGCAGGAGAGCTGGTCGGGCGGCGACGGGGAAGAAGGTGTAGGGAGGAAGAAAGGGAAAGGAGGAGAGAGAATAAAAAAAATAAAATTATATATAATTAAATAAATTAAATAATTAATAATTATATTAAATTAATTATTAAGGTATTAATTATGTAATTAAATAAATAATTAATAATTAAATATGAATAATAAATTAAAGATTAATAAATTAATTAAATAAATAATTTATTAACTAATTAAGTATATAATTAAGTAATAATTAAAATAGTAGTAAATATAATAAATAAATAAAATAAAATAACATAAAATATTTTTATTTTAAATAAATTTAATAATTAAATAATAATAAAGTATATAAATAAAATTAATAACATATATTAAGTAATATTTTATTACAGTATATTGTACAATATATCAATAGAGTCCCGAAACCCTCATTTTCATACTAACTCTGATTTTAGTGAAATCAGTATCATTTTGTAGATAATTAAATTATACGAATATTAAATCTGAGTTTGCTCAATTCAGAGGTCATACGGCCGAGTTATGAGGTCCGGAAAATTCAGGTAGCAGCTTTGTGACTCCGGGTTTATTAGCATTTTGACTTAAATTATATTTTTATATATTTATATATATTTTTAGAAGATTTTTAGGAAATAAATTAAGTCAATCGGACTTACAATTAATTAATTAAAAATACGAAAGCTTCTACATATAATGCATATATACAACGGGTCCCAAATGTCAAAACTCATCGGTTTTATTCTAATAATTTTTATATTTTTTAATAAATAGTATTATAAAATGAAGTTTAAATGTGAGTTTGGTCCATTTGGAGTTTTCTATAAATAGTTATGAATCTAGGAAGTCGGCTTTTGCGTCTTTTGAGGTTCATTGTAATATTTTATTTTTGTGTTGAGTTATTTTTCTGATATTTTTATAAAATAGTATATATTTTTCTGAATAACTTTTGTAAAATAAGTAATTTAATTTGGAATGGTCTAAGTGATAAATAAAATAGGTGAAATATTTACAATGTGAAAATGTATTTAATTATATTTTTGATCTTGATTTTCTGGATATTTTTATAAATTAGGATCCTTATCTCCCCCTACTTATTTATTTTATCGACCAAGTTAATATTGACATGGTCTCGGGATTAGGATTAGTATGTATGTATTTTATATCTACAACCTTCTGTTTTTTTATTTTTCTTTTTTATCTTTATTATTTTATTTTTGATAAAATAAGTGTTAAATATATAATATTAATATTTGTGGTTAGAATGATAATTAGTTGGAAGTAGTGAGTATTTATATGTATTTTACTAAGGATTTTAGCCAAAATGAAAGAATAAAGGCGATGAATCATGGATTCATCACCGCCTTTTAAGGTCACCCAACTATGGAATCTTTTTAAAATTTATATGTTTGTTTCACTTTTGTAATAATAGAAATAATTTGAAATTAAAAATATAATTTAATTTTTAGAAAAATAAAAGTATTATAATCGCTTTTGATACTTTTTCTAAAACAAAACCGATATTTTCTTGTTTATGTTAATTAAATTGCAATCTTCCATCATTAGTTCTAAATGAAGAATATCAAGTGAAATAAATGTTAGAACATATATTCTTCAATTATATTATATTAGTATATACCTTGTTCTGAACTAATTGATATCAAGTTGATTTGTGTATCCAAGTTATAGTCTTCAAATATATTTTATGTGTTTTATTTAAGTTATTAGTTAATTTCTTAGAAGATATATCTTCTACTTTCATATTGATAGATCAACAATCTCAGTAGTAATATATTTTTTCCTAAAGAAATGTAAAATATGTAAAATAACAAAGAATTACACATAACAGAAGTCGTTAGTTAACACCCTCAACTTATCAATTCATGCGCTTTTATTGTAAAATGTATTTTGGTTTTGTAAAACAAGTTATTTCTTTGTAATATAGAATTATACATTGTAAAATTGAGTAACTTGAAAATTTAAGTTCTACATAAAAGATATAACTTCTTTCATATTGATACAACAACAATCTCACTAGAAATATAATTTATTATTAAAAAATGTAAATTATATTATTATTGTGTAAAACATCAAAGATTTACACATAATAGAACTCATTAGTCAACACACTTATTCCATCTGTTCATAAATTTTTTGTAAAATGTATAATGTATTTGTAAAATAAGTCTTTTCTTTGTAATATTGAAGTATACATTGTAAAATTTTGGAACTTAAAAATTTCGAAACGTGTTTAGAATCTTGATTTCCGACGGATTCCAAGAGCCACATCTCATACTCTATAAAAAAATATAAGAAGATTTGCACATATAGTTGTATAAAAAATCTTCCTATATTAGGAAATATAGTTGTAACAAAAATCCCATCATTTTAGGATTTTTTCCACGCATATATCAATTTATTAGCACATGATCAAAGCATCCTATATTTTAGGAAATATATCTACACAAAAAATACAAATTTTCATCGGATTTAGACCTTTTGCGAATACAAGTGGTTACAGTTTTGTAATTTAAAACACGGAATCGTAAAATATCTCAATCGTTGTAAATTATTAATGGTTATTTCAAAACATGAATATTTATTCCATCAGATATGTCTAAAAAATTATGTATATCACTCATCATACACCTAAATATAGAATGATCAATGACGTGTAATTTACTAAATTATCAGTAATTTAATCCATCACCATATTAGGAATGTTAGTTGAAACGAAAACCACCTAGTGGTTTCAATCTCACTCGTGCATCCATTATCCAACGGCCTAAGATGACACCTTTCCATAATCAAGGAAAGATGCCACCTCAATTCAAGTGCTCTCTACATATGTCTGTATGTATTATGTATGTATGTATGTATGTATGTATATGTGTATACACACATACATCATATATATGTATATATATACATATATATAAACATATTTGTTAACTTAGGTGTTTTAAATGTCTTATATCCACACTGTAGACAAAGCTCTTGCCAACCAATTCTTAAGCTATTCTAAAATCTTTGTGATTCTACATAATCTAACATTGGGATCGAGAAAGCTATTATATCAATTTAGTAACACCTTTAACATAAAAAATTTATGGTTGTGACTTTCAAGTACTACTTGGATGAGGGATAAGATTAAATGGTAGATAAGAGATGATGTGGTATCCTCATTTGTGTTTAATTGATGAAGTATTATTTTGAGGTATGAGTGATAATCAGTAGTTATGCTCTATTTCTAGTTTGGTGTGAAATAAGAGATAAGGCACAAGTGATAGGCTCTTCTTGTCTGGTTCATGGTTTCTCTTGGTTATATGATTTATCCCGTGGGAGATGGAGCTTTAAAAAATAGTGAAGTCTTATCAATACGCAAATGTATAACTCTTCAGTAATTTCAATTGTGCTTATATCCACACTGTAGACAAAGCTCTTATTAAATATTTAGTGGCTTATCGAAACAGAATCATAGCTTTTGACCTTCCGCGATGCTAGAAGTGGTGCCACATCACATCTCGGATCGTGCCAAGTTCTATTGATCACGTCCCCTTCATGTTTGACCTCTTGAGGCATCGGCTTGACTCAATCGACGCCTGCTGATCCGACATCTTTCTCTTCTCATCCCAGAGAGTAAACTAGATTTTTTGTAGGAAACTAAACAAAAAGAGAATTTTCAAATACTTGTGTCTACGAATTAGGTCCGAACTATCCTGCGACATTTGTTTTCATTAGAGCCACATAAATGTGTAGTTATGGTAGATTGTTCCTATTTTTTGATTATTTTTATAATGAATATAAATTAGATTATATCAGTAATGGTCTTATTTTTTAGAAATTCCATCTATTGCTTATATAATCAAACCATCGGATAAATGCGTACAGAAACATACAAAAGATTTTACATATATAGATAAACACGAGATAAATGTTCACAAGCAACATGAACATTTTTAGGAAAAATATGAAAGCATAAATATGCATCATAATCTTCATTATTAGTGATTGAATTCATCGTGTGGTTGATTCAGCGATGGGTTGAATAGAAACAAAAGAGAGGGAACAAGGGAATGGGTGAAGGATTTGAGTAGAAGAAAAAAGATTAAGGAAGAAGAAGCAGGGGGCATTTTCGTCCATGAAAGTGAAAATATGACATCGTCAACAGGTATCTGTCAACTTAGTTAAGGACATATTTCAAACGATATGGTACCATATTGTTACTTTTAGAAGTTTATGTATAAGATTGAAATCAAGTGTATATGTTGAGAACTTTTGTGTAGTTTACCCTTATCTTTATGTTGACATATTGTAGATAAAATTTGGATCAACAATGAATTATCTACAAATTTTAAGTAAAACATTAAATTATGCTTCATTTATTCATTATAAATTCAAATACATCTATAAAACATGTGCAAACATAATCTTTTTAAAGCTCTTGATATACTGAAACTTTTGACACTTACAATTTAGAAATCTATTGATCGTTGCATTTTTAAATAAGATATTGTCCATATTTCTTAGTTGCTTTATCTAGGAACAGACCACATTTATATTTCCAAAATAAAATTTATCCTTTATACTTATTCATTACTATATCTTTTTGTGAATTTTGAAGAGTCAATTGGTAAAGTTTGCTCTATGTGAAATTTAGATACATCGATTCAATCAGGGTATTTACATCTTCTATTTTTATTTTGTTCGTCTTAATTCCAAATTTTGAATAGATTTATTTCATCATATATTGCATGCCATATCAAAAACACCTCTTGCATCATATTTAATTTTATTTTAGTTAAAAAATACAAAACCATTTCTTATAGTTTCAGGAAAATATAGCTTGCATTCCTCGGACTCAATTATACAAAGAAATCATTTTTGCAATTCTCTCTCAATACCTATATACTCATCTTGTATTTTTTGTTTATTTATTTATTCTTTGTCTTTTCTATTAGAAAATTAAATAAGATTTATAAAATATAAAAGCAAGAAAAGATAAAATGAAAATAGGAAAAAAATACAAAAAATGTGTTGCATTTTGGACACACCAAATTGACACTTGCACATTGATTTAGACACATTAACTCGATCGAATTTACAACTAAATTCTTCGTTATTTTCTTGTGATCTATTGTGGGCTTCACCTAGTTAAAAAACAACACATTCATATTCATACACATTTTTTTATTTTTATTGGTCATTTTTTATCCGACCGTGCTTTATTAACGACCACATTAATTTGATATGGTTAAAGAGAGGTAAAAGCGATTCATTATGACCCTAGTTGCCTAGACTAGGTGACACGTAGTACTTGATGCCAGATGTAACATTGTGGTATATACTTGACGATGTTTGATGTCAACTTATTTATCTAGTTGTCTATGTTTTGCTTTCATCGCTAGAGTTTCCATGTAATGATGGTTAGTGTTGGTCACACTAATTACTATTCACAGTGTTAGCATTATAAGGGAAGTTTCAGGAATGTGGCTAATGAAGGAGGAGAATAATGAACCTACAGTATCCTATATCCGAAGAAATAAAAATAGAGGTCCTGGGATAATGATTTTTTGAGGGTGATATAATGTGATAGATAATGATTCAGGGTCCATACCCGTGCCCTATGTACCATTGAGGACTTTTGTTAATGGAGTAGTTGACTTGGGTGATTTTTATGGTAGGTCCATATGATGATGAAAAGTAAAAAGGATCAAATCACATGTCGAATGGGACATGGTATGAGTTTATAGATGATGGTAGATGCCTTGAACAATAAACTATGTGTTTGTATGTATATGATTAAATCTCAAAAAATAATGTGAATAAACATATATTGATAAGCTCATGGTGTGAATAAGAATATAAACACTTGTTGAGTAGAAGTAGTGAAATTGCATGCAACTTATGATAACAATCTTTACATATGGATTTGGTGAACAAGTAACTACAATGATGATAAATGATGGGAAGTGAACATGCCGGTCTTTACTCTTTTACACTTCTGGTTAGTGTATACTACTGTTAGCTTGTTTTAGATGTACTGGGTCATCTGCTCATGCGTACTTCTTTGAAAATCCATCCAGGTTTGCATGTTTTTGGGAATTTGTTATGACTTGAGCTTCCAGACTTTGTGCCAAACTTCAGGAGTAGATTTGTACTAGTTGTATTGCTTTTATAGCTTCCATAGTATATGTTTTTTAGTCATGTAAAACATATTATTGACTATGTACAAAATTGTAAAATTTTGGGGAACCATAAATGTGATGCTGTTGGAGTATTTTCTTCTTTACTTTTCCTCTTTATATTCTAAATGTCAATCACGCATGATGTATGAATATGACTATTGCTGAGTATTTGAATCCTAGAAAGTTTAGGTTCGACGCTCATCCCAGGGGGACGAGGTGTCGTTGATGGTATCAGAGCAAGGATACTCCATTAGCCAGCACTTATACATTATTAGTAATGAAAAGCATGGAATATATTAAAGTTTTTTGACTTTAACACGTAGTCTAACATGAATGATTCCCTAATTAAAGTCGTATGATGTGAGACATTATATCTCTAATGACCGATGATTGTAAATGAAATAACGAAATTCGAGAGGGTCGTACAGTCTCACAGGACAAGACTGCAGTCTCTGAGTTGTCCGTTCAAGAAATTCGTTAAAATCAACAATTAACCCACAATATAAATCAAGCAATGAAAAATAAGATGTGGAGTTAAAATTTATCATAACTCTAAAAATGTGTGTATAGGTGTAAGTATGTGTAGAGTATCAAACATAAGGAGTAAACGATGGATTGGGCAATGATGCACAAAAATTATATTCTTCTTGTCTATGAATTTTTGTGTGAGTTTTTTTATTTTGTATTTTTTATGGATTTTAATTTTTATATTTAGTTGTTTTTATTTATATAAATTTAATTTTATTTTTACATTTTTCTGACTTTTCATTTTCTTTTCTTTTAAATTAACTAGTAAAGGAATGTATGAGGCTATATTTAGAATGTAAAGTAATCAATTTATAAATACAACTAAAAATAATCAAAATATATGAAATCAAATATTTTTTTTGATTTTAAACCATTTTTACTATTTTTTTATTTTTTAGATAATTGTGCTGATTTTTATATATTTAAAGTCAAAAATATCCCAAAACAAGGATTAAATAAATATGCCGAATTGATTTGAAGATAAAAATTAGAAAACAGTTTCCAAAATTTTCCAAATAAATTTTAGTAAATAATATATAATATAAAGAAAATTTTAAAATAGAAATAAATATTTTTGGAGTTTTGGGGGATTTTTTTATATTTTTATAAATAATTTTGGAGCTTTTTAACTTTTACACCTTTTCATTTTCTATTTTAGTGGTTTTTGGTCTGGAGTTAGAAAATAGAACAAAAAGTATTTTTGGGGTGAATTTTCCAAAATGTTTTTATATTTTTGGTGTTTTATAAGTCAAATAGGAACAAAAATGTGCTCTTTAGATTTTTAAAAAATACTAAAAATGTCTAAAATGAAAATTAAAAAATATTGCATGAATCTACAAACAAGCAAACACTTAATCCTATTTTTTGAGATTTTTTGGAGCACAGATGTTATTTTTAATAAATAGAAAACAATCACAAAAATAGTTGAACAAGCAAGGGCATAAATGTAATTAAAAATAAATGAGATGTTCTTTCTGCAAAAAACCCAAAAATATAAAACTAATATTTGAATTTTCTGGACGTAAGTGAAATACAAAAACCTAAAAGGGTTTACATGCAAAATCGTCCCCTCACGTGGGACCGCACGAGAGGTGACGTGGACTGGACCCATAAGCAATTACAGGAAAGAGCATGTGTTCCAATGCAATTTCACAAAAACTTTTTAAATAATTAAGATAATTATAGGACTAAAAATTAATGCGATAAAATTGGGGGTATAGGATGCAATTTATCCCCTTAGACGCCATATCCGATGGTTGTGGGTGCGTCACTTGCCACGCGACGGGTGTAGGAGGCATGATGATGCTTTGCCGATCTACGGTGGGTGATCTTATTGTCACCTAGATCGAGCCCAAGAACACGAAATGGGGGAAAGAAATCAGGTGGAAGATATTCAAATTTCAAAAATGGGACGAAACTTGGCTATATACATTGAGGTGGAAATCGAGGTGGACATTGTGATGCAGTGTTGCAAAGGACGAGGAATCAATGGCGTGTGAAAGGTGGTAGAACGAGGAGAAAAAGTGAAGCAGAAACCGAACCAAATAGATGACTACATTGATCAGAGAAATAGGTGGAAGACAAGTCGAATGCAAGGTCTGACAGGGCTACACGTCTGGGGAGAAGAGTTGACCAGTGCCAACTCTTTACTCCTACTGGTTGGTCCACATGGACCAACTAGAAAAAGGCAGCCCAAAATTATTTATAAATTCAATAATAAATAGTAAATGAATTAATTAATTATAAGTTATAAAATGAATAATATTTATTATTTTTTGTAGTATTTTAATATGATTTTTATTTATTTTTATGGGCTTATTTATTACAAGTTACGTTTTAAGGTTTCATTTATAGGTATATTTACTTATGTTTTGAGTATTTTGTTTTTATTTTGTATTTTTGATTTTATTATTTTATTTTCTCAATTTATATATTTATAACTTATTTTTATATTCATAATTATATTTTTGTTATATTTTTCTAATATATTATGTACACTTAAATAACTAGAGTTATTAATTAGATATGTATAAGTATAGGTATTTCATCTATGTATTTTGTATACTTATTTTATTTTTGTATTTTCTTTATGATTTATTCTATTCTAATTATGCACATATACTATAAATAATATTTACAAAAATATTAAAAAATTAAAAATAATAAAGAATAAATAAAATGAATATTTTATTTAGGTAAACTAGTAATAGGGATCCAAAATCTAACTTTTGCATATCAACTCCAAATTAAGTGAAACCACCTTCATTAAATAGCTTATTAAAATTTAAATACAATTAAAGTGATTTTGATACATTTTGAGTCCATATGGAGAAGATATGGATCTGAGAAGTTTGGATTTTGGAATCTTATTCATAGTATAAAAAATACACATTATATTATTTTTGTGTGAAATCAATTTTTTTTATTTGTATTTTTATCTATAACTTTTATGTACAAAGTTTATTTATTTGATGTGTAAATAATAAGGAATAAAATAGGTCCTAAAAATGACTTATTCAAGAATAAAAGAATGAGGATTTTATTGGATTTTTGGCCCTTATCTCCCCCTACTTTATTCCGTGTCGAGCAAGTCATCAAGATGCCTAAGTCTCGGGGTTTAGGGTCATAAAATACCTTTGGTATTTTATTATTTTTCTTTCCTTTTCTTTATTCTATTTTTTTTGCATTAAAAACTATATTTTATATATAATAAATAGAATAAATAATGAATGTTAATTTGTATAAAATAATGTTATTTACATGCATTTAGATAGGGCATTTAGCTAGGTTTTTAAGTCCAAAATGATAGAATAAAGGTGATGAAATGGATATTCATCACCCCCCCCCCCATACTTGCCTTTGCTAGTCCCTAGCAAACACTTATGCAATAAGTGCAGAAAATGAAAATAAGAAAAGAAATAGAAAGAACTTGGATTGATTTTAATTTTTAAACTTGTTCATAAAATCAAAGTTTGGGGCTTAAGTTGTACCTTTAGATTTTAGGTACGGTCGGAACCTTATTGTGAATGGATTTGAAACACAACAACCTTCGAGAATCACAAGACTCTGCTCATGTCTCTCAATAGCCATGTCAGAATATTTCAACTCATACTCAAACCCTTATGACTATGAATCTATCTCTGACAGTGTGTGTGATATGTAGCTCTCCTTGGCTGAAGTAGTAAAGTCAGTCTTCTCCAACATGGTGACCCTAATTCCCCAATCCAACAACTCTTTCCTTGAGAAGCGGGTATTCCCTTCTAAGTTCAAGTGATAACCAACTCAAGAAGAGGAGGTGGAGAAAAGAATAGATGTTAGCCAGTGCAGTCACCTATCCTAGGATGCCTGACCAGTGTAGCCAAGTCATCCGACTGTAGGATCACATACATATGACTTTGAAAATCTCAAGCTTGCTTATTGACTATACAAATATGTACACTCTGGCATGCATTTTATTTTCAATCAATGCATGTTCACTTTTTTAGAGTTTTTGTTTTTTTTCCATTTTTTGAATACTATATACAACAACATTTACATAAGGACTTTTTCTTCTTGAGCCAGTAGACTATCCCTCTTTTGAAGTTTTATTGCATCCCACAACTTATGTCTTTAGAACTCATCGCCATTGGATTGGGTTGGGGTATAATGTCCACAAAGGTGTGACTTCTGATGTTTCCATTGGCTTGTGTCTCATGCCGATAAATCCAACCCTCTACCACTTCAACTGAGGTGAGCAAAGCGAAAGGTGCAACAATACAGGTCATTATCAACAAGAGTTGTGTGTGTCTTCAAAATACTCTACTTAGGCAGTCAATATAACATTGATCCAAGTGTCGCGATCTCAAAGAATTAAGTCAACTAGACATGAAATATCTCAATTCCAGTTCCTAGAAGGTTCCTATGATTAAGCATATTTAAGGTTTAACCAAGCTTCAATCTTTGGATTTTATTTAGACTTGTTTGATTATCAAACTCAATCCAAAAAATGCAAATGCTATGCACAACGCAGAAAATATCTGTGTGATGCAATTTTCAAATTTTGAACATTTTATGGATTTATGAAAAGATTTTGCAATTTTTTATGCAATTTTTTGAAAAGGTTTTTGCAAAGTTTTTGGGATTTTTATTTTTGCAAAATTTTAGTGATTTTTCAAAACAAAAGATTTTTGGAAAAGACATAGGTTCAGATATTTACACGGGAGTGCGTCTTGTTATACAAGAGTTGGGTTTTTAAGAATTTACAGGTTTATACAAGTTTTATAAAAGAATTTATTATGTGCCCAATTCTGAAAATAATTTGAAAATATTTTCACAAGTATTTTGAAAACTTTATTCTATAAACTAATTTGACAAATAAATTTTTCAAATATTTTACACAATTTGAAAGTCATTTTGCAAATATTTTTCAAACAGTATATAGAGATTTTTAAAAATATTTTTGCAACCATTTCAAATCATTTGCAAATAGATTCAAACATTGTATTTCAGATAAAGAAATGAAATTTTTACAAACAAAACATTTTTACAAAGTTGAAAATATTTAACAAAATATTTTTCAAATAGTTTTCAAATAATTTTTCAAAAGGTTTTTCAAAATTATTTTTCAAATATTTTGCAAAAAATATTTTGAGCCTCATTTATTAATCAATATATAAAAAGAATTGGGTATTTGTGTGTATTAATTTTTATTAATTAGCCATATTATTAAAAATATGAAAGTACGAGTTTTGGCTAAAGTATATACGAAGTATATACGACCCCCCCTATACTTAGCTTGAGTTATGTCCTCATAGATTAGAGAGAAAAAGAGAAGACATAACTCGTATTGAGTACAGAATGGACTAAAGAATAACGGATAAGGAATGAATGAATGAATGAGAAGTCGACCATTCCCCCTATACTTAGGATAAACTAATCCTAAGAATAGCAGACTATACATAAGACAGGGAGGGTCACGGGTGGGAATGAACAGATCACACTCAGATTGTCTCCCCCTATACTTAAGGTAAGATATCCCTAAGTATAGACAAGAAGAGGAGACCGTGGAGGGATAAAAGAATGAACAATTCTGGGTAGACACCCCCTATACTTAGGACAAAATGCCCGAAGTATAGTAATGAGGAAAGGGTGACACCTTTTTGGAAGAAAAAGAAAAATGAAAATGAAAAGAAGAAAGATCACTCAACTCATCCACCTCCCCTATACTTAGGATAGAGTACATCCTAAGCAAAGAAAAATACACGAAATGAAATGGATGAGCAAAAACGGTAGATGGACATGAGAAAACGAAAGCGGATATACAAAGAAATGGATATACATAGATCAAGAAGGTAGAAAGCCTTCTTGCATGATCATTGAGGAATGGATATGATAAGGTGTAGGGCGATATCGGCGTCGTCAACAGACACAAACTGATCAAGACCGACCTGGTGAAGATCCTCAACAATCTCAAAGAGGAACGACACGAACTAGTTACTGGAAGAAGAGTGGTCATGTTCGGCTCGGGAAGTCTCAGCTAGGTCACAATTGAAAGGCTTGAATTCCTTGATGAAAGAAATAAGGTCAAATTCGGCCTCTGTAGTCTCTACTACTTATGGCCTCCGTTCTGAAGTTTCCATAGTGTAAATACCACATATGTCATCACTGCATCTCCACTCACTGGAAGGGGGAACTCCAAGGTCTATGCTTTCGAGTCTTCCTCCTTGGAGAGGAATTCTCGGGTCTTAATATAATCCAACATACAACAAAATTCTCTAATATAATTATCAAGGTCATAGTCCTCGAGGTCAGCTAACATGGGCACACTCTCGTGGGATGTGGGTCTCTGGTCAACAGAGGGTACAATGATCAACACATCACTCCTGATATCAGAACGGAAGCAAATCTCTCCGGATCCATAATCAATAACGACTCTCGCAAATTCAAGGAATGGTCGTCCTAGGATAATTTGTGGATGCTCCACAGGGGTGGAGGTCTCCATGGGCAATATGACAAAGTCAGTAGTGAAGCTCATGCCCTGAATCTGAATGACGGCGTTCTCAAGAATACCCTTCGTCCTCTTTATTGATCCATCAGCAAACTAGCAAATCATCATGGTTTTCTTGAGAGGCTCTAGATGAATAGATTGTACTAATGAGAAGGGTAGTATATTAATTGAAGCACTGTCGTTAAGGAGAGTGTTATCAAAAGTATAGTCAAAGATGGTGCAACTCACTAGAGGTGTGACAATGTTCCCTTTCCTAATGTTTGGACGGTGAGAGATGGTGTGGAAAATGGCCATGGTCAAAATGTGACACTCAGATCTACTCCTTCACTTTATCTTCTTGGCTTTAGGAGCATATAATTGGGTCATGGTCTGGATTAGTGGGGCTTCAATGATCTCATGAACTGCCACCACTTCAGGTTCCATTAGTATTTTTTTAAGATTTGGATCTCCTCCATTCAGGGGAGAATATAAGAATCATCATATACACAAGGATGACTAAGAGCAGTCTGTACAGTGTCATCTTTGGGGTCAAAGGTGGGAACCGATATGTGTGTGTAGTCAAAGGATCTAGCATGTGTGCCCTGCCCTCACAAGCTGACTCAACTACGCGTCTCTCGGGTTATTTTTGGATTTAAAAATTTTTCTCATTTTTTGTATTTTGGGCAATTACAAGATTTCATAGGAATCCTCAAATGAAGCCATATCATCAAATGGTGAAGCATCATTGTGGCACTTATTTATACTAGTGAGGTCATCAATCCTCTTTCTCATCAACTCCATCATCTGGGTCAAGTGCTCAAGAGTGGAATTCATGAGAGGTGACTCCAATAGATCAATCTCGATGAGTTGAATGGTGCAAAATGTGAGGGTGGTGGTGGTGGGTAAAAATATGTGGTCTAACATTGTGGCTGAGGTGGATATATATAAAATGAAAGGATAGGAGCAAAGTCCTCCTGGAAAAATGGTGGTGGACTGGCTGGAGGGTACGAAGGATCCATAAAGTCCAGATAAAAATCGCTCCAGTCGGCCATCTTCGAAACAAAAGAAAGGATCGGGAGAATACGAAGGACAAATCAAGATATGTGAGAAATGGCGCAAATGCATAGAGAAGATCTAGTATACACAAAAACCAAAAATTATACATAAAACAACCCCCTCAATTCACCTATTCACACGCAATGAGGATCGTGAAAGTTCGATCTTTTTATCTTTTCAAATTTTAGAGTTAGGTGATAAACACAAAGTTCTACAAACATGTAGGTAGGCATGGGATTGGGGCACTAATCCTTAGTGTGTACGTAATAAAATGCACATACAATAAGGATGTTACTCTCCCCAAAACAAATATTTTTCTTTTTGGTTTTTAGGGTGGAGTAATCTTAGCAGTCTCAATTTTATTGGTTATTACTTTTTTGTATTTTAATAGAAATGCACGAACCTAACGAAGAGTCAATTTCTTTTAGATCCTAGGTGATCAAAATCGGAAGGAGAGGGCGGAAAAGCATTACAAGCGAAATTGATGATGAATGCTAAGTAGAAATGCTTACCTTGCCTCCAGCTCTCTTCATGCAAGGATGCTAAGTAGAATTTAAACCTATCTATATGCAATGCGAATCTGACGAAATCATCCTAGACTGAATATGATATTATCGTGAAGCACCAGATGCTAATTATTCAGAAATGAGACCTAAAGTCTGGTCTTTGATGCCTCTCGGTGCCCACTACAATGGGTCCTGCAAGCACTGTATGAGACCTCTCTAGGCGTGTGGTCTCAAGTCCAAATAGTTAATAATTAAATTTGACTAAGTCCAAGCACAAATCTATAGTTACATGCAAATATAATTAGGGCTTTGGACCTTAATATATCGAGCAAGCAAATCCTAAGATAGGGCTTAATCACACAAAATAAATAAAAATAAAAGCGAAAGAAAAGAAAAATAGAAGCGATAAAAATGCTACAAAAACGACGAGGCCCCTAAACGAACAATCGCTTAGGTAGTGGACCTCGTGAAGTCTGAAAATCCTGGAGAGTCCAAGTTATTACGATAAATGTGTCTCTCTCTCACTTGAAATTACAAATGAAATAAAGGAAATAAATGAAATTGCAATTGTCTTCAAAAATTCTCCAAGTACTCCTTTGTTGCTCTCTCTTGTTGGCTAGGTCAGAAAAGCCAACTCCGCTTCACGTGGGTGTGTAGGCACTCCTAGGAGAGCCTCCCTCGATCCATGGTCTCTCACAACAAAGTCAAACAAAGAGGGCGTTAGACATTTCACAAATAATATCAAATAAAATAGAAAATAAATAACGGAAAATATAGACAAAAGATACAAGAAGTCAAAAATAAAGAAAACCAATCTATGTGACGTTGCTCCCCGGCAACACCATTTGAAATAACGAAAGTCGAGAGGGTCATATAGTCTCACAAGGGTAGACTGCAGTCGATGAGCTGACCGCTCAAGAAATTCGTTAAATTCAACAATTAACCCACAATATAAATCAAGAAATGAAAAATAAGATGTGGAGTTAAAATTTATTATAATTCTACAAATGTCTATATAGGTCTAAGTATGTGTAGAGTGTCGAACACAATGAGCAAACGGTAGATTGGGCACTGATGCACAAAATTTGTGTTCTTCTTGTCTGATTTTTGTGTGGCTTTTTTATTCTATATTTTTATAGTTATTTTTAATTTTATGAATTATTTTCTTTTTATATTTTTCTGATTTTTAATTTTCATTTCTTTATAATTAACTAATAAAGGAATGTATAATGCTATATTTCTAATATAGAGTAATGTATTTATAAATACTACTAAAAATTATCAAAATCCAGGAAATAAAATGTCTTGGGGTTTGAAATCGTTTTTACTATTTTTGTAATTTTTTAGATAATTTTGCATTTTTATATATTTTTAAAGTCAACAATATCCCAAAATAGGGATTAAATAAATAGGTCGAATTGATTTGGAAATTAAGAATAGAAAAAAGTTTCCAAAACTTTACAAATAAATTTTAATAAATAATATATAAAATAAACAAAATTATAAAATAGAAATAATTATTTTTGAAGTTTTGAGATTTTTTATATTTTTATAAAGGATTTTGGAGCTTTTTAATTTTTATGCCTTTTCTTTTTCTATTTTTAGTGGTTTTTGGTCTGGAGTTAAGAAATAAAATAATAAATATAATATATTTTTGGGGAATTTTTTGAAATGTTTTTATATTTTTTGGTACTTTATAAGTCAAATAGTAATAAAACGCACTCTTCTGATTTTTGATAAATGTTAAAAGAGCCTAAAATGAAAATCCAAAAATATAGCATGAAACTATAAGTAAACAGACGCTTAATCCTATTTTTTTACAAATTTTTGGAGCACAGATGATAATTTTAATAAATAGAAAACAATCACAAAAATAGTTGAACATGCATGGGCATAAATGTAATTTAAAATAAATGAGAGGTTCTTACTGCAAAATACCCAAAAATATATAACTAATATTTAAAGTTTCTAGATAAAAATGAAATATAAAAACTCGCGAGGTTTTACATGCAAAATCTCCACCTCATGTGGGACCGCGCATGAGGTGACGTGGACTGGACCCAAAAGCAATTACAAGAAAGAGTGGGGGTTCCAATGCAATTTCACCAAAAATTTTTAACTAATTAATATAATTGCAAGACTAAAAATAAATGTGATAAAATCAGTGGTGTAGGATGCAATTTACCTCTTAAGGTGTCAGATCCGACAGTTGTGGGCACGCCACTTGCCACGTGGTGGGCGCAGGAGGTGCGATGACGCTTAGTCAATCTATGACAACGATCAGATCTGGAGCTCCATTGGACGGTCGAAGGCTGATATCGAACGGTTGCGATCAAAACTAGGGTGATCGAAGGATCCAACGATTATTGCTCTTCCCAAAGAACAGGTAAGAATAGTCGACTAGGGCTCCTTCAATCGCCTCCCACTCGCAATTCCAGCGGTATCTGGCCCTCCTCCAAGGCTCGAAGCAATCCTCGAAGGTGTCCGCAGCTGCCTGAAGCGTCAGAAATGGTCGGGTCCCAACGGTTGAGCCCCAGTTGCTCGATGAAGTTCAAAGTTCCAAGTACCCTCGTGTCTTGCCAAACTCAACCCCCAACGGTACTTAGCCTACAGGTCTTGCAGGAAAAGCTCACACAAGCAAAATGGGGATCCTGGGGGGCTTTATTAGTGGAGATGGGTGAAATATGAAGCGTGGCGGAGGTGCTCCAGTGAGGTGGTAGTGGAGCACCCAAATCTAGATCTGCGGATGATTTGGTGAGTTGGAGGTGCATGGGGTGTACAAGAAGCGAAAGGGGAAGAAATGAGGGCATTTGGTGGGTCGGAGCACAAGCGGAGGCATGGTGGAGGGGGCACTGGAGTTAGGCTTCGGCGAACTACGAACTGATGATTTTACACTAAAGAATTGGATTAAACATTATCTAATAATAGAAAATAAAAACCACAACTAAAAGCTACCTAAAACACAAAGAAAAGCTACTTCAAATGATTGGAGCCACGAGTTGGACCTTAACGGCAGTGGAACTCGTCGGAGATGATGGAATCGATCTTCACGCTCAACCTCTCCTCTCTACACTGTAGGGCTAGCTTGCTGTCACCTAGCTCGAGCCCAAGAACATGACATGGGGGAAAGAAATCGGGTGGAAGAGATTCAAATATCAAAAATGGGGTGAAGCTCAACTATATATAGGGAGGTGGAATCGAGGTGGACAATGTGATGTTGTGTTGCAAAGGATGAGGAATCAACGACGCGTGAAAGGTGGTAGAACGAGGAGAAAAAGTGAAGAAGAAACCAACCCAAATCGATGACTACATCGATTAGGGAAAAAGGTGGAAGATGGGTCAAATGCAAGGTCTGACAGGGCTAGGCACCTGGGAGAAGAGTTGACCGAGGTAACTCTTGACTCCCCTGGTTATTTACAAAATTTATAAATATACAATGTACAATGTATATTATTTTGTGTGAATTAATTTTGTATTTTTATTTGTATTTTTATCTACAACTTTTATATACAAAGTTTCTTTATTTGATGTATAAATAATAAAGAATAACATAGGTCCCAAAAAAGGACATATTGATGAATAAAAGAATGAGGATTTTGTTGGATTTTTGGCCCTTATCTCCCCCTACTTTATTCCTTGTTGAGCCAGTCATCAACATGCCTAGGTCATGAGGTTTAGAGTCATAAAATACCTTTGGTATTTTATTCTTTTTCTTTTCTTTTCTTTATTCTATAATTTTGGCATTAAAAAATATTTTTTTATATAAAAAAATAAAATAAATAATGAATGTAAATTTGTACAAAATAATACTATTTACATGCATTTAGATAGGATTTTTAAGACCAAAATAATAAAATAAAAGTGATGAAATGGAGATTCATCAGTAATTGATCCATAAATAATCATGTTGCATTCCGATGATGGGGTTGCTCACTGGTTGACGACGATAATTGGTATGCTCCCTAGTATGGAGTAGAGACAGTTGGTTGTGGACCAAGGACTACATAATATGGTAACGAGGATTTTTATGGATTTTAAGAATCCATTCTTATGCTCCAAGGCAAGGTTAGTGTTAGAGCCTCACTCGATCCTTCATCTATAGATGATGCTTTTCATCAGCATAAGAAAAAAATCCTGGTATTGCAAGGATCAAGTATCTAAGCTTGTAGGAGACACTACTCATGCAGATGTTGATGCATGGATGGAAAAGATTGTGAAAGTTCTAAATATCATTCAAGAACCTAAATACTATTGGTGTCATTTGTCAAATACTCTTTGACTGGATATGCTAAGCTATGGTGGACCTCTTTGTCACGATACTCACCTCATCCCTTGACTTGGGACTGTTTCATGAGGACATTTAGAGGATAACTTTTCCCCGATTTATGGATGAGGAGAATGAGGAAAGAGTTGGATGAGTTGAATTAAGGATCAATGCCAGTTAAATAATATCAGATAAATTTGATGAGAGATCAAATCATTCGCTCAATATTGAAATGTGTAAGGAGGAACAAATCTTTACATTTTGGTGCGGAGTTTGACTTGACATTTAATAAGATATACGTAATCACTCCATCACCACTATTTTTGAAATGGTAAAGGTCGTATCTCATATGGAAGTCTTATGTAACAAGAGGTTGAAAATGACATATTCACAAGAGAATTGTGATGAAGATCAAGAACTAGTCATGCCTTATTCAACCATAGCCCATTTCTCCTTACCTAAGAAACATATAAACGGGGACAGTACGAGTACTAGTGCTAGAGGGACCAATGGGAAGTGGCAGGTCTTGAAAATGTTACAAGTGTGGCCAGAGGGGACATAGTCAAGCTGAATGCCCATAGTGAGCCGATGGTGTAAGTGCTGCTATACATGATAAGTATCCATATGTTTATAAAAATGAATAAGGACATAGTCGATACCATTGACTAATGTAATGAATTTTGATTGTTATCAAAATTCCTCTTTTGGAATGAAAAGATCTTCTTACATATGGAAATTATATACATGAGTCATAATATTATATGTAATTTGTAAGCTAGTACAAGTGTGCCTACGAACAATGATGTGATGAGAGGAGTATAGTTACTCCATATTAGTCTTGACAATGACAATAGATGAATGTCTAGATACAATCCCTAAAAGATAAGGATCGAATAATTTTAAAAGCTTATTGGATGTATGTTTTAATAATTTGATAGAGATTCATATGAGATAGTTAACAAAAAATTTAATACCAGATTAAAGATTGAAAAAGTAAACCGAATAAATATAGCTTTATTGCTTTAAGATTACTATCGTCGACTGCAATAACATCGGTTATTTTTAAGATTGGAGGTGATAACCTCAATCTCTTTAACATTGTTATCACCACCTGCGATAATCACACTCCTTTTAAGATTGCTATCACTCTTGTGATAGGTGGATTTTGGATCTAGATCCATCTCCTAGAGTAGTAAAGGAACCCTTTTAAACTGTTATCGCCTCTGCAACGAGGAAGATTCTTTTAAGATTGTTATCACTGTAAGTGATAACTACAATATTTATAGGATTGTCATTACTGATCCCAATGGAGAGGTATCCTACATAAATTACATCTCTACATGTTTTGATAGATAGTTTCGGATGATATCACAGATGAATATAATAGACGATATGAATAGGCATGAACTACCACTTCTATAACTTCCTGAAGTCTTGAGAACAATATTTGTTATAAGATTATTATGATTAATTTGGTGATGATTAAGAAATTTCAGCCCACTAGAAAATTCATGAGAATAAATTATGGTCTAATTGGGAAGCGTATCGTCTTTAGGAATTCAATGCATCCAAAATTTTAGTGAAGAGGGGTCATGACTGAAATGTAGTACGGGAGTGGGGTAGGATCCACCTAAGGGATCTACCAAAGTTTGATTAGGGGTATATAGAACCTCTTTTGGTATTCTCTCTCTCATTGCAACACTAACATCACACCTCTCCTTCTCCATCTCCTAGCTCGCCGGAGCCTCATTGGACTTGGCAAATCCCCACCATTTTTAGAGAGGAGCTTCCTCTCACCATCCTCTATTAGGATCTCATGTTAAACATGTGATATACCGACGAATCTCTAAATGCATAAGTTAATATGTATCCATTATAGCACGAGCACTTAGCATTTTATACTGAATCGAATCAAATATCTCTACGAGGAGGACTCAGCTTAAATTTATACCTGGGAAGTCCAGGGTCAAACATATGGACACGAGCCATAATATAGTTACTCAGGATTAAATATCTATGTTAATTAAATAATAAATCATCTAGGTCAAAACAATCAATGCATAAAATAAATACATCACAGAATGAATGTAGAAGACATAATGCATTTTCAAAACATTTTAATGCATGTCAGAAAATATACAGAATGAACAGAATGATATTACACTAGCACCAACAAATAACCATTTCATTATACCCTAAATTAATTAATTAAATCGAAGCAATATTCTTTTGCTAGGTCCATAACTAAAAAACCTACTTTCTTATGATTACAAGGTTTATTCGAATATGAAATCCAATCCTGGAAATACAACATCCCGCTTTTTTCACTACCCTAGGCTTTGAGACATTTCAAAATCGATAAATTTCGACTGGAGCAGGTGCTATCAGAGAGTAGTTAGTCGATTTGGATTTGCGAATTATTATAGATAATTCAGAGTGGAAGGAATTAAGAGACGAAGAATCAAGTAGGAATGAATGGAAAGATAGAAAATTTAAAAAAAGAAAGGATTTTTTGGTTAGACACATTGAATTAGCTAAACAATTTATTTGAACAAATGTAGAACCAGAATGGATGGTTTTGTGTCTATTACCAGTCCTTTCCCCTGAGTGAGTGCTACAGATGGTCTGACGAGAGGAATGGAAGTGATTGACACGGGAGCTCCTCTAAGTGTTCTAGTTGGTGGGGCTACTCAGACAAATTTTCAATGTTCTTGGGGAACCCGTTGATAATTTAGGTCCTGTAGATACCCGTACAACATCCCCTATTCATAGATCTGCCCTCGCTTTTATACAGTTAGATACGAAATTATCAATCTTTGAAACAAGGACTAAAGTGGTGGATCTTTAAGCTTCTTATCATTGTGGAGGAAAGATCAGATTGTTCATAGGAGATGGAGTAGGTAAAACAATACTCATCATGGAATTGATCAAAAACATAGCTAAAGCTCATGGAGGCGTATCCGTATATGGTGGAGTAGGCGAACGTACTCGTGAAGGAAATGATCTTTACATGAAAATGAAAGAATCTGGAGTGATTAATGAACAAAATATTGCGGAATCCAAAGTGACTCTAGTCTACGATCATATGAATGAGCCTCCAAAAGCTTGTATGAGAGTTGGTTTGACTGCCCTAACCATGGCGGAATATTTCTGGGATGTTATTTATCTTTTCAGAGTTATCGGCCCACTAAACTAATATTCTTGCGATAGGTCTTGTTGCCGATCAAAAAGATATATTTACTATTTCATTAATTGGTAATTTGAGATAACTCCTATGGTAGAAAAATCATTTATGACATATTACCAATTTGGTATTTTCTGAACGGAGCCTGGATACTTTATTTTATTATTACAAGCTAACCATAAATCTTTCTAATTTAAATTATTTATCCCTAAAATCATGGGAGTTTAACTCCAAAAGAAGCATTTTATGTAGCTTCTCGTAATTTGATTGATTTATTTATTCCTTTTCTACATGAAGAGGAGGAAAACACTAATTTGGAGGAAAATAAAAACAAATTTACTTTACCACTTTTTCCCTTTCATAATAGATTATCTAATCTAAAAACTTAAAAAAAGAATTGCATTGAAATATATTTTTATTGATTAATTAGAATTGCCTTCCAGAACCTATAATTGTCTCAAAAGGTCCAATATACATACATTATTACAAAATATCAAGTAGATGAATAAAAATAATGAATGAGGAAGTATGTTTCATTTATCTATCATTATATATAATCTCATCCATATTAGGATTGTATTATTTGTGGAATACGAACCTAAGCTCGATTTATGATTCATTCATTATTTCGATCTCATTGGTCGTTGGTATTTTTGTATATGGATTTTAGTCCATTCTTGTTTTATACCTTTTCATGGATGAATTATTTTTATTTTCACATCTAGGATTACCATTTTAATAAGGATCCATAGAGTGATGCAATCTAGAGTCAAATTACATTTAATAAGCAAGGAAACATTTATATAAACTCTAACAAGATAACCTTTAATTAATTATCTATCAGAAATTTAATCATATCACATTGAAGACAATTAAATGAGAATCAAAATACCATTGAAATCACTTCATTTGTATAAATGATGCTCAGGTTATTCACGATTGAAACCAGGGGCATAACTATAATAAAACATAATAAAAGTCTTACATATAGGTCCCTGTAGGGACTTAAACACAATTATTAAAACCAACTCCGAAATTTATGGAGAACCCCTGTGCGGGGGCATATTTATCATTTTGGAAATTGGTCATGGTATAGCTGCAAATTGTCCAAAGGCGTGCATGAATCACATGCCCCCTTGGACTGAATTGCAATTTTGAAGAACCGGAGCACCTTGGCTGTAAAAAACCCAGCCCCCACGCGCACAATGCACATGCGTGGAGGCTTGGTCGGTAGTAGGTTAGAAGGACACGTGGCATGCCTCCATGCTTCGGGCATCGCCTTGATCCCACCTAGGCTCCAGGCTTGTGGTGGATGTTGAAAACTCATCTGGGTCATCGAATCCAAATAGATTCGACGATATCTATTCTTCATCAAAGATCCATCTCCTCGATACGCGGTGGCCTGTCATCAGATATCGGGCGACCCTCATTTTCCTTATCAGTGCTCCACTCGCTTGACTGAAGATCTACACACCTCCAGGAGTTGGTGGCGTGGATCATAAAGTTTCTGAAGGTCTGAGGATGGAGGGACAACAGTGTCGATGATGGCTCGCTGGAGGAAAACCTCTAGAATGGAGGTTCGCTCGAAACTCCGACCATTGAAGGGGGTTTCACCTACAAATGTTAGGGAAGAAAACTAAGCAAATATGCGCATATGTTTGTGATTGATGTCAATGTAGTGCAAGTCCAGGAATGGTGGAGAAGGTGGGGGACCTAGTGGTTCTCTCCGCCTTGTAGGTGGAGAACATGAGCGAGGTGATAGGGATGATGGAGTGAGGAAATGATGAACGTGGTCGTCAGCGAAGATCATTGATCTTCAGTGAAGATTAAAAATGGTTTGAGTCGAAAGTGATGCTATCTTCAGAGCGATTCAAATTGAAGAAAACAACAAGATAATAAGACCTATTTACCATGAGATTTGAAGAACCATGCTGGTGGAGGTTGGGCATGTGCTAGAAGTTCTTTAGGACCTTTGGGTCTTCGCTTGAAGAGGGTGGCGGACCTCGAAGCTCAGACGGTTGATGGTTTGGCCGTGACATGGCCACTTCGGCCATGGGTCTTCACCGGAAGCAATTCACCATAGTCTCTCTTCATTCCTTACTCCTTACTTTCACAAAGGAGAGGAGAAGGATAGGGAAGGCGTCACGTAAAGGTGGACAACCGCCACTTGCGGTGGCGAAGGAGTATTTGAAGACTAAGGACATAACTTCTAGGTGGTTGTCGATGATGGCTTCAACAACTGCAAACAATAGGTCGGTTAGGTTTAGGGTTGGTTCGAAGTTTAGCATGGAAGAGGGGAGTTAGGCGAAGGCTAGGGTGGTGTAAGTTGGCGGTGATGGTGGTTGACAACGGAGGGATAATGGGAGGAAGTTGGTAGTATTTGGAGAAGTTGCAGGCGTGCTCTAGGAGCAGTTGGAGGAAGAAGATGGAGGAGAACTGTTGGATCTCATGATCCAATGGCTCAGAAGAGGTCGCGGGCGAAGTGCTCTGATCTCATCATAAGATCAGATCAAGCGGCTGAGATGAGGGTGCTAAAGGACGACGAAGATGAAGAGATGGTGAGATCCAACAACATGGAAAGAACGACGCTGGATAAAGAAGGGTAGGCCACATGGTGCATTGAGAAGGTGCCATGTGGCCCAATAGAATAATTAGAAAATTCAATAAATACTAAGAAATCTGAAAGAATTAGCTAGAGTGAGAATTAAAAAAAGTGATGAACATGAAAGTTGTAGATCTCGATGAGATCTACAATTTCTTGTAGAAGGTGAAGAGGAAAAATGGCATCTATATATAGATAAAAATTAAACAAGTTATTAAAATAAAAACATTTTCTTTTATTTTTTGTAATTTTAATTATAATTTATGTTATATTAATTTACATAAAATTTTATCCCAATTTTTATTTGATTTTTAATAGAGAAGAAACACATAAAATAATAGCACTTTAATAGATTATATAATATAGTATAATTAGGGTTAATTATTTATAACAAACCATTTAATAATTAGCGTTGATTGTCAATGGATCTTGTTAAATTACTTAAGCAAGAGAGATAAATATGTTAAATTATGTTGATAAATCTGGGATTTATCACCCCTTATACTTAAGCTAAGCTTGTCGTCGAGCGAATAAGTAAAGAATTAGTTAGAGAGTGAGATTAACTAGTACGATCCCTGACACGTGCATGTGAAAAGACAAGGCTTGATTGACCCAAGGACACTTGGTTTTGTAGAAACCCTAAGACTCTAAGTTGATCCATGTGTTAATCAAAAGGTATTCAACTCCTCTAATTATCAGACTCTCAAGATACATAGATATAAGAAGTATGACTTACTATTGACTGCATTCATAAGAGTAAAGTCAAGACTTCACCAAAGTTCCAAACTAAGAAGCTCTCTTAGGGCCTGTTTGGTTGCAGGGTTGGGCAGGGTTGGGTTGGGCTGGGTTGGGCTGCGTGAATAGTAATCTGTGAGGAGGAAGTACCCTTGTGAATAGTAACCAGGGTTGGGCCAACCCTGCCCAACCCTGCAACCAACTTGCTTCAATCCACCATCTCTTTAGTTCATCATGCTTAAAAGTTTAGATGGCCGGCCAGATAATGGAGGAAAATAGGACTGCGTCATTCTTTTCTCTTCCTCTCATTGGAACAAGGTTTCTCTCAAGTGCCAATACTCAACACATATGTATATTTTTAATGTCCATTAGTGTGTCTGTCAAAAGAGATTGAGTCATATGTACTTGTTTTCCTAGGAGTACACTGGGTTGCGTCTTTTAAAAGTATCTAATATACTTTTCACCCAGACTTGTAGCGCTAACGATGCAGAGCCCTTTTTGAGGTACTAGCCCGGCTCATAAAAGCTTAATAATTTGGTCCAAATGGACACTCAAAGGTTGGGAGTGCTCACCTTAATTGTAAGCGCATAATGATGTAGCTTTGTAATGTAATGAGCTCTTCATCATTCATAAATATATGTTTTTTGTGAGGGAACTTTCCTTCTTTTTGGCTAGCTCCACTGCTTTTACCAAGGATTAGCGTACATTGATCAACTTATTAATTTTATGTCATCACACCCTGGCACTTTAGGTCAAAGTCAAGAGATAGTATGAAAACCATGTTCCATACTGGCTAAGATGCTGACAATCAGGTTTCATGAAGCCATCATTAATTTTACCTCATCCTCGAGCATCATCAAGATCAAGCCCAAACTCAAGCCTCAGATCCCAGTCTAAACTCAGTCCTCACATCCTAGTCCCTCAAGTGATATCTCGACTCATCTCAATCATGAATGCAGTCGTGCACGTGAGTGATGGTCAAATTCTTTTAAGGGAGATTAAGCATGCAATATAGAACACATATCTTCTAACTAGGAGAGTGTGATTTTTTAAGTCCAAGACCCTAATGATTAAGACATTTAACATTAAATCTCTGGACTTCTTAAACTAAGTGTTAAAGAACATCTCAAGCCTTGAGTGCATAGTGAAAGTAAGAGAGAAGAACACCAACTAATTAGTCAATCTTTTTGTGATTTTTTTAAGTTAGAGAGTTAGGAAATTAATTATGCTCAATTACATCCTTATCTTTGAAAATATTTTTGAAAACTTTTTTACAAACATTGTAACATATGTATAGAAATTTTCCAATTATTTTATAAAGATTTTCAAAACAAGTAAAAACCCATTTTTCAAACATTGGTAAAATATTTTTCAAAACATTGCCACATAAATATAGTTTTTCAAAATATTTACAAAAGATTTTTCAAAACATGTCAATCCGTATTTTCAAAAAGCACGTAAAGCTTTTGAAAACCATGTCAAATATATACAAAGTTTTCAAAAATCATTTTCAAAACATTTTTATAGAAATTAGTTCCAAGAATATGATACGATACCCGTAGCCCCAAAAAAATTTGAAAATTATGAGCTGTGGCTAAAGTATATATAATATATACGGTACACCACGTATACTTAATTTATGATATGTCCTCATAGCACAAAGTGATATGAATCCATAACTCATACTAAGTATAAAGAAAATGTACATAACTAGACCAATATCAAAATAATGCTGATTGAGTGAAAAGAATAGTCAGAAGAATATAGAGACTCGGGTACCCTATATTAAAGCTGAGAAACAGTTTTAAGTAAAAATATGAAATAAAATAGGTGACTCGAGGGGAACAATCAGAATGAAATGGGACCCCCCATACCTAGGCTGAAAATAAGCCTATGTATAAAGAATAAGAACCTAAGGGAGGGGTGGACCTGGATTAGTTGAATCTCTATACGAAAGAATCTTAAGAGATAAAAATGGAGTCTAGGGTTTTGGGAGGTTTTAGCAGAGTCAAACAATATCAATCAAACCCAAGTATTTAATCAACACACATAATGAAGACCAAAAATATGGTCTAATTATCTTGTCTCTTTTATTGGTGATAATCCAAATATTGAGTCCATTACGAGCATGATTAAGTAGGGTTTGGGCTCTATCCTATCGATACATCCTCACCTCTCAATCATGCTTAATATACATGCAAATAATGAGGGGTTTGCTCTCCCAATACAAGGTCGATTTTAGCTCCATTAGATCAACTTGCATTAACAATCTCAGTTTTTGAAATTAGGTCATCACTAATTAATCAATCTAAGCACATAATGCATCGTCTATCGTCCAGTCCCATTTCCTTTAGATTCTAAGTGAGAAAACATGAGGTAAGGATCCGGGAAAAGCCATACAAATGTAAAACTCCTGATGTATGCTCAAGAGAAAAACTTACAGTGACACCAACTCTCTCCATGCACATGTAGGACTGAATATATAAATAGTATCTAAATGTATGAAAGTAGATGAAAATCCATACCTAATCATGTGTTCTATTAGAGGGAAAGAATCAAATAATTTGAGCTACGTTGAACGTAGATTAAGTGTGTCCCATGAATCTTAGAGATAAGTGAATCTTCTAAGATGAAGTTAGTTTATCCTAAATTACGGATCAAGCACAAAAAGGTCAAATCTAAGGAAGATCTAGGATCCTGATGAACCACATTTTCACTGCTTTGATAATCTATAGTTGTCGTAGTACAGGAGGTGAAAACGATCCATGAAAAGACCACACCTTCGAATATGTGGCAATTATTTTACTTGGTAAGTGTACCAAGGTCAAACACAGGGACACGAGCCTCCTTATCTATTCATCAAAAAATATTGATTAAATATAAGTGATTAAATTCATATGCCTAGGTCTTCATATGCAGATGCGATGCATGGCACGGAACGGTATGCAGATAAATTATGCACACAAAATGATGCAAAGACATAATAATATGATGCATGCATTTTTATTTTTCTTTTTATGCAATTAAATTAGATGCAATGTGTACGATATGAAAGTAGAGGAATTATGTACATGTATGCCCTGAAATGATCAAATCAGTGAACAATAACGAATGAATTGATTCCAATATCAACCGAGGCACATCAATAAATTTTGGCATTCAAAATAAGCACAAGTGACACATAAAATATCTATAATTTTAATATATTAAATTCAATTTCAAATCAGTAAATCAAGTATGCCCTTGTAAAGAGAATAAAATTAGCAACATAATGAAATTGAAATAAACCAAATCAGAGTTCATATGCTCAGGATATTAAATAAAGAGTGCAAGGGCATAAATGTAATAAAAACAAGAAAATGGATAAATAATCACAAATATGCCTTTGGAGGGGCATATTTGTAATAATCAAAGTCGGAGGGGCCTCCCTGTAATTTTTCATTTACGTGTGGGGGCATATCTGCAATTATTATTAATCGATAGGGTCTTCTTGTAAAATACCCCAAGCTTGCAAGTGACGCATGTGCTTGAGGACCTATATGCAATTATGAAGACTTTGGAGGGCCCTTATGCAATTTGTCCCAGCCGCACGCACAAGACACGTGCGCGGCTAGGCTCGGATTGAGGCTCGACATGTGGTAGGTTGGGGAACCACGTGGAGGGTTCTGAAGCCTCGGGGGATGGCCCGGTCCACCCGAGCCTCCTTACATTGGAGTGGTGACGTGGCTCTTCATGGGTCGTTAGATGAACACTGGAGGGGTGTCATCCAATGGTATTTGTACCTCCTGGGGCCTCCTCCTCCTCCTTCGTTTCTTGGCAGTGCAAACAGATTTTCGGCGACCTTGCTAGAGCTCCTCCTTGCTCCTCCAAGCAGCCTGATTATCGAGGAAGGTCCCTAGAGGCCTCACGAAGGTGCTGGATACGAAGACCTGATGATGGCTGGAGATGTGAGATGGTGGATGCTCACCGGACATGGAGCTCCAGAACGGAGCATGATACGCAACTCCGGCCATTGAAGCTACGGACCTGCAAAGTTAGGAATAGTTGAAGCGACGAGTGCGGAGGTGTTGTGAGGTGAATGAAGGACCATGGGGATGAAGAAGGTGGTGGTTCGAGGCATCTTCTCTGGCAAACCGGAGGAGAAATGGATCAGAGCGGATGAGAGTCTGGAGGAAGGGAGAGTGTGAGCGGATAGGTCAGCAAGGATGTCGGTTGCAAGGTGGAGGTCCTACGATGGTCGGTGATTGGCAGAGATATGTGTGTGCATCGGAATAGAATGGAGAAAACACAAAGAAAGTGCAAAAATAATACCTATAGGATTTAAGAAGAACAGTGGAGTGGAGCTTGGATTGATATTCCATTGGAACCTCGGGTCATTGCGCATGCTAGACAGCTACTCCAGCGAGCTCAGTAGCACCTAAGGAGGCTGCGACATGGCCATGGTGGCCATGGGTCGACACCTAGCTTGGAGGTGCTATTATGGCCCCTCATCTGACCTCCGTCAGTCACAGGGAGGCGGAGCAGGGCTAGAGCTTAGGCACTGTAGTGGTGGATGAGGTGTGCCGAGGGCGGAGCGGGTGTATTTGTAGGTGGCGATGGCGATTACTGGAGAAGTGGCGGAGAGTTTTGCAATGACCATCTTGAGGTGAGGGAGTGATGGAGGGTCTCATTGAAGACTAGGCAAAAGATGGTGGATCTCAGAGTTACGTGGAGCGAGCGTCGATTCGATGTGAGGAGGCTTGAGGCGATGCCCAAAATAGGAAGGTGGTAAATGGTTTGTCAGCATAACGGATGGTGGGAGGGGGTTGTGCTGGAGGTAGACGAAGAGCTCTCAATCGTTGGATTAATAGATCCAACGGCTGAGAAGGAAGCGGGCATAGGTGGCTCAGATCCAATCTAAGATTGAGATCTAAGGGCTTGGTTTAACGCGGGAGCATATGGATGAGATGGGATCAAAGATCGATCCTTCGGCTAGGAGAGAAGGGGTGACATGGAGGAGTCACGGCCATTACATGTGGTGTCATCTAGTGATTGAAATGAAGGCAACTGTGAGCGATGGAGATCTAATCTGGAGCAGATCCAAGGGTTGAGAGAGGGGCGAGGATGGACAGCAAAGATGAAGGTGATCCAAGGGTTGTTAGCGAAGGCGGGTGGTGCAAGGGGGGAGCGGCCACGTGGGTGTCCCAGAAGGCGCCACGTGGTTGCACCAGAATATTTAAAAAATAAAAATGGGAAGAAAAAGAAAAAAAGAATTAGAAGGAGGTCAAATTAATAAAAAGTTGAAACATGAAAGCTGTAGATCTCGATGATATCTACAAGTTTAATGTTGAAGAAAAAGTCAAAAGAGGTCATTTGTACATAGCACAATTTTTTGTAGTATTGTTAAGGAATAAAAACATTGTATTTTGGTTGGTTTGTGATTTTTTGTATTTTAATTTCTTTTTAAAGACAGTATGAATATCTACAATTTTTATCTATTTTTTTGGGATTTTTAATAAAAGAGAAGATAAAGAAAATGTTAGTAATAATTATACAATAATTTGTAATTAGGGTTAATTACAGGTGAATGTTTTATTGACGAAGATCTTGAATTAATGAAGATTTGCAATGAAGTTCTTATTCTTTGAGGATAAAAAAGATAATAGTGATGATCCATCAGAGATTCATCATACCCTTATATTTAAACTATGCTCATCCTCGAGCATTTAAAGAATAAAGGAGTCATATTAATTCCTGACAGTGCATGTGAATTTTCAAGGCTCAATTCATCGAAGATCCTTAATTTAAGTGATCTTAAAATTTGGGCTCAATCATGCTTTATTCAAAAGGAATCCAACTTCTCTAATTATCGAACTCTCTGTTTGTACATAAAATATAAGGATATGACATTTATTGTACTGCATTCATGATAGTCGAGATGTCACCCAAGGTCCCAGTCTAGGAGATTATCCTCTACACCTAATACTCAACACTAGGGAATAAGTCTCTTCTTGCATTCAATCCATTATCTTATTAGTTTATCAGACTTGGACGTGTAGATGGAAGGCCAGATAATGGAGGGCATAGGATTGTGCAATTTCTTCTCTCCCTCACATTGGAACGAGGGTCCTCTCGAGTGCCTTATTACTCAACACATGTATTTTTGTTTGTTGATCAATGTATCTGTCAAGAGAGCTCGGAGTCGCCTGCATTTGTTTTCCTGGGAGTACACCGGTGTGTGTCTCTTTTGAGTATCTAAGATACCTTCGACACCCAGACTTATATCACTATATGATGTAGAGTCCTTTTTGAGTGCTAGCCCGACTCCTTGGTCCTAATAACTTTAGTCTAAGTGGACACTTTGAAATGTTTGGGAGAACTTGCCTCTGTTGGAAGCTCTTTGAATTTGTATTTGTAATGAGAGCTTTTCCTTGTATGAGATAACTTCTCTCGAATTTTATTTCAATGATGTTTAGCTAGCTCCACTACTTTTAACAAGAGTTGGCGCACACTAATCAATAATTGTTTATTTTCGTTACACCCTGGCACATAGGTAAATATCAAAAGATAGCATGTGAACTTGTTCGCATATTGGCTATGGTTTGTTGACACTCAAGTTTCTTGAATCCTTCATTGACTTTATCCCATCCTCGAGCATCAGTAAATCAGATCTAAACTCAAATCTCTAGTCCTAGTTCCTCAAGTGATAACTCAACTTATCTCATCAATCATGTAGTTGTGAAAGTGATGCGTTGGCCATATTCTTTAGAAGATAGAGTTGAAGAGTGCAGTATAGTGCTCAAATCTTTCAAACTAGGGAAGTGTGGATTATTAAGTTTCAAAACCTTAATGACTAAGGCCAGTTAACTCAGACTCTCAAAATCTCAGAAACTAAGTGTCCTCAACTCCTCAATCTTTGAGTGATAGTGAATGTTTCAGTAATACACCAACTCCAGAGTTAGTGAATTTTTCTGATTTTTTAGTTTTGCAATTTTATGGGATTTTTTAATTTTGAAAGAAATAGTGGTTGGGCCAAGCTCATATGAATAATTGCATCTATTTCCAGCCAGTGTGGTGTAAGTATGGACCGTTGGACGGCTACCTGTGTTACTTCAAGATGGTGCCATTCACATTGTCTTTTAACCACCCATTCTGCTAAGGGAGACCGTAGTTCCCTCACTAAGAAATGGCTACTCATTTCTAAGCTCAGTAGTCAGAATCACTGCTTAAGAAAAGATTTGCATTTTTCATATTTTTATGAGATTTTTGAAAAAGGATAATAGTAATTACAAAATAAGAAGTTAGTCCCTCAATTTTAAAAAGATTTTTGAAAAGATTTTTCAAATCATGTCACATAATACATATAGATTTTCAAAATATTTTCCAAAAGATTTTCACAATGAGTAAAACCCTATTTTTCAAAATAATGTCAAACATTTTTCAAAATAGTTTAACACGGTTAGAAAATTTTTTTAAAGCATTTACAAATATTTTTACAGAAATCGGTTCACAAGATACTTATACCTTAGCTTTGAAAAAGTTTCAAAAATTTCAAAATATGATCTATGTCTAAAGTATATACAATATATACGGTATAACCCCATGTACTTAACTTTTGCTATGTCCTCATAAACACAATGTGATATGAAGCCATAGCTCAGGTCAAATAAAAGGTGATATAGCAGAACTGACTCAGATGGCTCCCTAAACTCAGGTCAAAATGACATAACAAGAAGAGGGGAGAATAAATGACTCGGGTCCCCTCTATACTTAGGCTGAAAATAGCCTAACTATTGGATATGCAATAAGGATGGAGGGACCCGCGGTGAGTGATCAATGACTATACAATGTTCCCCCTGTACTTAGGATGAAGAGTAGCCTAAGTATTTGGATGTGGATTTCAAGCCGGGGAACCGAAGATTAGTTAGGGTTAGGGGGTGGAGTGGATTTACACAAATGAATGTGTGGAGGGGGGGGGGAGTAGATCATCTAAGGTTATAGGAGGGCTGGGTAGAGAAGACAATCAGGCTCAACCAAGTAAGCAATATTCCTTATTTACCAACACACACATGAAAACAAACAAAGGTTGGTCATTTGTCTTTTCATTTTTATTGGTGATCATTCAAAATTTGAAGTTCATTACATATGTTTTAGGGCTAGGTTTCGGGCACAATCCTAGGGATACGTCCTCACTTCTCAACAATCAAACATCCTGCGTACAATGACGAGGGTTGCTCTCCCATAAACCAAGATTGAATTTTATTCCAGTTTATTTCATCAACATGCATTACAAACTCGATTTTCATTTGAGGTTGTCACTGCAATAATGTGAGAGCAAATCAAGCATTCATCGTCTACTCGACCATTCCCAATTTATCAGGGGAAGATCGAGAAAAGCCAGTGCATTCGTGAAAATCCATGATGCATGCTTGAGAAAGAGAACTTACAGTGCCTCCAGCAATCTTCATGCATATGCAAGACTGCACTAAAATTTTATGCTACGTCCAAGTAAGTCGAAGAAACCACTCCCTAAACATGCTTCTATTAGCGGGAAAGAATTCAATTTAATTTGGCTAAGTGAAACGATGTAAGTGAGTCTTGTGAATTAATGTGTATCTTAACCTACGAAGCAAGCACAAACGATAGAAAAATAAGAGAGCTCGGAGATCCATGTGCCTAGCCCTAGGTCGACACTCAAGTGGATCCTTGCTCGGACTAGGGTGAGACTCCATACACCACATGCAAGGTTCAAGTTCATATTTACACACACGAGCCCTTAAACGAGGACCGCTAGAAATGCAAATGATACACATTTTTCTTCTTATTCTTATTCTTCTTCTTTTTACAGCACAAGCATGAATAAAAAGATGACTGAACTCCTCGAACTCTTCTGAATTTCCTCTGTGGCTCCTTGCAGCAGGAGCTCCCAACTCCATGCCTCCATGTAGATCGAACATCCTCCATCTTCAGGGGCATTGCCACAAAGGTCGAGAAAAATAACAAGAAATTTAATCAAGAAATGATGATGCAAAATAGACACAATGTGAAGACCTTTATCTTTGAAAATAATCACATCAAAATAATAAAATTCAATAAAGAAATGAGGGTGAGTCGTGTCCCCGGCAATGATAGATTTGATGAACCACATTTTCATCGCTTCGATAATCTATAGTTGTCGTAGTACATGTGGTGAAAACAATCCATGCAAAGACCATACCTTCGAATATGTGGCATTTATTTTAATTGGTAAGTCTACTAAGGTCGAACACAGGGACATGAGCCTCCTTATCTATTCATCAATAATTATTGATTAAATATAAGTGATTAAATTCATATGCCTATGTCTTCATATGCAGATGCGATGCATGGCACAGAATGATATGCAGACACATTATGCACACAAAATGATGCAAAGACATAATAATATGATGCATGCATTTTTATTTTTTTATGCAATTAAATGAGATGTAATTTGAATGATATGAAATCAGAGGAATTATGTACAAATACTCCCTGAAAATATCAAATCAGTGAGCAATGAAGAATGAATTGATTCCAATATCAATCGAGGCACACTGATAAATTTCGGCATTCAAAATAAGCACAAGTGACACATAAAAAACCTATAATTTTAATACATCAATTCAATGTCAAATCAGTAAATCAGATATGCCATTGTAAAGAGAATAAAATTAGCAACATAATGAAATTAAAATCAACCAAGTTGGAGTTCATATGCTCAAGATCTTAAATAAAGAGTGCAAGGGCATAAATGTAATAAAAATAATAAAATAAATGGATAAATAATTAGAAATATGCCCCTAGAGGGGATATTTATAATAATCAAAAGTTGGAGGGGCCTCCTTGTATTTTTTCTTTTGCACGCAAGGGCATATCTACAATTATTATTAGCCGATGAGGCCTTCTTGTAAAATACCCCATGCACGCACGTAAAGCATATACCTGAGGACCTAGATCCAATTATGAATACTCTAGAGGGCCCCTATGAAATTTGTCCCAACCGCATGCGCAGGATACGTGCATGTCTAGGCTCGGAATGAGGCTCGGCAGGTGGCAGGCTGGGGAGCCACGTATAGGGTTCTGAAGCCTCGGGGAATGACCCGTCCCACCCGAGCATGCTTGCATTGGAGTGGCGACATGGCTCTTCCTGGGCTGTTAGATGGACATCAGAGGGGAGCCATCCAACGATATTTGTACCTCATGGGGCCTCCTCCTCCTCTATTTCTTGGCAGTGCAAATAGAGCTTTGATGACCTTGCCTGAGCTCCTCTTTACTCCTCCGTGCATCCTGATGATCGAGAAGGTCCCTAGAGGCCGCACGAAGGTGCTGGATATGAGATAAGACCTGATGATGGCTGGAGATGTGAGGCAATGGATGCCTGTCCGACATGGAGCTCCAGAACAGAGCAGGATGCGCAACTCCGACCATTGAAGATCTAGACCTATTGTAACACCCGGATCCAATTAAAGCCGAACTCGACTCGATGAGGGTTTGTTTAACCCACTAAAATTATCATGCAGTATTAGATAACCTAAATCAATTAATTGATCATGAATCAAAAGTCATTCAGGCAAAATCGACTAAAAATCAATTGCATCGTAATGTGTGCTGCAGAAAAGCTATGACGGAAAATCAAAATTCACAAAAAACACCGAGACCACCTAAAAATTTGATTCGACGAAATAAGACCAACGGAATAGATCATTCTTCAATCGGAGACCCTTTGATATTTTAAAATCGTAAAATTTAACCCCAACTCAAAAATCGTATCTCGAAAATTTTGGGCATGCAATCTCGATCAAAAGTACATGAATATTATACTCAAATTGATCGTCGTTTAGAGACGATCAAATCAAGATATTTTACATTGAAATCTAGCATTCAAGATGCGAGTACGGTCGATTTTGACGTCTTAAATAATTGGAAAAAAATAAAAAAATAATATAATATTTTTTATTATCTGTACGGTAGTACAGACAACTCATTTGATTTTTTTTCTTCCATTTGATGTTTCAAAATTCACCCACTTGGCTTTTATTGAGGCTCCATTTGGCAAACCAAGACTTCATTCTCCTTGATTATATAAGACCCAAACCTTTCCTCTTTTTCTACAACTTTTCTTAGCTGTTGGGAACCTCCAGCCCCTACTACTTCTCTTCCAAATGTGGAGAGCTGCTGGAGATACAACTTCTACTGGAGTTGTTGTGTTCCTACATGCAAGATCTACTCCAAATTGAAGATCTAATAGGTACAATCCTAATTCCATCCTTTTGCTGCCCTACATGTATAATCTAAATCCTTCCCTTTTGTTATCTCCGTGTGTATTCTTTCAACTCTAAAGTCTCTCTTGAGAAAGGCACATATGTCTACATGTTTTAAATTTCAGTTTTTGCTTGATTGGTTTGATGGTAGCCCGGATTGTATGTTAAGATCTTTTTTTGAAAGTCATGCATTTCAAGTAAGATTCCATATTCTAGCATAAAATGATGTCACTTATCTCTGGATATTTTGCCTTACTATTAGTGTCAAAATCTAAGTATATATTTTTTATCAAGAAATCCATTCAACTTATTACCACAAAGGGCGTCTACACATTTTCCTTCTCAACAAATTTGAGGAAATTATTTCAGAATGGGCAAAACCTATGGTCTTTACCACATCTTAAAAAATAGTAATCTAAGAGATTGCAATGATAGAGTGTTTGTATTAATCGCAGGCCCTCACACATTCTTGAAATCTGTCACTTTTATTCCAGACATGTGTAATGTGAAATTTACAACATTTTCATGGTGGACCTTATGATTATCAATATTTAATAATGGCATCATTCCATTATATTAACTTCCTGGTCAGAGTAAGAAAACATAAAGTTTGATTTCAAGTATATATATATATATATATATATATTACTTAATGGTTGGGTAAGAAAACATGAAGGTCAACCACAACTAGATCAAAAATCATATGGACCTCGTTAAAAAGGAATCCAAGTCAGTATTGAGCTTAATTAAGTACAATGTGTACGTCTCCCAAGAACAGGTTTGTAGGAAACTCTAACGATAAATTCAGTTTGATATTTTTAAGTGTTCTTTTATTTATAGTGGGCAACTCTAGAACAAGGTAAGGGGAAACTTTTTTTATTATTGGTTTCTATAGATATGGGTGAGGCATTTATAAATTAGCGTTCATTCAAATTTGATTGGAATAGTAGTTTATGGGTTTTGGTGAATCTTAAGGTCTTGATTGGAACATGGTGTTTGAGCAAATGTTTGGTGGCAATTTAGCTGATGATTGTCGAGACTGAAATGTATGTGTAAAGTAAAGCTTGCATGGGTTGTAGATAATTCATCAGATTATAGGTGCCTTTCTATTATATGTTACTTCTGCAAGGATTTCAATGCGGATGAAATTGATAGTATAATAGAGCAAAAATATATCTTTATCATTAAGTGGATGAAAGCAGTGTGTGGATGACAAGAAACTTTTGGATTTTCTCTTTTCTATATGCGATAAGAGGTGGAATATTAGTATGTTGAAATATCTGATAAAATTATGAATACTAATATGGGAGTCTAACGACCATTGATCATGGAGGTGGTAGCAGGGTAAAATGTGAGAAAAACTTTAGATTTAATAACTTTCAGTACTCATACAAGGATCATTTTAGACATGTCAGGCAGTCAACCCAAGATAATGTGAGTTGAATCAAAAACCAAGTGCATCTATATGGTTGTAAATCAGTGACGCTTGATAATTGTGCCGGTCGTGGTGACCTTTACACCTGACCGTATGAGGGTGCGGTGACTCTCAACTGGGCGGAGGAAAGGAAGCCCAGTTAGGGCAGCAGCTGCCAAGGGTGCAGGTCTAGGATCCTAGTTCTTATTTCGATTTTACGCAAGCTCACAGTGTTTTTACGCCTCGTTGGGATCCTGACTTTGACCAGCTTTGCTGACCCTCTATTTTAGGACACCCATGCAGGGGATCTTCGATTTTAGTTTTTCGTACGAGCTCGTCTGCCCGTACTAGCCGGGCCTATTTCTAGAGTGACTTTTCCAGAGAGACTATCTCACCCATCTTAATGGCATAATTTTAGAATAGACCTATAACTCTATTGGATCGCTAATGACACAGATTTTGTGAGGGTCTAGGGTAGTCTACACAGAGTGAGACCACAATGTCGCTGAAGCGACCACTCACGAAACTTGGGTCAATCAACAGTTAACCCACAATATAAACAAAGCAAGAAGTATCAAAAATGTGGAGTTAAAATTTATTATAACTCTACAACAGGCGTGTATAGTTGTAAGCATGTGTAGAGGTTGAACTCAAGGAGCAAACACTAGATTGTGGGAAAAATAATGAACCAAAATTGTTCTTCTTCTCTTGTCCATTTTATTATTTTGTGGGTTTTTTATTTTTATTTTTTTATTTTCTATTTTTATTTTATATATTTTATATTTTGTTTTTGACTTTATATTTTATATTTTGTTTTTATGTATTTTATATTTTATATTTCTTTTTATTAAAGATATATAACATATACAGCTATATATGCCATATAGGATAACTATAATTTTAAATACTAATAAAAAATTAAATATACAAAATACATATTTTTAGGTTTTATATTTTTTATGATATTTTTATAATTTTTCGAGAATTTTTACTAATTTTTATGGATTTTTAAAGTAAAAAATATCCTAAATCGGGATTTAATAAATATCTGAAATTGATTTGAATTTTTAAAATAGGAAATAAGGTCCAAATTACTCAAATCAATTTTTATATATAGATAATTATACAAAGAAAATTATAAAATAGAAAAACATATTTTTGGGATTTTTAATGATATTTTAGATTTTTATAAAGATTTTTGGGGTTTTTTTAGGAGTTTTATTTTTCTATTTTTAGTGATTTTTTTCTATAGTTAAAATATGGTAAGATAGATCACATATATACTTTTTGGAATTTATCAACACATTTCTATATTTGTTGGTATTTTATAATGTAGTCATAACAAAAAAGGTCTCCTTTTAATTTTTAATAAATGGTTTAAAAGCATAAAAATGCAAAATAAAAATGTGGCATTAAAGTACATGCTACCAAACTTCTAACCCCATTTTTGCATAATTTTAGGAGCAAGGTTGTTGTTTTTAACAAATGAAACTCAAGCACCAAAATTCATAGACTAGCAGGGGCATATATGTAAATATATTAAAGTCCACGGGAAACTATGTAATTTTCACAAAAATATGTAATGTATTTGAAGTTTTATTGGACTAAAAAAATACAAGAAGTTACTAGGGTGCCCCTGCAATTTACCCAGCTTACGTAGGTGATGAATCTCGTATTCATCATGCTAAAAACTCCTTATTAAAATCCCTGCTTAAACAAGCCAATAAAAATATCCTTTAAAACTCTATTTTTATCATGTACTATATTGTGTATAATTAGCCTTTAATTATTTGTATTTAATTGTCCTTATTTTTCTGTAATTATTTTATCACTCAAAAACCCTTAAAAATTAGGTAGATAAGTTGTCTATAATTTACTGACCCTTAAAAAGATTAAAAAAAATACAAAAACAACTCAAAACCACAAACTGGGTGTTTTTATCCCCTTAAAAATACCCCCAAAAATAGCTTTTGTACAGATGACCTCTTTTGGCTTTTTGCCCAACATGAAAGTTGTAGATCTCATCGAGACGAGCAACTTTCATGTTTTGACTTTTTCCAAATTCGGCCTCTAACTAATTCTTTTATATTTTTCTTTATATTTATGTTTGAATTAATCTGATTGGGCCACGTGGCGCCTTCTGGGCCGCCCACGTGGCCCTTCCCTCTTTCCGCCACCTGTCACCATTCGCGGCCATTGGATCTGCTCCAATCACCCCCAGATCCATCGTCCAAACCCGCCTCATTTCTCAGCTGTCGGATCTGATATCCAGATTAAATCCTAGCCGCTCCCTAGCGCCTAATCCTCAACCCTCCGATCCCTCTTTCATCTTCCGGTCAACAACGATCCACGTCATCCCTCTCACCCTCGCCGCTAGATCCCCCCATCATTCGATCTGAGCCATTCCCTCGCGCTCCAATCGCCACTGTCCGATCATATCTTTGGATCTGATCTTGACCCTCCGCCCACGCCCTTATCCTGACCGTTGGATCGCAAGATCCAACGGCCACGAAGTCGTCTCCTACCTCCGAAACCCCCGCTCCCAGGCGTTACAACCTTCGCACCTCCTCCGCCCCCTTCCAATTCTAGCCGTCGCTCCGACCATTCCCTTAACCTAGTAACGCCTCCCCCGCATAGCCCGCTCCTCCATCATCCTCGCGCCATCTCCAGAGCTCCAAGACGTTACCTCCACGCCATTAAAACTCCATTCCAAAACGCCCTGCCACCTCACAACCTCCGACCACCTCATCCTATAAAACCCCCTCCCCCGCCACCTGAGACCCTCGTCCACCATTCTTGGATCTTCCTTTAGCCTCCTCCGCCCCTCCGGTGACAGCGGAGGGGCGGAACGTCGAGGTGACGACAAGGTTGATTCGGTGTCGACCCTCGGCATTCCTCCGCCGAGTAGAGGCTCCTCTGGCAGCCACCGAGCTCCGTGCACCGGCCGCGCACGCTGGGCGAAGACCCTGAGCCCCCAAGGAGCTCAATCCCATGTCCCTTCATCAAATGGCGCTGTTGCCGGGGACACGGCTTTGCTTAATTTTTGAATTTTTATTTGTAATTCAATAATTTCTAGGTCCTCATTTCATGCATCATCCTTTGCATATTATTTGCTGATTTAATTTCTCGGAATTTCTAACATTTCTCTTTTGTGGCAGGACCCATGGTAACCGGGGACGCCTGATCATCATGGAGGCGCGAAGTCGGGAGCTTCCGCTGAAGAGGCCGCAAAAGAAGCTGTGAAGATTTCTAAGATTTCTAAGTATAGGGTTATGATGAATCTCGTATTCATCATGCTAAAAACTCCTTATTAAAATCCCTGCTTAAACAAGCCAATAAAAATATCCTTTAAAACTCTATTTTTATCATGTACTATATTGTGTATAATTAGCCTTTAATTATTTGTATTTAATTGTCCTTATTTTTCTGTAATTATTTTATCACTCAAAAACCCTTAAAAATTAGGTAGATAAGTTGTCTATAATTCACTGACCCTTAAAAAGATTAAAAAAAATACAAAAACAACTCAAAACCACAAACTGGGTGTTTTTATCCCCTTAAAAATACCCCCAAAAATAGCTTTTGTACAGATGACCTCTTTTGGCTTTTTGCCCAACATGAAAGTTGTAGATCTCGTCGAGACGAGCAACTTTCATGTTTTGACTTTTTCCAAATTCGGCCTCTAACTAATTCTTTTATATTTTTCTTTATATTTATGTTTGGATTAATCTGATTGGGCCACGTGGCACCTTCTGGGCCGCCCACGTGGCCCTTCCCTCTTTCCGCCACCCGTCACCATTCGCGGCCATTGGATCTGCTCCAATCACCCCCAGATCCATCGTCCAAACCCGCCTCATTTCTCAGCTGTCGGATCTGATATCCAGATTAAATCCTAGCCGCTCCCTAGCGCCTAATCCTCAACCCTCCGATCCCTCTTTCATCTTCCGGTCAACAACGATCCACGTCATCCCTCTCACCCTCGCCGCTAGATCCCCCCATCATTCGATCTGAGCCATTCCCTCGCGCTCCAATCGCCACCGTCCGATCATATCTTTGGATCTGATCTTGACCCTCCGCCCACGCCCGTATCCTGACCGTTGGATCGCAAGATCCAACGGCCACGAAGTCGTCTCCTACCTCCGAAACCCCCGCTCCCAGGCGTTACAACCTTCGCACCTCCTCCGCCCCCTTCCAATTCTAGCCGTCGCTCCGACCATTCCCTTAACCTAGTAACGCCTCCCCCGCATAGCCCGCTCCTCCATCATCCTCGCGCCATCTCCAGAGCTCCAAGACGTTACCTCCACGCCATTAAAACTCCATTCCAAAACTCCCCGCCACCTCACAACCTCCGACCACCTCATCCTATAAAACCCCCTCCCCCGCCACCTGAGACCCTCGTCCACCATTCTTGGATCTTCCTTTAGCCTCCTCCGCCCCTCCGGTGACAGCGGAGGGGCGGAACGTCGAGGTGACGACAAGGTTGATTCGGTGTCGACCCTCGGCATTCCTCCGCCGAGTAGAGGCTCCTCTGGCAGCCACCGAGCTCCGTGCACCGGCCGCGCACGCTGGGCGAAGACCCTGAGCCCCCAAGGAGCTCAATCCTAGGTCGCTTCCTCCACCAGCACCTCGCTCCGGCGAGGTGACTTTTCCTGTTATTTTTCGTATTTTTTCCATCACCTACACAATCTCTCAACCTCATCTGACCATCTTCCGACATCCACCCAACCATCGGCAACCCTGCTCACCCTCTCCCTTCTCCAGATGCCCTCACCGCCGATCACCTCCTTCACCGCCTCGCCGGAGAAGAAGACCTCGGGCCTTCATTTCCCGACACCTCACGGCCCTCAACTCACTCACAAAACCTTCGCACCCACTTGCACTTGCTTCGGCTATGACTAACACTTGTAGGTATGCTCAATGGACGGAAGTTGCAACACCTCGCCGGTCTCGAGCCGTCACGCCGATCACCTTCCTCCGCCTCGCTATTCCAGTCATCGACGGAGCTCCGCCTGGCCTCCATGAGCTTCGCCAAGAGCTTAGCCATCTTCTCCGACCTTCAGGCGAGCCAGTGGCGGCTGGTGGAGCTCCAACAGGTTCGCCGGAGCCCTGCCTTCTCCGGTGGGCCACGACGGAGGGAGACAACACAGGTGTCATCCGATCATCCGATCGGACGGATATGATCAAGCCACGTGGAGGCCCAAGCCTCAAACCAGACCAACAGGCTCGGGTGACCCGAGCCCAACTCCGAGCCTCCACGTGATGCCACGTCTCCCGAGCCTAAGTCCCTCGCGTGCATGGCGCGTGAGGGCCTGGGTAATTTACACGACAGACCTTGGACATTTTGGAAATTGCATAAAGGTCCCCAGGCGCGTGCCTCACGTGCGCGCCTGGGTTATTTACAGGGAGGCCCTGCCGGGTTTCTTTATTTGCACAAATGTCCCCGCGCTTATGGAGAAATTACAGAGGACCCCAGGCGGCTTTTGGTATTTACAAATGGGTCCTTCCAGGGACCCATTTGTAATATTTATCCTTTATTTTATTGCATTTTTATTACAATTATGCCCTTGCACTATTTTTAGCATAACTTGAGCATCGTAGGTCCAAATTGCATGATTTTAGTGTCGTTTTGATCCTTGTTTTGTCCTCTACAATCTAGCATATCTATTTGTTCCTTTTAACACTGTTTTAAATTAAGTGATTTTTTATGTTAAAAATGGGACCATGCTCTATTTGTCTTGCTTGATTTGATGACCGATTTTTAATGATGTGTTCAAAATGACTCTAACTTCATTCTATATTGTGTTGCTCTTATTTTAGGGTATAATTTTAGCATTTGATTCATCATGCATATTCTATTGCATTATTTGCACATGCATCACTTTAACTCGCATAAAAATGTCTAAAAAAATGCATGCATCATGGCATTACCTTGTAAATAGCTTAGTGCTTCCTAATTTGCATATGGACCTGAAAATGAGAATTAATTGACATTGAACTTCACGAATCAAAATTCAAAAGCTATAATTAAACAGTTGTGTCCCTGTGTTCGACCTTGGTACACTTACCAAGTATAAATATTCCACAGCATTCAAAGACTGTGGTTTTTGCTGAACAAATTCGCCTCCTATACTACGACTTAAGATATATTTATTATCGAGGCGAATTTCACGTCCATCAGTAGGACGGCACATGAGGTAAGTTGGACTAGACCCAAATCCAAATAAAATAAGTAAAAATGTGTATTTGCAAAATGTCCATTTTATTTTAAATGTTACATTTTATTTACAGGACGAAATAATAAATACAAAAAATGGGGAAAGATCTGCAAATTACCCCATATACATGTAGATCCAACAGCTCTACTTCGTTCACTTGGATATGTATCCAACTTTAGCGTGGAGATGACGTTTCAGCCTCCAACAATCAGGATCAGATCAAATGGGTGGCTTCGGCAGTATAGGCGAGCGCAGATCGAACGGTGGCTGGCATTCTGGCGGAAGAAGGCGATCAGACGGTTGTGAAGGTGCTCGGAAGAATAGGGAAGAACCCATGTTCCTCCTAGCCTTGATCGGTTGCGGCAGGCCTCTCCGACCTCCTCCTTTTCTGTAATCATCCCAAAATGACTCCTAGGGCCTTCGTCTACCAGCTGAAGGGCTCGAAAGGACCTGAAGACCATCGGAGCTCTCCAACAAAGTCGGAGGAGCTAAGCGGCTCCAGGTACCTCATATTCGATCTTAAATTGACCCACGTGGGTCCTTTTGGCCAGCAGCACCAGTAGAAAAGTCAAAAACAAAGAAGCGATGGGTCTGGGGCTTTGTTTGGCGTAGGTGGACTTAAGGTGGGGTGTAGCAGAGGTCTGGCAGAGGGTGACAGAGTTGGACCTCGTTTTCCAGATCCGTGAGGGATCTGGTGGAGCAAAGGGGCATGAGCCGTGAAGAAGCGATGGGGGAAGAGAGTGAGTGCGATTAACGAGTCGAGAGACAAGGTTTGCACAGTGGAAGGGGTTCGCTGGAGCGGAGCTCCTACGAACTACAGGGGTGGATTCACAGCTAATAAACGTAACTAGAATCAAAAAATAAAGGCACGAATTAAACCTAGAGACTAAACTAAGCTAGGGAAAGTTAAACGATGCAGATCTTACCTGGCCGGAGACCAGGGAGCAGAGGTGGCCAACGATGGCCGCCTGGGTGCAACTAACTCCTCCAACTGCCACGGAAGCTCAGGGGACTCCCCCTGTCATGGGGATACGCTCTAGGCCGAGATCCAGCTTTCTAGGGTTCAGAAGCTAACCAAAATCGAGGAGAAAGTGAGAGATTTTATTTATAGACATGAGTATGCACCCTTATTGACCGACAATTTGGCGAGAATCGAATCTATGTACAAGAAATATACTAGCCCGGTGTGAATCCTGGAGCATCAGAGATGAAATCTCAAGAAGGGATCGTGGGTGATTGAGCGATGATTCGAGCGAGAAAATAGGAGGAAAGGAGGGGAAAAGACGGGTGTCAAAAGTCAAATGCCCTGACGGGGGAGTTGACCGGAGGTCAACGGTCCCCGGCCTGTGGTTAGGCCACGTAAGCCCACTACAGGACAAAACTGTAAGTTTTATACATGCATAAATAAATAAATATAGTAAATGAATTTATAAATTTTTTATTATAAAATAAAAAATACTTACTATTTTATTTAGTATTTTATTATGATTTTTATTTTTTAGGTTATTTATTAGTAGTTAATTATTAGGGGTGTAATTATAGGTATATTCATTTATATTTTAGCAATTTTATTTTCATTTTATATATTTTATTTTATTATTTTATTCTCTTATTTTATTTATTTACATCTTATTTTTGTGTACACAAATACATTTTTATTATATTTTTATGATGTTATTTGTATACTTAAATAAATAGGTATATAAATTATATAGGTATAATTATAGGTATTTCATCTATGTATTATATACATTATTTTATTTTATGTATTTTCTTGGGTTTTTTTTAGCTTTGTATTTTTAGTAGAATATAACTAATATTTCCAAGAGTATAAAAATATAAAATAACGAATAATAAAAGAATACGATCCACTTTTATTTATTTACAAGTAGTGACATAGGTATTTTTATCTATATTTTTATAGGCTTATTTTATTTTAATGTTTTATTGGTGATTTTATTCTAGTTTTAATAAGTACATATATTATAAATAATATTTACACAATTATAAAAATATAAAATTGTAAAAATAATAAAGAATGAATAAAATAAATATTTTATTCGGGTATACTATACAACGAGGGTCCAAAACCTAACTTCCACCTCTTGACTCCAAAAATTAAGAAACCACCTTCATTAAATAGCTTATTATATATACAATTAGAGTGATTTTGATATATTTTGAGTTTTTATTTGGAAGATGTTGGTCCATGAAGTTGGGATTTTGGCTTTTTATTTTGTATATAAAATGAACACAATGTATCTTCTTTTTGTACAAACTTATTTTTGTATTTTTATTCACATTATTATCTACAAATTTCATGTATAAAGTTTCTTTATTTGGTGCATAAATAATAAATAATAAAATTTGTGTCAAAAATGAATTATTGATGAATAAATAAATTTGTCTTTTATTGTATTTTTGGCCCTTATCTCCCCTTACTTTATTCATTGTCGACCAACTCATGACTTGGTCTCGGGTTTTAGGGTCATAAAATACCTTTGGTATTTTATTCTTTTTCTTTTCTTCTCTTTATTATATAATTTTTGCATTAAAAACAAAATTATTTACACAATAAATGCAATAAATAATGAATGCTATTTTGTACAAATTAATGATTTTTACATGCATTAGCTAGGATTTTTTAAGGCCAAAATGATAGAATAAAGGTGATGAAATGGAGATTCATCACCCCCCTATACTTGCCTTTGCTAGTCCCTAGCAAACACTTATGCAATGTACATAAAGAATAAAGAAGAAAATGAAAAAGAAAGAATAAATAGAATTGATTTTAATCATCAAACTTGTCTTCATAAATTCAAAGTTTAGAGATCAAGTCAGACCTTGGTATGAGAATGTGTGTGGAACCTTGTTGGGAACCAAATTTAAAACACAACAGCCTTAGAGAGTCACAGAACTCGGTTCAAACCACTTCAATAGCCAGATCAGAACTAGCCTACATCATACGCAAACCCTTATGACTATGAAGCTGACACATACAGTGTAAGTAGTAGTGGCTCTCCCCAACTAAAATGACATAAGAACTAACTTCTTCAGAATGACAACCTAATGATTCCCCAATCCAGCAACTCTTTCCTCGAGGATGGGTATTTCCTTCTAATTTCAAGTGACAACCAATTCAAGAGGAGGGGTGAAGTGAAGAATGGATGGTAGCCGGTGTAGCTATCTATCATGGGATACATGACCAGTGTAGTCAAGTCATCCAGCTGCAGGCTCACATGGTATAACTTTGAAGCTCAAGCTTGCTTATTAACCATACAAATATGTACATTCCGACTGGTATTTTATTTTCAATCAGGCATGTCCACTTTTTTGGAGTTTTTTGAATACTATATACAACAGCATTTACATAAGGAGTTTGTCATCTTGAGCCAGAAGACTATCCCTCTTTTGAATCATTGTTGCATCCCACACGCTCCTGTCGTTACACCTCATAGCAACTGTACGGGTTGGGGTGCACTTCCCTCCCTAGATGAGGACGAACGTTTCCACTCGTGTTCATCTCAAACCAGAAAATTCAACCCTCACCACTCCAACTGAGTTGAGACAAGTGAAAGGTGCAAGTGTCCAACTTAGGTCGCGGCCGACAAGAGTCATGCATGCGTCTCGAAAAGTTCTAGTTAGTCAGTTGAGGTGACTTGAACCCAGCCCTGAGTCTAAAAGAATTAAGACCGAATGGACATGAAGTACCTTAAATCAAGTTCCCAAAGATTCCGGTGGTGCATTAAGGTCCAACCAAGCTCCAATCTTCGACTTTACTCAGACTAGTTCAATCATCAAGCTCGATTCTAAAAGAATGTGAATGCTATGCTATGTACAATGCAAAAAAATAATGCAATTTTTCAAAGAGTTTTTACAAATAATTTTGAAAAATACAAAGACTTTTGGCACAAAAATATAAAATATGTACATCTATTTACATGGGCGTGCCTCTTTTTATTTATTTACAAGAATTAAAAGGTTAAAGAATTTACAAGTTGAAATGTTATTCAATTCTATTTATACAATTGTAAAGAATTTTATTTTATACGTTTATACAAAAAATATTTATTATTATTATTATTTATTTTATTAATTTTTTTAATGATGTATATATTCCTCAAATTTATTTGAAATAATTTTGAAAACTATAGTACAAAAAAATTTTTGCAAATATTTACAAACGTTTAAAAGCTATTTTGCAAAGATTTTTCAAATAGCATATATAGATTTTTCAAAATATTTTTACAACCATTTTCAAAACTATATGAAAGTAGGTTTTCAAAATATTTTATTTCACTCAAAGAAAAGAATTTTTACAAATCAAAAATATTTTTACAAAGGTTGTAAACATTTTACAAAAAGGTTTCCAAATGGGTCAGACAATTTTTCAAATCATTTTGCAAAAAAATTTTTAACCTTATTTATTAATCAATATATACAAAGAAAATTTGAGGAATATAATGCATCTTGTGATTAAATGAATTGTTTATATAGTATTTTAGTCATATTTATTGTTAATAATATGAAAGTACGAGTTATGGCTAAAGTATATACAGAGTATATATGACCCCCATACTTAGCTTGAGCTATGTCCTCATAAATCGAAAAGAAAAAGAGAATACATAACTCGTACTAAGTATAGAAAAGCCTAAAGAATAAACGAATGAAGAAACGAATGAACGAATAAGAAGTCGACCGCCCCCCTATACTTAGGATCAAATAACCCTAAGTATGGCAGACTGTACACAAGGCAGGGAGGGTCAAGGGTGGGGGTAAACAGATCACAGTTCGGTTTGTCTCCCCCTATACTTAGGGTAAGATATCCCTAAGTATAGTCGAGCAAATCAACAAGAGAAGAGACAGTGAGTGGGATCAATGAATAAAAGAACTTGAGGTGCACATCCCATTGTACTTAGGACAAAATACGTCCTAAGTATAGAAGACTGACAAAAAGGATGACACCTCTTTAGTAGAAAAAGAAAAAGAAAAATGAAAAGAAGAAAAGAAGAAAAGTCAGATGAAGAAAGAAGAAGAGATCGTCAAGAATGTACACATCACTCCCCCTATACTTAGGGTAAAAGAGCCCTAAGTATAGGTAACAACAAGAGTGATGAAACGGAATGAAGAAATAACAACACGGTGTACCCCCTATCCTTAGGACAAAGTGCGTCATGAGTATAGACACACAGATATGGCAAATGATCTGGGGTACACATGACATACGTGAGAGGGAAGGAATGTAAGACAAAACACGTATCTATAATAAGTAAGGAATGATGAAGTGCCAGACGGTATTTGATAAGCGAATACCGTACTCTCGTCATCGTCTCCTTGTGAGAACAGTGATGCAGCCAGAAAGAGAAAGACACCCTAATAGGCAATCAAGTGGGTGTTAGCTACCAGGGACAAGAGATCGAAAACTAAGACAGAAATCGGTAGCGAGAAGTAGATCATTTGCTCATAATAAGGGAAGGAGAGATCTTAACCGATACCATAAGACACGGAGGAAGAAGGAACAGTGTAGACTCCTCCAAGTCAATCATGGTCTCATGATGGTATAAAAAGTGAAGAACATGAGACTCTCTACGTAGCAGGGTATCCCATGGTTATAAGGTCAACAGATCAAGGATACACCGAATACCATAAGACATGGATCAACCATGTGAGGGTCGTCAAGGTGAGTAGACTTAGATGAGTCAAAGATCTCAGAATAATCAGAAGACTTGGCTCGGTGCTCCATCAGATCGGAGACGCAACCAGAGAGGAGACCGAGCACACAAATCAGAAGACTCAGATTTGTGCTCCACCAGAGAGGAGACACCAGAAGTGAAACCGAGTACCTATAAAATCATGTATCCTCCCACAGATAACCCCCGGGGAGTGATACATGCTAGTCAATGAATAATCAGAACAATGCTCACTCTGCGAGGGTCGTCAAGGTGAGTGGACTGAAAGGAGTGAGATCCATCAGACGGATCATCAGAAATGGTCTCGGTAGGAGATAGGTTGGCTACCAGCAGAAGAGACCGAAAGAACAAGAAAATGTGGCAGCGTCCCGCAGATAACCCTCATGGATCATACTACCAACTAAGCATGGAATAATCAAAGAAAGGCGACTCATCCTTGCGAGGACCGTCAAGGAGAGCGGACTCCAAGGAGTCTCGTCAACTAGTTCTCGTGCTCTGACAGATCAGACGCACGATCAGACAGTGAGACCAAAAATATATATCAGACGACTCGGTTCCGTGCTTTGCCAGATTGGAGACACAAGCAGGGAGTGGAACCGAGTGTAAAGAAAATGTTGCATTTTCCCGCAGATAGTCCTTGGGGAGTAATGCAAGCTGAGTCAATGAAGATCGTGGGATTGTTGGTATCAAGTCTCAGGTCCTCCAAAATAATCAATCAATCCTTAGTCGGGGGGCATAAGATCATATGATGGAGAGGAAACAATCAGGCCAGTCGCAATACAGTCCCTCAAGTCAATCAAAGCAGCTGAGATGGCTCGAGATGTAAGCATTATTCCTCTAAGTGCTATAGGTGGATAGAAGAGTCAGGATATGGAGGATGGACCAGTCAAGGAAATGAGTGAAATCAAGTGGGTTCCCAGGCACCGTCACTCTGAAGTACATATAGAGATAATAAATCAATCCACTGAATCAAGACGGGAGGAACCACAGAGTAACTCGTCTAATCAAAACTCATGAAATCATCATCAAGTCAAAAAATAAATATCATCCTCAATCTGATGTGCGAGATCAAAAATCTGCAATAAAGAATCACACATGGTAATCATGCCAAAAATCAGAATCCTCGATGGTATCTATGCACATATCCGAAGTCATATCCACCAAAAGGAGCACATCAATCTCAGCATCCTCAAAATGTGCCCGACTTACTCAAATGATAAATGTAATCCAATAACCTTGATGTGGGCCCTATCTACAAGCGCAACAATCCTGGGTGAAAGAAGGGATGATACGGAGGGGACGAGCAGGGTGGACGAGATAAAAGAGGAGATAGTGAAGCTCAGTATCCAATATCACAACTCATATGCAAATGAAGAAATATATATACAAGAGAGGTAAAGGGACTCAATGACCAAAATGACTCACATTGATGGGACTGAAAACTCGAAAAGGGATGAAACGTAGATGGACTCGCAATCACAATCAATATACAAAGCAAACCCCCAGTTCACCTACTCAAGACAATGAAGACTGAGATGGTGGTCTTTTATCTTTTCCATTTTAGAGTTAGGTGATTTTACAAAAAGTTGTATAAATCGATGATAGGCATGGGATTTGGGCAATAATCCTAAGTGTGCACGCATGAAGAAAATGCACATACAAGGTGTGGTTGTTGTCCCCAAAGTAATGAATCCATTATATTTTATTTTTAATGTCCAATAGAGTTAGCAGTCCAAAATTTATTTAGGTTATCACTTTTTTTGTTATTTTTTCAACGCACGTGCCTAACAATGTTTTCAATTTCCATTTACCATCCTGAGTGAGCAAAATCAGAGGGAGGAAGTCGGAAAAACCATGCATGTCGGGAATCAATGATGCATGCAAAGTCAGAAGACTTAGAGTGCTTCCCAGCTCTTTCCATACAGGATGCATAACAGAATTGAAAACTATGCTATATGCAATGCAATCCGATGAATTCACCCTAAGATAGTTATTGTTATTATCGTGAAGCACCATATGTTAAATATTCAGAGACAAATCCTAAAGTCCGGTCTTGGAGACATCTCCGTGCCTGCCACAATGGATCCTGCTAGCGATGTATGATGTCTCTCACAGCGCATGGGTTTGAATCCGAACCACTTACATTTATTGTTTGACTAAGTCCAAAAGCGAATCTATAGGTACGTGCAAAGATATTAGGACTTTGACCTTAATCATCGTGCAAGCAAGTCCTAATCTAGGTCTCATTAACATAATATAAATAAAAACAAAATCGAAAAACAAAGAAAAGAAAGCGATAAAAACACGGAAAAAAAGTCGATGAGACCCCCAAGGGAACAATCCCTCGGGCAATGGACCTCGCGATGTAGTTTTGTCCTGAAGAGTCCGACTTATTACAATTAAATGTCACTCTATCACATAAATTACAAGATAAAATAAAATAAAATAATAATAATAAGGAAAATATGAGGGATTGTCTTCCAAAATTCCTTCAAGCCCTCCTTTGTTGTTCTCTCTTGCCAGCTAAGTCAACAAGCCGGCTCCGCCGTGCTCGGGTGCGCATGTTCTCCTAAGAAGTCCTCCCTCGCATGGCAGTCCCTTGCAATAAAGTCAAACCAGAAGGACGCGTCAGACAGTTCACAATTAGTATCAAATAATAATTAAAAATAAATAAATGACAGGAATAATTAAATGCTAAAAGCAAATAAATAGACAAGAGAATATGAACAACAAAAGAATCTCAATCTATGCGGCGTTGCTTCACGGCAACGGCACCATTTTGACACGGATTTTGCGAGGGTCTAGAGTAGTCTACACCGGGCGAGAACATAATGTCGCTGAAGCGACCGCTCACAAAACCTGAGTCAATCAACATTTAACCCACAATATAAATAAAGTAATAAGCATACAAAATGTGTATTTAAAATTTATAATAACTCTACAACATGCGTGTATAGGTGTAAGCATGTGTAGAGGTCGAACTTAGGGAGCAAATGGTAGATTGTGGGCAAAATAATGTGCAAAAGTTGTTCTTCTTCTCTTGATCATTTTATCGTTTTTGTGGTTTTTTTATTTTTAATTTTTTAATTTTCTGTTTTTATTTTATATATTTTTTTATTTTGTTTTTGACTTTATATTTTATATTTTATTTTTTATATTTCTTTTTCTTTTTATTAAAGATATATAATACATATACAACTATATATGCCATATAGGATAATTATAATTATAAATACTAATAAAAATAAATAAAATATAGAAAATACATCGTTTTTAGGTTTTATATATTTTTATGATGTTTTTTGTAATTTTTTCTAGATTTTTTTGTTAATTTTTATGGATTTTTAAAGTCAAAAATATCCCAAATCAGGGATTTAATAAATACTCGAAATTTATTTGAATTTAAAAAATAGGAAATAATGTCCAAAATTACTCAAATACATTTTTATATATTGATAATTATATAAAGAAAATTATAAAATAGAAAAACTTATTTTTGGGATTTTAATGAATTTTTAGATTTTTATAAAGATTTTGGGGGTTTTCAATTTTTAGGAGTTTTCTTTTTCTATTTTTAGTGATTTTCGATCTGGAGATAAAATATTAAATTTTTTGGAATTTTTCATCATGTTTATATTTTCTGTATTTTATATTGTAGTCATAACAAAAAGGGTCTCCTTTTGATTTTGAATAAATGGTTAAAAAGCCAAAAAATGCAAAATAAAAAATGTGGCGTGAAATTATATGTTATCAGGATTCCAATCCTATTTTTGCACAATTTTAGGAGCAAGAAACTCCAACACCAAAATTCATAGACTAGAAGGGCCATATATGTAAATATATTAAAGTCCAGGGCCACTCTGCAATTTTCACAAAAATATATAATGTATTTAAAATTTTATTAGACTAAATAGAAATACAAGAAATCACAGGGGTGCTCTTGCAATTTACCCAAAAGCAAATAAAATAAGTACATGTCCTATTTACAAAATGTCAATTTTATTTAAACATTACATTTTATTTACGAGATAAAATAATAAATACAAAAATTGGGGAAAGATCTGCAAAATACCCCATATATGCATGGATCCAACGGCTCTGCTTCGTTCACTTGGATACGTGTCCGGCTCCAACAGTTAGGATCAGATCAAACGGGAGGCATCGACGGTGGAGGCGAGCACAGATCAAACGGTGGTTGTGCATTCTAGCGGAAGAATGTGATCGGATGGGTGTGGAGGTGTCGAAAGAACGGGGAAGAACCCATGTTCCTTCGAGCTTTGATCAGTTGTGGAGGGCCTCTCCAACCTCCTCCTTCTCTGCAATCGCTCCAAAACGACTCCTAGGGCCTTCGTCTATCAGTTGAAGGGCTCAAAAGGACCTTAGGATCACCGAAGCTCTCCAACGAGGTCGGAGGAGCTAAGAGGCTCTAGGTACCTCACATGCGATCCTAAATCGAGCCATGCGTGTCCTCTTGGCTACCAGAACCTGCAGAAAAGTCAAAAGTAAGAAGCAACGGGTCTGGGGCATTGTTCAGCGTAGATGGACTGAAGGTGGGTTGTGGCAGAGAGGTCCGACGGAGGGTGACAGAGTTGGACCTCCTTTTCCATATTCGTGAGGGATCTGCTGGAGCGAAGGGGCATGAGGCGTGAAGAAGCGATAGGGGAAGAGAGTGAGGGTGATTACGAGTCAGGAGACAAGGTTTGCACAGTGGAAGGGGTTTGCCAGAGCGGGGCTCCGGTGAACTACGGGGCCGGATTTACAGCTAATAAACACAACTAAAAGCATGAAATAAAAGCACGAATTAAGCCTAGAGACTAAACTAAGCTAGGAAAATTTAAATGATGCAGCTCTTACCTGGCGGACACCAGGGAGCAGAGGTGGCTGGCGACAACCGCCTAGGTGCAACTCCAACTCCACCAACTACTGCGGAAGCTCAGGGGGCTCCCCCTGTCACGAGGATATGCTTTAGGCCGAGATCCAGGGGTTCTAGGGTTCAGAAGGTGACTAAAATCGAGGAGGAAGCGAGAGGTTTTATTTATAGACATGAGTGTGCACCCTTATTGACCGACAATTTGGCGAGAATCGAAGCTATGTACAAGAAATATATAGGCCCGGCGTAAATCCTGGAGCATTAGAGATGAAATCTCATAAAGAGATCGTGGGTGATTGAGCGATGAATCGAGCGGGAAAATGGGAGTAAAAGAGGGGAAAAGACATGTGTCAGAAGTCAGACACCCTGGAGGGGGAGTTGATCGAAGGTCTACGGTCCCTGGCCTGTGGTTGGGCGACGTAAACCCACTACTAGACAAAACTATAAGTTTTATTCAAAAATAAATAAACAAAAATAGTAAATGATTTCATTAATGTTTGATTAGAAAATAAAAAATGTTTATTATTTTATTTAGTATTTTATTATGATTTTTATTTATTTTTTGAGGTTATTTATTAGTAGTTAATTATTAGGGGTGTATTTATAGGTATATTCATCTATATTTTAGCTATTTTATTTTGTATATTTTATTTTATTATTTTGTTCTCTTATTTTATATATTTACAACTTATTTTTATGTACACAAATACATTTTTATTATTTTTTATGATGTTATTTGTATACTTAAATAAATAGGTATATAAATTATATATGTATAATTATAGGTATTTCATCTATGTATTATACACATTATTTTATTTTGATGTATTTTCTTAGGTTTTTATTTTAGCTTTATATTTTTAATAGAAATTAAATAATATTTACAAGAGTATAAAAATATAAAAGAATAAAAGAATAAGATCCACTTTTATTTATTTACAAGTAGTGACATATGTTTTTTACTTATATTTTTATATGCTTACTTTATTTTATTGTTTATTGGTGATTTTATTCTAGTTTTAATATGTACATTTATTATAAATAATATTTACAAAATTATAAAAAAATAAAATTAAAAAAATAATAAAGAACGGATAAAATGAATATTTTATTCGGTATACTATACAATGAGGGTACAATACCTAACTTTCACATCTTGATCAAAAATTATGAAACCACCTTCATTAAATAGGTGTTAAAAGCTTTATACAATTAGAGGTCATTTTGATATATTTTGAGTTTTTATTTGGAAGATATAGGTTTGTGAAGTTGGGATTTAGGCTTTTTTATTTTGTGTATAAAATGAATATTGTATCTTATTTTTATACAAACTTAATTTTGTATTTTTATTCACATTATTATCTACAACTTTCATGTAAAGTATTTCTTTATTTGATGTATAAATAATAAAGAATAAAATGGGTGTCATGAATTATTGATGAATAAATAAATGTGTCTTTTATTGTATTTTTTGCCCTTAACTCCCCCTACTTTATTCCTTGTCGATCAACTCAATTATTGACTTGATCTCGAGGTTCAGAGTCATAAAATAACTTTGGTATTTTATTGTTTTTCTTTTCTTCTCTTTATTCTATAATTTGGCATTAAAACAATATTATTTACACAATAAATGCAATAAATAATGAATGCTATTTTGTACAAATTAATGTTATTTACATGAATTAGCTAGGGTTTTTACGGCCAAAATGATAGAATAAAGATGATGAAATTGAGATTCATCAACCGCACTTCCCCTTAGAGGGCGAGACGGAAGAACCTCTTAGGAGGCTACCTCACCTCTAGAGTTCTGGTTACTTTCCGCTAACAGGCTTGGTGATGCTACATCCGAATCATTTATGTTTACATATGAACCATCTAGGGTCACATTTGATTTAGTTATAGTTGAAATTGGAGGAATTACAGTTGAACTCAGAATGAAGCATAATGGATCTTGGCTAAAAGATAAAATCAATTATAAGTTGTGTTGGCTAGAGTTGTTGATAATTAAGTTAGTGAATGTGTTGGGAACTTAGTTAGGATGCACTATACCCCATTGCATGCCTACAGAGGCACCCCAACCCTAAGGCACTTTTCACACCTTAGAGTAATAGTGTGAGGTCAAACACAAACCAAGACCATATACGATCCACTAAACTTGAGAATTTAAATAAATCAAGAAAACCTTTCCAACCTCATCTTCCCTATTATAAAAATAAAATATTTAAGATCTCTAAATAACAAGAGATTAATATATATATATATATACAAGAGTCATTAACCACAATATAAAAATAGGCCATATAAAAGGTGTAAAACTTGAGGGCATTCCTCTGAGTAGCTTGAAAATCTTTTTCATAGCAGGTAGTTGTTAAATTTCAATTGTTTATGCCTTATTACTTGCTTATTTTGTAATCACATTAAAATACCTGCTTGTTTTAATAAATTTAGGAATTTACCAGTGCTTGTTGACGTCTTTTATACCTTTCATGTGTGGCAGGCAAGCCTCCTGCAACTTAGTAGCTGGTTGATGATTCCAGATATATTATGCTATTCTAGAAGGTACAGTTATTTTTGTCATAGTTTTTGTTCAGTTATGATGTAAAATGCTTTTATTTCTCTTCTGAATATTTTTGGGAATACATCTATGTATTGTCAACTCTTTAGTACATGTTGTAGAAATATATGAAAATTAATGAAATGAAATGTTGGTGGCACATCATGTTGTTGAATTTGTGGTCGTTATATTGATTTGAATGTCATGGCAAAAACGTGAAAGTTTTGTCGTATTTTCATGTAATTTGTACGATCTTTTGTGAATGTAATACCACGAATGTGTTGTAAACGGGTACCCGGATCCGAGGGAGTTCACAGTTTGGTATCAGAGCCGTGGTACCCTGCTACACGCATTCGGGGTTTTGTGATTCTGATCACATTAAGTTCTCAGATAACGACAGTCTCCTGACTTCTCACGAGTCTGAGAAGGGAAATATGACATTCAAATTCAGTAATCACAGATGTCACCAATTTCATTAATTTTCATATTATATCCCAAGAAGAGAAAAGACATATATCATAATATCTGCGAACAACAAATTTTTTGACTAATAAAGGTTCTCATGCAGAGCCATGACATCCAGAGTTGCTCAGGATATGTCTGACTATTTGGAGATCATCATGACCACTCTCACCGATCTCTAGCAACAGCAGGCTTTACGAGTCCGAGATTACGCTAGTTAAAAATGTATGTGTGTATTGTCGTTCGCTTAAAAATATGTGTGTCGTTTCGTTGTAGGCGGCAATCAAAATCGGTCAAGAAATAACCACACAAAATATTTGTCAATTTTAAATTGCGTGGTTTTATGTTTATTTTACTTGGGCAAGTTCTAGGGTCGAACACAAGGAGGCAAAGGAACAACCTAGAATTATGTCTATCAAAGTTCGTGCGTGATTTTCGAGGTAGTTTTTTTTTGTAATTTTCAATGCAATAAAGGATGCACAATGCTTTTTCGGCCTATTTTAGGGACTAAAAAGTAAATATCAATCAAATGATGTCCGAAAAATATAAAACTTGGCCAAGATGATAATTATGATGAAATGAATGCACTGTAATTTTTTTGGAATTTTTGGATACAAGATGAATTTTTTATGAATTTTTAAATGCAAATAAAATGATTTTCAATATTTAATTATAATAAATAATAAACCTAATTATTTTCAAGGGATAAAATTATCCAAGTCTATCACTAGGTGATGGATCTTAGAAAAATCCTAAACCTCGAAAATACAAGATTTAATATCTGTTAAAAAGCAAATATGGAAATATGTAAAATGATTTTTACAAGGCAAACTATTGCATGCAAATGCTATTCTTTTTGGGCACAATGTTAACCATAATTAATTCTAGAATACGTAATTTTTTTGGTAATTTTTATAGCAACAATTAATTAATTATAAAAATCAAAGCACGGAATGAGCAAAGTATGCAATTTTTCACAAAATAATTAATTATTAATTAACCATTAATCACAAAAATGTCCACAATATTCCATAACGTAGAGAATTGAATGTAGAACAAGATGACTATTTTTTATAAATAAAATGATGCAATGAAGAGGTTCAAAACAGAGGGGGAATACAGGGGTAGTTCTGCAAAATAAATAATTAAAATAAATATGAAAATGCAAAAAGGGGGCCTATGTGTAACTACTGATAAGATTGGGGGGAATATGCAAATTTGCCAGAGGTCACGTACGGAGCACGTGACCCTGGAGGTCTGGACTAATCTACAATATGGGTAACTGATAAACACAAATTATCGAGGGTCTAAAATGTATGTCTCGCACAAGGCGGAGACAACCGAGTCGCTGCGGTGACCCACAATAAGATGTATTTAGTCAACAATTAACCCACACTAAAGATCAATAAATTAGAAATAATGTGGAGTTAAAATTTATTTTTAACTATGCACAAATGATGTAAAGGGCAAGTATGCAGAGAGTTCGAACACATGGAGCAAACAGGGTAATTCAAACAATGGTGCACAAGTGAATGTGTGTGTCAAGTGTCTACACTAAGCAAGCAACCAAAGATATTTGTTGTGGGTTTTTAATTTTTTTTATTTTAATTTTTAATTTTGTATTTTGCTTTTTAATTTTCTAATTTTTATATTTTATATTATATATATTTTTTTAATTTTCAATATTGGAAAATAAAGACAATGTAATATAAGGACATGATAAAATATTTATAAAAATGTGCAAAACTAACCAAAAATTCAGAAATAAAATGTTTTTGATATTTTTAGAATTTTTCACTGTTTTTGTGATTTTTTGGGTATTTTTCAAATGTTTTTGGTATTTTTAAATACTGAAATAAGGGAAAACAGTGGAAAATGTGTTGGCTGTGAGGAAAATGGAAATTAAAATTAGCAAACAGCAACCAAAATTTTTCACACTAATTTTCAAATAAAGAGAATGAAATATGGAGTAAACAGGAACTGAGTTTACTATTTTTGGAGTTTTCTACAATTTTATAGATTTCTTTGAAGTTTTTGAGTGTTTTTAAATTTTTAGTGTTTTTCTTTTGAGATTTTTAGTGAGATTTGAACTGACACTAAAATATGGTAAAATAGACACTAGGGAATTTTTTTGGAAGTTTTAGAGATGATTTAATATTTTTTTGGCATTTTCTAAGCTAGACAGTGAATAAAAACCATGTTTTTGATTTTTAATAAATATTTAAAAGCAATAAAATTAAAAACTAAAATTGTAGCGTCAAAGTACAAGTATCTAGGAGCTTAAGTTCAAAATTTGAGAATTTTTGGATCTAAAATGATGCCTTAATTAATTATATCAAGCAAGCAAAAATATCAAGGTTGGCAGGGGTATACATGCAATTTCTCAAACATCCGGGGGCAGAAATGCAAATTTCCACAAAAGTTTGAACTGAATATTCAATTTATAGCACCAGAATTCAATTACAAAACCCGCCTGGGTGTCATAGCAATTTTCCCACCAGGGCGCGTGACTTGCACGCGCCTGGTCAGGACTAAAATGTAATTTCCCAAAAACCTGGGGGTTTACTTGCAATATTTCCAAAAATATAACACTGAATGAGGAAGTTTTGGTATTGAAGTGAAATCAGACAAAGATGGAGGAAACCTTTGCAAAATGCCCACACCTCACGTGAACTGGTCACGTGAGGTGACGTGGCAGGGGACCTACACGCAAATAAGTAAACTACGGGGTTGTTTTCGCAAATATTACAAAACTATTACACTACAGACAAGAGTTTTAAGACTAAAATATAAATGCAAAATGCGCGGGGGTATCTTGCAAAATTACCCTCGGCGCGCGATCCAACGGCGATGAAGAGGCCACTTAAACACGTGGCGCAATCTGGACGGCCGATGACGCTTCGCTTCGACGTCTGAGATTAGATCTCAGAATGAGATCCAACGGTGGCTGGGCTCGGAAGATCTGACGGTCGATGCGCGATCTGGAACTCCACCTCGATCCAACGGTGGCGAAGGCCGGAGCAAGAACTGCGGTGAATTCCGGCGAGCCGAGGTTCTCCGAGGTCAAGCTCCGTCTCCGGCAGGCTTCTTGGCTTCAAAATGCGGCTGGAGCCTCCTCTGGTCCTTCTCTATCTCCTGGGGGCGTCAAAATGCCTCGGCGACAGCCGAGGCTCGCTGGCGAAGGCGGCGGAGCTGGGGAGCTCGGCCGAGGTCTAGCGATGCTCAAAATTGCACCCAGGTGCGATTCCACGAGCGTTGACCTGCAAAACAAGATGAGAGGGTCCAGGGCAAGTTGCCTGGACCCCGCGGAGGTGGAATAGCGGCGCGAAACGGACGGGAGTGACGCGGCCGGAGTTGCGCTTAGGCGAGGATGGGTGATTAGGCGAAATGATCGATGGAACTTCAAGATTTGATAGGGCTTTTAATCCTTACGCTAAGGCGAAGTGAATGCTGAAGAAAATGGGGGAGATAGGGCTGCCTCGATGGCCGGAGCCAGAGGGAGAAGATACCTCAACCGCCGAGGTTGCGGGAGATGGTAGATACGCCTCCGACCTCGGTCGCCTTGGCTGAGGGCACTGCGGTGGAGCTGTCACCTCCAGGAGTGTCCTGAGCACGAACGAGACGAAGAGGGGTGGACCGAAGGTGTTCAAACCGGGAAAGGAAGTGGTGGTCTCGTATTTGAAGCAAGGTGGACGCGTGACTTCGAGAGGAAGTCACGGGCGCTCGAAGGAGATCTAAGTAGATCTGGCAGGACGGCGATGGAGATGGATGTACAGGGAACAAGTTTCGTGAAGGAAGCGGCTGCAATGGATGAGCGGCGTGACCTTGAAAAATCCGCCAAAGCAGGGGAAAAACGAGGCGCGCAGAGCTTTAGGGGGTCAAGGACAGGCTGTTGACCCGCCGGTCAACAGTCGGAGGCACCTGGTTGGTCCACGTGGACCAACCAGGAAAAAGATTGGAGAAATGTTTTATTAATTCGATAAAAAATAGAAAACAGTCGAATTAATTTTTGGTTATTAAATAAAGAATGGTTAAAATTTTATATAGTATTTTATTATGATTTTTTATTATTTTTATGAAATGTATTTTTACAAGTTACCTTTATACCCCTATATAGGTATATTATCTATGTATTCTAGTATTTTATTTTTATTTTGTATTTTTAATTTATTTCTTTTTGGTTGTTATTTTCAAAAATTATAAAATACTTTTATACACATAAATATATTTTTATTTTATTTTTCTGATTTATTTTGTATATTTAATAAAATATAAGAGTATTTTGTACAGGTATAGGTATGGCAGTATACCTATGTGTTCTTTATACAAGTATTTTTATGTTGTATTTTATTTATGTTTTTATTCCAATTTTAATGTACATAATTATTATAACTAATATTTACAACATTATAAAAATATAAAAAAATATAAAAATAATGAACAAATAATAGATTGAATATTTTAATTTGTACAAGTATACAATGAGGGTCCAAAACTCAACTTTCAAACCGTAGCTCCGCCAAATACGAAACCACCGCCATTAAATAGCTTATTTTCCTCTATATACAATTAAAGGTGAGTATGCTGCATTTGGAGTTTTCGTTTGTGAGATACGGGTCTGGGAAGTTGGGATTTTGGAATTTTATTCAGACCATAACTTTTTATCTGTACATTATTTTTGAGTGAAATCAATTTTGTATTTTTCTTTATAAAATTATCTACAACTTTCATGTACAAAGTTTCTTTATTTGATGTATAAAAAATGGAACCAAAAATAGGTCCCAAAATGAATAAAGGATGAATAGAAAATATAGGTATTTTATCTGTGTTTCTGACCTTATCTCCCCCTACTTTATTCCTTGTTGACCTATTCATCAAGATGCCTAGGTCTCGGGGTTTCGGGTCATAAAATATTTACAATATTTTATTCTTTTTTTTCTTTTCTTTATTTATTCTATAATTTTGGCTTTAATTACAGTATTTTATACACTAGTTAGATGCACATGCATGAATGCTAAGATGCTCTATTTAAGGCTATTTTAAGGCATTTGCTAGGGTTTTTGGTGCCAAAATGATAGAATAAAGATGATGAAATGTGGATTCATCATCCCCCTATACTTTACCTTTGCTAGTCCCTAGCAAGCACTTATGCAATAAGTGCAAAAAGAAAAAGAAAGAAAAGAAAAAGAAGAACTTGGATTTAATTCGATCATCAAACTTGTCTTCACAAAATCAAAGTTTGGAGCTTAAGTCGGACCTTTGTAATTTTAGTGCGGGCGGAACCTTAATGAGAACCGTATTTGAAATCCAACAGCCCTTGAGAATCCCAAAACTCTGTCCAAGTCTCCTCAATAGCTTCAACTCATACGCAAACTCTTACGACTATGAATCTGACTCGTACAGTGTAAGTGATGGTGGCTCTCCCCAACTAGATTGACAAAGAGACTGACTTCTCCAGTACGACAACCCAATGATTCCCCAATCCAATAACTCCATCCTCGAGGAGCGGGGTATTCCCTTCTAAGTTCAAGTGGCAACCAGCTCAAGAGGAGGGGGTGAAGAGAAGAATGGACGGTAGCCAGTGTAGCTACCTATCCTGGGATGCAAGACCAGTGTAGTCAAGTCATCCTGCTGCAGGCTCACATATTTGACTTTGGAACTCAAGCTTGCTTATTGACTTTGTACATACTTGCAGGCTTTTTATTTTTGTACATGCCTGAAATTTTTTTTTGAAGTACTATTCACAGCAGCATTTACATAAGGAGTTTTTCCTCTTGAGCCAGTAGACTATCCCTCTTTTGAAGCTTTATTGCAACCCACAGCCTCCTGTCTTTAGACTTCCTTATCACTGGACGGGTTGGGGTGCACTTCCCTCCCTAGAGGAGGACAAATGTTTCCACTTGTGTGCGTCTCGTACCGGCAAATCCAATCCCCTCACCACTCCAACTGAGTTGAGCCATGTGAAAGGTGCAGGTGTCCAAGTTAGGTCATTATCAACAAGAGTCGTGCGTGTGCTCCGAAATACTCTACTTAGGCAGTCAAGAATCCATTGAACCAAGTCCCATGATCCTCAAAGAATTAAGTCAACTAGACCTGAAGTACCTCAAACCCAGTTCCTATAAGGTTCCTGTTATTAGGTAGATTTTAAGGTCCAATCAAGCTCCAACCTTCGGATTTTACTTAGACTTTTTCAACTATCAAGCTCAATCCGAAAAATGCTCATGCTATGTAATGCAATGCAGAAAATATTTTTGTGATGCAATTTTCAAAGATTTTGAAATTTTTATGGATTTTTTGAAAAGATGATGATGATGAATATGCATTTTTTTGTATTTTTCAAAAAGATTTTTCAAATGTTTTTGGATTTTAATTTTGCAAATGTTTTTGGGATTTTTGAAAACAAAAAATTTTTGGCTGAAAACTAGGATAAAATATGTATACGGGAGTGCTTCTTATATTTACAAGAAGTGGATTTAAGAATTTACAAGGGTAAGTGATCGATTTTATAAGTACATATATAATGGATTTTGGTGTGATGTAAAAATTCCTCAAACTTATTTGACACAAGCTTTTCACACAATTTTTTGAAAACTATAGTCCAAAATAGTTTTTACAAACATTTTTGCAAACATGTACACACATTTGAAAATCATTTTGCAAAGGTTTTCAAAACAGTATATATAGGTTTTTCAAAATCTTTTTGCAACCATTTTTCAAACCATTTGCAAATCATTTTTCAAACATTTTATTTCACACAAAGAAAATGAATTTTGCAAACCACACATTTTTACACAGGTTGAAAACATGTAACAAAATATTTTCAAAATAATTTTCAATAGATGTTCACAAAGTTTTGCAAACTATTTTTCAAACATTTTGCAAAAAACATTTTCACCTGATTTATTAATCAGTAAATACACAAAAGAATTTGAGGAATGATAACATCTTTTTATTAAGGATTTTTAATGAATTTTAAAGAATAATTAGCCATATTATTAGGAAAATACGAAAGTACGAGTTATGGCTAAAGTATATACGCAGTATACGACCCCCCTATACTTAGCTTGAGCTATGTCCTCATAGATCGGAGAGAAAAGAGTAGACATAACTCGTACTAAGTATAGACAAGTCTAAATAATAAAGAATAAATGAATGAATCAACGAATGAGAAGTTGGCTGTCCCCCTCATACTTAGGATCAACTAATCCTAAGTATAGCAAACTGTACACAAAGCAGGGAGGGTCAAGGGTGGGAATGAACAGATCGTACTCAGATTGTCTCCCCCTATACTTAGGGTAAAATATCCCTAAGTATAGACAAGAAGAGGAGACAAAGGAGAGGATCGAAATGAAAATGAAAGAACCCGGGTGCCAACCCCCCTATACTTAGGACAAAGTACGTCCTAAGTATGGAAAACGGTCAGCAAGGGCGACACCTTTTTGATAGATAAAGAAAACAGGAAAGGAAAAGAAGAAAAGAAGAAAAGAAGAAAATAAATCAACAGATGAAAGTGATATGAACAGATGGATCTGTACAGCGGAAGATGGAATTGATCACCATGTATGAGATGCAGATGATGAGAGTCAAAGGACACATCTCATACCAGAAGAATGGGGGCAACGTCAATGGTCGGCGGATCATGATCTAGATATAGCTTCAGGCGTTGACCATTGACGCGGAAGGTAGAGGAAGATGACGGTTCGGATATGTCGATGCTGCCATTGTCATGTACCTTTCTGACCACATACGGACCTTTCCACTTGCTCTGCAACTTCCCTGGGAATAATTTCAGCCTGGAATCAAACAACCATACTCTCTGATCTGGCTCAAACTGTTTATGGCTGATATGCGAATCGTGCCATGTCTTCACTTTCTCTTTGTACTGTAGGTTGTTCGAAAATGTTGTGTCTCTAAGTTCCTCCAGGGCTGCCAATTCTGCTCTTCTCTGGTCTCCTATACTCTCTGGGTCTAAAAGCAACTCAGTGACTACCCAAAAAGATTTGTGCTTGAACTCCACTGGCAAATGGCACGGCTTGCCATAGACGAGACAAAAGGGAGACGTCCCCAATGGATTCTTGAAAGAAGTCCGATAAGCCCACAAGACCGAGTCCAAAAGCTGTGACCAATCCTTTCAGTCTGGGCGGACAACTTTCTGCAAGATTGTCTTTATCTCCCGATTCGAAACTTCGGCAAGACCATTAGTCTGAGGGTGATACGGTGTGGCAACCCGATGGTCAATGCCGAACTCGTCTGCAAGGGCCCTAACCTTGTCATTGATGAAGTGAGACCCCCCGTCTGAAATCAAGATTCTAGGTACCCCGAACCGTGAAATGATATTTTTCCTCAAGAACTTGCAAACGGTTTTAGCATCTGCGGCTCGGGTGGGGATGGCCTCAACCCATCGGCTGACATAATCCACAGCGAGCAAAATATGCTCGAATCCCTGACTCTTAGGAAATGGGCCCATGAAATCAATCCCCCATGCATCAAAAACCTCACAGAAGTGAATGGGTTGCATGGGCATCATGTCTCTCTATCCGCAGGTTCCCATTTTCTGACAGTCAGTACATCTCTTCACGAATTCATCAGAATCCTTGAAGAGAGTAGGCCACCATAGGCCGGATTGCAGCACCTTCTGTGCTGTCCTTTTTCCAGAATGATGTCCTCCTGCCTCAAGCTTGTGGTAGTATGTGAGGACGCTATGATGCTCTTCTTGAGGAATGCACCTTCTCCAGATATTGTCCCCTCCTTCATGATAAAGGACGGGATCCTCCTAATGGTAAAACTTAGCCTTCGCCAGGAAGGTCTCGAGTTTCTGCCTGGGCCAACCTTGTGGGACCGTCTTGGCAACAAGATAGTTCATAATATCAACGTACCACGGGAGCGAGGTGATAGCCAAGATCACCTCATCTGGAAATGTCTCTGTGATAGGTGCGCTGGGCTCAGATTCCTCAAGATTCTCCAATCTGGAGAGATGATCCGCCACCACATTCTTGACTCCAGGCTTGTCCTTAATCTCAATATCAAATTCCTGGAGTAGAAGCATCCATCTGGTGAGACGTGCTTGGGCATCCTTCTTAGCCATTAAGTACCGGATGGCGGTATGATCAGTGTAGATGGTTACTCTAGATCCAAGAATGTAAGATCGATACTTATCAAGAGCAAAAACTACGGCCGACATCTCTTTCTCAGTCACAGTGTAATTCCGTTGTGCGGCATCCAAAGTCCGGCTGGCGTAGTGAATGGCAAACGGTAATCCATCCCTCCTCTGTCCAAGCACAGCCCCAACGGCAAAATCTGAAGCATCCGTCATGATCTCGAATGGGAGAGACCAATCGGGTGGCTGAAGGACAGGAGCTGAAACAACCATATTTTTGAGAGTCTCAAACGACTCAAGACACTTATCATTGACAATAAACTCAGTGTCTTTCGTCAGCAAGTCAGTAAGCGGTCGGGCAATTCGATTGAAGTCCTGAATGAACCGTCGGTAGAAACCGACATGCCCCAGAAAAGACCGCAACTGACGCAAGTTGGACGGTGGATTGAGTTTTCTGATGATATCTACCTTGGCCGGATCGACCTCCATGCCCATGTTGGAGACGATATGACCAAGGAACGTCCCCTGAGTCACCATAAAGTGGCTCTTCTCCCAAGATAAAACAAGGTTGACCTCTATGCAGCGCTGAAGCACACGGTCTAGGTAGTCAAGACAAGCATCGAACCCATCGCCATAGACCGAGAAGTCATCCATGAAGACCTCTAGACAGTCACCCACCATGTCCGAGAAGATGGACAACATGCACCTTTGGAATGTCGCCGGAGCGTTACATAGACCAAAGGGCATCCGTCTGAAAGCATACGTCCCAAACGGACAGGTGAATGTCGTTTTCTCCTGGTCTTCGGGCGCAATGGCCACCTGATTGTATCCAGAGTACCCATCAAGAAAACAATAATGACTCTTCCCGGCCAGCCGCTCGATAATCTGATCAATGAAGGGTAGCGGGAAGTGATCCTTCTTGGTGGCCTCATTCAATCGTCTGTAGTCCACACAGACCCTCTAAGAAGTTGGTACTCTGGTAGCGATCTCCTCTCCAGACTCATTGACAACTGTAGTGATACCCGTCTTCTTGGGTACCACATGTAGTGGACTAACCCATTTGGAGTCGGAGATGGGGTAGATAAAATCGGCGCTCCACCACTTGGAAATTTCTTTCATGACTACGTCTCGAAGATTCGGGTTCAGCCGTCGTTGGAACTCACGCGACGGCCTAGCGTCATCCTCAAGATAGATGTGGTGAGAGCACAGAGCCAGACTTATCCCCTGGAGATCAGCTATACTCCAACCTATCGCCTTGCGGTTTCTTTCAAGAACCTCCATCAGACGATATTTTTCCTCTCCAGTCAAACCTGCTGAGATAATGACTGGGTGCATATTTGGCTCACCCGCAAGGAATCTGTACTTCAACAACTGCGGCAGAGGCTTCAGTTCTGGACAACTGGGAGGCGGCAGATCTGGCTTCTGATATGTCTGTGTGAAGGCGACCAGGTCTGCATGGGAGAACTCTCGCTCTGCATGAATTTCTGACGAACGACGGCCTGCTGATTCATCAATAAACTGCACTGGCTCGCACTCTGTCATGGCTGTTGGCTCAGAAGGAATCAGACAAGGTAAATAATCATCAAAGTCATCCCAGTCAATGTCTGAATCTGAGGGATCAGAAGAAGATGAACAATAATGAAAATAATCTGCACCACTCATCACAACACTGTCAGCCTCAAGTATATCCTCATCCAGGGATGTGCTCTCCCGGCTCTCGACTGCCATGAGTTGTAGATACAGTGAATCTGTAGGCAAGGCAAGGGTCGGTGCTACAGGATCTATCCAGTTGGATTCATCATCAGTCATCACAAAATCACACACCTGGTGGATGTCTAGCTCTTCCTCTGTCATCTGCGCTGCTTCACTGGACTGCTCTGAGCATTCTAACTCTCTAGCTTTGGTCTCCTCGATCGTCTCTATTTGTATGGTCTCGCCCTCTACGCGAAAGCATACCTTCCCACTATCATGGTCGGTCACCGCCTTGGCTGTGGCCAAGAATGGATGTCCGAGAATGATGGAGGCATCAGTTACCGACTCAGGGATCTCCATGTCCAACACAACGAAGTCCACGGGGAATTTCAGGCCCTGAATGGTAACGACCACGTCTTTCAATAACCCCTTCGGCCTCTTAGTCGACCTGTCAGCAAACTGAAGGACCGTCCTGCTTCAAAGAAGAGGACCAAACTCGAATCGGTCGAGTAAGGCTGTCAGAAGAAGGTTAATTGAAGAGCCGCTATCTAATAGAGTACGATCAAACTGTTGCTCCTGAATCTCGCATCTGACATAGGGAGCTCCTGCATCTGGTCGCTTAGCCGGCAGCTTGTTCTGGATGGTACAGCAAGTGGAATGAGTGAGCACATGGATTTGATCTCTGTGATTCCTCCTCTTCCTGCGGACGGTAGTGTTCTCTTTCAGGTTCTTCTTGAAGAGGGGGATGTGCTCAAGTGCTTCTTGTAGAGTCAGCTGAATGTGGAATCTGTCTATCATCTGATTGCCGAACTCTACCTGTTTCTCTTTTTTGGGATTTTCTCTTTTATTCCCCTTCGCTTGGCGGAGTGCCTCAGGGAAGGGGATGGTAGGGGCCTCCTCAGATGGAGGACTAGGAATCGTTCCCTGTACCTGTGAAGAAGGAGACTCCATACAATAATCATCATTCACCACATATGGATCCGCAATTTGAACAGAAACCTTTCCTTTATTCATATTTTTGTTTTTCTTTTTGTTCCCACAGTCCTTAGGTACAAAATGTGGCAACATCACAGATGGTGGCTCAACAAAAGTAGATGTGGTGGCCTCAGCACCACCACTAGCACCGGTCTTCGCGGCATCAGCACCGCGCTCTGGTTCATCATCCAAAATGGTGGCATCAGCACCACTGTCTGCAAGTGGTATCACGACGGCATCAGCACCGTCGTCCTGGACTACATCATGGGTGGCATCAGCACCATCGTCTTCAACATCATCATTAGAGGCATCAGCACCGCTACTCTGCTCTTCAGGCGCTCCTGGTTCTGCATCTGGTTGTCGCTCAGAAGAGGCGCCGCCAGCTGGCATCCTACCGCTCCTAGTAGTCACAAAATCAGCATCATTCAAAGAATATGACATATCATTCAAATCGTCACTAGGAGAAGTATCCTCTGTAAACTCTACCTGCTCAGACTTCCCTTTCAGATTGTTCGGGTTAGGTTCAATCTGAGCGGGTATGGCGGCCTTGCCTTTTATTATGTCTCTCATTTCCTGTCGGAATTCATCCATTTCTTGCCTGAAAGATGCTCGTTGTTCAGATAGCAAGCATGCAAGATCATCGAGTGCTGGGTTCTCAAAGGTGGGACCCTGAGAACCGGATGGTTGTCCCTGCTGGAAATGGGGCTGCTGCTGCTGATGTTGCTGGTACGGATAATTCTGGGTCGGCTAGGCATAAGATTGCTGAGGCTGTTGTCGCTGCCTCCACTGTTGTCCCTGATAGGAGGGACGAGGTCCATTTTTATACTGCTGTTGATGGGCATACTGGGGTTGCTGGTGTTGCTGTTGTGGCTGGCTCTTCTGATGTCCTTGGGCAGGGTTCTGCTGTTGGGATGAGGATCCACCGTTCCCCCAACGGAATCCGGGGTGATCACGACGAATCCCGGGCTGAGGGTACCGGTCGTACCAAATCCCATTGACTTCCATCAATGGTTCCTGCTCAAAGGATGGTGGAGGAAGAATGGCCAGTGGCTGCTCCGGCTGATACACCACCATCTGAGTATCTGTAGATGGCGGCTGCGATGGATAGTACGGTAACAATGGAACCGGCTCTGCCTGGATATGGTTCACCTGACGGTACGAGGTAGAGGGCTGGCTGGCATTGCTACTGCTCGGATCAGCACGTGATCTGGGAGGCTTTTGTGACTGAGTTTGTGCCTCCTGGACGCACAAGATCTACGTCTTCAGATCATTCATGGTCTTGGCAATTTGGTCCATCTGGGCCATGCCTTGCATCTGCTTCTTCTCGAGGATCTCGAGGCGGTCCAGCTTCTCACTGATTATGCCCATGTCGGCTGCGGCTGGTTCAGCTTGGGCTGCGGCAGCTGACACTGTATTGGGACCGGCATCGATGTGGGCGATCCTCTGGAATGATCCCGCTCCTTGCGGGGGCTTCTGCTGTGTGTAGACTCGAGCTTGGGCCATCACTGTGGAGTTTTCTACCATGCCTTCGTAGATGGCCCATACGTCATCTTCTCCCTTAGAGAAATAAGACCCACCGTAAGAGGCGTTCACTAGCCCCTGCAGCTCCGGTGTCAGCCCACAGAAGAAACTCTGCACGAGATTGGGCTTGGAAATGTCATGATGTGGACACCGGTCTATGAGCTCTCTGAATCGATCCCAGGCTTCATGGAATTGTTCATTTGGGATCATGACGAAGTTACTGATCATGGCTCTAGCTGCGTTGGTCCGGCCGAGAGGGTAGTACTTCTTCAGGTACGCGGTCCGGAGATCTGCCCATGTGTCGACAAATCGCCCAAGGTGTTTGAGCCAGTAGGCAGCTCTGTCAACCAAAGAGAATGGAAAGACGATCATCTTTATGGTGTCCTCGGTCATCAACCGATCATGGATGGTGCTGCATATCATCTCAAATTCTTGGAGGTGGAGGTGCGGCTCTTCGGTCGGCAACCCATGGAACTTGGGTAGAAGCTGGATAGCGTGGGGCCGAAGCTCGAAATCTCTGTGAATGGACGGGAGTCGGATCCAACGATGAGTGAGGGATGCAGCTGGGTTGTGCAATTCCCTCATGATGGTCTGTGGTGGTCTCTCAGCGTCTGGATCGCCTCCTCCTGCATCAGGTCCTCCTCCTCCTCCACCTCCACCGCCCCCAGGTCGGTTCTCTCTCATCTGTGCTATCTCTCTCATCAGATCACCCATGAATGTTCCCTGGTCACGGATCTGTCTCTGCATGGTCTCCAGGGACGCTAACAAGGAGTTGTTGATGGCCACCTGATCAATTATGAACGGAGGGTGATCATGGTCATCTGGGTGCTCGCCTCTGTCTGCCATCACTGGATTTTCTGAAAAAGCAAAAGAGGCCATCTCAGGTGTTGTTGAATGAGCTGAACTCTGTGATGCTCTGAATTCTGAAACAATTGGACTGAGAGAGGGAGAATGGGAAGGGTGGTCGAGGGGGAACAGGGTGGATGTAAATTCAGGCTCGGAGAGCGGACTCTCTGAGGTATTCCTAGATGAATGAGGAGGAGTGCTGGATAGCGGTGCCGACAAGGTCGGCCTAAGAGATCTCTGTCCCATCATCTTGATTATTTGGGAAGAGCAGGGAAAATGCAAAAGAAGAAGAGGGATGAAATGAGATGCAACAAAATCGCGCACAATTGTGCTGTGTTTTTGATCTTGACCTAAACAAATCTAGCAATCAAAAACAAAGCAGGGGTAAGTTCACCAACTCAACACGTGAAGCCGTGAAGGTTCGGCTTTTATCTTGTCAATTTTATCTTGATTCAGGAAGTTATCTTTTCACGAGTCCTTAGAACGCTACGCCTAAAGGAGAGAGAGTACTGCCAGGAAAGTATCCCCGTACTTGTCCTCCTCCTGTGTAACCTGTAACTTGCGCTTTTTAAGGTCCTTGTAACCCTTCCTGGATCCCTACTCAACCAAAGAAATAGAGGGAGGAAGCCGATAGGCGAAACCGATACTTCGGACCTCGTTCGCAACGGAATCACCCGTGAGCGTGCAAGGTCCTACTCGGACGCAGCCGGTGAGACAGACACACCCGTGAAGGCGTGGCCTAAGCTCGGTACTTCGGACAAGGTCGGCGCTCACACAATAGTGAGTCACCAATGGCGACCAAGTCCTACTCGACTACGTACGATAGTAGCGCCAATACTTCAGAAATCCAGGCGATACACAAGGCAGCCACAAGTTGGGTTTTTGGCTCTAATCCTTACAAAGCGCTCACCTCACTTGGAAGGAGACCTTCCCATGCAACCTGAATACAAGTGAGGGTGTTACTCTCCCCAAGCAATGAATCCAATTACAGATTTTATTTTTGGTCAAGTTTTCTTAGCAGTCCCTTTTTTAATTTTTTTGGTGTTATCGCTTCTTTTGAGTAGATTCAAACAAGCGTCTAACGATTTTTGTATTTTCTCGATCCTACTTTGTTCCAAAAACAGAGGGAGAAAAAGAGTCGGAAAAGCCGTGCAAATTGACACCAAGGTGGAAATCTCACCTTTGTGCCTAAATGATGCATGCAAAGTAAGAAGACTTACAGCGAATCCCAGCTCTCTCCATGCGGGATGCAAAGCAGAATTTGTAAACCTAAGCTACATGGCGATATGCAAAGCAGAAATCGTCCTAGAGTAGGCAACTGCTAGCGTGAAGAACCACGAGTTTACCACTAACTCTCAATCCTAGTGTCCGGTCTAGGCTCACTCCTCCTCTGCTCAACACATTTGAGTTAGGAGAAAGCGCTTGTGTGGAGTGAGCTCGCGGCGCGCGGATCGAATGCCAATGATCAACTACTTAATTAGTCTAAGTCCAACAACGATCTATAGGAGCATGCAAAGATAATTAGTGTGTTTGGACCTATTCTAATCGAATCAAGCAGGACCTACAATCTAAGGGCTCAATCCACAAAAGAAATGAAAAGGAAAACAAAACCGGAAAATGACAAGCGAGGAAACGCGATCAAAACTGCGGTGAGCCCCCGGGTGAACAAACACCGGGAAATTAGGCCCGGTAGTGTCCAAGAGTCCAAGTGTCCGAGTACCTGTATTATTACAAATTAATAAGGTCACTCTCTCAATAAAATGCAAGCTAAGCTACCACTCTCTCTCACTCCTCCTGCTCTCTCCTGCCGGCTTGACCTAAGAAGGCCGGCTCCGCTTCCCAAGGATGCTCCGGGTCACCTAAGCGATGCACCTCGCTCCGCGGTCCCTCGCAAGAAGACAAGAAAGGATGGTCAGAATAGCTCAATCAATATATATCAAAAATGTAAGAGATGGAAAATAAAGCAATAATGGACAAAAATCACAAGCAAGCAAAAATGTAAACTACTCGTTGTTGCTCCCCGGCAACGGCGCCATTTGATAAACACAAATTATCGAGGGTCTAAAAAGTATGTCTTGCACAAGGCGGAGACAACCGAGTCGCTACGGTGACCCACAATAAGATGTATTTAGTCAACAATTAACCCACACTAAAGATCAATAAATTAGAAATAATGTGGAGTTAAAATTTATTTTTAACTCTGCACAAATGATGTAAAGGGCAAGTATGCAGAGAGTTCGAACACAGGGAGCAAACAGGGTAATTCAAACAATGGTGCACAAGTGAATGTGTGTGTCAAGTGTCTACACTAAGCAAGCAACCAAAGATATTTGTTGTGGGTTTTTAATTTTTTTAAATTTTTTTATTTTAATTTTTAATTTTGTATTTTGCTTTTTAATTTTCTAATTTTTATATTTTATATTATATATATTTTTTTAATTTTCAATATTGGAAAATAAAGACAATGTAATATAAGGACAAGATAAAATATTTATAAAAATGTGCAAAAATAACCAAAAATTCAGAAATAAAATGTTTTTGATATTTTTAGAATTTTTCACTGTTTTTGTGATTTTTTGGGTATTTTTCAAATGTTTTTGGTATTTTTAAATACTGAAATAAGGGAAAACAGTGGAAAATGTGCTGGATGTGAGGAAAATGGAAATTAAAATTAGCAAACAGCAAACAAAATTTTTCACACTAATTTTCAAATAAAGAGAATGAAATATGGAGTAAAAAGGAACTGAGTTTACTATTTTTGGAGTTTTCTACAATTTTATAGATTTCTTTGAAGTTTTTGAGTGTTTTTAAATTTTTAGTATTTTTCTTTTGAGATTTTTAGTGATTTTTGGATCGACACTAAAATATGGTAAAATAGACACTAGGGAATTTTTTTGGAATTTTTAGAATGATTTAATATTTTTTTGGCATTTTCTAAGCTAGACAGTGAATAAAAACCATGTTTTTGATTTTTAATAAATATTTAAAGCAATAAAATTAAAAACTAAAATTGTAGCGTCAAAGTACAAGTATCCAGGAGCTTAAGTTCAAATTTTGAGAATTTTTGGATCTAAAATGATGCCTTAATTAATTATATCAAGCAAGCAAAAATATCAAGGCTGGTAGGGGTATACATGCAATTTCTCAAACATCCAGGGGTAGACATGCAAATTTCCACAAAAGTTTGAAATGAATATTCAATTTATAGCACCAGAATTCATTACAAAACCCACCTGGGTGTCCTAGCAATTTTCCCACCAGGGCGCGTGACTTGCACGTGCCTGGTCAGGACTAAAATGTAATTTCCCAAAAACCTGGGGGTTTACTTGCAAAAATTCCAAAAATGTAACACTGAATGAGGAAGTTTTGGTATTGAAGTGAAATCAGACAAAGATGGAGGGTACCTTTGCAAAATGCCCACACCTCACGTGAACTGGTCACGTGAGGTGACGTGGCAGGGGACCTACACGCAAATAAGTAAACTACGGGGTTGTTTTCGCAAATATTACAAAACTATTACACTACATACAAGAGTTTTAAGACTAAAATATAAATGCAAAATGCACGGGGGTATCTTGCGAAATTACCCTCGGTGCGCGATCCAACGGCGATGAAGAGGCCACTTAAACAGGTGGCGCAATCTGGACGGCCGATGACGCTTCGCTTCGACGTCTGAGATTAGATCTCAGAATGAGATCCAACGGTGGCTGGGCTCGGAAGATCTGACGGTCGATGCGCGATCTGGAACTCCACCTCGATCCAACGGTGGCGAAGGCCGGAGCAAGAACTGCGGTGAATTCCAGCGAGCCGAGGTTCTCCAAGGTCAAGCTCCGTCTCCGGCGGTCTTCTTGGCTTCAAAATGCGGCTGGAGCTTCCTCTGGTCCTTCTCTATCTCCTGGGGGCGTCAAAATGCCTCGGCGACAGCCGAGGCTCGCTGGCGAAGGCGGCGGAGCTGGGGAGCTCGGCCGAGGTCCGGCGATGCTCAAAATTGCACCCAGGTGCGATTCCACGAGCGTTGACCTGCAAAACAAGATGAGAGGGTCCAGGGCAAGTTGCCTGGACCCCGCGGAGGTGGAATAGCGGCGTGAAACGGACGGGAGTGACGCGGCCGGAGTTGCGCTCAGGCGAGGATGGGTGATTAGACGAAATGATCGATGGAACTTCAAGATTTGATAGGGCTTTTAATCCTTACGCTAAGGTGAAGTGAATACTGAAGAAAATGGGGGAGATAGGGCTGCCTCGATGGCCGGAACCAGAGGGAGAAGATACCTCAACCGCTGAGGTTGCGGGAGATGGTGGATACGCCTCCGACCTCGGTCGCCTTGGCTGAGGGCACTACGGCGGAGCTGTCACCTCCAGGAGTGTCCTGAGCACGAACGAGACGAAGAGGGGTAGACCGAAGGTGTTCAAACCGGGGAAGGAAGTGGTGGTCTCGTATTTGAAGCAAGGTGGACGCGTGACTTCGAGAGTAAGTCACGGGCGCTCGAAGGAGATCTAAGTAGATCTGGCAGGACGGCGATGGAGATGGATGTACAGGGAACAAGTTTCGTGAAGGAAGCGGCTGCAATGGATGAGCGGCGCGACCTCGAAAAATCCGCCAAAGCAGGGGAAAAATGAGGCGCGCAGAGCTTTAGGGGGTCAAGGGCAGGCTGTTGACCCGCCGGTCAACAGTCGGAGGCACCTGGTTGGTCCACGTGGACCAACCAGGAAAAAGATTGGAGAAATGTTTTATTAATTCGATAAAAAATAGAAAACAGTCGAATTAATTTTTGGTTATTAAATAAAGAATGGTTAAAATTTTATATAGTATTTTATTATGATTTTTTATTATTTTTATAAAATGTATTTTTACAAGTTACCTTTATACCCCTATATAGGTATATTATCTATGTATTCTAGTATTTTATTTTTATTTTGTATTTTTAATTTATTTCTTTTTGGTTATTATTTTCAAAAATTATAAAATACTTTTATACACATAAATATATTTTTATTTTATTTTTCTGATTTATTTTGTATATTTAATAAAATATAAGAGTATTTTGTACAGGTATAGGTATAGGCAGTATACCTATGTGTTCTTTATACAAGTATTTTTATTTTGTATTTTATTTATGTTTTTATTCCAATTTTAATGTACATAATTATTATAACTAATATTTACAACATTATAAAAATATAAAAAAATATAAAAATAATGAACAAATAATAAATTGAATATTTTAATTTGTACAAGTATACAATGAGGGTCCAAAACTCAACTTTCAAACCTTAGCTCCGCCAAATGCGAAACCACCGCCATTAAATAGCTTATTTTCCTCTATATACAATTAAAGGTGAGTATGCTGCATTTGGAATTTTCGTTTGTGAGATACGGGTCTGGGAAGTTGGGATTCTGGAATTTTATTCAGACCATAACTTTTTATCTGTACATTATTTTTGAGTGAAATCAATTTTGTCTTTTTCTTTATAAAATTATCTACAACTTTCATGTACAAAGTTTCTTTATTTGATGTATAAAAAGTGGAACCAAAAATAGGTCCCAAAATGAATAAAGGATGTATAGAAAATATAGGTATTTTATCTGTGTTTCTGACCTTATCTCCCCCTACTTTATTCCTTGTCGAGCTATTCATCAAGATGCCTAGGTCTCGGGGTTTCGGGTCATAAAATATTTACAATATTTTATTCTTTTTTTTTCTTTTCTTTATTTATTCTATAATTTTGGCTTTAATTACATTATTTTATTCACTAGTTAGATGCACATGCATGAATGCTAAGATGCTCTATTTAAGGCTATTTTAAGGCATTTGCTAGGGTTTTTGGTGCCAAAATGATAGAATAAAGATGATGAAATGTGGATTCATCAGTAACCTCTGGAGGCGCTCTGGAAATTTCCCACGAGCACGTGCAACGTACGTGACCTGGGGTGTTGACGTCGATTGACGTTCCTCCACGCACGTGCGGAGCACGTGCGGGGGGGCCTCGGGTCCGGTGCCCAGTCGCTGGTGGTGTTTTCATGGTAGAGGCTTGGGCCCGAAGGCCAACTGCTCGAGTTGATGGTGGCTGTGCACGTTGATGACGGTTGTTGCGAGCTCCTGGAAGAGTTGTTGTTGATGGTTGTCGGTGGTTGAGGCTCCTAATGATGCCAGAGAAGATGGTGACAATGACGTTGCGGAGGCGAAGACGGTCGGTGTTTAACGTCGGGGCGTCGTTGATGAAGCGTAGTTGTCGAAGACCAAGGTCGTAAGGAGGAGGAGCTGCATTGTCGGTGATAGTGTTGGAGGTCTCGAGACCTTGGATCTCACCGCAGGTGGAGGGAGTTCTCTAGGCTGTCACCAACGGAGAGCTCCTTGAGGAGCTTTGGGATATCGACGGATGAAGCTCGAGAGTCGCGGCGGCGAGGGATTTATAGGATGGGGTGCTTTGGCTGGCTATGGAAGGAGATCACTGGATGGGGATCTGAGGGAGACTCGATCGTTGATTGATGAGATTGGTTAAAGGGAGGAGATTGATGCGGATGAGATTCGCAAGATCGGGGATGGTCGGGAGTGATTGATTCGAAGATGGAAGGCGACGGAGGCGAGATCACCGGCGGAGATCGTGGGGGCAGTACGAATTGGGAAAGGGGGCGATGGGGGCGATGGTCAAGGGTCGTCTGATCGGCTGAGATCGGACGATCGGAAAGGTGACACTTGGCTGCAGGAGAAGGGGAGAGGGGGCAGCCGGTGCACATACGCGAGAGGCACGTGCTACGCACGTGCGTGGCTTTTTAATATTTTTTTATAAAAATGAATATATAAAAACTCGAAAAATGACTGACACATGGCCGCTCCAGGAGCTGCCACATGTCAGCACCACAAAATTCAGAAAATAAATACTTTGAAAAATCCAAATAAATAGCAAACCGCCTCAGATCAAAAAAATTCATCACAAAAATTGCTCGTCTCGATGAGATCTACAACTTTCGTGAAGGCATCAAAATCAAAATCGATCAATTCCACAAAGTGATATTTTTGGGGTATCCCATGTACATAGAATACCTTGATTTTTGGGTTTTATAATTTTTATGTCATTTTAAACTAGATAAAAATCCAGAAAAAATATGGTAAAATCAAAGATAAATATTTACACATTAATCTAATTTTTTTGGATTTTTATTAATTAAGAAAAAGAGGAAATAAAATAAAAGATGAAAAAGACACTTTTTGTACAGATAGTTAGTGAAGACTTGGACTCAATTTGTTTCTTTGATTTCAAGCTCAATTTGGATTTGGATTTTTACGCATTTTAATAAAACTTTCATCAAAGAATACAAATGAAAAAGAAATAAAATAAAATAGGTTAATTATGTAAGGTCAAAATCAACTAAAATACAAAATGTACAAAAGAGGCCCAAAATCCAAATTTCACATACGAGCTCCGATTCACTTGAAAATATAGGGTGATTTTTGCAAATTTAATTTTAATAAATACAAAACCAAATTATTTTCAGAAACTAAAATTATCCTAGATACTTCAAAGTGAGAGAAATCCAGGAAAATTACCAACTCCTAAAAATAATTGATTTATGAATCATTGAAAATTAATTAAACGAATCACTAAATAGTTTATTCAGATCTCGATATGCAATGATTTTTGGGCAAAAAGTAAAACTACTCAAACTTTATCTACTATGAATTTTTCGCCATTTTAAAAGCATGGTTGAATTTAATACCAATTTCAGAATATAAATTCGTTAAAATATGTAATATTTTACAAAACTAATTCCATTAAATAAACCAAGGCTCATAAATATTCACAATATAAAGAATTAATTGTTCTACAATATGCAATTTTCAATCTGATATAATGTTACGAAGTGAATGCTCAACTTAACATGCAAACACAGGGTTTAAAATGCAATACAGAATGAAAATTGATTAAAGGGGGTCTTATTTTGAAGGTAATTGAATGTACATTAGTTCAAAAGTGAGTAGGATCAAAATGGACACTAGATGAGGAAGATATGAGGGTTTTAGTCCAGGAATCCTAGAATTAGAGTTTGGGTTTTTGATCCACTTATTTGGATTAGTGATTATTTTATATATTTCATTTATTCTTGTTAGTCATATATACACAGTGGAGGTGGTTTTGGGTCATTCGGAGTTAGCATGAATTACAAGGAAGTTAGGCTATTTACAGGTCAATTTTGGCTGGGATTTTTGGCTTCTTATTTTGTGTGAAATGAGTGATAAAATGCAATTCTCATTGAAACATGTGTGAATGCTAATTATGCAGAATAAATGGAGAAATGCTAATGATTTTGAGGGATTTGAGCTTAATTAATGAGATTTAGGGTGATGAATCTGAGATTCATCAAGGCTGCCATGCAAGGTCAGCAGGATCAGATACTAGCTAAGCATACTGAGATTGCAGACCGACAGACTGACATAGAGATGAGTGATGAATACTCATTCATCACTCTTTATTCTTTTATTTTAGCTAAAAATCTTGGCAAAACATCAAGCATATAGTTGTAAATACAATAAATTATCCAGAAGCATGCATTTGTTAAATATCAATAATTAGTATGTATTTGTGCAAAAATAAAAGAATAAAGAAAAAGAAGGAAATATTTAGAATAAATATTGAGTGACCTAAACCCAAGAGAGGGCCCAATATGGGCATGATTACCAAATAAAATAAGTTAAGAGAGATAGTGCCACTACACCTTGAGAATATTCCTTCTTATTTATAGATATTTTATTTTCACAAAAATAAAAATAAAAATGTGTTTTTATTACCTTGTATATATTTCCAAAAATAAGACAAAAATTAGAAAAATAAAATAAAAATAAAAATAATTTCTCTCTCACCTTGTACATATCACATGTATATAAGTACCATATACCTATTTATTTAAAACCTGTAAATAACCAATAAAAATAAAATAAAAATCATTTTATATTCCAAATTTTATGTTGTAAATAAATAAAATATAAAATTAGGGCATTTTACAAAAATAAGAAAATGATAATAATAATATAAAATACATAGGTATTTTATACATGTATATAATATAATATATTGTATATATCATAATTTATTTTTCATAAAAATAAACAAAAATCACTAAAAAATAACTTGAAAAATAATAAACATTTTTCATGTTGAACATATTTTTAAATAAAATTGTTTTCTATTTTTAAATTATTTTACAAATGTTTTTGATACTGGAATTTTCTGATTGGTCCTGGAGGGTTGTTGACCTCGGTCAACCCCCCTCCCGGACCCTCTCTTCGCCCGAATCCGGTTTGAGCCCCATTTCTCGTAATTTTCCCGATCGGATCTCTCCACCTTTTGCTCCGATTCCTTCGCCCGATCCTTCCCCTTGGATCCACGACCCTCGCGGATCCCTAGGGAAGGATGGATCTTCCTTGGATCACGCGCTCCATCCGATTCTTCTTGGCCACCTGGGAACACATATAAAAGATTCATTTCTCTCCCCAGTCCATCAGCTCGCGCCGCACACCTTCCTTCTACCCTAGAAACCTTCCCCTTGGTGACAGCATTCGGCCGGAGTCTTTAGTAGTCGGAAAGAGATGCCGCAACCGACGCTCGCCACACGTGGCCGAAGATCCTCCGCGTTTGAGCCTCCCCGCCTTCTGCAGCATGGTAGAAGCGACGACCCATCTCGACCTCATCCCATGGAGCTAAGGATTAACCTCGGACCTTTAGGTATACCTCGTTTCGATCCTAGTTCCCTTTATTTCAAATCTTCCACCGCCGCTCCGCCAGCTCCGACCCGGTGGTCGGAGCTCCATCAGTCACCTATATCCATTCCGATCGACTCTCCCATTCATCGTCATCCTTCCCCCGTAGCCTGATCACCCTAGACTTGGCTTAGACAGCCAATATTAGGATCGAAGTTCCTCTGTCGCATTGCCGGAACTTCAACCTCCATTCATCGCCGCCTTCTGTTGATTTTGGTCGAATAACCTTGGTCGGAGCATGCCTCCGAGCAGGAGCTTTACCCCGCAGGTCGAGTTGCGCATGGAGATACCCCAGATCGCCTCAGCCCAGCTTCATCGGAGCTATCCCAGGTCAAAGCCACCTTCCCGGAGATCCGACCGGTGGATACTCCATCCTACCTCGCCACCCGACGTGGAGGGGTCTTGCAAGTCGAGCCCCGCTGCGTGATCGTTCATTGGACACCCGGATTACCGCCAGTTCTCCGGTGAACTTCACCCAGACGGAGTTATCCAGCAACCTCCTCCACCGCCGGATCATCTCCAGTCGCCAGTTCATATTCGAGCCATCCATCACCTGCGCTTGTCAGGTCGTTAGATCCGACATCTAACGGCCTCCATACGCCCACGTTCACGCCATCTGGACAGCTGTTGGATCCGCTAGGTGTCAGTGCCAGAGCCGCACATCGCCATCCATTCAGAGCGTGCCACATGTCACCCCACGTGAGCCGCAAGCCCTGCCTGGGTCATTGGCTCCTATACCCATGCCTTTATTTTATTTGTCATTTAGTCTGTAAATAAAAAAGTACACTGTGGACTTTTTGCATCTGTGCCCCTACAGTTTTTCATATTTGCATTTTAGTCCTTCAGTTGTGGTTGCACGTGCATCGTCACGTGTATGTTTGGGATATTTGCATGTACAACCCTGAACTTAATTGATGTTATGATTTGATGTTTTAGTTTTAGTATTTGCACTTATACCTCTGTGCATAGTGTTTTGGATATGTGCTTGAATTCATGGAAAAATTGCAGTAGAGCCCCTAAGATTTTGTTGTATGTTCTTATTTAGTCCCTGGAAGTTATTTTCTTTGCATATAAGTCCATGTGTGCTTTGCGTATTTGATTGGTTTGAATAAATAGCAATTTTAGTCCAAAAATTATGAAATTTCGACACATGGCCCCTACCATAGTGTAGGAATTTCTTTAAATTTTTGGGTTCATTTTGTTTTCGTTTAGTATTTTTAATAATTCAAAAACCCTAAAAATTGATACTATCCAGTTTTAAAAATCAACTAAAAATAATAAAAGTCCCCTAAAAAATATAGAAAATTCGTTGTTTGTTTATTTAGTGTGTTTTTTACTTCTATCAAATTTTCATTGCATTAGGATTTATAAAAACCCTATAAATTGAAAACTCTGAAAAACTTAGAAAATCATTAAAAACTTAAAAATTCTAAAAAAATGCAATTTCTTTTTCTGTAGTTAGAATTTTATTTTTAGTTTCTCATAAAATTGTTGCTGGAATTTTATAGGCTATTTAAGTATTTTGAAATAGCCTTTAGATTATGGCTGCACATTATCTTTTATTTTTAGTCTTATTTCATTTTTTTTTAAAAATAAACTAAAAATCAGAAAAATCCAAGAAAAATATCAAAAACACTTGAATATTTCTAAAAACCAAAATATTTTTAATTTAATTTTCTGACCATTTTTTATGCCTTAAATAATTGCTTGATTGTTCCTTTTTGAGTTCTTTTATTCCTTTTCTTAATTTTTAAAAATTAAAAAAATTGAAAAATATAAAAACCACCCTATTCTTTATTTTCTTTATTTTATTTAGGATTCCCGACTACTTCGTAGGTTTTCCATACCGTGCTCCTTGTGTTCGACCCGGGTAACTATACCACGTAAAATAAAATAGCAAGACCGCTATTTGTGTAACTTAATTTATTTTTATATTTGTGGTCTTCGTTTTCTTGATCGACTTAGCCTCACAATTCGAGTTGCAATGACCTGATTATATACACCTTAACCCAATCGCGGGCTTTCGAGTCATCAGACTGGCGTCGTTGCCAGGGAGCACGGCTTAGTAGTCGGCTTTCTTTCGTGGCTTTTCTTTCTTTTTCGGCTTTTCTTTTCTTTTATTTGTTTTCTTTTTATTTTTGTTTTTGTTTTTATTTGTTTTTATTTATGTTTTTATTTCTTTTCTTTATTTTTGTTTTAATTTTTACATTTTTTTATTTTATTTTTCATTATCATAATAATTATGGACTGACACATTTTTGTTTGATTTTCTTGCGAGGGCCCGACGATCGAGGGAAGCTTTCTTCGGGAAGCCGATGCACCTGCAGGATTTAGAGGCGGCTCTTTTCTGCATAGAGCCGTAGGAGAGCGCGAGAGAGGAGAGCATGAGTGTGGGGAGGACTTAGTCTAGTTTAGCTTAGCTTAGATTTTATTTTCAGCCCATTATATTGTTGTAATAATACAGGAACAGGACACTCAGAGACACTATCAGACTTGGTGATTTTTGGGGTATGTTTCGTCGAGCATCGGTGTACTCGGGGGACCTCGTCGTGGTTTTCCGGATTTTTTATTTTATCGTTTTTATTTTTATTTGCTTCCCGAGGATTTTAGCCTTAGCTTAGGATTTTCTATTGCCTTGTGACGTAATTATTAAGGCCCAACCCTAATTACATTTCTGCACCTATAGCTCATAATTGGACCTTATTAATTAAATCACTAATAAAAAGCTAGCCTAGTCACTTGAGGGGCCACGTGTTGTTAGAGGCCGTATACGGCGCTGGTAGGATCTGTTGTGGCGAACACCGATCGGCATCAGAGATCGGACCCCGATCCCTCTTGTTGACCGGTTAGCTATTGTGCTTCACATGTAGAAATTTCTGCTTAAGGCTGATTTCCTCGTTGCATCATATAGATAGGTTTTATTTCTATCATTTCAATTATGCACGGATCATTTTGCATGTAGAGTGCTGGAGGCAAGGTACATATTTCTTACTCAGCATGCTTCATCGTGTTTAGTCGCGCATCAGCTTTTTTGTCTTCTCCCCCAATTTTTGGACTTAATAATAATCAGGAGAACCGAAAAATTCGTTAGGCGTTGTTTGCTTTGAAAATATCTAAGAAAACAAAAACTATAAAATTGGGACTGTTAAGCAAACTTGATCTTAAAATACACTTCACCAAAAATATTTGTCTTAGGAGAGCAATCCCCTCTTTGTATGGTTTGGATGAGCGAGAGAGTGACCCGCACCCTAGGCTAGAGCCACATCCGACCCTTCTTCAGACTACTGATTCCGAGTTAGTCGTTCTTCAGTGAGGATCGCTCTGGTCTCCGGTAAAGCGGGTCGCAATGATAGTCTCCTGGGGCATTGGATTCCCAACAGCTCGCTTAATCACCCTGATAGACTGTTTGATCACCTAATAAAATTGACAAGATAAAAGACCAAACCTTCACGGTCATCAGCTCTGCATGCGTAGGTGAATTGGGGGTTTTGCTTGACCGGTCCTGTTTGTTATTCAGATCTCATCCGCCTTACTCGCCAGATCAAGATGATGGGTCCGAGGTCCCTTAGGCAGCCTCTGGCTGCATCGCTTTCGAGCACTCCGGCCTGCTCATCTAGGTTGGTTCGCGAGAGCCGAGACCCGCTCTCCGAACCCAAGTTCGATTCCGCCCTGTTCCCCCTTGACCACCCTTCTACCAGTCCTGAGGTGCCCGAGCAGAGACCGCAGCAGCCAGTTTATTTATCGACACCTGAGTTTGGGTCTTTCGCCTTTGTAGAGACCATGGCCAGCAGCGAGGAGCGCCCCGATGGTCCCAGAGGAGAGCAGACTTACGTGTTGGACCAGGGTGCGATCAACAACACCCTGTCAGCCTCCCTTGAGATGATGCAGCGACAGATCCGAGATCAGGGGGCTTTCATGGTTGATATGCGTCGGGAGATGGAGTAGATGCGAGCAGATAGAGAGCAGCGCAGACCCGGAGGAGGAGGAGATGGACCAGATGACCGATAGCCTGAGGAGCAACTCGTACAGCCAGCAGCAGCAACGAGACTGATGAGGGAGTTGCACAAACCTAGTGCAACTCTCACGTACAGATGGATAGTGTTGCATGCTATTCTGGGATATTTCAAGCTCCCACCTCAGACGATTCAGCTCCTTCCCCACTTCCACGGACTCACCACAGAGGAGCCTCACCTTCATCTCCATGAGTTTGAGATGATATGCAATACTGTCCACGATCGCCTCGTGGACGAGGACACCATCAAGATGATGGCTTTCCCTTTCTCTCTCGTCGACAGAGCAGCAAACTGGCTGAAGCATTTAGGGAGATTCGTCACTACATGGGAACAGCTCCAGAACGAGTATCTCAACAAGTATTATCCACTCGGCCGGACCAATGCAACTAGGGCCATGATCAACAATTTCTTAATGCTCCCCAATGAGCAGTTTCACGAGGCATGGGATCTCTTCAGGGAGCTCACAGACTGGTGTCCCATCACGATATCTCGAAGCCCAATCTCGTCCACAGTTTCTTCTGCAGGTTGACACCGGAGTTGCAGGGGCTAGTGAACGCATCCTGTGGGGGATCGTATTTCGCCAAGGATAAGGATCAGGTCTGGGCCATCTATGAGGAGATGGCTGAGAACTATACGGTGATGTCCCAGACCTGACTCTACACTCAGAGGGAGCCCACGCCACAGGTCGTGTCCTATCAGAGAATAGCACGGGTCGATGCTGGTCCTTCCACATCATTAGCGGCAGCAGCACAAGCAAAGTCGACAGCCGCCTGACATGGGGATCATCAGTGAAAAGTTGGACCGGATCGAGTTGATAGAGAAGAAGCAGTACCAGGGCATGACGTAGATCGATCAGATGGCACAGACACTGAATGACCTGAAGACACAGATCATGTGTCTCTAGGAGGCACAGACGGCTTCTCAACCCCGTCTCAAGTCACGGGCAAACATCGGCAGCAGCAGCTCGACCCAGCCCTCCGCCCAGTACCGACAGGTTCACCATGTTCAAGCGGAGCCGTTCCAGCAGCCGCAGCAGCTGTACATTCAGTCGCCACCATCTCAGGACAACCAAATGGTGGTGTATCAGTCGGACCAGCCCCTGGCAGTACTCCCTCCACCCACCTACGAGCAGGAGCCGTTGATGGATGTCAACGGGATATGGTATGACTGACAGCCTGGGATCCGACAAGACCATCCCGGATTCCGTTGGTCGACCAGAGGTACCAGTTCCCAGCAACAGCCTCCAGTTCAGGATGGCCAATACGGCCAACAGCGAGAGCAGCACCAGCAGCCTCAGTTCCCAACCACACCAGTGGCAGCCACATCCACAGTAGTCTTACCAGCAGCATGGTCCTTGTCCCTATCAGCAGGGACAGTCGTGGAGGCAACAACAACAACCTCCACAGTATCATTCTCAGCAGTATCCTTCTCACTCCCAGCAGCAGTAGCCTCACTTCCAAAGAGGCCACCTGTCAGGTTCTCATGGGCCCGCCTATGAGAACCCCACCTTAGATGAATTAGCCCACCTCATCTCCGACCAGCAGGCTACCTTCCGACGGGAGATAGATGAGTTCCGACAGGAGATGAGAGAGATCATCAAAGGAAAGGCCGCCATCCCTGCCCATATTGAACCGAATCCAAACAACCTCAAGAGGAAATCTGAGCAGGTAGAGTTTACATAGGTTACCACTCTTATTGATTCACTTGGTGATATTACTTCATACACTTTTGATGCTGACTTTGTTACACTTAGGAGCGGTAGGATGCCAGCCGGCGATGCCTCGTCTGAGCGACGACCCCATGCAGCTTCAGGAGTGCCAGACGCGAAGGAGAGCGGTGCTGATGCCGCTCGTGATGATGATGATGGTGGTGCTGACGCCACCAAGGATGTTGATCCAGCTAACGGTACTGAGGCTGTCACTTCACCAGATGGAGGAGGTGGTACTGATGCCACCAGAGATGATGCTGAGCCAGAGCGTGGTAATGATGTCGCTAGTCCAGATGTCATGGGTGGTACTGAGGCCACCAGTTCTTCTCCTGTTGCATTTCCTGTTATTGATGTATCTCTGGACTGTTTTGAGAATAAAGGAAAGGGTTTGTCATTTGCGAGTCCATCTGTGTTACTTGATAATGTTTGTATGGATTCAACATTGCTACATCAGCAGGGACCCGATCTTAGCCCTTCATATGAGAAGGGCCCAGCTGTCCCCTTTCCCCAAGCACTCCGCTTGGCTAAGAGGCCTAAAAAATAAAATCCAAAAAAATCACACCAGCTAGAGTTCAGTCAGCAGATGATGGACAGATTTCATATACGGCTGACTCTACAGGAGGCCTTGGAGCACATCCCCCTCTTCTAGAGGAACCTCAGAGACAGGACTACTATTTGTAGGAAGAGGAGGAACCACCAGTTAGAGATCCATGTGCTCACTCGCGCCACTTGCTTCGTCATCCAGAACCGTCTGCCGGACAGGAGGCCAGATGCAGGAGCTCCCTATGTCAGATGCCATATTCATGAGCAGAGGTTCGATCGAACTCTATTAGATAACGTTTCTTCCATCAACCTACTTCCAGCAGCCTTACTTGACCGATTCGAGTTTGATCCTCTCCGACATAGCAGGATGGTCCTTCAGTTTGCTGATCAATCTGTCAAGAGGCCGAAGAGGTTGCTGAAGGACGTTGTCGTCATGATTCAAGGCATGAAATTCCATGTGGATTCGTTGTGTTGGACATGGAGATCCCTGAGTCTGTGACCGATACCCCCATCATTTTAGGATGTCCGTTCTTGGCCACAGCCAAGGCAGTGTCTGATCATGACAGCGAGAAGGTATACTTTCGCGTCGAGGGCGAGAGTGTACAAATAGAGACGATCGAGGAGACTAGAGCAAGAGATTCAGCTTGGTCAGACCCACCTACAGATTCAGAGCAGATAACAGAGGCAGAGCGAGACGACCACCAGGAGAGCGATTTTGTGATCACAGATGATGAGGCAGTTTGGTCAGACCCTGTTTCACGAGCCATCCTCTCACCTTCAGATCCCGTTGATGCACAGATTCCAGTAGAGGAGAGCTTGGATAGCACATTCCTGGCAGAGGACACATATGAGGCAGTAGATCGCGTTCCCGATAACGAAGTAGTTGATTTTTGTGATTCAGATTCAGATCCCTCAGAGTCAGGCATAGGTTGGGCAGAGTTTGATGATATGATTCCTTGTCTAATGTCCACAATGCCAGCAGCTAGGGTGGAGGATGATCCCATTAAGAGCAGAGACATACCAGCAGAGCATTCTTCACTAGATTCTGATTTTCAGCGAGAGTTCTCATTCTCCCATGCAGATTTGGTCGCATTCACTCAAACATTTCAGAGGCCAGATCCGCCAACACACAGTTGTCCAGAGCTGAAGCCTTTGCCGTCATCGCTGAAGTATAGGTTCCTTGCGGGTGAGCATGAGATGTACCCAGTCATTATCTCTGCGGATTTGACTGGAGAGCAAGAATCCCATCTGATTGAGGTTCTTGAAAAGAACCGCAAGGCAATAGGATGGAGCGTAGCTGATCTCCAGGGGATAAGTCCAGCCTTGTGCTCCCACCATATCTACCTCGAGGAGGAGGTGAAGCCGTCACGTGAGTTCTAGCGGCGGCTGAACCCGAATCTTCGAGAGGTTGTCATGAAGGAGATTTCGAAATGATGGGGCACCAATTTTATCTACCCCATCTCCGACTCCAAGTGGGTCAGTCCATTGCATGTGGTGCCCAAGAAGACGGGCATCACCACAGTTGTTAGTGAGTCTGGAGAGGAGATCGCTACCCGGGTACCCACTTCTTGGAGGGTCTGTGTGGACTACAGATGATTGAACCAGGACACCAAGAAGGATCATTTCCCGCTGCCTTTTATTGATCAGATTATAGAGAGGCTAGCTGGGAAGAGTCATTACTGCTTTCTGGACGGGTACTCCAGATATAATGAGGTGGCCATTGCGCCCGAAGACCAGGACAAGACTACATTCACATGTCCCTTTAGGACATATGCTTTCAGACGGAGTCCTTTGGTCTATGTAACGCCCCGGTGACATTCCAGAGGTGCATGTTTTCCATCTTTTCGGACATGGTGGGTGAGTGCTTGGAGGTCTTCATGGATGATTTTTCGGTCTATGGCGATGGGTTTGATGCTTGTCTTGACTGCCTAGACCGCGTCCTTCAGCGATGCATTGAGGTCCATCTTGTGATTTCTTGGGAGAAGAGTCACTTCATGGTGACTCAAGGGACGGTGCTTGGCCATATCATCTCCAACAGGGGCATGGAGGTCGATTCGGCCAAGCTGGATATCATTAGGAAACTCAGTCCATCGTCCAACTTGCGACAGTTACGGTCTTTTCTGGGGTACGTTGGTTTCTACCGACGATTCATTCATGATTTCAGCAGGATTGCCCGGCCGTTGACTGATTTGCTGATGAAAGACACCGAATTCATTGTGGATGATAAGTGTCTAGCGTCATTTGAGACTCTCAAGAGTCTAGTTGTTGAGGCTCTTGTCCTCCAGCCGACTGATTGGTCTCTCCCATTTGAGATCATGACGGATGCCTCCAATTTTGTCGTAGGGGCCGTGCTGGGATAGAGGAGGGATAGAGTACCGTTTGCCATACACTACGCTGGCCATACTTTGAATGCCGCTCAGCGGAACTATACCGTCACTGAGAAGGAGATGCTAGCCGTAGTGTTCGCCCTAGATAAGTTCAAACCATACATCATTAAATCTAAGGTGACCATATTTACTGATCATACCGCCATCAGGTACCTCATGGCAAAGAAGGATGCCAAAGCTAGATTGACCAAATGGAATCTTCTACTCCAGGAGTTTGACATTGAGATTAAGGACAAGCCTGGAGTCAAGAATATGGTGGCGGATCATCTCTCCCGATTAGAGCATCTTGAGGATTCTGAGCAGATTGAGCCTATTTGTGAGACCTTCCCAGATGAGGCGATCCTTGCTATCGCCTCTCTCCCATGGTACGCCGACATTGTGAACTATCTTGTTGCCAAGAAAGTTCCACAAGGTTGGCCCAGGTAGCGACTTGAGACCTTCCTCGTGAAGGCCAAGTTCTACCATTAGGAGGATCCCATCCTTTATCACGAAGGAGGGGATAGCGTCTGGCATCGGTGCATTCCTCAGGAGGAGCACCATAGCATCCTCACATACTGCCACAAGCTTGAGGCAGGAGGACATCACTCTGGGAGGAGAACGACATAGAAAGTGCTCCAATCCAGCCTATGGTTGCCTACCCTCTTCAAGGATTCTGATGAATTCGTGAAGAGGTGCACTGACTGTCAGAGGATGGGCACTTGTGGACATCATGATATGATGCCGATGCAGCCCATTCACTTCTGTGAGGTCTTTGACGCATGGGGCATCGATTTCATGGTTCCATTCCCTAAGAGTCAGGGATTCGAGTACAATCTGTTGGACGTAGATTATGTGAGTCGTTGGGTTAAGGCCATCCCCACCCCAACTGTAGATGCTAGGACTGCATGCCGATTTTTGAGGAAGTATATCATTTCACGGTTCAGGGTGCCTAGAGTTTTGATATCTGACGGGGGGTCTCATTTTGTCAACGATAAGGTAGAGGCCCTTGCTAGCGAGTTCAGCATTGACCATCGAGTAGCCACACCGTATCATCCTCAGACCAATGGTCTTGCTGAAGTGTCAAACAGGGAGATCAAGACTATTTTGCAGAAGGTCGTCCGCCCTGACCGAAAGGATTGGTCACAGCTTTTGGACTCGGTCTTGTGGTCATATCAGACGTCCTTTAAGACTCCTATGGGTACATCTTCCTTTCGCCTTGTTTATGGCAAGCCCTGCCATTTACCTGTTGAGCTGAGACATAGGTCACTCTGGGCAGTCACAGATATACTTTTGGATCCAATGAGTGTAGGAGATCAGAGGAGGGCAGAGTTGGCAGCCCTGGAGGAGCTTAGAGATGCAGCCTTTTCGAGAAGTCTACAGTATAAGGAGAGAGTGAAGGAGTATCATGATTCTCATATCAGCCACAAGCGATTTGAGCCAGGACAGAGAGTATGGTTGTTCGATGCTAGACTTCGATTATTTCCAGGAAAGTTGCAGAGCAAATGGAAGGGACCATACATGGTCCGAAAGGTACATGACAACGGGAGCATTGACATATCAGAGTTGTCATCTGAGTCTACCTTTCGTGTTAACGGGCAGCAGCTCAAACCATATCTAGATCATGAGCCACTGGTCGTTGACGTCGCCCTTATTCATTTTGCGTGAGATGTGGTCTCTTGACTCACATTTATTGCATCTCACACCTGATTATCACTGTCTTCCAACTTGTATAGATCCAGATGTCCATATCACACCATTCTTCAGTCCAACACCCCATTTGCATCTTCGATTATGCTATACTTAAGGTGTACTTTACCCTAAGTATAGGGGGATGTGAGACTTTTGATTTTCTTTTGATTCTTTTCTATCTCTATTTTGTTGCCTATACTTAGGGATATTTCACCCAAAGTATAGGGGAGGTAGATCCTGTACATTTCTTCCACTCGGATTTCCCTTTGTGTACAGCGTGCTATACTTAGGATTACTTGATCCTAAGTATAGGGGGAAACCCGGAGATTCCTTTCTCGTTCTATTCTTGCATTCATCGTTGTAGTATAGCTTTTCTTTTCACTTCCCTATACTAAGCACAAGTTATGTCTTCTTCATCGCTCTTGATTCACTCTGAGGGCATCGTTCGAGCTAAGTATAGGGGGGTGTCATATATATTTCATATATACTTTAGCCATAACTCGTACTTTGTGTGAGTGTGTTCATAAATAAAATGGCTAAAATCCTTAAAAATCCATAAAAAATTTAAAATTTTTCTTGTACATAAAATTCTTTATTGCACATACATAGCTATTTATAAAATTATTTTTTGTACAAATATTTGTAAAAATCTTTTGTGTGTAAAGATTTTGTAAATATTTTGATATCAAAATTATGTATATGGTACAAAATTTTTGTAAAATATTTGAAAAACAAAAAGTCTGCAAAAACCCTTGTGTAAATGTGTGTAAATATTTTGCAAAACTTCTGCATTCATGCATACATCCATGTTTTCAAACATTTTCAAAAATTTTGCACATTTTCAAAAATTTGTACAAATTGCATCTTTGTATATACAAGTATAGTTTTTCTAAATCATAGTTGACATTTAAACTAGCCTAGAATTAAATTGAAAAATGGAGCTTGGTTAAGATCTTAATCCACCTAATTCTAAGAGGAACCTTATAGGGCTTAGGGATGAGACTTTTCAGGTCCATGGTGACTTAATTCTTTGAGTCCACTAGGCTATGATCACATGTCATATTGATGAGCCTAAGTAGAACACTTAACAACACACACATGACTCTCACAGACAATGGCTTTACTTGAACCAGCACTTTACACCTAGCTCTCTACGGATGAGGTGGTGAGGAGGCAGTCTTCTTTGACTTGGGGTAGCATATGAGGGTAGTACTTCTAGGCGGAACCTCTCTTCTTCTTATAGTGAAGGAAGTGCGTCTCAACTTGGTATGGTAGTAGTGAGGTCTAAAAACAGGAGTTGTGGGTTGCGATAAAGCTTCAAAAGAGGGATAGTCTATTGGCTCAAGAGGAAAAACTCCTTATTTATATATGTTGCACCATGTAGATATGTTTTACATATGCACATCAAAAATGTGCAAAAAGAAAAACTCCAAAAAAATGGTGGGTCTGATAGAAAATGAAATACCCGCCGAAGTGTATATAGTCAAATAAAGCAAAGCTTATGTTACCCATGCACATCTCATGAAGCTTGCAGCAGGGAGACTTAGCTACACTGGTTGAGCTCCCAAGGATACATGGCTACACTGGCCATGGTCCATTCTCTTCTTCCTCCTCTTCTTGAGCCGGTTGAACTTGAGCTTAGAAGGGAATACCCCGCTCCTCGAGGAAAGAGTTTCCAGACTAGGGTATTAGAGTTACCTTGTTGGAGGGTTGTCACTTTGCCATTTCTGAGGTAGGGAGCTACATGTCACTTACACCATACAAGAAAATATTCATGGTCAACAGAGTTTGTGTATGTAGACTTGTTCTGATCTAGATTGTTGAGGAGTCTTGACTATAGATTAGTGGAACTTAGAGGCTATTGAGTTTTAAACCTAAGTCCAAATACGGTTCCGACAAACTAATAATCCAGAGATCTGACTGAGCTCCATACTTCAATTTAATGAAGACAAGTTTAATAATCAACCTTGGTTCATCTTCTTCTTCTTTTTCTTTTTCTTTCTCCTTTTCACTTCTTTTTCAAATAAGTGTTTGCTAAGGGACTAGAAAAATTAAAGTATAAGGGGTGATGAATACCCATTCATCACTCTTTATTCTTTTATTTTAGCTAGAAATCTTGGCAAAACATCATGTATATAGTTGTAAATACAATAAATTATCCAGAAGCATGCATTTGTTAAATATCAATAATTAGCATGTAATTGTGCAAAATAAAAGAATAAAGAATAAAGAAAAAGAAGGGAATATTTAGAATAAATATTGAGTGACCTAAACCCAAGAGAGGGCCCAATATGGGCCTGATCGCCAAATAAAATAAGTAGAGAGAGATATGGCCACTATACCTTGAGAATATTCCTTCTTATTTGTAGATATTTTATTTTCACAAAAATAAAAATAAAAATGTGTTTTTATTACCTTGTATATATTTCCAAAAATAAAACAAAAATTATAAAAATAAAATAAAAATAAAAACAAAATAATTTCTCTCTCACCTTGTACATATCACATGTATATAAGTACCATATACCTATTTATTTAACATCTGTAAACAACCAATAAAAATAAAATAAAAGTCATTTTATATTCCAAATTTTATGTTGAATAAAATATAAAATTGGGGTATTTGTACAAAAATAAGAAAATAATAATAATAATATAAAATACATAGGTTCTTTATATTTGTATATAATATAATATATTGTATATATCATAATTTACTTTTCAAAAAAATAAATAAAAATCACTAAAAAATAATTTGAAAAATAATAAACATTTTTTATGTTGAACATATTTTTAAATAAAATCATTTTCTATTTTTAAATTATTTTACAAATGTTTTTGATCCTGGAATTTTCTGATTGGTCAAGGAGGGTTGTTGACCCCGGTCAACTCCCCCTCCCGGACCCTCTATTCACCCGGATCTGGTTTGAGCCCCATTTCTCGTAATTTTCCCGATCGAATCCGTCCACCTTTTGCTCTGATTCCTTTGCCCGATCCTTTCCCTTGGATCCATGACCCTCGCGGATCCCTAGGGAAGGAAGGATCTCCCTTGGATCGCACGCTTCATCCAATTCTTCTTGGCCATCAGGGAACGCATATAAAAGATTCATTTCTCTCCCCAGTCCATCATCTCACGCCGTACACCTTCCTTCTACCCTAGAAACCTTCCCTTTGGTGACGGCATTCAGCCGAAGTCTTTGGTAGTTGGAAAGAGCTGCTGCAGGCGATGCTCGCCACACGTGGTCGGAGATCCGCCGCGTTTGAGCCTCCCCGCCTTCCCAGTGTGGTAGAGGCGATAACCCATCTCGACCTCACCCCCTAGAGCCAAGGATTAACCTCGGACCTTCAGGTATACCTCGTTTCGATCCTAGTTCCCTTTATTTCAGATCTTCCACCCGCCGCTCCGCCAGCTCTGACCCGGTGGTCGGAGCTCCATCAATCACCTATATCCGTTCCGATCGACTCCCCCATTCATCGTCATCCTTCCCCTGCAGCCTGATCACCCTAGACTTGGCTTAGATAACCTATATTAGGATCGAAGTTCCTCTGGCGCATCGCTGGAACTTCAACCTCCATTCACTGTCGCCTTCTGTTGATTTTGGTCAAATAACCTTGGCCGGAGCACGCCTCCGAGCAGGAGCTTTACCCCGCAGGTCGAGTCGCGTGTGGAGATACCCCAGATTGCCTCAGCCCAGCTTCACCGGAGCTATCCCAGGTCAAAGCCACCTTCCCGGAGATCCGACCGGTGGATACTCCATCCGACTCCGCCACTCAATGCAGAGGGGTCTTGCAAGTCGAGCCCCGCTGCCTGATCGTTCATCGGATGCCCGGATTACCGTCGGTTCTTCGGCAAACTTCGCCCAAACGGAGTTCATCCAGCAGCCTCCTCCACCGTCAGATCATCTCCAGTCGCCAGTTCATATCCGAGCCGTCCATCGCCTGCGCCTGTCAGGTCGTTAGATCTGAAATCTAACGGCCTCCGTACGCCCACGTTCACGCCATCTGGACAGCTGTTGGATCCACTAGGTGTCAGCGCCAGAGCCGCACATCGCCAGCCATTCAGAGCGCGCCACCTACCACCCTACGTGAGCTGCACGCCCCGCTTGGGTAATTTGCTCCTATACCCTTGCCTTTACTTTATTTGTCGTTTAGTCTGTAAAAAAAAAAGTACACTGTGGACTTTTTGCATCTATACCCCTATAGTTTTTTCATATTTGTGTTTTAGTCCTTCCGTTGTGGTTGCACGCGCATTGTCACGTGTATGTTTGGGATATTTGCATGTACTACCCTGAACTTAATTGATGTTATGATTTGATGTTTTAGTTTTAGTATTTGCACTTATACCCCTGTGCATGGTTTTTTGGACATGTGCTTGAATTCATGGAAAAATTGCAGTAGAGCCCCTAAGCTTTTGACGCGTGTTCTTATTTAGTCCCTAGAAGTTATTTTCTTTGCATATAAGTCCATGTGTGTTGTGCGTCTTTGATTGGTTTGAATAAATAGCAATTTTAGTCCAAAAATTATGAAATTTCGATACATGGCCCTTGCCATAGTATAGGAATTTCTATAAGTTTTTGGGTTCATTTTGTTTTTGTTTAGTATTTTTAATAATTCAAAAACCCTAAAAATTGGTACTGTCCAGCTTTAAAAATCAACTAAAAACATTAAAAATCCCCTACAAATCTAAAAAATCAATGGTTGTTAATTTTAGTGTGTTTTTAGTTCTAACAAATTTTCATTGCATTTGGATTTATAAAAACCCTAAAAATTGAAAAACATTGAAAAACTTAGAAAAATCATTAAAAATTTAAAAAATGCAATTGTTCTATAGTTAGAGTTTTATTTTTAGTTTCTCATAAAATTATTGCTGGAATTGTATAGGCTATTTAAGTATTTTTAAATAGCCTTTAGATTCTGGCTGCACATTATCTTTTATTTTTAGCCTTGCTTCATTTTTATAAAATTAATTAAAAATTAGAAAAATACAAGAAAAATACCAAAAACACTTGAATATTTATAAAACCCAAAATATTTTAATTTTAATTTTCTGACCATTTTTGAGCCTTAAATAATTGCTTGATTATTTCTTTTTGAGTTCTTTTATTCCTTTTCTTAATTTTCAAAAATTTAAAAAAATGAAAAATATAAAAACCATCTTTTTTCTTTATTTTCTTTATTTTATTTAGAATTCCTGACTACTTTGTAGTTTTTCCATACCGTGCTCCTTGTGTTCGACCCTGGTAGCTATACCAGGTAAAATAAAATAGCGAGACCGCTATTTGTGTTACTTGATTTATTTTTATATTGGTGGTCTTTGTTTTCTTGATCGACAGCCTCGTGATTCGGGTCGTAACAACTTGATTATTTACACCTTAACCCAATCACAGGTTTTTGAGTCATCAATGATGTTTGAGGTGCTCTCTGATTCCACCTACCATTTATCTCAGGATGGAACACAACAGGACCAACATCAGTCGGTTGAGGTATAACAAACTCATTTTGACGATCCACATGAGGAGATAATAGAGCATGGAACAGATGATGGAGACTATGATAGGGAGAGGGACCCTATTGACTTTGCAGATTAGGATGCACACAAGTACTCTGCTATTCACAAGCATCAATCAGTTTTCACATCCTATCAGTGGGCCAATGTGCCCATATTCGAGGGCACATGGACATCAGATGTTGCAGAACAATGGCTGAAGAGGGTCATGAAGGTGTTGAGGATGATTAACGTGCCACAAGACTCGTGGTTATCTTTCATGGAGTTTTCACTGACAGACTTTACCGAGAGATGGTGGGAGGCAGTAGTTTTTGAGTTGGGTCGCGAGCCCACATGGGATGACTTTGAGACGAGATTCAGATCCCACTTCTTTTCTACGAAGTGGAAGGAGTCCCCGCGTCGACTTTTCGTAGAGCTTCGTCAGAGATGGATGATAGCCAGGGAGTACTTCGTACGATACACCAAGCCATCTCCACACACTTCAACAGCTACCACATTTCCAGATGAGAATCTGAAAAAGTTCATTAGAGGTATGCGAGAGGAGGTGTAGGAGAAGCTGACAGGATTACGCATCATGTCTATCTCTGAGGTCATTGATGCAGCAGAGAAGTTTGACGACATCAGAGAGAGATGCTATGGGAGCTCATCTGGAGTGACATCTAGACTACAATGATCATTTGGGCTGATACGTCGACCATTCTAGCAGCAGAGATCAGCCAGGCGGTTCCGACCTACAGATTTTTCATTCTCAGGCAACGCTTGCTCATCTCTATTGACTACCTTAGGAGGAGCACTTGCTACACATGGCATCGATTCAGCTCGACCATCTGGGTTACGACAATTAGACAAACCCTCAGCAAGACTGACTCGACTGACTCGGAGCACAGTCACGACCACTCCATCTACCCGACCAGTCTGATGTTACTTATTAAATTAGTGGGGACACTACCAGTCTCAGTGCCCACAGGCTTCTGGTGAGCCTCGACCACATACGTAGCCTTCATAGCCACAACCACATGCACAACGTACAGGGAGTTTCTGTGGTAGGAACTCCAACTTTAACAGGTCATAAAGACAGACACAGAGCGTGGTAGGTTCCAGTACCACAACAGCTAGACAAGGTCAGTTACACGCAGTGACAGAGGAGCAGGCATGTTCAACAGCTACCGTGATGAAAGGTATGGTCTTAACCTTGGGCCGACCTTTTCACGTTTTGTTTGATTCTAGAGCTACGCATTCTTTCATTGCTTCAAGATTACTAGCATCCCTGGGTAGAGTTTCTGAGGTCCTATATACTCCTTACCACATCCGAGGGCCAGGTGGCCAGTTGTTCATCATTTCACTGATAGTTAGAGACTCACCAGTAGTGATTGGCAGTCACGAAATGATCACAGATTGTATACTACTATAGCTTGATGAGTTTGACTTAATTCTAGGCATGGATTGGTTATCAGCTCATCATGCTCTTGTTGATTGCTTTAGGAAGATGGTTGTCTTCAAGATTCCAGATTTACCCAAGTTCACTTTTGAGGGTACATTATGTGACTCCAAAATGGAGTACATTTTAGTGTTGCAATCTTAGCGACTTGTTGATCAGGGATGTGATTCCCATCTAGCATTTGTCAGAGAGATATCTGATCATGAGTCGATAGCACAAGACATCCGAGTAGTATCAGACTACCCAGATGTGCCTCCTGATGAGTTACCAGGATTACCTCTTGAGAGAGAGAGAGAGAGATCGAGTTCGAGATCGCATTGCTACCAGATACACAGCTGATCTCGATGGCACCATATCGCATGGCACCAGCAGAGTTGAGAGAGCTGAAGGTGCAGTTGCAGGAGTTACTTGACTTGGAATTAGTGAGGTCGAGCACTTTACCTTGGGGTATCAGTTATATTCATCATGAAGAAGGATGGATCCATGAGATTATGCATCGACTAATGGCAGTTGAACAAGAGAACGGTGAAGAACCATTATCCTTTGTTGTGAATCGATGATTTGTTCGACCAGCTCCATGGATCTTCAGTGTTCTCAAAGATCGATCTTTGTTCGGGCTACCATCAACTAAGGATTCGAGAGTCCGATATTTCGAAGACAGCTTTCAGGACTCATTATGAACACTACGAGTTTGTGGTGATGTTGTTTGGGCTCACCAGTGCACCTGCAGCATTCGTGGATATGATGAACAGGATTTTTCGTCCATACTTGGACATGTTTGTGGTGTTGTCCATTGATGATATGCTCATATATTCTCGAAATGAATGGGATCATGCGAATGATCTAAGGATTATTTTGGACACATTGCGAGAGCACATGCTATATGCCAAGCGAAGCAAGTACGAGTTCTGGTTGTCCCGTGTTTCATTTCTTGAGCATGTCATTTCTGGAGCAGGCATCGTTGTTGATCTTGCGAAGATTGAGGCAGTTATGTCTTGGGAGAAGCCCAAGACAGTTACTCAGATTCGGAGCTTCCTTGGATAAGCGATCTATTACAGACGCTTTGTTAGAAGATTTTTACGCATTGTTCTTCCTTTTACATGATTGACACAAAAGGGAGTTCCATTCATTTGGGATGATTCATGTGAGCAGGCCTTCAGGACACTGAAGGAGAGATTGACGACAACACCTGTACTTGCACTTCCATCAGGCACGCAGGATTATGCAGTATACACAGATGCCTCAGGTGAAGGTTTAGGAGCGGTGCTGATGTAGAGAGGTTATGTGATTGCTTACATGTCACGACAGTTGAGACCGCATGAGCAGAATTACCCCACCCAAGATTGGAGTTGGCGGTAGTTGTCTTTGCCTTGAAGATATGGCGTCACTATCTTTATGGGGTAAATTTCGATATTTTCATTGATCACAAGAGCATGAAGTACATATTTGATCAGAAGGAGCTGAACATGAGACAATGCAGGTGGCTCGAGCTATTGAAGGATTACGACTGCATGATCTCTTACCATCCCGGTAAGGGAAATGTGGTGGCAAATACGCTTAGCAGGAGAGCTCATGTAGAGGGTACAACAAACTGGCTATATACATGGGATATGTTCGCAACTTTGACCGACTGGCATCCATAGGAGAGTGCATCCATATCTACTATCATACCTCCATGTTTTAGTAGTTTATGGGATCGCATATTGGAAGGCCAGAGGACAGATCCTTAGATTCGAGACAGATACAAGCTTGCCATCAAGGATGAGATTGATTATTTTATTGTGATGGAGTCTATTTTATGGAAAGCCGACTGGGTCGTTGTGCCCAATGATTAGCAGATACATAGAGACATTCTTGATGAGGCACATAGTTCACAATTATCTATTCATCCTGATAGCACAAAGATGTATCGTGATTTGCACCGACATTTCTGGTGGGACGGAATGAAACGTGATGTGGCACATCATGTCAGCAGATGCATGACATGTTAGATGGTCAAGGCTGACCACAGGAGACCACCAGGGCTATTACAGTCTCTCCCCATTCCTGAGTGGAAGTGGGAGAGTATTTCTATGTATTTTATCACAGGATTGCCAAAGATACCATGTGGCCAAGATTCTATTTGGGTGATTGTTGACAGGTTGACCAAGTCAGCCCATTTCATACCTGTCAGCATGACTTACACTCCATCCAAGATTGGCCAGGATATATGTGCATAACATTATCAGGCTTCATGGTATACCACATGAGGTGGTGTCTGACAGGCTCATAGTTTACATTGCACTATTGGTATCAGTTCATGTCCGCACTACAGACAGAGCTGAAGATAAGTTCTGCTTACCATCCACAAGCTGATGGGCAGAGTGAGCGCACCATTCAGACACTTGAGGATTTGTTGCACATGTGCATTTTGGAGTGGAAAGGGACATAGAAGGACCATCTTCCTTTGGTGGAGTTCATGTACAACAACAGCTATCATTCCAGTATCGGTATGGCATAATTCGAAGCCCTATACTAGTGGAGATGCCTCGCACCTCTCAGTTGGTGTGAGGTAGGTGATCATGCTCTCTACTATGTAGATCTCTTAGAGAAGACTGTGAGAGCTGTTGATCTTGTGAGACGAAGGCTTATAACAGTACATAGTCGCCAGAAGAGGTATGCAGACCGGCGGAGAAGGGACTTGGAGTTTCAAGTATCCAATCCTCTTCTCTTACTCCTTTGGCAAATATGACTTAATAAGTTTTAACTTAATCTGAACACATTCTTGTAATTGCAGGTGGGAGATTAGTATTTCTCCAAGTATCTCCTGTGAAGGGAATACATAGATTTGGCATTCGTGGTAAGTTGGCGCCATGATATGTTGATTCACTCAAGATTCTGGATAGAGTGGAGAAGGTAGCTTACCGAGTAGCTCTTCCTCCACACCTTTCAGGCATCCACGATTATTTCATGTATCCAACCTGAAGAAGTACGTCTGCGACCCTTGACACATCATCAGTTACAAGAATCTTGACGTGGAGACAGATTTGGCATATGAAGGGAGGCCAGTGTAGATACTAGACAGTGCTGTGAAGAAGCTTCACAGCAAGGAAATTCCATTGGTCAAGGTGTTGTGGCATCGACACGACGTCGAGGAGGCGACATGGAAGACGAAGCCAACATGCAGGCTCAATATCCGCAACTCTTCCCACGTAATCATTAAGACAAACCTTTGTTATAATATACATGATTCAAAGGATATGGATTGTTTTCTCATTAAGGTTTTTATGGGTTCAAAATCCTTTTATATTTTTATGACCATATGAAATCCAAACAATACGCCTAACGACCTTGACTCGAGTCTCGAGGATGAGACTCCCTTTGAGGTTTTTATATTTGTAACATCCGGATCAAATCAAAGCCAAACTCGACCCGATTAGGGTTTGTTTAACCTAATAAGTTAGCATGTAGTATTAGATAACCTAAATAGATCAATTGATCGATGAATCAAAAGTTGTTTGGGCGAAATCGATCAAAAATCAATTGCATCGTAATGCTTGCCGCGAAAAAGTCGCGAGTGAAATCAGAAAATGTGAAATAAATCGAGACCACCTAAAAATATGATTCGATGAAATAAGACCAACAGAATCGACCGTTCGTCAATCAGAGATCGTTTGATATTTTAAAATCACAAAATTTAACCCCAAGCCAAAAACCGTATCTCAAAAATTTCGGGTATGCAAACCCGGTCAAAAGTATATGAATATTATACTCATATTGACCGTCATTTAGAGATGATCAAATCAAGATATTTTGCATTGAAATCCAGCATTCGAGATGCGAGTACGATCGATTTTGTTATCTTAAATAAATGGAAAAAATAAAAAATAAAAATAATATTTTTTTTGTTATCTGTATGGTAGTATAGACATCTCATTTGAATTTTTTTCTTCCATTTGACCTTTCAGAATTCACCCACTTGGCTTTTATTGAGGCTCTATTTGGTAAACCAAGACTTCATTCTCCTTGGTTATATAAGACCCAAACCTTTCATCTTTTTCTGCAACTTTTCTTAGTCGTTGGGAGCCTCCAGCCCCTGCTACTTCTCTTCCAAATCTGGAGAGCTGCTAGAGATACAACTTCCACTGGAGATGTTGTGTTCCTACATGCAGGATCTTCTCCAAATTGAAGATCTAATAGGTACAATCATAATTCCATCCTTTTGTTTCCCTACATGTATAATCTAAATCCTTCCCTTTTGTTATCCCCATGTGTACTCTTTCAACTCGAAAGTCTCTCTTGAGAAAGTCACATCTATCTACACGCTTTAAATTTCAGTTTTTGCTTGATTGGGTTGATGGTATGATGGATTGTATGTTAAGATCTTCTTTGAAAGTCATGCATTTCAAGTAAGATTCCATATTCTAGGATAAAATGATGTCACCTATCTCGGTATATTTTGCCTTACTATAATATCAGAGTCTAAGTATATATTTTTTATCAACAAATCCATTCAACTTATTGCCACAAAGGATATCTACACATTTTCCTTCTTAATAAATTTGAGGCAATTATTTCAGAATTAGTGAAATCTATGGTCTTTATCACATCTTAATAAAATGGCATTCTAAGATATGGCAATGATAGGGTGTTTTCAATAATTGCAGGCTCGCACACATTCTTGAAATCTGTCACTTTTGTTCCAGTCGTGTGTAATGTAAAATTTGCAACATTTTCATGGTGGACCTTATGATTATCAATATTTAATAATGGCATCATTCCACTGTATTAACTTCCTAGTCATAGTAAGAAAAAACAAAGGTTGATTTCAAGTGTGTATATATATATATTAATGGTTGGGTAAGAAAACATAAAGGTCAACCACAACTAGACTTAAAAGCATATGGACCTCGCTAAAAAGGAATCCAAGTCAGCATTGAGCTTAATTAAGTACAATGTGTACGTCATCCAAGAACATGTTTGCAAGAAACTCAAACGATTAATTCAATTTTATTTTTTAGGCATTCTTTTATTTATAGTGGGCAACTCTAGAACAAGGTAAGAGGAAACTTTTTAGATTATTGGTTTCTAGAGCTATGGGAAAGGCATCTATAAATTACCATTCGTTCATATTTGATTGGAATAGTAGTTGACGGGGTTTGGTGAATCTTTAAGGTCTTGATTGGAACATGGTGTGAGGAAATGTTTGGTAGCAACTTAGCTGATGGTTGTCGAGACAGGAATGTAAGTGTAAAGTTAAAGCTTGCATGGGTTGTAGATAATTCATCGAATTATAGGTGCCTTTCTGTTATGTTACTTCTACAAGAATTTCAATGCAGAAGAAATTGATGATATAATAGAGCCAATATATTTTTATCAATTAGTGGATGAAAGCAGTGTGTGGACGACACAAAATTTTTGGATTTTCTGTTTTCTATATGCGATAAGAGGTGGAATATTAGTATGTTGAAATATCTGATAAAATTGTGAATACTAATATGGGAGTCTAACGATCATTGATCATGGAGGTGGTAGCAGGGTAAAATGCGAGAATCACTTTATATTTGATAGCTTCTAGTACTCATACAAGGATCACTTTAGACATGTTAGGATGTCAACCCAAGATAATGTGAGTTGCATCAAAAATCAAGTGCATCTATATGGTTGTAAATCATGACGCTTGATAATTGTGCCGGTCATGGTGACATTTACACTTGACCTTGCGATAGCGTGGTAGCCTTCAACTACGCGGAGGAAAGGAAGCCCAGTTAGGCAGTGGCTGCCAAGTGCGCGGGTCTAGGATCCCAGTCCTTGTTTCGATTTTACGCGAGCCCATAGTGTTCTACACCTCGTTGGGATCATGACTTTGACCAGCTCGGCTGACCCTTTGTTTTAGGATACTCATGCGGGGGATCCTCAGTTTTAGTTTATGTACGAGCTCGCTTGCCCGTACTAGTCGGGTCGATTTCTAGAGTGATTTTTCCGGAGAGTCTCTCTCACCCGTCTTAGTGGCGTAGTTTTGGAGTAGACCTATCCCTCTATTGGACCGCATTTCTAGTTAGAGGGTGAGACAAAAGAGCCTCTTAGGAGGCTACCTTACTGCTTGAGTTTTGGTTACTTTTTCGCCAACATGCTTGGTAATGCTACATCTGAATCATTTATGTTTATATCTAAACCATCTAGGGTCACATTTGAATCAGTTATAATGGAAATTGGAGGAATTACAGTTGAACTTGGAATGAAGCATAATGGTTCTTGGCTAAAAGATGAGATCAACTATAAGTTGTGTTGTCTAGAGTTGTTTATAATTAAGTTAGTGGATGTATTGGGAACTTAGATAGTATGTATTATACCTCCATCGCATGCCTACGGAGGCACCCCACCCCTAAGGTACTTTCATTCCTTAGATTCATAGTGTGAGGTCACACACAGACCAAGACCACATACGATCCACTAAACTTGAGAATTTAAATAAATTCAAGAAAACCTTTCCAACCTCATATTCCCTATTATCAAAATAAAATATTTAAGATCCCTAAATAACAAGATATTAATATATATATATATATACATACATGAGTCATTAACCACAATATAAAAATATGACATATAAAAGGTAATGGTAAAACTTGGGGGGCATTCCTCTGAGTAGCTTGAAAATCTTTTTCATAGCGGGTAGTTAAATTTTAGTTGCTTATGGTTTACTACTTGTTTTTTTATAATCACCTTAAGATGCCTGCTTGTTTTAATAAGTTTAGGGATTTACCAGCGCTCGCTGATGTCTCTTGTACCATTCATGTGTGGGCAAGCAGCCTGGAACTCAGTAGTTGGTTGATGATTCCAAATATCTGCTGCTATTCTAGACGGTACAGTTATTTTTGTCACAGTTTTTGTTCAGTTATGATGTAAAATGCTTTTATTTCTCTTCTGTTATTTTTAGGAATACATCTATGTACTGTCAACTCTTTAGTACATGTTGTAGAAATATATGAAAATTAATGAAATGAAATGTTGGTGTCACATCCTGTTGTTGGATTTGTGGTTGTTATATTGATTTCAATGTCATGGCAAAAACATGAAAAATTTCCCCGTATTTTCATTTAACTTGTGATCTTTTGTGAATGTAATACTGTGAATGTGTTGTAAGCGGGTAACCGAATCCGAGGGGTTCATACCTGCAAAGTTTGGAATAGCCGAAGCGACGAGTGTGGGGGTGTTGTGAGGTGAACGGATGACCATGGGATGAAGAAGGCGGTGGTTTGAGGCTTCTTCTCTGGAGAACTGGAGGAGAAATGGATCAGAGCAGATGAGGGTCTAGAGGAATTGAGAGTGTGAGCGGATAGGTCGACGAGGATGCTGGTTGTAAGGTGGAGGTCTTGGGTTGGTCAGTGAATGGTAGGGATATGTGTGTGCATAGGAATAAAATGGAGAAAACACGAAGAAAATGCAAAAATCATAAATGGAGGATTGAGGAAGGAGAACGGTGGAGTGGAGCTTGGGCTGAGTTTCCATTGGAACCTCGGGTTGTCACACATGTTGGGCAGCTACTCCGGCGAGCTCAGCGGTGCATAAGGTGGTCGCGACATGACCATGGTGGCCATGGGTTGACACCTAGTCTGGAGGAGCCATTATGGCCCCTCGTCCAACCTCCGTTTGTCACAAGGAGGCTGAGAGGGGATAGGGCTTAGGCATTGTAGTAGTGGATGAGGTGTGATGGGGGCAGAGTGTGTATTTGTAGGTGGCGATGGCGGTTACAAGAGAGGTGGCAGAGGGTTTTGCAACGGCCGTATTGAGGTTAGGGAGTATTGGAGGGGTTGATTGAAGACTAGGCGAAGATGGTGGATCTCAGGGTTGCGTGTAGGGAGCATTGATTCGATGTGAGGAGGCTCAAGGTGACAACCAAAATAGGAAGGGGGTAAAGGCTTTGTAGGCATAACGGACGGGGGGGGGGGGGGGGGGGGGGGGGGGGGGGGGGTTTGCACTTGAGGTAGACGTAGAGCTCTCAGTCGTTGGAATAAAAGATCCAATGGTTGAAAAGGAGGAAGGTGCATGTGGCTCAGATCCTATCAGTTGAGATCTAAGGGCCTGGATTAAGACAGGAGCGGATGGATGAGATGGGATCAAAGATCGATCCTACGACTAGGAGAAAAGGGCCGACGTGGAGGAATCACAACCATTGGATGCGGTGTCATCCAATTGCTGAGATGAAGGCGGTTGTGAGTGGTGGAGATCTAATCTGGAGCAGATCTAAGGGCTGGGAGAGAAGTGAGGATGGATGGCGAAGATGAAGCAATCCAGGGGTTGTTAGCGGAGGCTGGTGGCGCAAGGGGGGAGCAGCCATGTGGGTGGTCTAGAGGGCACCACGTGACTGCACCAGAATATTCAAAAAGTGAAAATAAGATGAAAAATAAAAAAAATAGAAGGAGATCTAATTAACAAAAAGTCGAAACATGAAAGTTGTATATCTCGATGAGATCTACAAGTTTCATGTTGAAGAAAAATTCAAACGAGGTCATTTATACAAAGCACAATTTTTTGTAGTATTTTTAAGGAATAAAAACACTATATTTTGGTTGGTTTGTGGTTTTTTTGTATTTTAATTTATTTTTGAAGCCAAGATAAATATCTACAATATTTATCTATTTTTTTGGGATTTTTAGTAAAATAGAAAATAAATAAAATGCTAGTAGTTATTATATAATAATTAGTCATTAGGGTTAATTACATGTGAATGTTTTATTGATAAAGATGTGGATTAATGAAGATTTACAGTGAAGTTCTTATTCTTCAAGGATAAAAAGAGAGAATAGTGATGATCCATCAGAGATTCATCCGTATTGTGTGCTTAAACCCTAATATCGAGCACTCAAGTTGAATCCCACCTACATGAGGGTGAAACATACTGAACACACAAATAATATCCAAGTCCACAATAACATACAATAAACATATTAATAAAAATAATCTTCAAATGGTCTTGATGGAATCTTTTGTGGCTTTTATCAACATGAACTCAATCCAAGCTTCATGCCTCTGTATCTCTACGAGCGTCCTCGATGCCCGTGCCCTACAACATAAAAGAAGAAATTAGATATCAAAGATTATCAAACAGATAAATAATGCATAAAACATCACATCACATAATGATCTAAATAAAATATTAATCAACTTAATAAAAATATAAGAACCTAAATAATCATACAATGGTGCCATTTGACGAATCGCTAAACACATAAGTTAATATGTATCCGTTTTTAGCACGAGCACTTATCGTTTCATACAAAACTGAATCAAATATCTTCGCGAGGAGGACTCTGCTAAAATTTATATTTAGGAAGTCCAGGTTCGAACACAAGGACACTATGAAGGATATGGGATAATCCTCAAGCGCATCACGGAAGCGTGAGTATCGTATCGAATACGATGAAGAACGATTAGTCGCACTAGTTGTTCTATGCAGCGGGAATTAAAAAATTTTCATATGACGAAACCACATGATCCAAGAACACTTCTCGGATCGTTTCGTCTAAACCACAAACAAGTAATAGGGGATTACCTCTTGAAGCGTGGTTGCGATGAAGTCTCTAAATGAAGAGACCTCCTGTCACAAGTCCGATCCGACAGAGGAGACGCTTGCGAGCGTGTTGATGAAACACGTGCTCCTCACAATCCTTGTTGATGATCCAAGCGGCTAATCTCCTAATCTCGACACACGAGATCCGACGTCTTCTTCATGAGCGAGGCGTACCGAATGAGACGGAGATCCACGAGCAAACGATCGGGCAGCATAACGACGATGTTGCGACGATGGAGAACCTCTCTAGGGCATCCATAGTGGACGGCCACATGAGAGAGAGAGAGAGTAGGCATGTAGAGAGAGAAAAAGAGAGAGGGAGAGAGACTTATGTTCTCATTGTGCAAAGAAGAGCAAAGGGGTGCCTCTCCTTTTATAATATTTTGGGATCCATGGATCTCAATCCATGGGCAACATAAATCCAATGGCTCACATTGATTTGTGTTTCTTTTAATGGCTAAGATTTGTGTTGGTGAAAACCAATAATAATTAATTTAATTTAGACTAAATATATATATATATATATTGATAAATCAATATTATTTAATCTTAAATTAAATCAATTAAGCATGGAGATTATGGAATGAAGATTGCCTCCTTCCATAATATGGGATTTGGTGGCAATCTCATGTAATCTCAAGATATCTCATGAGATTACATTATTCCATGGAAATCTCCAAGATTTACAACAACACTTGTTGTAAATTATTCAAAAAAAATAATTCATAATTATTTTGTAAATATTGCAATCTTGCCATTGGAAAATTGTGAATCACATTCACACCCCAAAATAAAAAGTGAATTACATTTTCAATTAATTGTCTAATATGAATCCAATTCACATTAACATTTAATTAACAAATCTAAATTACAAATTATTCTCTCTTATATATTATAAATCATATTTATAATATATATGATTAAAATGGATAGTGCTATCTAAATTATTCATATCCATGATATTTAAATCAAATTTAATCATCTCGGATCTCTATTCTCATGTGCCCAAATAATATGAATCACATTCACATTATTCACATCTTTGATAATCAAATCACATTTAATTATCTAAGATAACTCTCTTTATAATATGAATCAAATTCATATTATTCATGACAATTAAATCACATTTAATTATCCATTTTCTCAATGCTGGGATACTTATATCAACAATGAAATTATCCTGGACTCTTTCAAGGATAATGCGCTTTCTCCGCGAATACTTGGATATAAGGACAGGGCGATTGTATTGTTCCACATATAGTGACTTGGATAATGAGATCACATCTCAAATCCATATCTCGGGCCTCCCATAGATGCTTGATTAAATAAAGGCCGCAAATCTAATCTTCTCATTGAATCTGAATCACATTCAGATCAATGTCCAACATTTGGACTAAGATCAGATTACTTCTCTACTGAGAGGGGTCGCTAAAATCCAGACCCGTTTCATCACTTCCTAGGAATGGAACGTCATGGTTATACAACCGTTTATGATCACAGCACCCTCAGGTATTCCCAATACATGTACATCCTGCATACTGGAAGACCCAGAATAATCTCGAAGTATAAGATCAATTTTACACTATCCACTTCAGGGATTTGTCATTAAGTTTCTCATTCGATCATTGGGAGTTGGTATTGATCATATACTTTCCAAAAGCATATATCATACCCTAGGTGTTGATTATATACTTTCCAAAGCATATATTAAACCTACAAATTCAGTCAAGCTTCCAAAGCGAGACGAATGTGCACGGAATTTGATTCTTCCCAATATCTCATAAGTGAGCTCATGTCTTCCGGTTCAGTAATGAACCTGTATGATCCCTTTGAGAGATCGTATTACTCATATGCCCTTATATGCACACCAGCACGCCAGTGTATAGACCTTGATTAGGTCATCAACCTATTAGTCTGCCAAATGTACATACTCAGACATATACTAACACATCTGTCTCTGGTCAGAGGATGCGTGCCTATATTGTGACAGCATACAACATAGGACTTTGATTAACTCGATCTTGTTAAGTCAACTCTTTGACCTAACTAATCTGACACCTCCAAATCTCTATTCCTATGCAGAGGACCTGCATCAAGAGGTCAGTCAGATATCAGCCTTTAGAGATAAGGATTGCCATCTCCTACTCAGGCTGGAGATCACATCTTAACAATCGTTTGACGGTGCTTGATGAGTCATCAATCTAACTCTTTAGATATTCATCCGAGCACCAACCTCTATGATTCAATAATTGAATCAACAGTTGTATGATCATTAAGATGGCCATGGTACATAACCCTAATTGTACTAAGGGACCTATTATGCAAATTAGTTACTCTTCATTTCAGATTAAGGAGTGAATTGCAATAACATTTATTGCATAATGGCTCGTCGTGAGCTTGCATGTCCAACAATCTCCCACTAGCCCAAAGAGCCATTAATGGGTTAATAATTAAACCCATACTCATGTGACAATCATAGGCTATTTAAAAAACTAGCTAGATAAGCTGATCAATTACTCTGTTCTCGAGAGACTATGCCAAGTCCTTTTACGGCACTTGCATATCTCCTAGTAACAGTGTTCGCATCCAATGCGAATGTTGCATCTTATGCAACCAATACTCAATTTTGTTATAGTGTCCTTGACACTATAGATCGATAATTATTATAACTAGTATGTCCATAATCCTTATCAGAATACCTTTATTCCTGGAGATTTCTATCTCCTAAGTTATTCGTAGTTAAGACCTTTTAGACCTCCATCTATAAAGTCTTAATTTCTTGAAGATAAGACTTAGAGATCACTATCTCCAAAGTCTTGTCATTGTTGAAGAAATTGTTATTGCTGCAATCAAGTGTTTTATCTCCATAGTAGAATTAGTAAAAGTTTACTACTCCCACTGCATGGTAGACATCTGGCTTTTGTACACATCTAGCGTACACTCGGCTTCTCGGAACTAATGCACGAAGGGCAAGCAGTTCTAGCATTCACTTCCTCAACTCCTTGAGGTGTTATCCCTTTAGATAGGTCAGCACCATATCTTGAGGGAAAGAAGCCTTTCTTGGAATTTTCTAGAAAATGAAAATGTCCAAGGTGTACCATTAATGTGACGGTCCCAATACCCTTTTCTCTTTGCTTCTGAACAACTTCAGAACTAAGATATAATAGGTCAACCAGATTATGAAACACTTATTATATCATCCTTAGATCATTCCAAATGATTAGGATATCTACATTTAGCACGATGAACACAATGGAACTCCCACTAATCTTCACATGGTTTATCAAGATTCTATCAGTAACCATAACATTTATGATTTCATCAAATCCAATATCCCAACTACAAGAAGCTTATTTGAGTCCACAGATGGAGTTCTCTAGCTTGCACATCTTGCTTTCCTCAACTATGAATCCCCGGGGCTACTTCATGTGAATATCCTCAGAGAGGTATTCATAGAGGAATGCAATCTTGACTCACATCATGAAGATGTCATAGTCAAGTTGTGTAGCTATGGTTAGCAATATTCTGATGGGTTAAAGCAAGGTCACTGGAGAGCAAGTCTCATCGCAAGCGATGTCTTCTCTTCGGTGTGCAGCTCATGGCTACGAACCGTGCTTTGAAGGTCTCTACCTTTTCATCAGGTTCCCTCTTTCTCTTGAAGATCCATTTACACCTTAATGGATCTTACCCATATACGTGAATCCTCGAGGGTCCATATACAACATTTGTATATGAAGTCTACTTTAGACTTTATTGGTGACATCCATCTTTCCATGTCATGATCCTCAGAAGCTTCATCACATGAAGTCAGATCATTGTTAGATTCAACTGACACATGGAATCCATCTTCAAACTTATTTGAAGAGGTATTAATGTTTCATCTTTAACTTTCCTTTTAGTTTCCGATTCCAGGAGCCTCATTATCATCTCAAGATTAAATGAGTTCCTTTACTTCATTTTCATCTTGATTCTCAAGAGAGTCATCCTCTAAAAATCACATTCTCAGAGATGAGATCTTTTAAGAATCTCAAGGTCATAAAGTAGATATCCAATACCATTCTTTATTTTCCTAATGAAGTAGCACTCTCAGGTGCTAAATTCCAGCTTACTTGCCTGAAACCTCATTAAGAATATATATTGTAGTCTCTACTACATATATATCTTGGAAACTAATAGATAATTATGATAATATTCATCATTGATCATATCATCTCACATATGATCCAATTGTATCTCCCTACAACTCTTATTGAGTTTAGGTTTATTAGGAGGAGTGAGATAGAAATGATATTCATATCTTTATAAGGTATTATATGAATTCATCTAAAAGTAATGACTACCTAGATTAGATCAAATTCATTTAATCTTCCTTCAAACTTTGGTTCTAAACCAAAATTGTGAAATCTATGAACATTTCAAAGATTTTCAAGTGAAGAGAAGAAATCTCATATCACAAATAATCATCAATGGATATCATATATCCATAATGTTTATTCTGATATAGATGATTCACATACATCAATATGTATGAGATCTTGAATACCTTGACATCTTATACCATTTCGAGGAAGGGCGTATTGGACATTTTTTTCTTTTTTTTGAATACAATATTCACAAGTATGTAAGATTTGAACCTTTAGACAATCTAAAGTTTCATCTCTCACTAGTCTATTGCTCGCATCAACAGACAAATGTCCAAGGCTTGATGCCAGATCATTATCAAATGATCTTCATTCTCCTATTGATCTTTTAAGGTTTATTTCAGTATTAGAAATGTCAATGAACCATTCATTAATTTTCTAATTTAGTAGAGTCCACAAGATTTTAGATTACTATCTGAAATATCTCAATTATAACTCTTTATGATAGGTCTATTACAGAATTCATGTTTATTTCCAACATTTAGAAATAAACAATGAGTGTATTCTAATATCTAGGTCATAGAGACATTCTCTAAGACTAAGGGTTCTCCCATTGAAATTATCAAGTCAATCTATCCCATAGATATTGTTGCAGCAATTGCATCAATATCCATGTGGATGACTATTAAACCTTAAAATCAAATTTTATAGTCTTCTAATACATATGCAACTAATTGCAAGTGTTATTAGAAGAATGAGATACAATTATTAGACTTTGATCTTATCAAATAAGAAAGTCAATTTCAATGATTAAATGTAGATTATCCCGATGCACCATCTAAGTCCTTCTCTAAGGATTCTAGATAGACTTGCTAGTCATACTATCAATACATCGATTTATTTGCAGTTTTGGCATTCATCCAACTATTTAGATGTCATATGGAAGTCACAGAAGTACAGTCAACTCTTTGACTTTTCTTCTTACTTGGGTCCAACCCATGCTTCCACTGCGCTCCCTTTATCTATAAACAACCATTGCTTAAGACGAAGGATCTCTTATGTTGAATTCAAAAGATTTCAATATAAGATTATTTCAACATTTATACATGCTTCATTCATTTTATACAATATGAATATTATGAAGCTTCATGAATGACTTGAGTATAGACAATAGAATGACGACTCTCATCATATCTACGTACATCTTAACTCTTAAAGACTTAGGTTCAGGCGGGTACTCAAACAATTTGAATACGTCATCTCTTATAGAGCCATCATTCTGCATGATGTAGAGAACCATGTCATTCATGATTAAATGTCGAGAGCACATATGTATGCCATAACATCTTCTTAGATTTTATAAGGATTATTTGACAATTACGATCATCATCGACATGTCACTTTCAAAGTACATTCAATGAGAGATCAAGACTATAGATACATACAAACCCTAGGGTTGTAGTCCTATTGTCTATTATAATTGTCATTCCTCAGTATTATGAGGAAGACATGCATATTGCAACCACATACATTATGTGTCCAACTGTAAGTACAACATCTTGATCATGGATCAAATCCATGATATTATACTGGTTATTATTGAGTATAATATTGAGTGGGTTTATTAAAAGATTATCTGAAATAAGAAATTTACATAAATATATATAAATATATACTTTACTTTGATTTAGGAATTTTTATATCAAAGTTATCTTGCCATGTCAACAATGAAAGTTCATTCCCTTAATCACTTTCAATGTAAGAGATATACTTGCCATTATATCTCAAGCAAGATCTGGGATCTCCTTCCTTATCTTTGTTACATCCCAATAATACGAGAACCTGTAACTCCGATAAAAAGAAGAGGGAACATATTCTGCCTTGCAAGTCCAACTTGCATCTCCCAATTCGGTCTTTAACACCCAGGCCCACCACCCCTAAGGTGATGTTGACCCGTCATTAAATGAACCAACCGTCAACAGGAATGCAACTCGCTATGCGCAATCCAATATCGCCCCAATAATATGAGGATCTGATATTGGGGTCACTACGCATGCGTCCTTACTCTTTCGAGAAGCGAAGAGCCCGATCCAAATGGATTGTATGCAGGAGCTGTCACTTCAGACATGCATCTTCTATATACAATATCTGGCGACGGAACCCTTCGCCTTGACGGGAGACCATGGATGTCACTTATGTGATTCTCCACCTCATATTCAAATTTTAATTAATTATCATGAATCATATTCATATAATTAATTCTTCCAAGGGAAATACACATCTATTTATAATAGAGTATTTTAATTGGATGTAATTAATTCAATCCCATTAAATCAATTATCAATCCAATTCAATCAACAAACTTGATTGGTTTTACTTGAATATATATATGGTATTATCTCAAAGTACGTATTAATTCGAATTTTAATAATTAGAAAAATACACCTTGATTTCTCCGGCATTATCGAGTCCCTACCCGATGTCATGGCCAATACCAACGGGAGTGGGACAGACTGCAACCGGTGCGACCCGCTACCCCAACGCTTCCCGACTAGACACCATATCCACCTCATGAAAGGATAATGCCAAATAGATCAATGTGTACTTGAGATGGTCATCGGTTCTTCAACCGAAATTATACCATATAGTAATAATCCAAACATTTTTTATTATAAGGAAATTTGCTAGACAAATTCCCAATCCTATTCAAGCAAGTTGTTTGTTGATTTTATTTCCAATCTTGATCTAGATCAAATCTAATCAATTTATTGGTTGAGGCCAAGTCAATTAAGGAAATAATCATCATTAAATATTTCTCAAATATTTTCCATAATTATTTCATGAAATTAACAATTAATTTCACTAACTGACAATCACATGATTCTTGATTAGGAATATAGTTTCAGCAGTGACTCCTACTTACTAAAATTAACATATCTCAATTAATTCAAATCCAAATTAGACAAAATCAGTTTTCAAATATTGGTAATTTGATTTATGACAGAACCTAAGTGATATTTCACGTATTTCTAGATGGATCAAAACAGTAATTAACTCATTAATCATGTTAAGATTTGCAGTTCCCGCAACAGTAAATACATATTCATTAAAATGACCATATCTCGAGCAAACGGAATCCAAATTATGTAAACTCAGATACTATAGTTTCCTTATTTAATGAAAAATAAAATCCAATTATTATTTTCGTGTTTAAATAATTTAAACAGGGCCGAAAATAATCACTAAACAGAGATGCGAAAATGAAATGCGATAAAAACTTTCGCACCCCTAATGAACCCAAGTCGCCTTTGGTTTATGGATCGTATCCAAAACCTTCGACCTAAGGCTCTGATACCACTGAAGGATATGGGATAATCCTCAAGCACATCATGGAAGCGTGAGTATCGTATCGAATACGACGAGGAACAACTAGTCGCACTAGTTGTTCTATGCAATGGAAATTAAAAAATTTTCATATGACGAAACCACATGATCCAAGAACACTTCTCGGATCGTTTCGTCTAAACCATAAACAAGTAATAGGATTACCTCTTGAAGCGTGGTTGTGATCGAGTCTCTAAACGAAGAGACCTCCTGTCTCAAGTCCGATCCGACAGAGGAGACGCTTGCGAGCGTGTTGATGAAACATGTGCTCCTAGCAATCCTTGTTGATGATCCAAGCGGCGAATATCCTGATCTCGACACACGAGATCCAACGTCTTCTTCACGAGCGAGGCATACCGAATGAGACGGAGATCCACGAGCAAACGATCGGGCAGCATAACGGTGACGCTGCGGTGAGGAGAACCTCTCTAGGGCATCCATGGTGGACGGCCACATGAGAGAGAGAGTAGGCTTGTAGAGAGAGAGAGAGACTTATGTTCTCATTGTGCAAAGAAGAGCAAAGGGGTGCCTCTCCTTTTATAATATTTTGGGATCCATGGATCTCAATCCATGGGCAACACAAATCCAATGGCTCACATTGATTTGTGTTTCTTTCAATGGCTAAGATTTGTGTTGATGAAAACTAACAACAATTAATTTATATTAGATTAAATGTATATTGATAAATCAATATTATTTAATCCGAAATTAAATCAATCAAGCATGGAGATTATGGAATGAAGATTGCCTCCTTCCATAATATGGGATTTGGTGGCAATCTCATGTAATCTCATGAGATTACATTATTCCATGGAAATCTCCAAGATTTGCAACAACACTTGTTGTAAATTATTCAAAAAAATAATTCACAATTATTTTGTGAATATTGCAATCTTACCATTGGAAAATTGTGAACCATATTCACAACCCAAAATAAAAAGTGAATTACATTTTCAATTAATTGTCTAATGTGAATCCAATTCACATCAACATTTAATTAACAAATCTAAATTACAAATTGCTCTCTCTTATATATTATAAATCATATTTATAATATATATGATTAATATGGATAGTGCTATCCACATTATTCATAACCATGATATTTAAATCAAATTTAATCATCTTGGATCTCTATTCTCATGTGCCCAAATAATATGAATCACATTCACATTATTCACATCTTTGATAATCAAATCACATTTGATTATCTAATATAACTCTCTTTATAATATAAATCAAATTCATATTATTCATGACAATTAAATCACATTTAATTATCCCTTTTCTCAATGCTCGGATACTTATATCAACAATAAAATTATCTTGAACTCTTTCAAGGATAATGCACTTTCTCTGTGAATACTTGGATATATGGACAGGGCGATTGTATTGTTCCATGTATAGTGACTTGGACATTGAGATCACATCTCAAATCCAGATCTCGGGCCTCCCATAGATGTTTGATTAAATCAAGGCTGCAAATCTAATCTTCTCATTGAATCTGAATCACATTCAGATCAATGTCCAACATTTGGACTAAGATCAGATTACTTCTCTACTGAGAGGGGTCACTAAAATCCAGACCCATTTCATCACTCCCTAGGAATGGAAGCATCATGGTTATACAACCGTTTATGATCACAGCACCCTCAGGTATTCCCAATACCTGTACATCCTGCATACTGGAAGACCCAGAATAATCCTGAAGTATAAGATCAATTTTACACTATCTACTTCAGGGATTTATCATTAAGTTTCTCATTCGATCATTGGGAGTTGGTATCGATCATATACTTTCCAAAAGCATATATCATACCCTAGGTGTTGATCATATACTTTCCAAAAGCATATATCAAACCTACAAATTCAGTCAAGATTCCAAAGTGATACGACTGTGCACGGAATTTGATACTTCCCAATATCTCATAAGTGAGCTCATGTCTTCCGATTCAGTAATGAACATGTATGATCCCTTTGAGAGATCGTATTACTCATATGCCCTTATATGCACACCAGCACACCGGTGTATAGACCTTGATTAGGTCATCAACCTATTGATCTGCCAAATGTACATACTCAGACATATAATAACACATCTGTCTCCGGTCAGAGGATGTGTGCCTATATTGTGACAGCATACAACATAGGACTTTGATTATCTCGATCTCGTTAAGTCAACTCTTTGACCTAACTAATCTGAGACCTCCGAATCTCTATTCCTATGCAGAGGACCTACATCAAGTGGTCGGTCAGATATCAGCCTTTAGAGATAAGGATTGCCATCTCCTACTCAGGCTGGAGATCACATCTTAACAATCATTTGACGGTGCTTGATGAGTCCTCAATCTAATACTTTAGATATTCATCCAAGCACCAGCCTCTATGATTAAATAATTGAATCAAAAACTCTATGATCATTAAGATGGCCATGGTACATAACCCTAATTGTACTAAGGGACCTATTATGCAAATTATTTACTCTTCATTTCAGATTAAGGAGTGAATTGCAATAACATTTATTGCATAATGGCTCGTCGTGGGCTCGCATGTCCAACACACTAGACATAATATATATACTCAGGCTTAAATATCTATGTTAAGTAATTGATAAATCATCTAGATCAAAACAATTAATGCATAAAATAAATCCATCACAGAATGAATGTAGAAGACAATACATTTTCAAAACATTTTAATGCATGCTAGAAAATATACAAAATGAATAGATTGATATTACACTAGAACCTGCAAATAATCATTTCATTATACCATAAATTGGTTAATTAAGCTGAAGTAATCTATTGTTTTAATAAGGATCCAATAGAGTGATGCAATCTAGAGTCAAATTGCATTTAATAAGAAAGGAAGCATATATATAAACTCTAGCAAGATGACTCATAATTAACTGTCTAATAATGATTGGAACCAAGGGCATAACTGTAATAAAACATAATAAAAGTCTTACACATAGGTCCCTATAGGACTTAAACACAATTATTAAAAAAACGGCTCTGAAATTTATGGAGAATCCCTTATGCAAGGTCATATTTGTCATTTTGGAAACTGGATGGGGTAGAGATACAAATTGTCCAAAGGTGCACATGAATCATACACCCCCTTGGACTGAATCACATTTTTGGAGAACCAGGGCACCTTGTTGCAAATAACCCAGCCCCCGCAACCACAACATACATGCATGGAGGCTCGATCCTAGGTTTGGTCGGTTGTAGGTTAGGAGGACGCGTGGCACACCTCCATGCTTCAGGTGTCGCCTCGGTCCCACCGAGGCTCCAGGCTTGTGGATGAGGTTGAATGCTCATCTAGGTTGTCAGATCCAAGTAGATCCGACAGTATCTATTCTTCGTCAAAGATCCACCTCCTCTACATGCGGTGGCCTATCATCAGATCTTCAGCAACCCTCATCTTCCTTATCAGTGCTCCTCTCACTTGACTAAAGATCTACACACCTCCATGAGTTGGTGGCATGGATCGTCGATGTTCTCTAAAGGTCTGAGGATGGACAAACAACGGTGTCGATGAAGGCTCACTGGAGGAAAACCTCTAGAATGGAGGTTCGCTTAAAACTCCGACCATTGAGGGGGGTTTCACCTGCAAATGTTAGGGAAGCAAACCAAGCAAATATGCGTATATGTTTGTGATTGATGTGAATGGAGTGGAAGTCCGGGAATGGTGGAGAAGGTCGGGGACCTAGTGGTTCTCTTGGCCTTGCAGGTGGAGAACATGAGCAAGGTGATAGTGATGATGGTGTGAGGAAATGATGAACATGGTTGTCAGCAAAGATCATTGATCTTTAATGAAGATCAAGAATGGTTTGAGTTGAAAGTTGATGTTATCTTCAGAGCGATTCAAATTGAAGAAAACAACAAAATATAAGACCTATTTACTTGGAGATTTGAAGAGCTGAGCTGGTAGAGGTTGGGTCTGTGCTAGAGGTTCTTGAGGACCTCTAGGTCTTCGCTTGATGAGGGCGACATACCTTGCAGCTCAGACGGCCGATGGTTTGGTCGTGGCATGGCCACTCTAACCATGGGTCTTCACCTGAAGCGATTCACCATAGTCTCTCTTCATTCCTTACTCCTTCCTGTATCGAAGGAGAGGAGAAGGCTAGGGAAGGCTTCATGTTAAGGTGGACAACACTGCTCGCAGTGGCGAAGGAGTATTTGAAGATTAAGGACATAACTTCATGGTGGTTGCCGATGATGGTGAAAGTTAGACGGTGATGGTGGTTGACGACAGAGGGATAATTGGAGGAAGCTGGTAGTATTTGGAGAAGTTGCAGGTGTGCTCTGGGAGTAGTTGGAGGAAGAAGATGGAGGAGAACCGTTGGATCTCATAATCCAGCGGCTCAGAAGAGGTCGCAAGCGAAGCGCTCTAATCTGATCATAACATCAGATAAAGCGGTTGAGTTGAGGGCGCTAAAGGATGATAGAGATGAAGAGAATGTGAGATCTGATGGCATGGAAAGAATGGTGCTGGAGAAAAAAGGACCGGCCATGTGATGCGCTGCAAAGGCACCACGTGGCCCAATAGAATAATTAGAAAAATTTATAAATACTAAGAAATCTGAAAGGATTAGTTAGATTGAGAATTAGAAAAAGTGATGAACGTGAAAGTTGTAGATCTCGGTGTACAAGTCAAAGAGAAAAAATGTCATCTATAGATAGATAAAAATTAAACAAATTATTAAAATAAAAACATTTTCTTTTATTTTCTTTTATCATTTTTTTGAATTATATTTTATGTTATATTAATTTATGTCCAATTGCATCCTAATTTTTATTTTATTTTTATTAGAGAAGAAACACATAAAATAATAGCACTTTAATAGATTACATAATATAGCATAGTTAGGATTATTATTTACAACACACCAATTAATAATTTGAGCTAATTGCCAATGGATCTTGTTGAATTACTTAAGCAAGAGAGATAAATATTTTTAAATTATGTTGAAAAATATGGATTTATCATATACCCCCATCATATACATTATATCCATTTTTATGTTGGGTTTAATTCCAACCACGGAGTTTTCGTGTTTAAGGTTACTGTGATTGTAATGATGCATAGGAACCCTGCTTGGGAGGGAGATATGATGTCGCATGCAGGAGCAACCATATAGATATGATTATCTCACTTTTTGTTTGTGGTTTTCTTGTCACTCATGCTTCCCATGGACTTTTGTGTCCCTCTTGTTGGATGGATTTTCCTTTGTTGTAATGATTAATTGTTGTTCATGTTCCGAAATAAATTAATCATTGTTAAAGGATATGTCTTGTTAAATCCACTTGCATGCCAAGTTAAAATGGTTAGAATATATGATGGATTGAAAGCATTTGTTGTTAAGAAAATGGATTAAATGCATGCTTACAGCTTTGAAAGTAATGTGAGTGCTTACATGTGAAGATATATGCATAGTGAATACTCTTGTAGCTCAGAGTAGGCGAAAGTGTCAAAATATTATGAACATGTGGGACTTTTGATGATTTTTTTTTGTAACTATACATGAGAGTTTTGAAGTAATAAAATAGGCCATTAGAAAGGGCTCGGAACAATTTTCCAATGCATCTAATAACAACCCAACAGGAGTTGCGTAGATCTCCGAATCAATGAAACAACTTTGTTAAAAATATGTAAACATAGTAGAGCCTATGGCAGGTCGTATATGATTGAAACTTAATGAATAATGTGAATAAATATAATAATGATGAGCTCATGGTATGAATAAGAATATAAACACTTATTGAGTACAATTAGTGAAATTGCATGCAACTTATGACTACACTCATTTATAGAGGGCATGGGCGAACAAGCAGCCACAAAGATGAGAAATGATGGAACATGAATATACCACTCTTTAATCTTTTACCCTTCTTGTTCATGGTGTTAGTCTATTTTAACTGTATAGAGTTTTCTACTCATATATACTTCTTCGAAAATCCATCCAACTTGTATTGAATATACATCCATGTCTTTTTTGTTCCATGCAGACTGATCACATGTTCCCTTTGTTATTAGGTTTTTAAGCAGTTGTTGTGACTTGAGATTTAGCAGTTTGTACCAGATCCCTAGGTACATTTTCACTAATAGAGTTGTAGTAGTTGTACTACTTTTATAGCTTCAATAGTTTAAGTTACTCAATCATGTAAACCATATTGGGACCTCTATGTAAAATTATACGAACTATGAATATATAATGTGGACTCCTTGTAAAATTCTAGGAACCATGATTATGTAATGTTTTTGGAGCATTTTATTCATTACTTTTTCTACTTTACATTATGAATGTTAATCTAATGTATGAATGTGGATATTGTTGAGTATCCGGATCCTAGAAAGTTTATGACCAATCCTCCTCCCACCGAGGCAAGGCATTGCAATAACAAAAAGGGGGAGAAAAGAAAAGTTTAAGCAATTGTGAAAAGTTCTTATGTTATCTCACTTTGATAGGGGATATTTTCTTAAGGACTTTGTTAAAAAGTCTTGTTAAATCTAAATTAGACTTAAGATATTTTTAAAAACTCCTTGTTCAAATTATTCTATCATCATTTAACAGAAAGAGTATACAAAGCAATAATTAACTAATGATACACAATTATCTTTATGCACAAGTGTTTCTTTATCTTTCTAGCTTACAAAATTCATCAAGATACGTATTTCAAACTTTAAGCAATGAAATCAATTTTTTGACCAAAATATCATCAAGTTTTGTCTTATGTTACTTGTAGAAACTTGTAATGCCTCATACATAAATTTTTGCATATGTGGTATTAAGCATGCCAAATTTCCAACTCAATTACATTATATATATGCATACCCCTAACATGGTCGATCACTTTTTGATACACTGATCACTCATTTTTAGCTTCTGTTCGAGGATTGGTGGATCGTCTATTGTTGACTGATCAATCACTTTTGATCGCTAGCTATTAACTGATCGATCACTCCATATTGAATGATCGCTCACATAACTTCTTTTGTTTAACAATTGTTGATTATTTACTTTGCATGATATGATCAATCACTTTTTTACCATTAAATTTAAATTCAATAATGATCACTTGAATAATCGATCACTAACTTTGATTGATCAGCCACTTGTTAATATGATCGACCTCTCTATCTCGATTGATCGATCACTTGAAATTTCAGAGAAATTCCGAACATGAATTTCATCTCTAGGTTAACCTCTAATGACTCTCTTGAGATGTAATGTCTATAATCTCTCTATATATTGTATACCTCTCTTTATACTACATATTCACAACATATACATCAAAGATAATGTACTATAACTCATTGACCTTAAGTGCCAAAAAAAATACTTACATGACTTTAGAAAAGCTCTCTTATCCCTGATACCTTTGGATTTTACTCTTTAATTCTCTAATACTTGTTAGAAAAATGCTTCCATTGGGATATGATGAATCTCCATTTCAACACCTTTATTCTTTCATTTTAACATTCAATCTCTAGCTAAATGCATGTATATAATTAATTTGCACACGATAACATTCAATAATTGATAATAAATATTGTATAAATATTGGTATTTAATTCCAAAATAAAAGAATAAAAGAAAGAAAATAAAAAGAAATGAAGTGTCAAAGACATTGAATGGTCATAGCTCTGAGAACCAGTCATCATGATGACTTGGTTGACAAGGAATAAAGTAGGGGAGATAGAGCAGAAAAACTATACAAAGAACACCTCAAATCCCTAATTCTATTTATTAATAATTAGCCTTTTGGATCCTATTTTATTTTCTCATTTTTATACCTCAAATAATAAAATCCTCAACATAAAACGTGTACATAAAAATACAAATAAAAATACAATATTGATTTCAAAGAAAAATATTAGACAGCGCACCCGAGACACTCAGAACAAAACGTCGCAAACAAAAATTTCGAGACTTGTATCTCCTCCGTATAGACTCAAAATTGACCAAACTCACTTTATTATTCATTAAATTAAATTATCTATTTAATAAAGGTGGTTTCATTTAATTTGAAGTTGAGATGCAAAAGGTGACTTTTGAGTCCCTTTTGTACTGTATACCTATATATAATATTCATTCTTTATATTTATTTAGATTTTTTATATTTTTAAATACTTGTAAATATTATTTGAAATGCATATAAATAATAAGCATAAAATAAAATATTAATAATACACATAAATAAATAAATAAAGTGTTATAATATAGGTAAACTATACTTATAGTATACATGTACCTATTTATTTAGGCAAACAAATAAAATCAGAAAAATATATGAATAATATGTAAATGTGTATTTAAATAAGTTATAAATATATAAAATATGTGAATATAATAATAAAATATAAAATACAAATAAAAATAAAAGACCTAAAATACAGGTATATATACCTATGTATATACATGTAAATATTAACATCTAATAAATAACTTTGTAAAAATAAATAAAAATCATAATAAAATATTATAGAAAATAACAAATATTTTTCATGTTTTGACTTAAAATTAATAAAAACATTAGTTATTTAATATTTATTTAATAAGGTATTTATTCCCATCCATTTTCTGGTTGGTCCACGTTGACCAACCAGAACCCTCCGTAGGTCAACTAAATGGTCTTCACCTCCGCCCATGTCAAAACCTCTGATGCCCCTTCCTTCTCCATTTTTTCATGACCCGTTGCTCGAGGGACTTTGGTTCCTTCACCAAAATTGTTCGTAGGATGATCGACCATCTCGCTCAGGACTTATATCATCTGTACATCCACACAATCGACGAGATTCCCATGATCTTCACCTACCCCTTCCTCTGTGTCTAAATAAAAAACCAAAACCTTCTTTTTTAGTTTGATCCATTTTTACTCTACAGTAACCGCGAGATTCGTCTAAGATCGAGCCCCTCAGTAACAGGGAGGCGTTGCTCTCTGAATCGAGGCTTGGATCACCGGAGCTCCTCTAGCAAGCTTCTCTACTCCTTCACATTCTGTCAAGTAAGATCTACTAGGGGTAGGTAAGTAGCTTGCACTTTTGATTCTTAACATAGATTTAACTTTAGTGCATTTAATTTCCATAAGATTAATTTTAATTTTTAGATCTTTGATTGTTGGAGCTTTGTGCTCCAGCTCTAATTCGTCGTCGTCCTCTCTGTGATTCGACTCATTTACTCCTCATCCTCCATCCCATGCATATTCTTCATCATTTCCCCCTTCCATATCACTTTGATTGTCTTTCGATTGGAGCATCGAGGCTTCTCCTCCACCTTCAACTAGAGCTTCATCATCTCCTCCACTCGTGTGCTTTCCGACTTCAATATAGAGCTGAGGAAGATCGCCTCAAGCCCCTCTACATTTTGGTGCAGGTAACAGACCTCAAGGATCCACCTGGAGCTCCCTTGATCCTCATCTTCCGCTCCCGGTCGGGCTAGACCATCGAAGACCCCAAGTCCCTTTCAACGGCATCTGGAACCTATTGGAGGCTACCTGCAGGTGCGACCGGAGCTCAGGGAGGATTTGAGTTGCTCGACATTGAGATTGGTGGCATGAACATGAAGATAAAGTGGATCAAAGCTCGCCCAAGCCCATGTTCTTCAGTGTTCTTGGAGGTGGTCCCAGAACCGTCCGATCATCGACCCATCTCCAGTTGTTCGCACGATCGAGCCATGTGGATTGCGTAGAGCCAACCTATAGTATGCCTTTATTGGTAAATTATTAAGGAACCTCGCTGCTTTTGTATTTTATGTTTAAGTCCTATTAATATTAAATAACACTTAAAAACTTCTATATATTTTGTAATAGGACCCACATACTTCTTAGATATTACAAACATATCCTCGCGCCTCACGCGTTGCGCCACGTGAGGTGCCGTGAATACTGTAACAAATACCTCATGGCTTTTGTTTATTAATGTTTAGTTTTTAAATTTGTAATTTAAGTGTAAAAATTCTGGATAATCTGCATGTGTGCCAATGTAGTATATTTTTAATGCAAAAATACCCCTGTTAGGATGTGTATTGTATTTTATGTCTTCTACTTTTTTTAAATAGCTCCTATGATTTTTAATTGATGACAAAATTATGGTAGATGCCATGTGACTTATTTATTCATGCTGTATTTTTATTTTGGTGTTTCTTGCATTTTTTCCATTTATTAAAAATCATTTAGTAGCTATTTATCCCCTATTACATATAAAATTCCAAAAATTTACAAAATCACTTTTAAAAATTCTAAAAAAAATCAGAATATATATTACTGTATAATCCACCTTCAGACAAAAATCATAAAACATATAAAAAGAAAACCTAAAAGATAACAAAACCCTAAAAACTCATAAAAATCAGTAAAAAATTCTTAAAATTCTAAAAAAACCTTTCTATTCTATATTTTTATTATATTATATATTATATAGAAAAAATATTTATGAGAATTTTTGGACTTATTATCTATTTTTAAAATCCAAAACAATTCGGCTTATTTATTATACTCACTATATTGATATATCTAATACTTAAAAATACAAATTAGCAAAAATCATATAAAATCACAAAAATATATAAAAATATAAAAAATACAAAATAATTTATTTTGTAAATTTTAACTATATTTATATATATTTAAAATTAGGAAAAAAAGGGGATGTCCCCACCCCTATTTTTCTGTATTTTTTTATTTTTTTTGAAAAATATCACCACATATATTTATCTTTATATCCCTCCAATATGACATTCGAATTTCGTCAGAAAGAGACTCCTATGCCCTCCATCTAGAATAGGTAATTTTAACATTCTAGATGTTGTTGTAATCGACCAGTTCTAGGTGGATGACATATGAGTCTCTGTTTCTGATAAAATTTGAATGACATATAGTAGGGATATATAGATGGATATACATGATGATATTTTTTGAAAAAATAAAAGAACGTTGAAAATAGGGCGGAGCAGCCATCTTGGGGCAACCCCATTGAACCCTTAAAATTATAAGACCTTATATAGACTATATATATTATATGTTATTATTAATTACAAATACCTGATATATATTTAAAACCTTAAAAAGGACTGTTCCTGTATACATTTCTATTTATTATATATCTTATATATTGTTTATAATATCTATGTTATTATTACTGTATATATACATAGACATATTAATACTTTAAAAATAAGAAACTAAAAATTTGCAGAAGTTTAAAGCAATAAAAACTAGTAATTTAAAAATAAAAATAACACAAATAATAAAAAATAAATATAATTAAAAACCATAAAAAATCAGAAAAGGCGAATAATACCTATCATAGTTTGCTTCCCCGATCCCTATTACTTTATTACTATACATCTTATGTAGGGTATAATAAATTTCACCCTGCATTATTCATTATTTATTTATATATCGTGGGTTGATTGTTGTCTTAGTTTGATTGATTGGGTTCCGAGTACTGTGAGAGTGGCTGCTACAGCGACTATCAGATCCAACTTGTCGAACATCGCATGCCCTCCAAGACCGAGCATTAGGAATCTCTAATCTTTCGACTAAACGTGATCAACTCACATCTTCATAACGATTGTCATGGGTTTGGACCTTCTACCTCTTTGTCTATTGCTATTTGTTACTGATTCGAACAACTACATAACATAGAATTTAGACTGTAGGCCTACTGAAAAAAATAAGATCCATATAATCTCTTTATGTCATTTTTAATACGATACTAGATACTTGGTGTGCGATCCAAGCAGTGGAGGATCTTTTGCATTTACTGAAGCACGTATATTATAATACTAGGCACTTTGTGTGTAATCCGAGTTGTGCAAAGATGTTAGCATTGATGACAATACTTTAATATGTGGTTGACTTAGGCACATGTAAATAACTTAAATAGTGTATCGTTGATCGACTTCGACGATCGGGAATCCGACTTAAGAAAATTTAGATAGTGATTTTTCCCAAAAGGATTTCTTTGTTAAAATAATCGATTAAATGTGATTCTTGTTATGTGATTGGTTATCGATGCTAAGAAGTATTAGTGATATTTTTTATATGACAATTATTTGTTATCACTACTATTTACCTCCCTTATTATGATCGTGATCCTATATGCCTTCTCAAACCTTAATTTTTACACATACTTTTTTATCTAGGCATTTTAAATGTCAAAAGCTACTGCCAATAAATTATTGAGCTATTTTAAGACTCAAGTAATTCTACATAATCTAAGGTTGGGATTGAGAAAGATATTATATCAATTTGGTAACACATTAAACACCTAAATATCATTGTTGCAAGCTTCCAAGGGCTACTTGGACGAGGGATAAGAGTTAAGGGTAGATGAGAGGATAATGTGTTTTATCTCTCATTTGTACTCATACAGCAGTTACATTAATTTGAAAATGATATCAAGAAAAAGGGGTAACCCTATTTCTTGAATAGAGATGATGAGGTTATCTCCACCCTTGGATCCCTTGATCAACATGGGGCAAGGAGTTGAGGACTCAAGATTGGGCTCTAGCTTTTAGAGAAAAAAAAGTTATGTCCTCTTGAGAGAAGAAAGAAAAAAGAGAGCCCACAATAGATGGCCCAAACATGGTTTTAAACAAATAAAAGAAAAAAATGAAAGCCCAATTGAGCTTATTGAACTTTATTTATTTATTAGAAGTAATACTAATTAAGCCATTTGAAACAAAATACTTTGTGATATGTTTTTATATAGTACTTAAAAAGAAGACTTTTTTATTATTTAACATTTTAGTTCTTTTTACTTTTTTTCGTGTGTTAATGTGTCTTACATACAATCATGGTTAATAGATATTTAGCATAGAATTAGGAACATTTAATGAGTTTTCAACACAAAATGGAATGTATTTGTCAAGAATACTTTTGAATAGGGATGAAAATAGATCAGGATCAGATATGACTATTTCCATATCTATATTTGATTTGTCTATATCAAATACGAATACAAATACAGATATGAGTCAGATATGGATTTAGATAACCATATCCTAATATAATTGGATACAAACTCGAATTGAATATTCATCGAATACAAATCTGGATCTAATAAAAGCGAATAAAAATATTGATCGACTTAAGATTAGATACAAATGCGATTGAATAAAAATAAATTACAAAATTGAATCAAATTAGTATCAAGTATAATGTGATTTAAAAGGGACATCATTACAATATATATATCATTATAAAAATATATTTAACCAACCAATAAAAGTTATAATCATCGAGGGTCTCCTCTAAAAATACAATTGTTGAGGGGTTGAAGCGTACTTTAGACTTGTCCTATTATTATTCATATGAAGAGCCAAGGCAAAGAGAAGTAGTAGTTGTTGGAGATCGAGAAGACTTACAGGCACTTATTGTCAACTGACCACATTCGGATATTCGAATTCGAAACCAATTATTTTTGTTGTCACCATATCCACACCCATACTCAATTTTTTTTACAACTATTCGATAAATGTTCAGATACAGATATCAAACAAACATTTGGTAATTTGAATACGGTAAGCATAGATTTAGATATATTCATAGTTATTTTCATCCTTACTCGTGATAAGATCAAAGTCTCATCTATCAATAAACAGTATTCCACCCGAATTTGGACATATGTATATATTATCTCAACGTGGAAGTTTTTTTTACTATTTGAATAGTCTATTTTGTAAACCAATGAAAACATGCAACAAGAACAAATCTAAACAAATTATGGTTGCAATCTAAGAATCATACCACTATGTTTTTGCATGAAGACTGCATGAAGAAACATATGCACACAAAACATGCACGATCAAAAGTTCAAAGTTTTATCATGTCATAATAGAGCTCGATGGGGTACTTACATCGAGGGAGTTATGGAATCCTCTGAACCCCATGGTTGGTGGATGTGTGTAATATTTCGGGCTTCGTTCTCTAGTCCGTTATCGAGGAAAATTGACACGAACAAGTTATTGGATTCGTACCCGATTAGATCCGTTGACAACCACCTAAAATTCTTAAGCCTGAGTAGTTAAGTAGTAATCCCGTCACTTATAACTAGGGATGCAAACGGTTACGGATATATTCGTATCTGATCTGTCACCGTATCCGTTTTATACAGATTTTAATATCCGTATCTGTATCCGTTTTAAAATGGATATGGATATGGATATCATTTTAATATCTGCAAACATCTGTATCCATATTCATATATCCGTTTTCACATACAAATATAGTCATAGATTTTCTAACCCTATATAACATATTTCTATATCTTCTTTTACTATATTTATATAATTTTTATGATAAAAATAACAACAACGATAAAACCTTTTCCCACAATTAAGTAGGGTCGGCTAGATGATTCTTCCCTTCCATTTAGATCTATCTTGGGTCAATCTCAGGCTTATATCCAAAAAACTAAGATCCCTTCGTATAGTCTCTTTCGAACACTTCTTGGGTCGTCCTCGTCCTCTCTTGACTGACTCAACATCCCAACACTCGCATCTCCTAACTGGTGCATCCGCTGATCTTCTTTGCAAATGATCAAACCATCTTAAGCGGTTTTCTTGCATCTTATCCTCTATCGGAGCTATACCAACTTTCTTTCTGATTGCATCATTCCGAATCCGATCTTTACGTGTGTGTCCACACATCCACCTTAGCATTTCCATTTCTGCTACAACCATTCTCTGCACATGTCTATGATTCACAGACCAACATTCAGATCCATAGAGCATAGCAAGTCTCGTGGCTGCTTTGTAAAACTTTCCTTTAATTTTTAAAAGAATTTTCTTATTACAGAGAACAACAGAGGTTCTTCTCCACTTTAGCCAGCCAGCATTTATTCTATTAGTAATATCTCCATCAATTTCCCCATCCTGATCCAAAATAGATCCCAGATATCTAAAAAAATCTCTCTTCCGAATGTTATTGTCACCAATCTTCACCTCAATTCCTTCACCATGCACTCCATATATTCCATCTTAGCCCTACTTATACGAAATCCTTTGATCTCCAATGCATGTCTCCAGACCTCAAGCTTCTCATTTACTCTATCTCTAGTCGTCAATCAACACAATATCATCAGCAAATAACATACACCAAGATAACTCATCCTGAATGTGACTTGTCAACTCATCCATAATCAAAGTAAAAAGAAATGGACTCAAAGCTGAACCTTGATGTAAATCAATTTTGATTTCAAAATAGCCAGTCTTCCCAGACGGGGTCCTTACATAAGATAAATTCCTATCATACATGTCTTTGATGAGGTTAATGTATAGGACAAGTACCTATCTCTTCTCCAAAACTCTCCACAATATCACTCGTGGGACATAATCATAAGCCTTCTCCAAATCAATAAAGATCATATGGAGGCTCTTCCTTTTAGCTCTATAAATCTCCGTTGTTCTCCTCAGCAAATAGATGACTTCAATAGTTGAGCGACCCGGCATGAATCCGAATTGATTTTCTTTTACGTTGGAAACTTTTCTCAGCCTTCTTTTGATCACATGTTCCCAAATTTTCATAGTATGATTCATCAACTTGATACCTCTGTAATTTGAACAATTTTGAATGTCTCCTTTATTCTTATAAAGAGGCACCATGATACTCCTCCTCCAATCTTCAGGCATTTTCTTGCTTCGCTAAATAGCATTGAATAGATTCGTGAGCCAAGTCAAACCGCGCTCACCTAAAACTCTCCATACTTCTACAGGGATGTCATCCAGTCCTACACCTTTCTTAGGTCTCATAATCTTCAAAGCCTCCTCTACTTCCTTTCTTTGTATTCGTCTATAACTTGCACGATTCAAGTAACTTTCGCTACTAGCTAGATCACCCAAAGTGATCTCTCTATTTCCTTCCCCAATGAAAAGTTTATGGAAATACTGCTCCCATCTAGTCTCTATGTCCTTCTGAGTAACAAGTGCATGACGCTCCTCGTCCTTAATGCACCTCACTTGGGAAAGGTCTTTGGTCTTTCTTTCTCTTGCTTTGACCAACCTGAATATATCCTTCTGGCCCTCCTTAGAGTCGAGATTTTTATAAAAAATTTCATAAGCTTTTGACTTAGCTTCGCTTACAGCCTTCTTTGCTTTCTTCTTCGCTATTTTGTAGTTTGTGATAGTTTCCGTTGTTCTATCCTTGGACATAGCTTTAAAGCATGCTCTTTTAATTTTTAGCTTCTCTTGCACCCCTTCACTGCACCGCCAAGCCCCCTTTTGATCAGGAGCTCCTCCCTTCGACCCGCCTAGTATCTCTTTAGCTACCTTTCAGATACAAGATGCTACTGTCTCCTACATCTCGTTTACACTTCCGCTACAATCCCAAGATAAGTCTTCTAAAATCTTCTTCTTGAAGCTTGATTGCTTCAGTGGAAGATTCTACCATATACTTCTAGTGGTCTTAGGAACCCTCCTTTTCTTTACCAGCCTTTTATTTGCACATCCTAGACTAACAAATAATGTTGGGTTGTCAAACTCTCTCCTTGGATTACTTTGTAATCTTTACAACACAACCGATCTCTTCTCCTCGACACAAAGTAATCTATTTGTGTTCTAGTTGGTCTACTCTTAAAGTAATTAAATGATCCTCCCTCTTCTTGAAGAGAGTGTTTGCTATGAAAAGATCATATGGCTTTACAAAATCCAGAATGATTTTTTCCTCTTCATTTCTATCCCCAAAACCATGTCCTCCATGAACACTAGCATACCCTGAAGCATCTTTTCCCACATGTCCATTAAGATCTCCACCTATATAAATCATCACTCTTTATGATATTCCTTGTAAAATCTTATCCAGATCCTCCCAAAAAGCTTGTTTAGTCCTTTCATCTAAACCAATTTGCAGTGCATAAACTGAGATGATATTCGGAATTTCTTCTTCAAGCATCAATTTTAGCAAAATAATACGATCCCTGAATCTTTGCACCTCAACCACACAATTCTTCAAATCCTTATGAACAACCACTCCAACACCGTTTCTACCCTTATCTTTACATGAATACCAAAGTTTAAAGCATGTCTTCTCGATCACCCTTGCTTTCTCTCCAACCCATTTAGTCTTGTAAAGGCATAGTATATGAATCTTCCTTCTTTCCATCGTATCCACTATCTCCATCAATTTTCCAGTTAAAATGCCAACATTCCAACTATCGATCCACAACTTCCTTTGCAATCTCTTTTGGACTAACTTCTATACTCGCATGCGTCCATTATACGTTGTAAATTTTGGACTGCATCCGGGAGGTGATGCAGCGGAAATAGCTCAATTACCCACATGCGTTCCTCATGCGAGAAGCCTTGCAAATTTTGAAGTACATCCAGGCTGCGATGTAGCGGCTCTTGCCAAATTTTCATTGTATTCGGGCGATGCAATGCATCGCAAGTAGGGAACGCTCCAACGAAATCTGTATGTTTGCTTAAATCCATGTTGAAAATATTTGATTGTCATGAGGCAACTTCCTAAATAGTATTTTTTTAAAAAAATAACATTTAGGAAGTTGTCTCCGACTATTTTACGCTGGTTGTTAGCTACCTAACGCAACCCTCCTCATTTACCCGGGCTTAGGACTGGCCATGGTTGAGTTAATTTTTATGATAAAACACATTTAGTAATTTTATATTATTTGTTTTCCATTCAATTCTTATATATTAAAGTCGATTCTGTAGAGTATTTCTAAAATTACGCATATAGTATCCGTTTTGCATCTGTATCTATTTTTTAAGGATATGGTAAGATAGTTTTAATATCCGTCAATATCTGCATCCGTATTCGTATTCACAAACGGATAAGGATACGGTAATACATATATATATGTATATGTATCTATCTGTTTGCATGTATTCGTATTCAAAAATGTATAAGGATATGGTAATACCTATATCCGTATCTGTATCCGACCGTTTGCATCCCTACTTATAACCAACCCTCACACTATGCGAGTTTCCAAAGTGGGACTATTTTTGGGTTTCTGTAATCTCCTACTTATATTCGCAATGTCTTCGTTGCGACATAACCCATCACTTATTTCACCATAAATTTTTTTATGGTTAGGCTATTGACTCAAATAAAGCTAAAGTTGATGGTAGGGATTTTAACGAAAGACATAGTACGTTTGTAGTGGATGTAGGATAATTAAAAACAATACATAGGTGAGAGGGTAATTTATAAAGTTTATATAGTATGTGGTGTACAAATCCCATATTTTTTTCGAAAAGCCAACAAGACGAGGAAATCCAAATATAATATAGAGAATAAAATGCATGTACTCATGCGAAAGAAGATATAACCACTATAAGGTAATAAATATTTCTATGAAAATTATCATGTCATATGACTTTTACAGTAAGAAATAATGTCGTCCACAACTTTTGCCACCTAAAGAAGAAGAAAGAAACCCGTCGGGTATTTGTTTGGTCATGAAGACCCATATGCATGTCACAGATCTAGTCCCTTTAGGGTACTGTACTAGAATTCATGTCCCTCTTGAGGTAAGAGCCTCAATCTCTTCATTCACAACCTAGCGTCAACTTGAATTTTGCAAAGAACTGTGATGGTCTCTCGGAATAGAAATGGTTATGAGAGCATCTGCATATCTTTTGTCAGTTGTTGATAAACTAGCAGTAGAAGTGAAATGAAACATAGGATGAAGTGTACACTGCCTCTTACTTCTGCGTAGAGCAATGGGAAGCTCCTCAGGATCATCCAGAACAACAGTGGAGGGGACACTTGAAATCTTATCATCTTGCAATAAAGGCATAGGTAAGGGAACATCTGGTGGATTGGATTTTTATTTTCGCTTATAGAAAATTGGTGGAGGTGGAAGATCAAGAGGAATATCAGTCATAGGTTGTGTGAAGAAACTTGTCTGCTAAAAAAATGTTACGTCTGCAGATATATAATAACGATGGTCGATTGGATCATAGCACCTATAACCTTTTTGAGTAAGAGAATAACCAAGAAAAACACATTTTATTGCACGAGGGGAGAGTTTGTCAATGGGATGAAAATTATGAACAAATAAAATACATCCAAAAATTCGTAAGGGTAGTGGAAAAGGAAACTCATTTGCTAGAGTAGTGAGAATGGGGTGGATCCATTTAGGGATATAGATGGACATCAGTCAAAACAACATCCCCCCAATAGGTTTTGGAAACTTTCATCTGGGCGACGAGGGATCGAGAAATAGTTAGCAGGTGTCTGAGTTTTCTTTCTGTGACCCCGTTTGGTTGTGAAGTGTAAGGACATTGTGTTTGGTGAATGGTGTCCTGGGATGCAAAGAAAGTGGTTAGATCGTGTTGAGTAAATTCCAACACGTTATCTGATCGAAAAATCTGAATACCAGAGGAGAAAATATTCTTGAAATAATGAAAGAAATTCTTAATAATATTGTTAATCTCCGATCTTTCTTTTAACAGATAGACCCATGATGAACGATTATAGCCATCAATAAAAACAACGAAGTAATTAAGTCCACTCAGAGTACGGACCGGACATGGTTTCCAAATATCACAATGGACTAATGAAAAAGGAACTTTGCGGCGAGGTTCTGAACGAGCAGGGAATGACGCTCGATGATGTTTCCCAAACTGACACGCCTCGCACTCAAAGGGGAGTGTAGAAAGTTCAGGGAACATTAAAGAGAGAGCTTTGGTGGATGGATGACCGAGGCGAAGATGCCAAAGAATAGGATCAATAGATATAGATGCAGCACCAACAAAATTGGAATCAGATGGGATATCAAGATAATATAGACTGTTCTTCTCATGCCCCCTACCAAAAATCTGTTTCGTCCGGATGTCCTGAAAATAGCAACAGAATGCTTCAAATATCACATGACATTTAAGTTCCTGGCATAACTTGTGAACAAATAAGAGACTAAGCGGAAAATCAAGAGCACAATGCACATCAGTGAGGCGGAGATTGGAGGAGAACTCCATAGTCCCCACAATAGTTATAGGGGAATGTACTCCATTAGCAACCCGAACAATCCTCACAACAGAGGAAGGTTGTGCAGAGGTGAGAAGACTACCTTCTCTTGTCAGATGAGTAGATGCACTAGAATCAATGATCCATGCAGGGCTGGATGCAGAGGCCACATTGGCAAGAGTACATGAAGTAGTGGCTAGATTTGTAGTTGGAGCAGAGGTACTAGTGTCACTACCAGAATTCTGTAACAACTGACATAGATGAGCATACTCAGATGTAGTGAAGTATGTCTGGCTATCACCAGATGCTGCTCTGGCAATGTTTCTGGAATATCACATGAACCCTCGTATGAGGTAGTCTCATAGGCAATGTTGGCATTAGTAGGCATGACAGACTTTGCCCAACATCGTTCAAAAGGATGATTCCAACGTCCGCAGGGAGTGCATGCCGGATAGCGAGCGGTGGCAGGATCCTGTCCGCGTCCATGTCCGAAGTCACGCTCGCGTCTAGCCTCCCGACCACGACCATGTCCAAAGTCATGATCGCATCCTCCCTGGTAGTTAAGCCGTCCTCTAGCAATATGGGTAGTAGTCTCTGTAGATAACTGAGGAGAGGGAGAATCAAGTTCCTGCAGTCGACCATATATAGTCTCAATAGTAGGTAGTGCAACAATCAGAAAATGGCCTTTTACAGACTTGTATCGTGGATGGAGTCCTGATAGAAAGCGATATACTTTCCATTCTGCTCGTTCACCAATCTGTTTATCACATCAAGTAGACTGAAAAATAAGGAGCTCCTCAAACAGGCATGTGAGGAGTCTGTAGTACTCGACTAGAGATGTATCTCCCTGATTTGCTGACCAAATCCTTGTGTAGATGTCTGAGAATCTGGATTTGATTGTCTTTTTGGGAGTAGGTATTCTCAAGGCTCTCCCACATCGCTTTTGCAGTTTCCTTGTAAAGAGGGTTGGAGGCTATATTCGGATCAACACTATTGATCAACCAAGTAATCACCTGGTGGTTGTCGATGTACCACGTTTCGTAGTCTTTTTCCATCTCCTTGGGCAGATCTTTGGTAAGAACATAAATCATTTGCTGACCACCGATAAACACTTTGAAGGATCTAGGCCATAAAATATAGTTCTCGGAGCCCTTTAGTTTGATAGAGGTGCCATGTATCATCATATAAGGAGTAGGGTATAGGGCCTTGGGTTCCGTAGATGCCATGGTGGTTGCAAAGGTCAAGAAAAAAAAGACCCAGATAGTCCTTGTAGTCTCACGTGTCATGTAGAACTAGTAAGACATCGACTCAATAGTCCAACAGAATTAGAAAGAGCGCACGATGGTGCGGGAGAAGTAGAAAGAGTGATGCACAGGAGTGGCAGAAAACCGTTGGGGCTGCACGCGGATGGGAGGTCACTAGGGCGGCAGGGCCTACAGCAGGAGGGAGGCCACTAGGGTAGCAATGGATTGCGCAGTCAGGGGTAGCGGAATGCTTCTTGGGCAGCAGGGTCGTTAGGTCGCTGGTGTGGCAGGACTTGCGGCAGGCGGGAGGCTGCTAGGATGGCGGTGCCTGCGTAGACAAGAGAAGCGACATGGCCCACTAGGCGGCGTACCTCACACATGATCGAGGGAGAGCCCCACGTGCAGGAGGAAGCACCTGGGGAGGAGGGGGGCTTCACGTGCGGGGAGAGGCGCAAAGATGGAGAGGCCCAGGAGAAGCGGTGCTTCACGCGCGGGGAGAGGCCACACGAGGCACGAGGCTTCACGTGCTAGGGAACGTGCTAGGGCGACAGGGCTTCACGTGTTGGGAGGAAGCACCCAGGGAGTGGGGCCTTACGCGCGGGGAGAGGCGGCACGAGGCCGCGGGTTCGGCGGCCCAAGTCTTATTGGCGACACGGGGCTGGCTGGTGGGGAGGGGAGGGAATTAGGTCAGAACACTGGTCTATGACTGCGGCTCTGATACCATGTTGAGAGAGATAAGAGAATGAAAGAGCATGCTTTATTCTAGAGGTCTAGGGGTCCTTATATAGGACAACACCCTAGAGAGCTCGAAAGGGAAAAATATATAAGTACCCCCAGTAGGGGTTACAATGATAAAATAAGAATCAAATATTTTAAATATTACTAACATACTAACACTCATGATCAGGGATGAAAATGGATCAGATACGGGTCGGGTATGACTATCTCCACATCCATATTCGCTACGTCTATATCGAATACGGATATTGATACAGATATGAGTCAGATATTGGTTTACAGAATCATATCCTAATATAATTAGATACAAACTCAAATTGAATATTCATCAAATAGAAATCTGGATCCAATAAAAGTGAATAAGAATATTGATCGACTTAAGATTAGATACGAATGCGATTGAATAAAAATAAATTGCAAATTTGAATCAAATTAGTATCAAGTATCAAGTGTTTAAAAGGGATACCATTACAATATATATCACTATAACAATATATATATTAACCAACTAATAAAAGTTATAATCACATAGGAGTTCCTCTACAAATATAATCGTTGAGGGACTGAAGTTTAATTAAGACTTTTCCTATTATTTTTCATATGAAGTAGCCGAAGCAAAGAGATGCATTGGTTGTTTGAGATCGAGAGGATGCATGGACTCGGATTTAACTTTTTTGTTTACTAATCACATTCGGATATTCGAATCCAAAGCTGGATATTTTTGCCGTTACCATATCCATATTCAGAAAGTTTTTACAAATGATATCCCTTTTTGATAAGTGTTCGAATAAGAATATCAAACATTTGGTAATTTTTTGAATATTTGGATATATTCATGTGCATTTTCATCCCTACTAATGATAAGATAAAGTCTCATCTAACATCTACCAATAAATAGTATTCCACCCAAATTTGGACACATGTATATACTATCTCAACTTGGAACCAATCACATGCCACCGAAAGTGAAATCAAAGTTTAAGAGAAAGTTTTTATGCCAAGGGATATAAATGTTCTTAAAAAATCAAAAGTGTATAATAATCATATTTTGTAAAATTTATATGAAAGATGTAAAAAATAAAAAATTTTAAAATTATTTAAACTTTAATTAACATCTAAATGTTGTTAATTTATTGTTTCTCATAGTATTACTACAACAATGTCTTATTCGTTTGTTATTGCTATAAATGGACAACCTCATATACAATGTGGGAAGAGAGAGGCAATGCTAATATGGTAGGAAGGGACAAGTGATAATGAGTCATTGACACATGTGAAGGAGACGAGATAAGGGGATACTACACTATGAGTTAAAATGAGACTAGATTATGAATATTTCAGAAAAAGTTTGTATTTTGTTAATTTATTTGAAATTATTTTTATCAAAAAAATAGATGGTTGAACCGATGGTTGGGTTCAATTGGTTCAACCGCATTTAAGCGGTCCAATCGGGTTTTGACCGACTTTGACTGGTTTTTATTTTCTGAATAAAAACTGGATGGTTGGACCGGTTTTCCTCCGGTTCTTGGTTTAACCGGTTCAACCGACTGGTTCGGTTCGGTTTTTAAAACCTTGGGTGGATGTGTGTAACATTTCGAGCTTAGTTCTTTAGTTTATCATCAAGGAAAATTGACATGAACAATTTATTGGATTCAGATCCGATTAGATCCATTGACAACCACTTAAAATTTTTAAGCCCAAGTAGTTAAGTAGTAATCCAGTCACTTATAACTAGGGATGCAAACGGTTATGGATATATCCATATCCGATCCGTCATCGTATCCGTTTTATATAGATTTTGATATCTGTATCTGTGTCCGTTTTAAAATGGATACAGATATGGATATCATTTTAACATCTGCAAACATCCGTATCTGTATTCGTATATCTGTTTTGTATATAAATATAGTCATAGATTTTTAACCCTATATAACATATTTCTATACCTTCTTTTACTATATTTATATAATTTTTATGATAAAAACACATTTAGTAAAATTATATTACGTGTTTTCCATCCAATTTGTATATATTAAAGTCGACTCTACAGAGTATTTCTAACATTACACGTATGTGATCAGTATCTGTTTTACATCTGTATCCATTTTCTAAGGATACGGTAAGATAGTTTTAATATTCATCAATATCCGTATCCGCATCCGTATTCACATTAAAAAAGGATAAGGATACAATAATACCTATATCCGTGACTGTATCCGTCCGTTTGCATCCATACTTATAACCAACCCTCACACTATGTGAGTTTCCAAAGTGGGACTATTTTTGGATTTTTTATATCTCCCGCTCATATTCGCAACGTCCTCGTTGCGACATAAACCATCACTTATTGCACCATAATTTTTTATGGTTAGGCTATTGACTCTAAGAAGCTAAAGGTAGGGATTTTGACGAAAGACGGAGTATGTTTGCAATGGATGTAGGATAATTAAGAAGAATAGGTGAGCGGGTAATTTGTAAAGTTTATATGGTTCGTGGTGTACGAATCCCATAATTTTTTTCCAAAAGCCAACTGGACGAAGAAATCCAAATATAAGGTAGAGAATAAGATGCATGTACTCGTGCGAAAGAAGATATATAATCACTATAAGGTAATAAATATTTCTATGAAAATTATCATGTCATATGACTTTTACAGTAAGAAATAATATCGTCCACAGCTTTTGCCACCCAAAGAAGAGGAAAGAAACCCGTTGTCTTCCCTCTCGCGCTTCATCTGCACCTTAAAATTAATGACTCAAGACTCCTCTCCCCCTTCCCCGACTGTTCTCTCGATGCACTGAAACCGTCATCCACTGCGACTCATTGCTCTAAGCCAATATAGGCATGATATCCAATATATCGCCTGCTGGGGATCTCATGCTCGAAATTTTTGGCGAAAAGATCATGTTTGGTCGATTTTAAATCCGCATCTGAGTAATGGGTATTCGCCGGATTTGGATTTGGACGTGAGTTTTGAAGGTGGGTCGGCGGTCATGCGGCGGAGGGCGGCGCCTGATCTGAGGAGGAGGAGGAGGTTCTGGGTTTGGATCTGGTTGTTGGTGCTGATGTTCTTGGTTTTTGGGTCGGTGCTCTTCGTCTTCCATCATCGCCATCAGGTCCAGTTCGAGGCTCGCATGAAGGTACGGGCTGCGATATATTGGCTGCTGAGATTTCCATAAGATAATTCGAGGTTTTTTTCTTGAATTCAGTTTGATTGCTTGTAGTTTGTGCATTTGCCTGTGGTATTTGGAATTGGATATCGAATTCTGATTTGTTTGTGATGTCTGGATCTGCATCTTTCTTTTTCAGTGGTAATTTTTCCCTACTAATTATTATATGGGTGACGTAGTTTAACAGGAATGTCTGATGTGAGTAAAACTCCACTTAGAACTGGAAGGCTGTCTTTGCTTGGGTAAATATCTTTCAAGAAAAATCAACAAGTCATACGTTAGAATTTATCTAAAGAAAAAAATCACGAATAAGATTTCATGGTCTTATACGGTGCATTTAAAATTTGTTGACTTAATTCCATTTCTTGGATGGAGTTTAAATGATAATTATTAACTATTACATGCTATACTTTCCATGTTGGCATTAGCCGATGAATGACAGGTAGTAACGGTGTTGTACAGCTTACTTCAAAGCATAATTTATCATCATTTGATGTAAATGAGCTGTGGAGATGCCTCATTTTAGAGCCGTCACCGATACCAAGAGGTCTCGAAGTTTGAATCCGCCTGCTCCATCTAAATTCAATTGCCATGTATTAACTGTTTGCCTCTTTTTAATTCGGGTCCCATGCTCTGTTCATCTTGGTTGTCACTAGAAGTAATCTGATTGTGAGAAAACTTGGCTTCTTGTATAACGCATTAAGGATAGATTTTCCAGCTGACAGACACCCAAGGATGAACATGGACTCTTATACAATAAGCTCCCCTTTATTCAGCTTCACTAATATTACAAAAAAGAAAAAAGATAAAACATAATGAACACTTTGTACCTTAGAGTTGGGCTGTAATGAAGAATCTCTTTTTACGAATTAGACTTATTCCTTACCTTGTGATATAGAGTAACAAAATGAAAACCTTCTAATGAGAATATGAAAAGAGTCCGGAGAAAAGCCGCACCTTAGATTCATGAATGTGTTTACTTCTTTCTCGAATCAGGTCTTGATTATGCGGTGTGCTTATGGTGTACCCAAATATCTTCAGGGAAATATAAAAGATTTGCTAGGTAGGCTTAGTGCTAGACTTAATACACATCCAAATAGGCTGCTGGACCTTTGATAACTAACTACCAACTATTTAGGGTAGTATGAAGCTGAGGTTTGAAGATCGCACCGACAACTCCTTTTGATCGAGCACTAAGCACAATATCTAACCTCACAATCTACCCTCTTAATTCTGCAAAAGGACAAGTCCACTATAGAAGGCAAAGTTGTCATCAACCTGGACATGGTATAACTACCAGAATATGGACACTGTGGAAGGCTCTCCTGGGGACCGAGAGGTTAGAACCTTAGCATTATTTTTTCTTGCTTCACAATTGGTAAGGGTTAGGCAGGTTGGGTGAAATTATCCCAAGGCCGCTAGATTTGGCTATTGTTTTTCAAGTTTTTGTTGCTAATTGCTGGGCTAAACCAAGGATGGGCCCAAGTGCCTGGGTTCCAACCTTTTTTTCACCGTAATCCGATAACCATCTTGAGGAGTTTGTTCCGTTGCTGTCATTGATAGGGAGTCTTGTAATGCTGCTTAATAGCAGATATTGTTGGGTTTATGATTATGGCCTATAGATTTTTCTCAATGCAGATAGCTATAAATAAATGTGCTCCAGGGACCACATGCCACCACAGTTTTTCAGGACTGCTGCTATATTGGAGTGCAAGGCTCCACTAGATGTCAAGATCCTGCTTTCGTTGATCCCGAAGAGATGTCATGAAGTTTTACAAGATAAAACGGGCTCCATATGCTCATTCTACCCGCTCCTTGTCTACTTCGGGGGAGGAGGATGTCGAGCACCTATTTTTCCTCTACTCTTTCTGGAGGGATGTGTGAGACTGCTCCAATGGCTTGACCACACAAGGTTCTTTAGAGGTTTCCTTGATTTCCTTGAGGAAGTGACCACACAAGGTTCTTTAGAGGTTTTCTTGATTTCCTCGAGGGAGTGTAGGACCAGTGGTATTACTATCGTATACTAGCTCATGAGGAATCATGTGGGGCATTTAGCGATGATTTGTGCTATTTGTTCCAAAAGAATCAAGTAAGCTTTAGGTAAGACCAATTATATTGAAAATGTGCTCCACTCTATCACATAACGGGGCTCCTACGAGGGTTATATGCATGTCTAGCGAGTGCTTGTTTGTTTTGAGTTCTTGTAGTGAAATATGGATAACCATTCCTTTGGCTTTTCAAGAAAAAAAATCTAGACATGGTATTCGTTTTTATATTATTCATTATTGTTATTCCATCAGCCATGCTGAAGCAATATATAATCTTGGTGGGATGCATGTATTATAATCTATATTTATACGATATCTAGTTTTCTTCTTGATAAGTCAATGGGATGTCCTTGTTGCTTGCAACCACCTATTGCAGCCATGCACTATTTTGTGTTACCTTCCCAATGACATAATTGACATGTTAATATGAAAAAAATGCTTCACCTAGATTCATAAAGCAAACTTTTAAAGACTTTCCATGTTGCTTACTTGAATGCATTTTAGGTCATTGTTATAGTGATAGTGAGAACGAATCTGAAAGAGGTGTATACCTAGAATGTGTTTTGATATGACAATTTATTTGGGACATATTATCTCGATCTTATATGTACTTCGATGGTTTGGTGGTAGTGCAATCTCCCTACCACCCAAAGATTAGGGTTCAAATCACTCTGTGTGAGGGTTGTGTTTGGTATTTAACAACCATCGTAAAAAATAGCTAGATTTTTTAATATGGATTTGAGCAAGAATCCATGTAGTCGACCCTACTTAAAGTTGGGGAAGGTTTCGTTATTTTTTATGTTATCTTGATCTTAGATATTTTTGCTTAGGGAATTGCGATAGGCACTGGATATCAGACATTTTGTTGTCTTAAGAACTAATTGAGGGCTTAGTCTTTAAAGTTTCACTTTAGATAGTATGGAAATTGATTTTATGATGCACCAATCAAATTGTTCTTTAAAGCATCAGGGGACCTTTCTTTCCAATAATCTTGGCTTGTGCCATGTAAAAACACACGAGATGATATTCGCTCGTACAAGACCAATGGGAAAATGAGAAAATAAATAATTGGGGTTGGGGGGTGGGGAAGAGGGGAAGTCTTGAGGACGGGGGTGGAGAGGGACGATTGTGCGTAGACAAAGATGACAAAGCATGCTTTCATAGGAGCTCATGTTGGCTCATGCTATGCGCAGGCTCTTGTGATGAATAATTAAAAGTGTAACATCTTGGGCCTAGACCTAAGCCGTTATGTGGAACTATGTTTGGAATGTTTCAACCACTCCCACTTATATTCACAACAATATTGTTGTGATATGACTCACCACTTATTCCCAATAATATTCATGGATGCAAGCTCCAGACAACCTTAATCTCCTATCTCTTTGGTAAGGGTGGTCTATCTCTTAAGTAGCTCTTTCCACTATTTGAGGGAACCTTGCTCTGAATCTTTTGCATGTTCCGGCTTAGACTTGAGTTGTTATCAAGGCTACCTGGCTCTAACAACTTGTTGGGCTTTGACCCAACTAGACTTCTTGACCACAACCCAAAATGCTTAAACTCAGGTTGTTAAATAGTAATCCGCATATCTTACTCCTTGCTCTTGCACTTTATGAATACTAGACATAAATCTATGTTTGGGGTGTTTCAAAATGTGTTTCCATTATGGTGGTTTGCAAAATTTTTTGCAGGGCAGGGGCAATAGATGTTGGTGTGCTTTTAGTGTAGTGGCATTGCTTATATATAGTTGGGGTTGCTATCATGTAGGTGGTCGGGGTATCCTAGGAAAGGAGCAAGGATGTTGACTTTAATTTGGACAAATATGGAACTTACGTAAGTACGTACTTGGTAGGTTTTTATTTGTCTGGCATGTGTTGATCGAGGTGTTGTACATTTGTAATCTACAACTTTTAGTGATGGTTCTAGCACAAAGTTCTTACTCAGGATGAGCCTCCTTCTTGGCCTGCAACCTTTTGATATATTGAGGGTAAGAGCTTTCTTCTTTACATTAGAAGATCATAAGGATTTAAATTTAAGATTGTTAATTTGTTTTTCTACTCTTCCCTTATGTCGAATCTATTGCAAGTATCTTCTTAAGGATGCATTCAATTGTAGGAGATGGATCTTGTACCTTGTTGTCGGTCCACCTGTGATGGCTTCAAAACCTTGGGAACTCAAGAATTTGACAACCTAGAAATATGAGGCCACAATCACAAAGCCATGAGTGGTTGGGCATTTGAGGATCCCTGTAAATGTAGATGTCATGCTCACCACCAAGAAGATACAACGCAATTCACATAAATATCTCCATAAACAAATGTCAGAAGATGGTGGACCTACCCTCATGTATGGTCTTAATATTTCTGAAGTCCACAACTTGAATGTATACTGAGCGTAACTGTTTCTAAGTGAAGCATATCATGGTGTACATGCTAAAAAAGAGGACATCAGTTGCATTCCTTTTTCTGTCAGCATAGAAGGTTAGTTGGCTCTTGTCAAACACATTGGAATGGTCGATGGAGCATTATGATGCCTTATGTAGGTCGTCCACCTGTCAAGAAATCAATAACACTATCAATGAAGAGATCTAAGTTCGTAGGGAGCGCTTGAGGGGTCTTTAGTGTACTTTTAGGGCGAAGGCCATTGAGAGAGAAACTTTCATGACTAGATTGTCAATGCTAGTGAGGATAGTGACACTGGAGAACTCGAGGATTGGTTGGCTCAAGGGTGATATGAGTAAGGAAGGGGGTCACCTAAACAAATTCAGGTAGTGACTGGCTGAGATTAAGATCACCGTACCACTAAAACATTGAGGAATCCCTTTTAAGGATCTCTCCATCTCGATAACCATGAGAAAATGGATTTAGTGTGCGTGCTTGGTCGATGTGTCCTGTTGGTGGAAGTAAGTAGTGTTTTGTTAAATTCCCTAAGTAGCTAAGTAGTGTTTTGTTAAATTCCCTAAGTAGCTCGATGTTGCTCACTCCGGTTGTTCTCTACAAGGTTGTTCTTGCATATTCGGTTCTCAACTTAATCATGTCAAGAGTACTAACTCTTGAACATGTAATTGTATTGCTCATTAATGTTACATAGTGACATATTTATTGAGTTGATAGGAATGATAGATTGACTTGATTAGAATATGCTACCCTAGACTTCTTATAAAGGTGGAGTCCTAGGGCTAGGGTCACATAAGAGAGTCATCATAAATGAAAAAGACTAGTGTACCCTTGAGTAGGTGGAATACTACATATCTCTCAACACTTCTGTTGAGGTTAGAGCTTATATATCAATCATGCTTAGTTGTTACAACATTTTTGAAATTGTGTGTGGGCGAGTGGTTTGGTAAACATGCCAACACTATGATTTGTAGAGGATATAGTAGAGGTGCGTAATAACCCTCTTTGTATCAACTCTTTAGTGTAATGGTAGTCAACTTCTACATGTCTAGTGCGTTTATGAAACATGGGGTTGTTGGCTATACATTTTGCATGGTTGTCGCACCTAAGCTCCATCACTTCAGTAGGAGTGACATGAAGATATGCAAGTACAGACTGAGTTCATGCTAACTATGTAGTTACATGAGCCATAAGTCTGTACTTGCTTTCAGCACTGGAGCGGGAGACAATAGATTATTTCTTACTTCTTCAAGCAACTAAGTTCCTACCAAATAGATACATAAACTAGTAATGGATTTTCTATCCAACATACATCATCCATATTTTGCATCATAATAGGTTGGGGTCAAAGATGACACCTTTTATGAATATTGCTCTTTTTTCGAGGAGGACTAGATATATCTTGGGACCATCATGCATGCATCAAGGTGTACTAGAGTAGGAGAGCGCATGAACTGACTTAGCTTAAAAACTGCAAGCAATATATCTGGTCATGTTCATACAATATCTTTCTGACTACCTGTCAATAGCAACCTGCTCCAATCTTTCCTGATTCATAGATGTGTGCCCTGAGATCAAGAGGTATTCGAGCTGGCTTATATCCCGAACACCTTAATTTCCTATATTGAGTCAATATCATATTTTCTTTGGGACATTATCAAGTCTTACATGGAGAGGGAAATTTCAAACCAAGAAAGTACCTCGAAGACCTCAGATCATTTGATTAGAAATGCTCTGATAGTTGTTTCTTTGCCTCTGTAATGCCGTTGGAGTTATCATTTGTGAGAATGATGTCATCCACATAAACTAGTATCGTTACAGTTCCTTTCCCATTCTTTTGCACTAATAAAGAATGCTAAGATGATAACCTAGAGAGTCCCAAACTTCTTAAAACCTCTTATAATTATTGGAACCATGCTTGAGGGCTTTATCTTGATTCCATAGATGGCTTCGTTTAATAAGCATACTTTTGAATACTTCTCCTGAGCTTCGAAGCCAATAGGTTGCTTTATATAGGCAACCTCCTAGAGATCACTACAGAGAAAGGCATTCTTCACATCAAGCACGTGGAGGGGCCAATCATGTTGTACAACTGCTGACATAAGAATACGTACTACTGAAAGATGCACAACTGACATTAAGATGTCTAAGAAGTCAACAATGTATGCCTGTGTAAATCCCTTGGCCACCATCCTAGCTTTATATCGAGTAATCGACCCATATGGCTTGTACTTAAATGTAAAGACTTGCCTAGATCCAACCACATTGTTATCACCTCAACAAATCATTGTAAGACATCTGAATGCTTTAAAAGGAAACTGCTGCAGAGATAGGTTGCATGGTGCACTCTCTTTACTTTTTTAAGGGTTATATGGGTATTTGCTTCACCAACAACATGACTGTGTCCTAACCATGTAAGTGTATTTATAGAAAAGGAAATGTTGTCAGTCTGTAAAATCTCAGTCAAATGACTTACCTTAGTGGGAGGAAGTACTGGCCTAGAATGGGATTGTTTTCGCTAATATTGAAGTTTGTACTAAGCATCCCGAGGAATGGGAACAATACGCGATGTGCATCTTAGATAGTAGGAAGGATTGATTCAAAGAAGTTAACGTCTACACTAATTTATTATTTTCCAAGACTTTGGTCATAGCAACAACGTCCATTCTGATTTATAGCATACCTTAATAACACATACTTAGACTGCCATGGTTGCCAATTTATGGAGGGGGGACCACACTATTGGGCATGTTGGGGTTGGACACTCCTGGGAGTTGAGCTGGAGAATTCCCAATAGTTGTGCGAGATGAGAGGGTTGGGATGTGATGTGGTTATCTGAGGGGCATGTGTCTGGGTTGGTGTAACCTTTTACAACTAAGGAGGTTCATAAGGCTATGTTTTCCTTGAATGCTGATGGTTCTCCTAGTGTAAATAACTTCCCAGTCATCTTCTTTAGGGAGTTTCCTGACATGCTTGAGCTGGATGTCGAGGCGATGGTTCAGGACTGCATAGTGTGAGTTTAGGGTTTGAGTGGCTAAACCATTCTCTGTTTTTCCTTCTGCCTAAGAAGGATGTTGTGCAGTGAGTTGATGATCTCCGGACCATTCTCTGTTTTTCCTTCTGCCTAAGAAGGATGTTGTGCAGTGAGTTGATGATCTCCGGCCTATATCTCTATCCAATGCTATCTATCGTACTGTGGAAGAAGGTGCTTGTGAATTGACTTCGTGATGTTTTGGGAAATTTTATTGTTCCTACATAATGCAAATGACACAATTTTCTTTGTGGATAGGGATGACTAACTGGCAAATGGTGTCACTATTGTCTTGGACCTATTTGGTGTGGTCTCTTGGACCTATTTGATGTGGTCTCTGTTCTGTATACCAATACTGTGACAAATCAACGTTTGTTCCTTTAGGAATGGAAGAGGAAGAGATTGAGGCATGTGTAGTGGCTCTTCAGACATTGTATAGTTCGCTACCCATTAGAGCTCGAGGCTATCCCTAGTAGGTAGGCATATGAGGTAGTGTGAGTGAGTACCAGTGGTGGAGAATATGGAGTATGAACTTGCCAAATGGTAGCCATCATGCTTATTGGGGAGGTGGGGCTTGTTCTTCTCAAGGTGATGTTGTCTGTCATTCCTGTTTTTCTGGTGTCTACAAGGTTACTTCCAGCTAGTATTTGAGGGTGACTGAAGTCTTTGATGCATAGATTTTTTGGGCAAGTTTTTGAACTTCGAAAGGAATGCCACTGGTGAGCTGGAAGAGGGTGGCATTGTCCAATGAGGATGGGGCCTTGGGGTGTTGAATTCAGAGATGAACATGGCACATCTTACCAAGTTGGTGGCTCATATTGGGGGAGGGTGCCCATATTTACTATTTGGATGTTACCCAGTATTTATGTAGGGGCATTTTACTTGATTATGCATGTGGTCACACATCTCTTTTGACCTGCATTCAGGGATGGGCATGGCTTCTCTTTTGGTCAGGTGATTGGACTAATAATCGGGCACTTCATGGTCGAGATTCTTGACTTTTCATCCTGATTATGGATGATGGAGTGTCTGTTGGCGAAGCTAGGAGTGGAGATGGGTGGTGCTCTTTCTTTTATTCGGAGTTGTCGGAAGTTCTAGGTGACGGTGGAGGATTGTGGAGGCCCTTCCATGATTGGAGGGGCCAACTGCTAGGCCCAATCGTTGGGCATGGATAGAGGGACGATTCTATGTTTGAAAGGCTTATAATTCCTTGTATGTTGCTATAGGCTTTGACCAGGGGATTGTGTCTGTGGATATTCGTTAGATTTAGAAGTGGTAGATCTCGCTTTGGGTCATGATATTCCTTTACGTGTTTTTTCAGGATTGTGTGATGGCGGAGGCTCTTCCTTGGAGCGAACGAGTATTGCTAGAGGTGCTTTGGGTCGTTTGAGGATGCCAATCTTCTGTTCTTTGTTCTTTACTTACAATTCCTCCAGAGTTGTTTGAGTAGCAGTGGTTTTAGGCATGGTGACGACTAGGTGCTTTGGCTTTTTGTGAATCTATGGACCATCTTTAGGTCAATATGAAGTCAACCAGGATTTGGGATGCTACGGTCTTATTGGCCTTAAATTTGCAAGGAATGATGTCATTTTTCATGATGAGAGATTTTATGTTGAAAATATTTTGGAGCATGTCGAAATCACATGGGATTCTTGATCCATGTAATTCTTATAGACAAACTGTTTTGTTATAAAGTTTGGGTGGGAAATCGTCTTGGTGTTTCACCCTTATTACTTAAAAAAGAACACCTAGACACTAATATAAGAGAGCTCAATTCTCAAGTAAAAAACTTGCTTATTTCTCCCAACCTAGTATGATAATAGCAATCTAGATGGGTGGTTTAATACCCCGCATAAATAAACATTCATCCCCTTCACCAAAACCATAAAATTCAATTTTCATTGGCCCCTTCTTCCATCTTCATCATCATCGACTGACAACACCACATCTAAAAGGCACGCATGACCGCATTATCATGACATCTTCGAGCCCCTGAAAGTTAACACCCCCTTTTCTCGTTGATTGGCACCACCAAGAAACAACACCATCCCCCCTCTCACACTCAAGCATCAACCACCAATGTCGCCACTTAGATCGCCAATGCCGTTGACATCACTTACTCGTGGAGGGGGGTCTTTGAGTTGGTTACCCCACATTTACCCATCCACTTGAGAGTTAGAGACATGAAGGGAGGGGTGAATTGTCCAATATGCAATATCTCAATAACAATATCCAATTAAAAAATATTTACAAACCACAAAGATAGAAGTTGAGAGCTTCAAACTATCAAGTCCTCAATGATTATGATATGGAATCCCAAGCACTCTAGAATTCCTCCTTTGCTCTCGACGAAGTCTCCTTTCGCTATAATGTGCTACTTTAAACCGAGGGTAGCACAACCTCTTGTACCCAAAGGAAGATTTGTTTCTCACAGGGAAACAAATCGACAACTTGGATACCTGTTTACAATATACTGAACGGAAAATGAATTAGCAATAACTTGAATTGACAAGGTTATAGAACTTTCAGCACACAAACTGCTCAAGAATGATTGACAGTTGCTTGAGAGCACAAAGATCACAAAGAACATGAGTAGCTAGAGAGATTTGGATCGTAAAAAGTTTGAGAGCGCATAATCACTAATAGAGCTTGAATATGGCACACAATAGCACGCTTTCTTTTCTTCTTTGAGAAGAGAATGTTTCTCTTGGTTATGTATCTCAACAAAGATGTATAAGGTCTTATTTATAGTGTTAGGAACCCAAGGTAGCTGTTTGTAGTAGATAAGGAAATTCCAACGTTAAAATATTCAAAAATCCATGTAGTTGACATGTAGCTTAAAAAATAGTTGGATCGTTCAACATGAATTTGAGCAAGAATCCATGTAATCGACCCTACATGAAGTGGGAGAAGGCTTCGTCATTTTTAAAATATTTAAAAATTAGAGTTAATTGATCAAGAGATTCAGAGTTGATCGATCATAACAGTTAAGTTGATCGATCATGTCAACAATGTTGATCGATCATTTCTAAATGTTAGATGACCATTGAACAGAAATTTAAAATTAATTGATCATGGTCAAAAGTTGGTCGATCATGGATTGATCGATCATACAATCAAAAGGTTGATCTATCATATCATAAACAATAGCCAAAGTTTGATCAACCACGATCAGAAGTTGATCAATCATGGCTGATTGATTAGAGTATCAAGTTGATTGATCATGTCATCAATTGAAGTCAAAGCATGATTGATTATGGCATAAATGTAATCAATCTGGTGCCAAAAAATCATTTGTTGACTGAGGACTTATTTTTGTTTGATGATCAAGAATATGCAAAATCTGACTCGACCCCGTGAATTTTTATTTTTTTCTTGACCTCCAGAAACTTCTATAAATGCAGCTGAGCTTTTGGATTCAAGTCGAACTTTTTTGCCTTTGTTTCTAAGCATTGAACTTTTTAAAGCAAGCTCCTTTAAGTTGTGCCTATCGGAATCGTGTTTTATGCTTTGATTCAGCTTCGTAGCTTTTTCTACACATTTCATCATCTCCTCTACTAAAAAATTTAATCAAACTACAAAACAAATATACAACAAAGTCCTTAGCAAAATCTAAGTCACTAACACCACTTGCTCGCCCTAGTGCAACAGTTTTGCATGAGTCAGTTAACCGACATTCACCTTCTCGATGCATATAGCTTATGCACCCTCGTGCAATTTATTAGAGATCATAACTTCCATGCAAATTATGTCTGTGACTGCACCTTCCTTTTAAAATCGATCTTCTTATTATCATACGATTACCATGGTTAGTGTGCCTCCTTTATAATCAAAGTCGCATGTCTCAAGACTCTCAACCCTACTATAGTCGTGCAAGGAAACTCTTTCAAATTGATAGGTATTAAAAACTATGTTCTATGGTTACTGACATTTAAGGTGTTGGCAGTGTTCACGAAAGCGGCCTGTGCGGCTACATATGCGTATGTGGTACCTTCAGCGCATCGGTTTCATGAAGCCCCCCATTATGCGCCCTGTGCGGCCGCATACACATTTTTTTATTTTTTGCCATATTTTTATCGTGTTATTTCTGCCACGTTTTTCCTTGCTTTTGCATGTATGCCAAGCAAGCATTCCATGACCATTTAAATCCATTGTCAAAGTAGTTGTACTGCGAGATTGGAGTAAACACGCGAGGAAGAAAAAGGATAATGTACCAATAATTTAGCAAACTAATTTAGTCAACTAATAGTTATTATGAATGCAATATATTATAGGTAAAGTTTGGTATTTTTGATGGAGGATCAGTTCTAAATACAACGACAGGGATAAATGACGTTATATTCAACAATAGAGGTATTTTGTGTGCAGCGTTTTGTGTGCTAACTTTTCTATTTTGTTGATCGTTGTCAATTATTTTATGTATTGACCGTTCTATTGAAGTATTGATATTTGATTAATAGAGATTGTTTTGAACTCTATATGAAAGTTATTTTTCATAGATCTTCTGTTGGACCACAATTATACATAAATTTAGTTCTATTATAGTCACTTTTGTATATATATATATATTTATTTTAAAATAAAAAATTAGGAAATCGCGTAGAACCGCATATACCCCGCATATGCCCCCGCATATCACTTAAGCTCTATTCAGTGACCTGTCCGAACGTACGCATACCGCTTTCCTGAACCTTTGATGTTGGTGGATAAATGAAGCCGTGTCCTTGCGAAGAGCCCTATCAAGAAGTTCAACACGAATCATGATACAGGGAATTCAACCATCACTGGGTCATAATGATTCTCAAATAGTGGTGAGTAATCTATTGCTATGCCTAATATTCTATAAATGGAGATGGCTCAGGATAAATAGAGGAGCTTGCTCACACATTACATTTAGGTATTTGTCACATTTGCAGGTGACATAGGGAAGGTGAATCATCCCTTAGACATTGTTTTGTTGCTCCCAGAATCTACTTTTACGATGCATACTAGACTTGAATGGAGATGCATTATACCCACATATCGTGAATGTATGTATAAATAACATGTCCACTGCATTACCTTCATCGATTAACATTCTGTTATGTTGGATCCCTGCAACGTGAATGGTAATTACTATGCGGTAGTTATGGGGCCTTGGGTTGGGTTAACCCAAATCGACGGTAGTCTCCCACGATCCACACTTTCATAAGGATTCTGATTAACTCTACCGAACGTAAATCCTATACATGCATGTGACACAACCATGGATAGTGAGTTGTTGAGGAGGGTCAATGCTTGCTCGATAAACGTGGTAGCTCCAGATCCTTCCCCAAAACATACTCATGTTATAACCTTTTGGCAATGCTTTCACCAATGTCCTTAGTCCAGCCCGGTATTTTCATTGACCCTTTTAAGGATGTTGTGAGCATGGAAGCCGTCGGAGTTTTTTCCTCCTTGTCTGCTTCCCTATGTCTTTGATGTTCTTAAAAATATTGTCATAGCTTCCTCCTATCAAATTATGAATTCAATTTTGTCCAAAATTTCTCACAATCTTCAATCTTTTTCTCTTGACCTCCATGGAATTCGCAATACGAGCCTTTTGTTGATTCCTATTTTATTAGAGGAGTCCTCATTAGCTTGGGAGTTCCAACCACTAGAAATTTTGCATGAATAATATTAATTGATACAACACCCACTTAAATGGTCTGGTTGTAGTGTAGTATGCCTACCGCCCAAAAGACCAAGGTTCAAATCCCCCCTTGTGGGGGTTGCGTTAGTCGATAGCCAACATAAAAATAGTCAAATCTTTCAACAAGAATTTGAGCAAGAATCCATGTAGCCGACTCTACTTATAGTGGGAGAAGGCTTCATCATTTTTAGCTGACCCTACTTAATTGTGGGAAAAGGCTTTGTTGTTGTTGTAGTACTAATTGAGACAACTACTTGGATGTATTTGTTGTACTTATCCCTTTCTTGTTGGCACTCATGCCTAGGTTTTTCTTGTGTTCGTCTTTCTATGGCCCTGACCTTATGCATGTTCATGCATCTTCAGCTATATGATGTTTCCTTTTCTTTTTATCGATATGATTTCTTCATTCTAAATGGTCAAGCTTGCTCAATCCTAGACCTTGACCATTATCTTTGGCTTCACGTTGTCGAATATTTGGATTCACGTTGTAGAGGGAGTCGTAAAATCTCTTATCTTGAAATCCGTCTAGCAACACCCTTATGATGTAGTCATCAGGGAGCTTGTTATTTTCCATGTACTAGTCTTTGAAGTGCTTAACAAACAACATCTAGGTCTCATCCTTCCCCTTCTTGATGGTGTGCAACATGTGGGACTGTCTTTTCTATGCACTTAGCACAAGGTGCATGGCGATTCTTTGAGTGAGGTTCACATACATGTGTATTAATTAGGGGATATGTGTCTCGAATCGATCTACAAAGAAATCTAGTTAAGAATGAAAAGTACTTGAACATTATTATATACTTGCAAGCAGTAATCATCTTTTACTTGGAAGAATTTTGATGAATTGGTGATGCTATCATACAACATCATATTCAAAGCTTTAAAGTTGCTCGAGGCTTGTTCGACCATCGTGTTCAGTAGCTGGAGCGAAGTGTGAGGAACGAGGATGAGGGTAGGTACCCAATGATATCTCTAGCCTTGGGCTCAACCACCGTGCTAATTTACTTATCAAGAGAGATGTGTGTTGGTTTATGTAACTCGCTCGGATATCGACTGATGGGTACGAGTGGATCGGACTAGATGAACTAGATTGATGCAATAATAAACTCAAATAAGCACAACGTTACCTATCAGTTTCAAATTTCAATCACAAAATAATCAATCAAACCACAAGTGCACAAGGATTTAACATGGAAACCCTCCTGGGTAAAAATCACGACCAAAGTCTCCCGACTTGAGCTTTTAACTTGACCCACGCGAGTCTTACCACTAAACCTGAGTTGCTTACGCGTCAACCTAACTGTTTACAACCTGAGTTGATTACACGATCAACTCAATACAGGAAACAATCCTAACAACCTCAATACCAAAGTAAATATGCAATGAATAATAAGAGGCAAAACTAGAACGATCTTACAGAGTGGGGACTATGCTCGAAATAATCAAATGTAGAGAGCCAGAGCTGTCGTAATGAAGAACGCAATAGAAAATATCTCTTGAATCTTTCACTTAGAGTATAGAGTGGAAAGCATATAGTAGAGAGCTTGTTTCTCTTGTTATGTGTTGTAAAATGAGGTATGGGGTCATATTTATAGATCTTAGAGTCCCATAAATGTTGGCTCTCAAAAAGTAGCCATTGTGAACAAATCTTGAATGAAATCGGCATCAAAAATCTTTTAGAAATGGAATATGGTCGATCAGGAAATACAAATGATCGATCAGAATAAAATGATCGATCACGAGATTTAGATGATCGATCATAATCAAGAGATGATCGATCAAGGATCAAAATTGATCGATCAGAGATATAGCCATTGTAATTTAAACAATGAGTGATCATAAAAGAAGAGTGGTCGATCGGATCGATCAGATTGACTCTTTGACATGAAAGTCAAAGGGCCGAAATGCAATATGCAAGAATTGAGATCTTTTACATTCTAAGACAATTATAAAAAGCAGGACTCAATAAAAGAAAAGACTTCATCTTCTTATTGAGCTTGAGTTCCTTCGTTGATCTTGAGTTGGAGTTCCATATCCTTGAACTCCTTTGAGCTTCTTCTTCACTTGAGCTTGAGCTCCTCAGCTTGAGCTTCCTCCTGATCCAGTTGCTTTCATGCTCTTGACCTAGATACAAACTTTGCACATAAGTTTTGTTACTATCAAAATATGCATGCTCATGTACTAACAAATTCCCCACTCATGGATGCACTCATAATGTGTTCCTCTAAAGAGCCTTCTTTTAGACTCATAAATTTTTGCATTGTTTCCAACTATTTGGTTAGTTTAATGAGATGTGTTTATTTGATTGTTCAACTCTTTCTTGGTCATCTTTTTAAGTCTGGATCCTTATCATCTTTTTTTAGATTTCCTAACAATTTCTTCCATGCATTTCAAAGGATGATGTTGGTACTTAGTACTTCTCTTTTCGCATGACAAGCTTGCATACTAAATGATAAATATTCACATGCAATGATAATATAAGATCCTGCCTTTTTAAGCATATTTTCCTTTGAGGTCTATGGTTTCTTGGGCAATCACTCTTTTTACCTCTTATTGTCCCCTGTTAGAAAATCGGAAGCGGAAGCGAAAACATGGAAAAGATAAATAAAATAAGAACGCGGGATTTAATGTGGAACCCTACTCCCTAAGGAGCGGGATGAAACCACGGGAGAAGCCCTCAAAGGGGCGTGTTATGCATTGTACTTTCTCATCTATTACAGGAGGCCTGGAGCTCCTTATATAGCCTCTACAGAGCTTCCAAGTCCCACCGCTAGACAATGTGGGACTAAACATATGGATGGGGAACAAATACTCCAACACTCCCCCTCAAGATGGAGCATGCAATGCTCAGCTTGGACAAACATAAAGAAACTCAACTCAATGCTACAGGACACTACGAACAATATCAGCCCAACGCGCACATTGTTGCAGTCGAGGACGTTGCTTCTCATGCCGTGCATGTGAGGAGGACGAACGGGTTGGAGTGTGAGTCTTCTGAATCTCCTCGTCGGAGAGCATGTGCTCTGAACTGCGCCTGTCAGAGTCACTGCAACTGTAAAGTGAGTCTCCTCGTCGGAGTACTCTTGCCCGCCACAATAATGTGGACAACTGCTCCATCTCTGAAAAGGGCCAAACTGAAATGGTCGTGGTTGTGCAATCCTCGTCGGAGTCCACGATCACTGGAGAATGGAGTCTGAATAAGTCTCCTCGTCGGAGAACTGAGTCTCTCCCATCTGGCTCAGAGAATGGTGCACTACTCTGGTGTACCTATGATACCACATGAAAACCCTTGCCAACATGGCATAGGGAATGATCCTCTACTCTGAGTCCCTATGGCTCACATGAAAACTCTGACTTACAAAACAAGAAAGGATGGGGACCTCTGAATTGATGGCAAACATGTGCTCATCTGAAAAATGACCGCATCCATGTGCGTGTCTGAAAATGAGTCTCTCTGGAGATCTCGAAAATAGGCCTCATCATGGAGTGCTTCGAATTTGGACTCTGACCAATCTGTCAAGTCTGAACAACTGCGCATCACACCTGTGGACTCGGAATCTGAACGTCGAGTCTGAATCTTGCGCATGAAGAATCTGAAAATTTGTAGAGTCTGAAAAATATGGATGGTCTTGCAATCTGGACTGAAGAATCTAGATATAGTAGAAGACCTGTGACTCTACACAACACCCCCCCTTCTCCCATACTGGTCGGAATGAAGACATCGACAGTTGGGGGAAGACAAAACAAATGGGGAAAAGATGAATAATTCTCGAAAAATTCCTTGCGGCTTTTCATCATTCTTTTTTTTAATAAGCCGTCACATTTTTTTGAAGCATTTTTTTAAGCCGTTAATATTTTTTTCGGCTTTTCATCCTTTTTTTTACAATTTCCGTACGGCTTTTGAGATGTACGTGCCTTTCCTTTTTCTTTTCTCTTTTTTTTAATCTTGGCATACGACTCACTTGAGCCTGCCCCCCCTTTTTCTATTCAATGGGCCTCTACCATTTTCTTTTGAATCATCGGCCCATATCAATACACATTTTTTTCCTGCAGGCCCCCCCTCCTTTTCTTTCAATCGAACCCCCTGCTTTTCTTTCAATCGGATAAATTTTTTAAAAATAACACTTATTCTTAGGGTTTCCACGAGGGGACCCTCTCCTTTAACGCCTGCCGCCCCTTGTTGGGGTTTCTTGCCGCCGCTGATGATGGCGGATGGGTGGGGGGCTCGCACCAGCCGTCGCCGAAGAGAAACGCCTGCACGCGAGGCATGGAGGAGCGTTGCCTAGCCTGGAGGCGCGAGGCGTGGTGCTGCTGCTAAGAGTCGCGCCTGTTGAAGGAGGGGCGGAAGGTGATGCCGCCCAAGCTCTGCAGGAGGATGAGAAGCAACGTCTTTGGGAGGGGGCTGCTGGCCTGGATGCCGCCATATGTGGCTAGGGTTCACCGCACCAAAGATGTGCGTCTGGGCTATGTGCGCGTGATGCTACTGGGCTAAGAACGCCTGGGGCTCTCCAATGGGATATCGCCCCCTTTCCCCTGCGCAAAGGGTGACTGGGGCTCTGCTGGACGAGTTCTCGCGCCTCCTGCGCGAGAGGACAGTGCTGCTGCGTGAGGGGATGCGGCCTTGCTCCGCTTGGAGAATTGAGGGAGCCGCCAGGAGGCCTGGTGCGAAAGGGAGTTCCGGTCTGAATATGAATGGAGGAGCCTGGAGATGTCTAGCACGCCAGGAGCCTGGGGCGCGTACATGGAGGTTTCGTGAGGGTACCGCCTAGAAGGGGCCCTGGATCGCTTGCCACCGTGGTGAGAGGTGCACCACGCACGCGATGGGGTCTCTGAAAGGCTTGCTGGATCTGCGCGAGGCTTGCGGCGACAAATAATAAGATCGACAGGAGATGAATGGTGCCGCCGTTGAACAAAAATCAGTGTTCCCAAAATGTAGGCCTTAGCCTGGATAATAATCTAGGGTTTTAAAAAAACCCTTAGAACAAGAACTTGAATCTCCTTAAAACTGATCTTCAAGAACGAACACCAATCGAATCTCGAATATGAAATAAATCTTCAAATGCAAATCCCCGAGAATTAAACCCGCTCTGATACCATGTTAGAAAATCGGAAGCAGAAGCAAAAACTTCGAAAAGATAAATAAAATAAGAACGCGGGATTTAACGTGGAACCCTACTCCCTAAGGAGCGGGATGAAATCACGGGAAAATCCCTCAAAGGGGCGTGTTATGCATTGCACTTTCATCTGTTACAGGAGTCCTGAGGCTCCTTATATAGCCTCCACAGAGCCTCCAAGTCCCACCGCTGGACAATGTGGGACTAAACATATGGATGGGGTAAATGGATCCTGGAGTGATCCATTTACCCTCCTACAACCCAATAGGCGCACATAACAAATACTCCAACATCCCCTAAGAAACCTTCTTTATTAGATTCCTAAGTTGTCCTGTGTTGTCTCCAACTATTTAGTTTTTTGAGATGTGCTACCCCAACTATTCTTTTATCTGTCGGCCATCCTTTGTATAAGGATGTCTTCATTTAGCATTTCCTAATAATTTCTTTTTTCTAAAGGAAAAAGGTCTCCACCATATAGGTGTATGTCCAAAAACTTCAACATTAATCATCAAAAATATTTACATGCCAGTTACAAGGAGGGATTACAAATCACACACTCCTGCTTTCTACAAGAACCTTAGCATGCACTACCATATTTTCATCATAAAAACGATCTTGTCTAAAGACCTACCCATTTTTGGCCAATCAAATATCCCAAATCATTATGACACAACTTAAATGGTATGGTGGTAGTACAATGTGCCTACCACCCAAAAGACCAGGGTTCAAATCCCCGCTTGTGGGGGTTGCATTAGGTTGTCGACATCCAGCGTAAAAAATAGTCAAATCTTTCAACATGGATTTGAGCAAGAATCCATGTAGCCGACCCTACTTATAGTGGGAGAAGGCTTCGCCATTTTTTATTACGACACAACTCGTATGCTCCTTCTCAATACCATGCTAGTCCGCACCAATGGACTCCCAGAACCCCGAGACATCAACATTAGGCATCAGGGGATTCCCAAATAACTTACTTCTATACTTGAAGAAAAGATAATCCGTACTCTCACCATCCTCCTGACAACGACATCAAATCAGATCGGCTGCCTGAATAAATCGAGCAAATCTATTACCAGTCAACAATGTCCCCCTCCTAAATAACCATATAAAGACCTTCACACGCACACTAGATTCTTTTGTATTCGACCATGCACCCCAAGATAAAAAATTATTGGGCCCTTCAGAGCCCGGTATGCCTTCCCTATAGGGAAGGTACCATCACACCAGATCCAGCAGTCATGCCTCTCTGTGGACCCATCAATGCTCCCCAGCTCATGTATCATCACCAAACGTTTGCTTATACGTTGAACTGGCAGCTCATATCTGAAAAGAGGGAAAAAATGTTTATCCCAAGCATGCACCATAGAATAATTCAAATCAACTGCCAATACCATCAATCATGGGAATCTCAACCTAATCACCCTACCCTTACTCCAATCATCAACCTAAAACCTAAACTTAGTACCATCCATGTTCACATGACTCGAGAAGGGGCAAATCTCCTTCTTGATATCATCCCTAACTCAGTACCATCACTCACCAAAAGTACAAGGGGGCAGACCAAATTCCCCAGGGCGTGGTAAAGAACGATCTGAACCTTAGATATTTCAGATCAGAATGCATACCAGATTGTATTTCCCCTAGATACGAGCGATCCGCTTATTGAGAAGGGCTTTATTCATCTCCTTCAAGCTATGCACCCCTAGGCCACCATCATCCTTCGAGCAAGAGACCATCTTCCAATCGACCAACAACAACCCATTCGACTGCCCAGAAGATGCCCAGAGAAATCGCCGCATGATGCTTTCCAGTCGCTGCCAACTCCCAAGAGGAGAAGACGAGAAGACATGAAAAACACAAGAACTGCAGAGAGAATCGATCTCAATAGCACCAACCTGCCACCATGCGTAAGCAAACAATCCTATGTCTTGCCAATCACTACTCCAACTTCTTGATCGCTGGTAACCAATACGTCATATACATCATCCCAACCACCAGAGGCACACCAAGATGCCGCAACGGTAGGTCCTTACATGGGGATCTTAACCAACATGCACATCGCGTGACCTCCTCCAAGTCGAAGGGCACAAACTCCGACTTATCCCGACTTATCCTTGTTAAGTCTCAAACTAGAAACTGCTCCGAATGTCATGGACCACCGACAAGCCTCTGCAACTCTTACAGCTGTCTTCCGCAAACAGGATGGTGTCGTATGCGTACTGAAGAATGGGAACCGAAATCTCCTCTCTACTATAACCGCTACATAACTCGGCAGACACCGCCCGGTCGACCATAACTGACAAAGCATCCGCTGCAAGAACAAACAACAAGGGCACCAGAGGGCAACCCTAGTGATCACCCCACTATGGCTGAACACCCCCCGCCCTCTGGCTACCCATCACAAAGTCCACACACGAAGTAGCCGTGATGCGCCTCTTAATCCACACAATCCACCGATCCTGAAATCTTCTTCTAAACAATGATGCCCACAAGAAACGTCAGTCAACATTATCATAAGCTTTCGAGAAATCAATCTTCCAGATGACTCTTCTAGTTCTCCTCCTCGAGTCTGCCACATTCTTGAATGCCATAACCACACTTAGTACTATTTTCCTAATAATTTCTTTCATGTATTTCGTAGGATGGTTGTGATACTAAGTAGTTCTCCTTTAGCATGACTAACTCATACCCTAACTGATTTTTTCATGTGAAAGGTATTATAGGGGTCTTGCCTTTTTAAGCATTGTTTTCTTTGAGGTTTATGACTTCATGGGCAACCACTCCTTTTTCCCTTTTTCTTGCCCTCCGCACATTCCTTCAGATGTTGATAGGAGGAGGCGAGATGATTTTGCAACTTTGACGTATGCATTATTTGCATATTGGCAGAAAGGCCTTGTCCTTCCCATGCACGATGTCAAATTATACAATGAGAATCTCAGGCACTTCAACGTGACGTGACACATTACCAGAGGAGAGAATGGGAAACTCACAAGAATTTACTAAAAATAAAAACTCATAATAAATTACAAAAACTAATATTTTGGCCAGTCTATACTGTCATGGTATATGTGGAGAGAAAATACTAAGTTGATTATTCATGAAGCTCCAAGGTTCTCTTATATAGAGGAGAAACCTATTGGGCAAATTACATAATGTAGATAGAAAGAAAAGAAAATACATAGAATGAATAAGAATAACTAATATCTCATCACCCTCACTCAAGCCGGAGTATATATATCAATCATTTTTTTGAAGTCTTTTTGTGTATATATCAATCATGTTCAACTTGAGACATCTTTAGAGTGGTCCTCTAGTTAGGGCCTTGGTGAACACGCCTGATGTTTGTTTCCCTAAAGCTGACATGAGAGGTGGAGATAAACCCCTTCTGAATCATGTCTCAAGTGTAGTGACCGTATAACTCGATATGCTTGGTCCTCTCATGGAAGGCTAGATTGTTCGCAATGAAAAGAACAGCTTGGTTGTCACGTTGGAGGTGCATGGGAAGATGTACCTCAACAACCTGATCAGTCGGAACGGATTTGACCCATGTCATTTCTGTGCTGACATGTGTCATGGCTCTGTACTCTGATTATGTACTAGATCTGACGACCATCGTCTGTATATTGCCCTTCCATGACACCGAGGAGCTTCCTATGAACACTGCAAAGGCAGAGGTAGACTTCCTCTTCTTGGAGCATTCAGCATAATTTGCTTCTGCGCAAGCTGTGACGGTCAGGGATACACCTCCGCTGAGTAAAAGACCAATGCCAGGAGAGGTCTTCATATACCTCAGAATCATATGGACTGCATCCATATGTACCTATCTAGGCTGCTCCATGAATTGACTCACTCTACTCACTACAAAGAGGATGTATATGGCATGGAGGATGGTCATGTATAGGAGCTTCCCAATGAGCTCCATGTACCTCCTCTTGTCTACCTCCTCAGTGTCATCATCATGCAACTTAATGCTCGGGTCCATGGGGTAGTGGTGGGCCTGCATTATGCCATGCTCATCTCAGAGATAAGATCTGTAATATACTTCCTTTGGGTCAGCGCAAGACCTTGCTGGTTCCTGGCGAACTCTAGTTCAAAGAAGTAACATAGATTGCCAAGGTCCTTGGTTACAAACTGCTGACTAAGGAAATCCTTAGTTGTTTGAATGCCCTACACATCATCCCCTGTAATAATGATATCATCAACATAAATCAAGTTTCACCTCTCTGAGACCTCTAAACAACAAGTGAATGATATGCAATTGATCTCATGAACCATATCAAGTTCGAGAGCTTTTGAAACTATGCTCTTTCTGCTTAAGGCCATAGATAGCATTATGAAGTCTACAAATTATATGACACTCTCCCTCAACAACGAACCGTAGTGTTGCTGCATGTAGACCTCCTCATGCATGTTAGCATACAGAAATGTGACCGATCTCATGTCACTGCAATAGACAGAAGGATACACCGTGTAAAATGTCGAGTTACTGGAGAAAGTATCATGATAATCCACCCTATATGTCTAAGTGAACCCACGAGCTACAAGACTCGCCTTGTAGCGATCCACGTTGCCATCTGCTCAGTTCTTCACCATAAACACCCATTTATATCCACGACAGATGATTCTGTAGGAGCTGTAACAATGCTCCACGCGCCTCGTGAGTAAAACATAACCATCTCCTCCTCCATAACAAGACGCCACTGACTGTTATGTATCGCCTCCTGATATGTCAGCGATATCCCAAGGCTGACGACCCTACGACAAACCTCCTGAAATCCTCTGAGAGCCACCATAAAGAAACATGGGCTGCAAGAGGATAAGTAACACAAGTACATCTCTGCTTCCGTAGAGCAATAGACACATCAAGTTCACATGACTCCTCCTTAACCTGTAAACTACCCTCCTGAGAGGGCACCTGTTCATATTATAAAGTAGTCTATTGCATGGACAAATCACTAGTACCATCAGTAGCAACAATGTGTTCAATACATACCTCATCTGTGTTGGATGATGGGAAAGCCCATAAGCATGGAGAACCATGGGAGACCTACGAACATAGAAACGTGGCAACACTTGGGCCAAGCTGCTGGGTGATGATGTAGGTGTAGCTACATGAGCAGGTGGTGGTGGAGCTTGTTTTGGTGGTAGAGGTGGTCGTACTGGAGGTGGTAGTGTCGTAGGAGGAGGAGGCACATATACCTCCTCTTCAGAGTCAGATGGGGTCAACGTATCACATGCAGGAGAGAAATACATAACAGACTCAAAGAAGGGTGACATCAGTACTAACATAATACTTCCGTAGAATTGGATCGAAGCAATGTTATCCCTTTTGGGTACAAGAGTAGTCTACAAAGACAAACATGATAGCTAGGGGATATCTTGTCACGACCATGCATCAAATGGTGAACAAAGACCATAGAGCTAAACATAAAGGGTGTAAGGAAGAACATGTCCATAGGAAACACAATTGAAAGGGACATTCTCTCCTAATACAGAAGACAACATGCGGTTCGCCAAGAAGCAAGTAGTGAGAACCGCATCACTCTAGAAAGAGTGAGGAGCACGAATTTGGATAAAAAATGTCCTGGTCACATCAAGTAAGTGATGGTGTTTACATTCGACAACATCGTTCTGCTGAGAAGTACAAGCACACGAGATCTGATGCATGATGCTAAGAGACCTGAAGAACTCAAAAGGTTATACTGTGCAAAACTCTAAGGCATTGTTAGAGTGAATAAACTTAACAGTGCTCGAGAAAATATTCTTTATTTCAGCGATGAAAGATTTAATTACCGACCCAGCTTTAGAATTGTTTTTCAAAAGAAAAAATCAAGATAGTCTAGAATAATCATCTACAGCTACAAGATAAATCCTGTGTCCCTGATGATCAGGAACATGACTTGGACCCTAAATGTCAAAATAGACAAGCTCAAATAAATAACTATTGATACGACTCTGGCGATTACGAAAACAAGAAGTCAACAAGCCTCACACTAGAAGGTAGAATGCACGTAGATCTGTGGGAGGACATGACACAATTTCTGCAGAGGAAAGTGACCAAAATGAAGGTGCCACATGTATGGCGAAACTGATCCAGTAGGAACGGTAGAGGTACATGCATATAGAGACTGGACTAGTCTGTAGAACCCCCTCTGCTCCCGGCCACATTCAATCACCCTACTCTGAGTATGTCATGAAACAAAAGAGAAGAGGGTTTAAAAATGACACGATAATATAAATCTTTAGTGATCTAACTATTAGAAAATAAATTCATCTGAAAATCAGGTGCATATTGCACATTTTACAGGAGCATGAATGACGTTAAATGAACAACCACATGTCCTACAATAAGTAAGTGAACCTCGTTTGCAATGATGATCGATCTACCATGGGGTATAGAATCTATATGAATTGAACTGCACTCTATCTCCATACAGATGGCAGAAAGCACCAGAGTCCGTGATCCACTCTGTCATATCCGTCCTGCTACAATTGGTAAAAGCATAGGCTATACGTGAGGAGCTCGAAGAAGCTCTAGCGGAGGCTGTAACATCTGGGAAACTTGTAGAGATGCCGACAACAGGCGTCATTATCTCCCTCAGACGGGAGATAATGTCATCTAAAATGTAAATCTTTAGTTTAGGAGTCGAACTATCATGAGGTTCAATCTGCTCAACAACACGAGAAGATGCATGATATCCATGCTTTTGATAGCATGTATCCTCAGAATGACCAGCACAACAATAATAACTGCATGAGTCATGCTGATGTCAGATCTCACGAACCCCTGCTGCTCTATCAGACCCAAGAGCTTTTGGAATCATGCTCTTGGACTTTACTTAAGGCCATAGATCGCCCTGTGAAGTTTGCAAACCTTCTGACACTCCCCCTCAACAACGAACCCAGGTGGCTGCTGCAAGTAGACCTCCTCCTTTAGGTCGGCATAGAGAAACACATTCTTCACATCAAGATGATATAGGGGTCAGTCCCGTGTCAGTGCAACAGAAAGAAGGATCCACAATGTAGAATACCGAGCTACTAGAGAGAAAGTATCTTGACAGTCCACCCCATATATCTAATTGAACTCATGAGCCACAAGTCTTGCCTTGTAGCGATACACATCATCATGTGTTTGATGCTTCATCGTAAATAACCACTTGCATCCTACAACAGATGCTCCTGTAGGAGCTATAACAATGCTTTGTGTGTCGGTGACTGTTGCGACCATCTCTTCCATGGCAAGATACTACTGATTGTCATGTATTGCATCCTAATATGTTCTTGTTATCTCCACAACTGATAGTCTCGCAACAAACCTCCTGAAATCCTTTGAGAGTCGGCCTAAGGAAACATGGGTTGCAAGATGATATGAAGCACACATATGTCTCTGCTTTTGTAGAGCAATCGACACATCAACATTACATGCTTCCTCCTCCTCAACCTGTAAACCACCCTCCTGAGAGGGCACCTGCTCATCCTGCAAAGAATCCTACTGTAAGGACAAATCACTAGTGTCATCAGTAGAAACAATGTGCTCATTACATACCTGGGGCACACTGGGTGATGGGGAGGGTCCATGAGCAGGGAGAACCGTGCAAGGCATGTGAACATAGAAATGTAGTAACATATGGGCCAACGTACCGTGTGGTGGTGCGTAGGCACATGAGCATGTGTAGGTACTAGAGGACGTGGTGATGGAGGAGGTAATGGAGGTGGTGTAGGTACATGAGGTGGTGCGGCCGTAGGAGGAGGCATATATGCCTCCTCACCAGAGTTAGACAGAGTCAACATGCCACATGTAGGAGAGAAATACATAATAAATTCAAAGAAGGTGACATCAACACTAACATAGTACTTCCGTCAAACCGGATCAAAATGATAATACCCCTTCCGGGTACGAGAGTAGCCTACAAGGACACACTTGACAACTCTAGGAGAGAGCTTGTCACAACTCATCGTTGTCAGATGGTGAACAAAGGAACCAGATAGCACACGGTTTGTAAGGGAGAACAAGTCCTCGTGAAACACAATCGAGAAAGAAATCTTCTCTCGTGAAACACAATCGAGAAAGAAATCTTCTCTCCTAGGTCTAAAGATGGCATATGGTTCACCAAGTAGCAAGAAGTGAGGACCGCATCACCTCAGAAAGAGTGAGGAGTATGACTCTGGATCAAAAGTGTCCTGGCCACATCAATTAAATGATGGTGTTTGTGTTCGGCAACACCGTTCTACTGAGAAGTGTAAGCATGCGAGGTATGGTGTACGATGCCAAGAGATATGAAGAACTCAGATAGATATAACTTGCAGAACTCTAAGGCATTGTTAGAGCGAATAAACTTGATAGTAGCAAAGAAAATGGTCTTTATTTCATTAATAAAAGATTTAATGACAGACCCAACTTCAGACTTATTTTTCAATAGAAAAAACAAAATTCTAGAATAATCATCCACAACAACAAGATAGAAATAGTGTCCGTGGAGACAGGAACACGGCTGTAACCGTAAATATCTAGATGAATAAGCTCAAATAGAGGACTACTGCTAGACTCTGACGACCAGGGAAAGAAGAGTGATGATGCTTCCCAAGATGACAAGCCTCGCACTGGAAGAAAGAGTGCATTGAAATCTATGGGAGGACATGCCACAGCTTCTGCAAAGGAAGGTGACCAAAACTGTTGGAGTATGCGTCCAATTATCACATCCACATGTTTAGTCCTACATCTACTATTAGTGGGACCCCGGTCAGTTGGTGGGGCTATATTAAGAAGCCCCACATACATTGTATCAGATGAGAGAGAGAAGTAAATAGAAAACACAATTCCTTGAGGCATTCTTCCGTGGTTTCATTGCGCTCCTCACTGAGTAGGGTTCCATGTAAAATCCTGGTGTTCTTCATGTTTATTCTATTTCTCTGATATTACGCTTCCGCATTGTTGATTTCTAATATGGTATCATAGGCAGTTCGATTCTCGAGATTTTTATTATGTTCTTTGATTATGTTCGAAGTTTGTTCAAGATTCGAGATTCAATTCTAGGGTTTCTTCTGAAACCCTAATTTCACGCCAACATCAACAACTATCAAAGCAAATTCAATTTTGGATTGGTTTATGAAGATTATTATTCTCGAATTTAGAGTTGTACGATTTTTGGAGATCGAGTATTCATCAAAGTTCAGAAATATTTTCCGCCGATCGAGTATTCATCAAAGTTCAGAAATATTTTCCGCCATCATCGATAACGCAGATCCGATCAGCATCTCTAGGAAACGATTTGAAGTTTTGATTCAAGTTCGAGAATATCATTAGGGTTTTCTAAAACCCTAAATCTTCCATGCAGCGGCATCTCTAGGCATCGGTTCCAAGGATTCTAAAACCCTAATCGCGACTATCTCCAGTTCGAGTTCAACACATAATTCCCAGGCGCACGGATCTCATGTGCAAATCCTTCTAGTCATAAATCAAGTATGTGTCAGGCACAATAAGAAGAGAAGAAGAAAGGTTCCTCTTAAACACGGTGCACACAGCACCACGATGCACCGTGCATGATCAACATGGTGCACCGTGATGATTTCGATCAGGCAATCTCGAGATGCTATCCAACACTCACGAAAAAATGGAAGAAGAGGAGGAGGTGACGCACGTAACCTCCAGGCGAAGGCTCCAGACCTTCTCTTAGATCTACAACACCACCCGATCTCAGCCACACTACATCCTCATTCTGGGCAATATCTACGAGAGGCAGAAAGCCCTCCTGTACTATTGTACTCCCCATCCCCAGGCGGAGATCGCGCAGGAGGAAGCTGCAACAACATTTAGCACATGAGAAGTAACATCCTCGACAGCAACCGACAATAGAGTACGTGTTGACTTGATATTGTTTGTAGTACCTTGTATTGTGAGTTTAAGATTTCTTTCTATTTGTCCAAACTGAGTATTGAATGCTCTAGCTTGAGGGGGAGTGTTGGAGTATGTGTCATTATAGTGATGGGTAATTGAATCCTTCCAGGGTCCAATTACCACATCCACATGTTTAGTCCAACATCTATTGTTAGTGGGACTCTAGTCAGTTGGTGGAGCTATATAAGAAACCTACACCCATTGTATCAGAGAGTAAAAAGTGAATAGAAAACACAAGTCCTTTGAGGTGTTCTCCTGTGATTTCATCCCTCTCCTCACAGAGTAGGGTTCCACATGAAATCCTGGTGTTCTTCATGTTTATTCCATTTCTCTGATATTACGCTTATGCATTATTAATTTCTAACAAAAACAAAGATGCCACAAGTAAGGTGAGACTGATACAATGGGAAATGTAGAGTCACCCACACTAGGATACTGAACCAGTCTGTAGAGCCCCCACTGCTCACAGCCACATCCAATCACCCTACCTGTGAGTATGTCCTGAAACACAAGAGAAGGGTCAAAAATGGCATGACAATGCAGATCCTTTGTGATCTGACTAATAGAAAGCAAATTCATCTGAAAATAAAGAGCATCTAAGACATTCTGCAAGTGCATGGATGGAATCAAATGCGCCTCCCCTTGTCTTGTAATGAGCAAGTAATATCGGTTTGCAATGACGATCCATCTACTAGGGGTTATAGATATGTAAGAATTGAATCGTGCTCTGTCTCCACACAAATGGTGAGAAGCACCAGAGTCTAGATCCACTGTCATATTTGCCTTGCTACAACTAGTAAAAACATAGGCTATACTTGAGGAGCTCGAAGAGGCTCTAGCTCCAGCTGCAACATCTGAGGAACATGGAGTAGTGTCGGAAACATGGGTCATTATCTCCCTCAGACGGGAGACAATATTATCAAGGTGTGAATCTGTTTGAGGAGCCGAATTGTTTGGGCTCAATCTGCTCGACCACATGAGTATATGCGGGTAATCATGTTTCTGATAACATCTATCCTAAAATTGATCCGGACGACGACAATAGGTGCAGGGACCACGCTAACGTTCGCCTCCTCTGCGATGGGGATTATGTCCTCTAAACTGTGTAGAACCTCCCCTGCCGCGAGATGCAACCATCGCTAAGGATGTTTGTGTGGTGGCATGTGGTGGGATGAGAAGCCTACTGAGGTGATTGTAGGCCTCCTCCATAGGAGGTATGGTTGTTCCTGTAAGAAGTTATGCATGCACGACCTCATACTTTGGATCTACAGCGACCAAGGAAACTCCAACCACCGTGGAGTTCCTGTATGTCATCTGTTGTTCCATAGAAGTGGTAACATGTATAAAACTATGTATGAACCTTATCAAATATAGCGCGAAACAAAGAGTAGAATGTATGCAGAGGACAACCATTCTGTTTGGTTTTGTATGTGTGTATATATATATATCAAACTATAGTTGAAGAATCTTGGCATCATTCTTCGCTTGAGCATACGTGGCTGACAGAATATCCCACATCGCCTTAGCAGTCGGTTGGCTTACAATGTCATTGGTGATATCTATGGTAAGAGTCCCAAGAGCCAAACGCGTGTGTATGCATCATCTTCCTTCCAGAATATCCCACATTCTTATCCGTCGGTTCTGGATTTCTCAGAATGTTCTCCTTATTATTGCACTGAATAAGGGTCAAAAACTACATGGACCACAACTCATAGTTGGTCCCATCCAAGCTTGTAAAAGTTAGCCGATTAGTTGAGTTGGGGGGAGGGGGGGGAGCCGACTCGACTAGGCCTAGTCGGCCATTAGTCGGTCAACCTGACTAATCAGGATGACTAGTCCGCATAGTCGTCCGACTAATCAGCCGACTTTTACATTTTATGTTTTTAAGTTTTTTGCTTAAAAAAACTTATTCTAATATGCTTAATATTATATCGAAAGTTGTAGAGATATGATTATATCTATTTATTGTTTTCTCTATTTAGCTTTGTTTCGTCTATCTTATGTAATTTACCCATAGGCTTCTCCTCTATGTAAGAGAGCCCTAGGGTTCTCTGGAATAAATAATTCTCATTACTTTTCCCAACATAGTATTAAAGCGACGGTCCTAGAGTAGAGCTCTCGTACCCTAACCCTAGCCGCCACCCTTCAGCCCTTCTCTCTCTCTCGCCCGCCATCACCACCTGGCTCTCCTTCTCGTCACTGCTATCCCTAGCCTCTCTCTCTCTCTTGTCGACGTAGCCACCGCTGTCAACCTCTCTCTCTCTCTCTCTCCTATTTTGACGCAGCCACTGCCGTCGGCCCATCTCTCCTTCACCGTCGCTAGCTGCGGCTACTGCGTGCTGTCTGTGGTTGTTACCTGCAGCATCCACGGTTATCTTCTACGGGTTTCGCCTCCGTCCACTCCTTGGTGATGGGATTGGTTGCATCCTGAGTCTATTCATGCAACTAAATCCCCGTATGTCTATGTAGACATATTTCTCTTGGTCTACAAAACCTAATTTTCTTCATTCAGTAGTATGTCAGAGAACAAAGGCGATGTCCTCACCACATGCGCATTTAGAGGTCCAACGCCAATCACTAAGATGGACGGTACGAACTACAAGTTATGGACCATGCAATTCATGAGCCTCATAAAGTCTATATGTAAGAAACATATTCTTACCGAGGAGGAACCGACTGACAAAATTGGGGTTAACGCCTCGTGGGAGGCGGATGATTCGTATGCCAAGGTTTGGTTATTTGGTACATTGACGACATAGATCGCCAATGATGTTTTACATCATTCCACCACCAAGGTGATGTGGGATATCCTCGTAGCAACCTATTCTCAAGCGAGGAATGAGACAAAGATTCTGCAGTTACAACATGACATATTCACTGTTAAGTAGATTGGACAGCCTCTTCATTCTCTATACACGTCCCTGCATAGCATGTTCGAGAAGCTCCAAAGTTTTATGCGTCTCTCTTCTACTCCTGAGTAGCAGAAGGCTTACAGGAATGCCAGTATTTCTAGCAGCACTTGACCCAAAGTATGAAGCTTCTTGTTCACAGATACTTGCGGATGTCACTATTCCTCTCATGGAAGAATAGTAGCAGAAGGCTCCACAGATACTTGCGGATGTCACTATTCCTCTCATGGAAGGAATAGCTCCACAGTTTTATGCGTCTCTCTTCTACTCCTGAGTAGCAGAAGGCTTACAGGAATGCCAGTATTTTTACTCCTGGAAGAAGCTTACCCCAGAATCAATAGGATAATTGTCTCATCGTCTGCTTCTAGTCAGACCTCCTCTGTGATGGCCGCCTCCTGCGGTAGGGGTGGCTCATTTCAGTTTCGTGGTTGTGGACCTCGTGGTAGAGGAGGTCGTATTCGTCAGTCATGCACTCATTGTCATCACCCGGGACACGCAAAGGATACATGCTACTCCAAGCATAGTTTTCCCGCATCAACTTGTGTAACACAGGCTGAGCCCTCTGCAACTCCTTCATCTAATCAAAGGTATGATGACCTAGTGGCTCGGTTGAGGGACATTATGCCCCCTGATGGTTCCATTGCTTCCTTGTTTGCCTCAGGAGGCAATTCAGATATTGTCGTCTTTGCCTCTTTCAGTACCTCTGCCTCTGCCAAAACCTCTGGCGGCATTTATGCTCTTACTATTTTCATTGATATGATATTACAAAATGGATTATGGATTCTAGGACATCACATCACATATGTGGAGGAAGAGATCAGTTTGCTGCTTACAGACATGTTCCCCCTAGTAAAACATTTGTCATAACCGATGGTACTCATTCCTTAATTACAGGATAAGGGGTTATCAGTTTGACGCCTTCGATGCGTCTACAAAATGTGCCGCATGCTCCTGATTTCTCTATGAATTTATTGTCTATTAGCTAGATTGCAGAGGACTTGCATTGTCGTGCTATTTTTGACCTATCTTCCCTTGTATTTCAGGACATTCTTATGAGCAGGGTGATTGGTTGTAGTCGTGAGCAAGGACCTCTATCGACTGGTCCAAACTCCATATGCTGGCTTACCCTCTCATCCTATAGGATCGGTCTCCCCATTCATGTGGCACTTGCGCTTTGATTACCTTCCTCTTCAAAAGTTGTGTCGCATTCTCCCTCATATCTCACCTCGCTCATCCTTCTAGTGCAGGGCATGTCAGTTAAGGAAGCATCATCGATCTGCTTTTTCTAGTCGTCGGGGTTGGAGCAGTAGCTCCCTTTTTTTTGTTATTTCATGTTGACATTTGGCAAGGTTGCAAAAATCGGTAGTCGGTACTCGGTCGGCCGCGTCACTGACTAAGGATTAATCGGCAGTCGGATGACTAATCGGATTTAGTCGGATTTTAATCGGCTTTGAATTTTATCATTATTTTAAATATATAACTCATTTTTATGTATATATTTACATAGTTTTTATACATTTTTATACTATCATAATTAAATAAAAAAGTAATTAAATTTAAATAAAACACTAAGCATATTATATTAAGTTTGCTTATAAAAAAGCAAAACATAATAAGAATATGGTATCTCCAAGCAAAAAAATTGGTCGATTAGTGTACCTAGTCGGGATTAGTCGGGTATTCAGTCGGCCACCCCACTGACTAGACTAGTCGGACCTACTAGTCGGGCCAGTCGGGCGACTTTTACAACCTTGACATTTGGGGTCTGAGTCGTCTACCTGATCACCAGGGACACATATTTCACCTAGTTGTTGTTGATGATTTTTCTCGTTTGTCATGGTTTTTCTTATTAAAGAATAAATTTGAGGATGGTGATGTGATCAAATTTTTTATAAATGAAGTGCAGAATGTTTTTTCCTCTTCAATCGAAGTTGTGCGAAGTGATAATGCATTGGAATTCTGTACTCATGTACCTTCACAGTTCTTCTCATCTCGTGGCATAGTTCATCAAACTTCATGTGCCTACGCATCTCAACAAAATGGTGTTGCAGAACAAAAACATCGCCACTCACTTGATGTTACTCGAACTCTTCTTATTCAGAGTCGTGCTCCATATTCATTCTGGGTTGATGTGGTTTATACAACTTCTTATCTTGTGAATCGCATGCCTTCGTCTATACTGGGTGAGAAAGTTACTTTCTTCTTAGCATTTCCAGAGGAGTTGTTCTCACTCACTCGTCATGTTTTTGGCTATGTTGCTTTTGTACATCAATTGTCTCTTTGGTCGGGATAAGCTCTCTCCTGTAGCTGTCACATGTGTTTTTGTTGGGTACTCCAAGACACAGAAGGGATATAGATGCTATGATTCATTACACATGAAATATTATGTTAGTGCTGATGTCACATTTTTTTAAGTCGGTGATGTAGTTTTCTCCTACAGGTGATAGATTGACTTCATCAACTTCAGATGATGATGTCTACATGCCACCTCCTCTAAGCCCATCACCATCTCCTCCACCACCTCCATCTCCACCTACGGTGGTTGTTCCAACTCCACCACCATCACCACCTCCTTCACCTCCTCCTGTACCACAACCTCCCACTATCTTAGCTCCACCCTTGCCACGATTCTATACTCGTTGTCCCGCTTCTACTTATGGTCCTCACCCGTCATCCAACACGCCTCAGGTTTGTTATGAATACATTGTTTCTAACGATGGGTCTGTCAATGTATCTGAGCAGGAATCTTTGCAGGAGGCTGGCATACAAATTGAGATCCTCAATGACCTGGATGCACTTATTGCACTTCGAAAGCAGAAGTGTACATGTGCAGCGTACCCTCTCGCTTCTCATGTTTCCTTCGATCGGTTGTCAGGGGACTTCGGGAGGTGCAGTTTCTCTATCTGTCGTGGAGATTCCACGGAATTACCAGGAGTCCTTAAGAGACAGTCTGTGGCATCTTGCCATGGAAGAGGAGATAGTTGCCTACACTCATGTGGTACCTGGAGTCTGGTCACTGCTCCCAGTGGAGCATCTACTGTCAGTTGCAAATGGTTGTTTACTGTCAAACACCACGTAGATGGAAGTCTTGATCGTTACAAGGTCAGATTGGTTGCATGTGGATTTACTCAGACTTACACATGATATCAAATTTCACCGAATTTTGATCGAATTTTGGTTTCTGTAGGTGACCGAAATTCGGTTGAAATGACCCATATCGACCAAAATTTAGAGGCCCTAGTTCAAACCTTATTTAAATTTCGGTCCAATTTTGACCAAAATTTGATCGAAATTTCGCTTCGATCGATCACCGAAATAGTGGCTGGAATCGAAATTTAAGGCCTTGGTTACATGGTAGATTATCTGGACACATTCTCCCCTGTTGCTCATCACTCCACACTATGAGTTCATCTTGCAGTTGTGGTGCGTGATTAGCCTTTATTTCAGCTTGATGTTAAAAATGCCTTTTTGTATGGAGATCTTCAGGAAGAAGTCTACATGCAACATCCTCCAAGGGTTTGCTGCTGAGGGGGAGTGTCAGTAGGTTTGTAGACTTCACAAGGCTATATATGACCTTAAGTAGAGTCCAAGGACCTGGTTTCAGAAGCTCTCGGATCTGATTGAGAAGCATGGATTCAAGAGATCAAATGCAGAGCAATCATTGTTTGTTCAGAGGACTCGTAGAGATACGGTCGTTATTATGGTCTATGTTGATAATATCCTTGTTACAAGAGATGATGTGTAGGGGATCAAGAAGGCAAAGGAATTTCTTGGTCGACAGTTTGTCACCAAGGATCTTGGCACCCTACGGTACTTTCTGGGGAGAGTTTGCCAGAATTTAGCATGGTCTTGTGATGACTAAAAGAAAATATGTTACAGAGATGTTAATTGAGACATGCATGATTGGATGTCGACCTGCAACTACTCCTATGGATCCTAGCATTGAGGCTATACGATGATGATACATATGAGGTAGACATGAGAAGATATCGAGAATTGGTGGGAAAGCTTCTTTACGTTACCATCACTAGGCCAGACATCTCTTTTGCTGTTAGTCGGGTCGGTCAGTTCATGGAGAAGCCTCAACAGATATATATGGATAGAGTTCATAAGATCTTAGGGTACCTGAAGTCATCCCTGGGTGCAAGACTGTTGTTCAGGAAAGGGGCATCCCTCCCTATCACAACTTATGCAGATGCAGACTACACAAGATGTCTTAAGGACAGGAAGTCTACCTCAGGCTTCGTTGTATTTATTGGTGACTCTCTAGTATCCTGAAAGAGTAAGAAGCAGATTGTGGTTGCCAGATCAAGTGCTGAATCAGAATATAGGACTATGGCACATGGGAGTACAGAGGTGGCATGGGTATGATCTGTCCTAGCTGACCTATATATATGCGCCTCTTCCTATGTAATTACAATGTGATAATCATGCAACTTTATTCATTGTAAACAATCCTGCCTTTTATGAGAGAACTAAACATATTGAAGTTGATTGTCACTATACACGGGATATGATTCAAAAAGACTCTATTTCTATTTCCCATGTTAGTTCAGGAGAACATATTGAAGATATCTTCACCAAGACTTTGCTCAGAGGACCCTTTCAGAAGTGTACGTCCAAGCTGAGCATGATTGACATTTATGTTCTATCTTGAGGGGAGTGTAGAGATATGATTATATCTATGCACTGTTTTCTCTATTTAGTTTTGTTTCGTCTATCTTATGTAATTTACCCATGTACTTCTCCTTTTTATAAGAGAGTCCTATAGTTCCCCAAAATAAACAATTCTCATTATTTTTCCAACAAAAGTTAATTACTTCTTTTGTTTCATTATGATAGTATAAAAATGTATAAATCTATGTAAATATATAAGAATATATGTATAAAAAATGATTTATATATTTAAGCAACAACAACAAAGCCTTTTCTGATAATTAAGCAGGGTTACTACATGGATTCTTCGCCTCCATTCAGATCTATCTTGAGTCAATCTCGGGCTTATATCCAAAAAACTAAGATCCCTTCATATAGTCTCTTTCCAACACTTCTTAGGCCATCCTCGCCCTCTCTTAACCGACTTAATATCCCAATACTCGCATCTCCTAACCGGTGCATCAACTGATCTTCTTTGCAAATGACCAAACCATCTTAAGTGGTTTTCTCGCATCTTATCCTCGATCAGAGCTACACCAACTTTCTTTCTGATTGCCTCATTCTGAATCCGATGTGTGTGTTCACACATCCACCTTAGCATTTTCATTTCTGCTACAACCATTCTCTGCACATGTCTATGGTTCACAGGCCAACATTCAGATCCATAAAGCATAGTAGGTCTTACGGCTGCTTTGTAAAACTTTCTTTTAATTTTTAAAGGAATTTTCTTATCATAGAGCACAGTAGAGGCTCCTCTCCACTTTAATTATTTATATATTTAAAATAATAAAAAAATTCAAAATCAACTAATGGCCGACTAAATTTGATTAGTCGCATGACTGTTGATTAATCCTTAGTCAATGACCCTACCGACTAGGGATGCAAACGGTTACGGATATATCCGTATCCGTCACCATATCCGTTTTGTACAGATTTTGACATCCGTATCTGTATCTGTTTTAAAATGGATAGGGATATGGATATCGTTTTGATATCCACAAACATCTGTATCCATATATCCGTTTTTCGTATATAAATTTAGTTATAGATTTATTTTCAACCCTATATAACATAATTCTATACCTTCTTTTACCATATTTATATAATTTTTATGATACAAACAAATTTAGTAAATTTATTTCATATGTTTTCCATCTAATTCATATATATTCAAGTCGATTCTATAGAGTATTTCTAACATTACTCGTATGCGATCGATATCTGTTTTACATCCGTATCCGTTTTTTAAAGATATGGTAAGATAGTTTTAATACCCGTCAATATTTGTATCCGAATATGTATTCCTATTCAAAAACAGATAAAAGTATACGATAATACCTATATCCGTATCCGTATTCGTCCGTTTGCATCCCTACTTCCGATCGAGTACCGACTAGGCGACTGCCACTTTCTACAACCTTGGCCCCATCCATCTTCATGATGAGAGCCGAGCCCTTGAAGACACCGAACAAAGAGAAGACGTCACCCTTGTTCTCTGACATGATGAAAAATAAGGCTGAAACATAACTCGACTAAGGAAGTAGACCGATCCGAGCGAGTCTACACGATCATATAAAGGATTGGTTGTACATGTAAACTCATACAACCATCTTTGTCAATCATTGATCCAGGCTATGACCGCAAAAGGTGATCTATAGGTCTGAAATCATCTTTTCTGATCAAAATCAGACCGTTATGTACTGCTTGTTAGAGATAGAGAGGAGTCCAACTGGGGCTGGCAAGACCATACAGCCATCCCAGGGTAAGTGGCGGCGATGTCAGGGGCCCTACCGCTATCTAGCAGTGTCGTCGGAGGATTGGGCTGCTCATGTTGCGGCCCATAGACAACGCACGCGGGTTTGGTTCGACTCTCTGCTGGTGGTGCGCGAGGAGCCCAGAGGGGACGGTGGCTGTACGTGAGGGGGTCGTGGTGGCGTGCGAGGGGAGAGGGTGGCGGGTGGGGGCTACGGCACGGGTCGGGTATGAGAACTCCGGTCTAGGATTGTCGCTCAGATACCATGTTGAGAAAAAAATAATGAATTGCTTATTTATGAGGCCCTAGACCTCTCTTATATAGAGGAGAAACATGTTGAGCAAATTACATAAAGTAGATGGAAAGAAAAGAGAATGTATAAAAGAACAAAAGATAATTAATATTCAACAATAGTGATTCAATAATGTACATACGTCCATTGCTCACATCGGACTCTCTTTTTTTTCTGTCACAAAATAGTTCACGGAGTATGATGAGTCGCTGCTCCTAAAGACACTTTTATATCACAATTCTTGAGTTAGGGTTACATGAAGGTTACCGATGATACGTTTACAATTCAGCCTTCATGCTTAACAAGGAAAGAGTTGTACTTTCAACCCCTTCATGGATTGAAAATGCATGGAAACATGATGTATTCATAGTTACATACATATATACACAATATTACTAAATATATTTTTCCTAAAATACTGAGGCTTATATCTCAACCACCTTGAAGTTTACGCCCGGCCTCATTCACAGGAAGCTACCTTGATCCTCTCATTTATTTAACATTTGTTAGAAGCATGCAACTTAAGATTGAAGACTACAACCCCTCAACTTGGGTTAAATCATTTTTTATTGCCCCATGAATTGACGGAATGCCACAAATTACTTGGATTTCGAAATTGTCCTGACGAATAGCATTGGGCATATTTCTTTTAGTAGGCAGAAAGGGCTACCATCTATGATGTGGATCCTCCACCTTGACTATAAATAAGTGAGCCGGCCTGCCACCATGCCTTTGCAAACTTAAGGTGAGTTTTCTTATTATATCCCCACAATGATTACACAGCGCTCTCTTTCTTAGTTGAGTACTAAGAAAACTTACTCCCTTTGGACTCTAGCATTTTGAGTTGTTTGGGGTTCAACATTTCCAAATGAGATTTGTCCCCTGGACTCTCCCTTTTGTTCATGTATACTCGTAGACCTAAAAATAAGAACACGCACAAATGCTTATGATGGGGTACATAAATCTTGAACCAACTTCTTGAGATCCCCTTACTTGGCATTGGCAATGCTACTCCTGGTTTACATCATGTAGTTGATGCATTTTCAACTTCAGTAAATTTCTACTTGCTGAACCATGTGGGATATAACTTAATTTGCCTTCTTGTTTCCCTTTATTTGTGAAACAGGAGGTGCATGGGGCAACTGAAGAAATCCCAATTAAGAAATTAAACTTCACAGAAGAACTGCAAAGCACTAGCTCAATAGCTCGAAAACTGGTTGACCAAATGACCTTAGCAAAGGCATATCTGGTCATTGCAAAAGAGCATGCTAATCTCCGGTTTGCCTGGGAACTGAGCTTACAGATAAGAAACTGCCAGCAACTTCTTTTGGGAGCCGCTGCGGAGAGTAAGTCCTTGTCTATAGAAGTTGCTCGCCCGGTAATTGTGGGACTGTCACGACTAATCTATAAGGCACAAGACTCCCATTATGATATTTCTACGATATTAACGACGCTGAAGTCCCATCTCCGGGCTTTAGAGGAGCGTCTGAAGTCTGCAACAGTGCAGAATGCAGAATTTGGCCAACAAGCTTTGGAATCAGTTACCAAGAATCTTTACTGCTTTAATATTAAGCTCACAATGCAGTGGATGAGTAACCCCATGTTAGCGGCTCTCCATGAGAAACAGATGGAGTCCCCTCGCCTGTTGGATAATAATCTCTATCACTTCTGTATATTCTCAGACAATGTCTTGGCTACTTCAGTCGTTGTGAACTCTACTGTGTCAAATGCAGAACATCCCCAGCTATTTGTATTTCATGTAGTCACTGATGAAGTGAATTATGATGCGATGAGAGCGTGGTTCCTATTGAACAACTTTAAAGGCAGTTTGGTAGAAGTTCTCAGTATAAGAAATCTAAATTGGTTGAATGCATCCTATTCCCCATTTGTTAAGCAGTTTGAGGATGCCCATTTGCATGATTTTACCATTGCGAGCAGTTCTAAGAGGCCATATACTGAAAGAAGACTTTGGGCCCCAAAGTCTACATACTTTCTAGGTTATTTGAGATTCTATATACCCAAAATACTGCCTACGCTAGAGAAAGTGGTGTTTCTTGATGATGATGTCGTGGTGCAGAAAGATTTGACCCCTCTTTTCTCTTTGGATTTCCATGGCAATGTAAATGGAGCTGTTGAGACCTGCCTTGAGACTTTTGATAGGTATTACATGTACTTGAATTTCTCAAATCCTCTTATTAGCAAAAAAGTTGATCCGCAGGCTTGTGGCTGGGCATTTGGGATGAATGTTTTTGATTTAGTGGCATGGAAGAAGGCAGATGTGACGGGAAGGTACCACTACTGGCAAGAACATAATGCAGATCAAATCCTCTGGAAGAAGGGAGTACTTCCTGCTGGCCTATTGACGTTTTATGGATTGATAGAGCCTCTTGATAGAAGATGGCATGTTTTGGGCTTAGGATATGACTTCAACATCGATGATAGATTGATAGAGAGCGCAGCTGTTTTGCACTTCAATGGTAATATGAAGCCATGGATGAAATCTGCTAGCAGCAGGTACAGGACAATATGGGAACGGTATATCGACATTTTTCACCCTTATCTTCAGGATTGCTCTGCACATTAGAGTGTCATCTCTGTTTCAACAGAAAGAAAATTTATAGTCCTACCAGATTGTTTCATTTGCTTCAGAGTTTTTTTCCAGTTTATAGTCTTACCAAATTGTTTCATTTGCGAGTTTTTTTCGGCTATTTGTTCTTTTGTAATATCATAGAAAATATATCATGTACATGCAAAGAGTAGTATCGTTGATCGGGGGTATTTGGGTTTATTCATTTTTGATGTTGAAATATTTTTTTTAATATAATTATAGTCATTTAGTCTCCATTTTTCCAGTGCAATGGAGAAGATATTGTGAAGAAACCAAATGTAAATTATTTGTTTTTATATTTTTTCAGCTTCTGGGGATATGTACTTTTCATGTAAGATAATTTCCATCCAGAAAGGTCCATTGTGTTAAGTTACTGAGTTAGTGGATCCTGTGAAGATCAAAATAGTATGCAGAGTAGGACGTGCTATAATATCTTGTCTTGTTTTGATCTTCATAGGATCAGCCTACAATTGACTCGATTTATTGCGTCATTCGCAACAACTTCGAATAAAAAACCATGAGAACACTAATCCTTTTACGATTTAAATTACTCCACAATGTTCCCCTAGCATTATTTTTTTCGTTTTATTTTTAGATCTCATTTTGTGTATGTGTTGTTGCTGCTTGTACCACAGTTTCTTGTAATAAAAATCACCTTTAAACTGGCTTCAGTCTTCATAACATGTCTTCTCTCTCTCTCTCTCTCTCTCTCTCTCTCTCTCTCTCTCTCTCTCCTTTTCTAAATACCATTGATTTCCAGTTGGAGACAAGCAACCCCAGTTTTGCTATCACTAGGGATGAGCATGGGTCGGGCTGGGTTGGGCCCTGAAGGGCCCAGGCCCAAGCCCACTCAAAAACTTCGGGCCTTGGGCCGGGCTTAGGCCCGCAAAATTGTTTTTGGTTCGGCCCAAGCCCAGGCCCGGCCCAATTCCTATGGGCCGGGCCGGCCCATCTTAACCCATTATATATTATTAACTTTGAGTTTGTGTTTAAAGTCAATCTCAATTCAAGTTAGACGAGCTAAAATTGTTTAAAATATATGCCATAATACTTGTGAAACAACTAAAAATCAATTCTACCGGAGATGATTTCTCATTTTATACAAGCCCACTCAATGTTATATACCATAAACATCTCTCATTACAGAAATTGAAAGAGTGAACCAAGTTTACACAGTTAACAATAACAGATGCACCAGGTACTGCATGTTAAAAAATGGGCATAATGCTCGTATTGGATAAAAGGTTCAATAATAGAAAATATTATAATAGAAAAAATAAACACTAAAAAACTCAAGAATAACCACAAGAATCTAAGACATAGACTAATTAAGAAAAATTAATTCTGAAATGAAATACAATGATCATCAACTCATATGTCTCACACCCAACTTTCTTGATTATAAACATTGTATGAAGATAGGATACATGAATAGAGTGTGCATGACAGGTGAGAGTTTCCACCATACATGTAGGATATGGGAAGGGTTCAGGCCCCCTTCGGGTCGGGCCCGTGGGTCGGGTCGGGCTAGGCCAAGCCAAGCCCGAGCCCGGCCCAAAAAATTTTCGGGCCTAAAAATTAGGCCCAAGCCCGGCCCAATGTTCGTTTGGGCTTGGGTCGGGCCGGGCTTTTTGGGTTGGGCTTCGGGCTGGGCCGGGCCGGCCCAGCCCAATGCTCATCCCTAGCTATCACCCATTTTCAAGTTGCTCTTTTAATTTTGTGATTGTGAAAAAGTAATCATTGGGTTTTTCCTTCTAATTGGTTCACTTTTGCAAGTATAGTTTATGGAGTAATAAATCCTGAAGGATCTAATATGATGAGTTACTCTTGCAAATCTTTTTCCTTCAAGTACAATTCTAGTGAGTCTCATTTCAAATATGGTTTGAGTCACCTGATGATTTCTTGGGGCTTAAATCATCTTGGAAAGCTGGTTATGCAAGATGCATCATCCTGTTGTTTACCTTTTTTAGTGCCTGTAAAAAATATCTTTCAAGTACTCTGTATGGATTATTAACTTCAATTTGAGAAGTTGAAAACTTGTTTCCTATTCTTAACTAACTTGTCATAGGTGTAACACCCCAACCCCAAATATAGTTCCACGTATAAAACTCATAAAGTGTAGGTGTGTGTCATAAGTGGTTGCGATTACTACTTGACAATTTGAGCTTAAACATTTTGGGTGTTTGTCAACGAGTCCATTCGGGCTCGAATCCAACAAGTTGTTAGGGTCACTTTTCCTTGATAACGGACAATGGACCTAAGCATGAGATGTTACAGGTAGTATCAAAGTAGCTGTTCCTCTAGGCATAAGATATGTGATTGAAAATTGTGGGTCCTTCCGTTATAGGTAGATGACTGGAAATTTAGCATGACCTACATGTCTTTAAGAGAACATTAGTATTAGAAGGCTGGCCAATAGGGAGATATAGCTAGTATTGGAGATTATTGATGGCCCCAAGGAGAAGAAAGTGAATTAAGTCAACCATATAATACCAAATTGGTTATTCATGGAGACACAATAAAAAAAGGGAGTCGGACAATTAGTTTAGTACCGAATTTCCATCAGATCTACAAACTATTTGGCTTTAAAAAAAGGGGGATTCTCATGTACGACTTGGAGTTTTGAAAGTTATGCGGTATTTATAGATAAAGTTGATGATTTTATTATTATCCGCCTGAAAGAGATATTGATTACACTATTGATGTTCTACCCGGTATTAGACTATGTGAGTTGGATGAGCGGAAAAAGAATTTGGAAGGACAACTAGATAATGGACTAGTGACGCTTGGTTTTTCTCTTTCAGATGCTTTCCTCTTATTTATTAAGAAGAATGATAGATTTCTTAAACTATTGAGCATTGATAAAAGTTATCTTGAAGAACAAATATTCCTTACATTGCAAGGATGTCTCATTGCAACAAACAATCGTCTTCTCTAAGATCGACAAATAGTCAGGATAATATTAGCTCAAGATCAAAGATATAGACACATCAAAGACTACTAAGAATTCCTTGTGATTCCTATGACCTCACAAAGGCCTATGAAGTTGATGAGTCGGGTATTTTGAGGAAAGTTGATGATACTCTTGGTTGATGATATCTTAGTCCATTCACCAATTACCTTCCACTCTATTCCTTAATTATTATTGTAGGTATAGTAATACTCAATATGGATATCATTAAATTCATTTTGGGAGATCTAACGGAAAAAAAATAAAATTTGTTATGACCTTGCATCTGTGATAAAGTTCATCCGATGCTATCTAGGTTATTTGTGATGTATAATTATGAGAACTAGATTTAATAATTTTTTTCAGATAAGACATTAATGTTGGTTAAGATCCTCATTTAATTATTACCTAATACTAAATGTTAGTTTAATGTATGCACAACTTTCGATAGGCTAGTGTTTAGCAATAGATGCATCCTTCTTACATATTGCCATATCCCAACTTGACTTAGAAACATCTTTCTTTGTATATACCATAGTTGTGCACATTGATTTACTATTCATATTATGTGTACGATAATCCAAAAATTGACCCTTGCAAATTCCTATCAACGTCTAGTTGGGTTAATTACTCTTGTCTGTTAGTTGAAGCTATATTCTTGTGCATTTATTTATCTTATAATTAAGATCTTGAATGAGGCAATTGTCATATTGTCAGAAAAGATCTAGATACAAGGGACTGACTCTAAGTAGGATAATAAGAAATTAAAGTTAGTCCCATAAAATGTGAAGAGCAAAAAGATTAACGGAGGAATGAGATATGAGTCAAATACCATGAATTTTTTGTCTCTTGACAAGTAAATTTGAGATGAATTTTTTAGGAGGTAGATGGTAACAAGCCATATTCCATTATTAAAAATTAAAAAAAAGAATAAAATAATAAAGAGAGATAGTTATGTATGGTCGATTCAACCCCTTGCTCCATGCACGTTAGTTCCATTTTTGGAATGGAGTATCTCTCCCATTCCTTGCGAGAGAGAAAGAGAGGGAGAAAGAGGTAGAGAGAGAGAGAGAGAGAGAGAGAGAGATTGAGAGGAGAGAGTGAGAATGAGAAGCTCCTTTGCATAAGAAGTAGAGAGAAACCTAGTGAGCATGGTCTTCGAATCCGTCAGCGGCAAGCCTCCCTGTTGATGTTAAAGTTTTTGATTCGGATAAATTGGAGGAGCGTTGACGTGGTCTACGATGGTTCGGATAGGCAGAATCGAGGTGTCTTTGCGGACGGACTTTTCGTATTATCGAAGTTTGTGTCGAACCCTTAGAAATACTACGCCATAAATTCACGATCAAATGGAGTCAGTCATTACATGGATCGTTTTCGATCTCATTAAGGTGCATCGATACTGTTCTTTATTGTTATTCTTGAGAGCAAATATGAGTCATCCAAGAATCTCATGATGATTATAGGAGTTAAATCTTACTTTATTATCCTGAATTATTCATATTCACGTTGGATTGGAATATGTTGTATTTTTGTTAGTTATCAGTTTCATGATCTCGTACACGAGCCGTTGCAGGCGTTCTTAAACTTAAGTAGCTAGTTAATGTTAAAACATTAATTAGAAAAAAAGATAGGAACAAGCTGTTCTTTTGCCTTGAAATGTTGTTGTCGGAAATTCACATTCGTAAATCTTAAAATAGTTATTAATTCGTCCCATTTTACATCAGCGAATATAATATGTATTTAGTAAATTGAAACTCTAACATATTATTTAATTAATGCTACCTTTTATAACATTGGATGCTTGTTTGTGAAACTTTCTTGATACAACTAAAACAATTACAGGGCTATAATCAACTTATATGTCTTGCCGTCAATCTTTTTTTAGGATTATGAAGATATGCAAGCATTGAATACGTCTCTTGTTGTTGATTCTTAAAGTCCCACGAGAAATTATGGCATTCATGTGTGTAAAGGGTTTTATAATATATCTTCGATATACTTGTCATGAAGTAAAAGACCCAACGGTTATTCTTGATCGACTAACAATATAAGGTTGTGAATGGTAAACTATGTACATGCATGCGTGGAATTTCTACCATAACTTAATTTTGTATGAATAAGTGTTGAATGCTAGTTTCAACCATCATAGATCTCAGCAGAGCTATATATAATCTTACGAATTTACCACCATCGCAAATATTATCATTAAATTATCTGTTACTTCCACAATTTCATCATAAGTGATTGTAATTTGTATAGTAGCTCCGTGAGAAAAATTATAGGTACAGGTGTATGTCCTATGATATATTATCTTGATGGTTGTAAAAAGGAGAATTAGACGATTTATCATTATTTAGTTTAAGTTCTGATTATACAACCAATAAAAAATGATCGATTGATGTTATAAAGTTGTTACAAGTAACATAAAGATGTTGACACCGGCTCGAATTAAGGAGAGTTATTCTCAATATTATGAAAAGGCGATTGCTGGAAAAGAAAGAAAATATGCGCATGTGTATGCGCGTGTGCATGCGTGCATGGGTGTGTGTGCGTGTGAGCGAGTGTGTGTGTCTGGAGGGGGGGGGGGTTCTAGAGTCCGTTTATTGAGGGTCTAAAGGGCAACACCTTCTGGAGGTGTCAGGATCAGTAGAACAATGTAGAAAGTCCACAATTGACTCAACGATGATGTTATCATGTTCTATATAGTGATTGAGTGACCGCTTGTGCCGATGGTAAAAGCTACCAAAGCTTCCTAATAATTTATGGAATAAGACAAATCCATATAACGAATAAGTTAAGTGCTTGTCAAGAAGCTAAGTGCTGTGAAAGTTAAGTGGTTATCTGAAATCTAAGTGCTTTTGTGAAAACTAAGTGTATATGTGAAAATTAAAGTTATTATGTGGCATATGTGTAAATAAAGTAAATATGTGAGTGTGTATGTGAAATACGGTATGCTATATGATATGGATACATCTATTTATGATAACGGTTATGAGTAGGTTATATGATGAATATAAATCTCGTTTCTGTATACTGATGAATGGTAAAATTGTTAATTTTTGCTAATGATAGGTGTATATGTAAGACAAATACTTATATAAGATTTGATATTTTTTTATGGTAACACATGATAATTTTTCATGAGAATGATTATGGAAATCCACAAACATCCTTTTTCTTGATCAATTGCAAATACTAATAATTATACTCGTGGATAATGCATGTGAATATTATTTAGAAATGCAAAGCAGAAATAAATACAAAGGTCTTATATTATGAGTGAAATTGTTTGATGGTGTTTAATGGAGATTTGATTTATAGGCTAATCAATTTGATTGGGCGTTAGGCTCATATCATATATTATTGTATTTTTATTGCAGGTTAAGGTGAAAAAAATAGTTGCAATTTGAGATTTGCTGCATGTTCTGAAAGGAGGGTATCGTTGTGCCCACTGGTACAAAGGATCTTGATTATGTATTAGAGATGTACGTTTTATGGATAAAGAATATTTAAGATGATTCCTTAATGTAAATGTGATATCATTGATGTCCGTGTCTAACACTCGGATCTGACAAGGAATTTGGTATGCTTCCGCTAGCTATTACATGTGCTATCAGAGCCTATTTCCCTCTGATAGTGGAAAGGGCTACCCGAGAGGTGGAGTCAACCCTATGATGATACATGATTCATCTACTTCATATGGTGATTTTAGTTCATTAATTAAATCCCTTAAAATTAATTTATTAACATTCACTATTTGTGCTAAAATTAAGATTAAAATCTATAATTAAGTAAACTATATTTTCCCCTAATTGAGCTTATTATTTTATATGTAAATAATCATTATTTTAATCTAATTCTTTTTCTATTTTTTCTTTAATTAATTAACTAACTTGGCAAAAAGAATTAAAATCCATAAAAATCTGAAAGACAGGAGAAAATATGAAATTATGACATTGTATATTTTGTGCATATTTTATCTTTGTGATTTTTATTTTACAATTTTCTAACCTATAAAAATCCATAAGAATTAGATTAATTATGTATATATTGTATATAAATTAATCTACTAATTAAAATCAAATTAAAATTATAAAAAATCACAAATTACAAAAAATATTGTATTATAATATTTATAGAGTCCTCCAAAAATAGTTTTTGTACAAATGATTTCTTTTATTTTTTGTCCCTTCACGAAAGCTATAGATCTCGTTGGAATGAGCAACTTTCATTTTGACTACTTTTTCATTTGACATTATTTATTATTCCTTTCGAATTTTTCTTTTATTTATATTTATTTTTATCTTTATTTAATTTTGACTACTTTTTCATTTGACATCATTTATTATTCCTTTTTTTATTTTTCTTTGATTTCTATTTATTTTTATCTTTATTTAATTTTTATATTTTATTCTACTTGTATTTAAATCCTTAATTTTATTTTAATTTTTATTTTAATCTTATTTTTATTTTTATTTATTTTACATATTCTATTAACTTTTATTTATTTTTATTGCCCTCTCTTCTTTTCCCTTTCATTTCCTCTCTCCTCCTTATTCTCTCCCTGCCTCTCTCCCCGTTCTCCACCTTCGTGCAATGGATGTCGACCTCTCCCCTGCCACTCTCGTAACCCTCATGCTACATGTTATCATTACGCCTCCGTCGTGCCTTCACGTCACCAGACCTCCGCGTAACGGCTCCACCACCCCAACCATTTCTCCTCCTCCATCTATAAAGATTCGCCTCCATCTGAAGTCCTTGGCATCTGCCATTCTCCGATTAGAGTGAGTGTGAGAGAGAGAGAGAGCTGAGGAGCAGCTCGGTGACAACGAGCTCCCACCAGCGAGAACTCCTTTCAGGAGAGATCTGCATAGCCTCCTAAATCTGTGCAGCTTCTCCTCGCACAACAAAGCCATGTGTCTACCTTCACCAGCCACTGAGGCAAGAATCAGAGAAGGCCTTCTCCAGCCGCTCCATCTCCAGGCAATACCCTCTCCCCTTCCTCCCCTTTTATTCTTTTCATTCTTTCAATGTTTGCATCATATTCCCTCCTCTCCACCTTCGCCTCTGCCTAACCACCGAGAACCACCTAATCGCACCTCACCCTCGTCAGTCCACCGTCATACCGACCCTTGCTCGACCACCATCACCTTCGTTGTCGTCATCACCCGTACCTCCATGCTGGAGCACAACGCCATAGACCACGCCATCGATCACTAGAGAAGTCATGCTCGCCCTCGCTCCCATCACTAGCATATCATTTTGATGACCAATGAGATTACATAACTACAACTAGAAATTTCCAATGTTGTAGAGCGAGGCTCTTAGTGCTGAAAGTAAACAGTGGCCAAGCATTTGATCTCATGGTCAACATCTTGGCATGCCATCTCCATCGGACCACACCAATCCGAATCCAGCCTTAAGCCATAGGACCCCCATCTCTGAATACACACAAAGATCGATCTTGTTGTGCTCGAACACTTGAAGAAAACAAAGGATTGTGTATGTTTTGAAAGTAACAAAGAAGTCATTTGTATATTCTTGTATCGCTCCATTCCATCGAATGCATGAATGAACAAGAAGAAATCTGAGACCAAGTCTAAAGACCATCATTGCACATCGCGCATCCACACGTCTACTATTGTTGCACCAATACCTTCTGAATTCTAAAGAATAAATTCAGGCATGTTGATGACAAATTGCAAATACACCCTTGCGGGTATAGGAATCGATAAAGGAAACTTTCTACGGACCAAAATCAATCTTCTAACATATTTTATGCAGATTGGTCGTGGATCACACTCCCCCACTTACTTAAATTACTTTATTTTTTGCACTAAACTCTAAGGGAGTAAAGTGAATACCCCAAGCAAACTCTGAGATTATTTTATTTCTTGCATCGAATTCTAATTAGATCGTTAGTTAGTTTTTGAAAAAAAGCATTACATCATGTTCATATCGTACTCCCGTCACTCATCACATTTACATATTTTTAGTCTGCATTTGCATCACACAAAAATAGAGATTATAATAAATTAAATACATAGATTGATTTGAAACCACACAACTTAAAATCATTGTTCCTTGTGTTCAACCTCGGTATACTTACCAAGTACAAATTCTCCACAATATTCAAGAATTGTGGTTTTTGATAGATCATTTTTATCTTCTATGCTACAATTATCGATTACTAAAGAGATGAAAATACACGTTCATCAAATGGGGTCGTCGCCAGGGAATGACATATTTTTAAGGTTTTAATGTAATTAATTTTTGTGAATTTAATTTCTACGTCATTTTTTGTTTTCCTTTTTGTTTTGCAATTTATTTTATTCTGCTTCTTTCTCTCTCACTTCAGATACTAATCGTAATTTATCTCTTCGCAGACAACTCGGAGCAAATTTTTGGAAAAAATCAAGGAACAACGAAGATGACTTTAATTTTATTTTTGAGTGAGTGAGACAGAGAGAGTTTAGATTAGTTTATTTTATGCATTATTAATAGGGTGTCTCCGAACCCTAATTTTTTTAATAATTTGGACTGAACTTTCTATGGTGTGTCGGGTCTATTTCAACCCCTTATGTGCGGTTGAGACCCAACTTGAGTGGCGTAGAAATGAGTTGCGCATAAGGTAGATTAAGTTATTTATTTTTATTGTGCTTGTAATTTTTAGGCCACATATTTTTCACTAACTATACACACTATAGATCGTTCAACATTAGACAAATTTTAAATCAAATCTTTCCGCTAATAGAACTATCTGCTTAGGGCATTTTCATTTGTGCATATCATTTAGTGTAAAATTTAATTCCTTGTATTGTATCCCGTATGAAGAATGAGAGGAATCAATGCAAATCTTCTTCTTAGATTGCATCATTGAGTTCTCTCTTGCATCGACTTTCTTGATCCCCTCTACCTCAGTTTTACAACTTAGGATTTAAAGGAATTGGGATTGCTTGTTAGGCGTGATTTTTTCGCGCTCACATAAATTTAAGTGATAATCCTAATTTAAAATCGGGACTGCTGATCAAGGTGACTATAAATAATTTTACATAAAATTAACAATTGTTTCTGGTGGAGAGAAACCCAATCATTATTGGCAGGACATAATCACACATTTAGGGTAGAGCCAAAACTTAGGGACCTCATTCTGACTACTGAATTTAGAAATGACTAGCTACTTCTCAATGAGGGAACTACGGTCTCCCTTAGTAGATTGAGTGGTTAAAGGACAACGTGTAAGGCACCATCTTGAAGTAATACAGGTAGCCATTCTACGGTCCGTACTTATACCCATGCTGGCCAAAAGTAAATGCAACTAGCTATATGAATTCGGACCAATATTTGTGACACTCTCCAGAACTGAAGCTCCACTTAATCTTCTCAAAGATTATTTTTTCATTAAATTAAAAATTGAAAAGATAAACTGTTGAATTCTAACGTGCCTTCATAAGTGTCGAGTGGGTGAATCTACGAGTTTGTTGTGTGTTTGTCTTGTGTGTATTAAAGTCCTTGCAATTGCAAGCATATCATGATTCGTAAATCATTCTCCATATTTCTCTTGACAAGATGTCAGCACATTGGTCTTCGTACCCATGCTCCGTGGGTCCATCGTACATGACCATGTCTTGATAATCTTCTTCTCTTTCATTCTAGGGGATTCCTCCCTTCGAATCTGATCCCCCTCAGTCACCATTCTCTTCCTACCTGTATGCCAACACTTCTTCTTAGATTAGACTGCTCTCACATTCTGACTTCCACATGAACACAACAGAGCGAGCAAGCATAAGGATGGAAAATCGAGTAACCAATTTTGACAGAGAAACATGATCTCTGGTTACTAGGGACTTCCCACTTTTTGAACCATCCCATACTTGGGTTTACTCTCTTCCTGAGTACGACCATTTTCCTTCGACAGTTCACGAGAAATCCAGAGTCAAGGAAATATGACTCATGACCAGATTACAACTACAATGAATAATCACTACTCCTATAAGAACTACATTCCAGAGTCACAACATGTGGAATACAATTATTCATCATCATGTCATGAGATGTTTGAGGATGATATTGCTCGGATCAACCATCGATCAAATGCTTTGACTGAATAAATATATAATATCATCCAATCAATGAAGAATCAAGAATAAGTGAGGACTCCAACACGAGAACAACAAATCCATAATGTGACGTACACTCAGACACAACCACCATTGACCTCTGACCAACATACTGACCATCACGCTTAAATTACCAAAAAAATGAAAAACAAGAAAATTCAAAAAAGATTGGACAATTCTGAAATGAAAGCATTTTGCAAGAGTTTGATCGTAGAGCATCCATTAATAAAGGCCATATAATATGTGCCCGATATTAAAGGTTCGTTTGGTTGCATGGTTGGGTAGGGTTGGGTTGGGTTGGGGTACTATTCACAGGGGTATCCCCTCCTCATAGTTTACTATTCACCCAGCCCAGCCCAACCCAACCTAACCCTGTCCAACCCTGCAACCAAACGAACCCTAAGAGATTTGTAAGGAGTCAATTAAACCCTAAAAATACGACAAGAAATGATCAAGGACTAAATATCATGTCATATTTATGGCCAGCTCTTTGGTGATGAATCATAAAATCAAAAGTTGTAAAGTCAAGAGGTTGACTTGGATCACATGTGAGATCGAGTATTCCATATTCACCCACGTTCGGTTGGATAACGATGCCACGTTAAACATACTCCCAAAGTCCATCTTTGATCAACTCAAGCTCGGACAATGTAAAAAGACAAGGGCGATCAGTCAACTCCCAAATCGATCTACTAAAAGATCGTGAGGAATTATTTCTATTGTCGTAAGCTTCTGATGTGACAAACACAAAGTAGACTTTATGTCCTTGACATTGAGCACCACAGAGAATTGTCTGAATCTCCTATCATTAAAGGAAAGTTGTTCTTAGACTCCGCTAAGGAAATTGTCTATTGCGAGACTCAGGACATTAGATTCCCGAACATAGACAATAATAAACAAGCTCTCAATGACGTGCACAGCCCTGAGACAACCCAACCATCAGATGATAATCATGATCATGACAAGATCACTTCATACGACTAAACCTCTCCTCATGAAACATAGACACAAACTATAGGAGAGACACCCAAAAGACCAGTTGTTGTATTGACCTTCGATTCTCACCTTGATATTGCTCCTAGAAGGAAAAATTTTTCAGGAGCTTATGAGGAATTGGACCATGTTTATGAAGATCATCACAATTATTTGAGTGTTCCAATTTTTGAGTCGGCAGTAATTCATGAAATACTTGAACCATATAAGAAGCCGACTCAGGAAAACTTTTATGTCATCGAAACTCATGGATATTAGAAGGTGACATCAACAACCCCAACCATCACCTACAAGGCCACCAGGGACAAGATCCCTCGCCTGAATTGTGTTTTGATCCTACAAGAATTGATTAATTTTTATGGAGATTCATCTGACGAGGAACAAACAAATGATACACAAACTCATTATAAGGAAAAGAACTCTGACCATTCTCCTCCTGATGCTTCGTACCGAAACAAACCGACCAACAAAATCACCTTTGACCTTAGAAACCAGATGATTTCTGAAGAGTCCTCGTGTGGTTCTAAAGTGGTTCATCATAAGTGCAATAAGTGCAACTGTGATCAAAGGCCACTTACTTCTTGTTGACAGTAGTTGGAGATCCTCTGCGTATGACTATTATTCTTATGAGGTCAACTCTGATGATGGTTGGACCTCTTCATACTCTCCCTCTTCACAACCATCTACATCTCCATACTATCTCCCACCACACTCCCACAAGAAGGATCATCACAAACCTCCTTGACCCTGTACACCCATATCAAATCTACTTGGTCTTCCACTTGTAATTACTCAACCATATTGGGCTGACCTGAGCCTAAGTATAGGGGGATCGATATCATTGTGTATACATCATTGCTATTCTTTCCTTCTCATCCTTGACCGCCTCAGTTTTTGCTCTTTTGCTATAATTAGGCCCTTAAAAACCTAAGTATAGGGGGCGAATCGACTTCTATTTCTTGTCACTCAACTATGCTTGGTATGAGCTATGTCTTCATTTAACTTTGTGCCATGCGGACACAGCACAAGCTAAGTATAGGGTTGGTGTACATATATTCTATATACTTTATCCATAGCTCGTACTTTAATTATTTTCATCAAAAATCGGGTTTGGATTTAAGTTATGTATACTTTATAAATTTTCATTTGTTTTCAAAACTTTTTACAAAATTAGGGGGTATAAAAAGCTTAAAAAATCAAGAAAATTAGTCAAAAACCTTAAAAAAGATAACTTAAGGTTTTATCCATGACATTTTCACTATCACTCGAGACTTGAGGAATGAAAGAAACTTGATTTTTAAGGTTCTTTGATTCAGAGTTAACCAACCTTAGTCATTAGGGTTTTAGACTTAATAATCCACAGTTCTCTAGTTTGAAAGATATGAGCGCTATATTGCACTCTCAATCTCTACCTTTAAGAATATGATCAGCACATCACCTGCATAACTGCATGATTGATGAGATGAATTGAGATTTCACTTGAGGAACTGGGACTTGAGATTTGAGTCTAGATCTGATTTTATGATACTCAAGGATGGGATAAAGTCGATGAAAGCTTCATGAAATCTGAGTGTCAGCAAACCCTAGTCAGTATTAAAACAAGTTCTTATTCTATCTTTTGATATTGACCTATGTGCCAGGGTGTGATGAAACTAATGATTTGTTGATCAGTGTGTGCCAACTATTGGTAACAGCAGTGGAGCTAGCTAAAAAGAAAAGGAAAAGAAATAAATATTGAAAGAAAATCTCTCTCATTACAAAGTCAAATATCAAAATCTTATATCAAAGGCGAGTGCTCCCAACCATTTCAAAGTGTCCATTTGGATCAAAGCTAATTAGGACCATGAGTCGGGCTAGTACCTCAAAAAGAGCTCTGCATCGTAAGCGATAAAAGTTTGGGTGTAAGTATATTAGATACTTAAAGAAGACACACTCCGGTGTACTCTCAGGAAAACAAGTACATACGACTCAACAACTTTTGATGGACACAATGGTCAACAACCAAAAATACATGTGTTGAGTAATGAGACACTCGAGAGCATCCTTGTTCCAATGTAAGGGAGAGAAGAAAATACACAAACCTATGTCCTCTATCAACTGTCCTATCATCTACATTTTCAAGTCTGAAAAACTACTGAGACGGTAGATTGAATGCAAGAACTGATTTATTCCCTAGTGTTGAGAATTGGTTCTTGAGGAGAGTCTCTTGGATCAGGACTTTTGGGTGATGTTTCAACTCAACTCTCATAACTGCAATTCACATTAATTGCATATATCTTATGCTATATCTACAAACAGAGAGTCTTATAATTAGAGAAGTTGGATTACTTTTGACTAGAGCTTGGTTCAACTTAGGATTTTAGGACCAAAACCTAAGACTCTTAATGAGTCAAGTCTTGAATTTGCACTTACACAGTCAGGGATTCAACCTTCTAACTCACTAAAAATTGCTAGGGGACAAGCAAAGATCTAAGTATAGGGGTGTGATGAATCCATGATTCATCTACTTTATATGGTGCCTTTAGCAGAATCTCCTTAATAATTCACTAATTAAACCCCTTAAAATTAATTTATTAGCATTCACTGATTGTGCTAAAATTAGGCTTAAATCCATAATTAAATAAATCATATTTTTACCCGGATTGAGCTTATTATTTTATGTGTCAATGATATTATTTTATTTAATAAATTAACTAACTTGACATAAGAATTAAAATCCATAAAAATCAAAAAAATCAAGAGAAAATATAAAAATCTAACGTTGTATAGTTTGTGCATATTTTATCTTTGTGGTTTTCATTTTACAATTTTCTAACCAATAAAAAATCTACAAAAATTATATTAATTATGTATATATTGTATATAAATTAATCTACTAATTAAAATCAAATTTAAAATGTAAAGAATCACAAATTACAAAAATGCGGTATTTTATTATTTATAGAGTACCTCTAAAAATACGTTTTGTATAGATGATTTATTTTATTTTTTAGCCCTTCACGAAAGTCTCGTCAAGACAAGCAACTTTTGTTGTGATCACTTTTTCATTTGACTTCGTTTACTATTTATTTCTGATTTTTCTTTAATTTTTCATATTTTTATCATTATTTAATTTTTATATTTTATTTACTTTTATTTAAATCCTTAATTTAATTTTAATTTTAATTTTAATCTTATTTTAATTTTTTATTTTAAATTTTATTACCTTTTATTTATTTTTATTTTCGTCTCTTCTTTTCCCTTTTATTTCCTCTCTCCCCCTTATTCTCTCCCCCTCTCTCTCCCCGGTTACATGCTCTGCACATGACCTTCCTTTCCACCTTCCTACAACGGCTACCGACCTCTCTCCTGTTGCTCCCTCACACCGCCCATTACCATTACGCCTCCATCGCACCTCCATTTTATCATGACCTCTGTGTAATGGCTCCGCCACCCCCAACCATTTCTCCTCCTCTATCCATAAAGACTCACCTATGTCCGAAGTTCCTGACATATGTCGTTCTCCGATTAGAGTGAGAGAGAGAGAGAACTGAGGAGCAGCTCGGTGATAGCGAGCTCCCACCGGCGAGAACTCCTTTTAGGCAAGATCCACGGAGCCTTCGACATATGTGCTGCTGCTTCCCGTGCAGCAAAACTCTGTGGCTACCTTCGCTAGCCACTGAGGCAAGAATCAGAGAAGGCCTTCTCCAGCTGTTCCATCTCCAAGTGATACCCTCTCCACTTCCTCCCCTTTTTCTTCTTTTCGTTCTTTTATTGTTTGCATCATATTCTCCTCTCCTCCTTTGCCTCCGCCTAACCATCGAGAACCACCTAATTGCACCTCAACCTCGTCAGTCCACTACTGCACCAACCCTTGCTCCACCGCCATCACCTTCACCGTCGTCATTATCTGCACCTTCACGCTGGAGCACAACGCCATCGACCACGCCAACGATCACTAGAGAAGCCTCACTCACCTTTGCTCCCATCACCAGCCTATCATTTTGATGACCAATGAGATTACAGAACTACGACTTGAAATTTCTAGTGTTGTAGCACGAGGCTCTTATTGCTGAAAGTAAACAGTGGCCAAGCATTTGATCTCATCAATAACATCTTGACATGCCATCTCAACCAGACCACACCAATCAGAACCCAACCTTAAGCCATAGGACACCCATCTCTGAATCCACACAAAGATCGAGCTTGTTGTGCTCAAACACTTGAAGAAAACAGAGGATTGTGTATGTTACGAAAGTAAGAAAGAAGTCATTTGCAAATTCTTGTGTCGCTCCATTCCATCGAGTGCATGAAGGAACAAGAATAAATTCGAGACCAAGTCTAAAGACCATTGTTGCACATTGCACATCCACATGTCTCAAGCCGATCGAAATCCATCTTAGCCGATTGTTGTTGTACCAATTCCCTTTAGAATTCTAAAGATTATATTCAGGACTGCTCGTAACAAATTGTAAATACACCCTCGTAGGTATAGAAATCGATAAAGGAACCTTTTCGTGAACCAAAATCAATCTTCTAACATATTTTATGCAGATTGGTCGTTGATCACACTCCACCATTTAATTTCTTACTTAAATTATTTTATTTTTGCACTAAACTCTAAGGAGTAAAGTGAATGCCCCAAGCAGACTCTGAGATTATTTTATTTCTTGCATTGAATTCTAATTAGATTGTTAGTTTTTTTAAACATATTGCATCACACACATATCACTCTCCTGTCACTGATCACATTTGCATATTTTCAATCCGAATTTGCATTACACAAAAATAAATATTACAATAAATTCAATACATAGATTAATTTGAAACACATAATTAAATATCACAGTTCCACGTATTTGACCTTGGTATACTTATCAAGTACAAATTCTCCACAATATTCAAGTTGGATTTTTATAGACATTTTTCATCTCATATACTACAATTATTGATTATTATAGAGATGAAAATACGCGTTCATCACCCTACAAAAGAGGTAGGAGGAAAAGGCTACCTGGAGCGTGCAACCACCACAATCACTGGGAATAAGTGATGGGCCATGTGGCAACGAGGACATTATGAATATAAGAGTGGAAGGTTGTAACTCCTCAACTCCTAAACATAGTCTCACATCTAAAACTCACAAAGTGTGGGTGTGGGTTATAAGTGATTGGGACTACTACTTGACAACTTAAGCTTAAGCATTTTGGGTAGTTGTCAATATGTACATTCGAATCCGAAACCAACAAGTTGTTAGGACTAGTTTTCCTAGATAACGGACTTGGGCAAGATCATGACGTTATTGAGCCATTTCTCTTCGAGGCATCGAGAAGGAACTTCAACCCAACTGTAGGATCATCCCTTGGCCAAATCTTACGCCATTTTTCTACTTTGTAGGGTTTATACGACTTATATTACACTCACTATAGGGGTGTTTTCACTCACTCTAGTATTAGCAAAGCACTATTATAGCATCCTTTGGATCTTACAGAAATTAAGTAAACATGAAAATCATGATACACGTTGATTTACGAGGAAAAGACTTCTCAATAGAATTGGAAAATCGTCGGAGAGGAGCTCCTAGTGCTCGTTAGGGTTGTCTTTACTTTCTTAATAAAGACAAAAGTGGGTTTCGATTACGTTCCCATAAGGGTCATGGATCCTCATCAACGATTAATTAATCCATTTAACAACCCACACTCCCTCAAGTTGTGTATAAAAATTGTACTTTATAACTTGCTCGCATTCTTTTCAGAATTGGTCGAGGGAATCCCCTTGATGAGACATTAGCAACTTATTCTTGGGTTTTTGTTTTTATTAGCAAAAGCTCCTTAGAATTAATCCCTTACATGATGAAGTGATGATTGATCTGAAAGTGCTTTATTCTATCATGCAATACATGATTGATAAACTTGTTTATTGCAACTTTGTCACAAAAAATCATGGGAAGTTTTCCCATGCATGTCAGGATGATCTTGAGCCACAACATCTTTGAAACCTCCATTCTCACAGCTATGTACTCGACTTCAATGCTAGACTTCATATAAATAGATTACCTCTTACTCCTCCACATGACAAGCTTGCTGCCTCAATAAATGTTGTACCTAATGGTTGATATCCTAGTATTAGTGCACCCAGCCAGACTTGCATCTATTAGCCCATAATCTCAAGCTTCACATTCTTGGTGAAGAGGAGCCTTTTTTAAGACTCTTCCATATTTATCACATGACATATCTATTGAACGTGAATATTAGAGCCACTAATAATGGTCTGACAAAATCAGACTCAATGTCGCTGAGGCGACTACTCAATACTCGTGATCAAACAACAATTAACCCACACAATGAATAAGCAATTAATCCGATTGGGCTAAAATTTATTATACCCTACTAAATATGTATGGTGACAAATATGTAGGGGTAGAACACAGGAAACAAGGGTATAGAGTAAATGAGAGCAATAAATGAATCACCAAAAATTATTTTTCCAAACACTTAGCCAACTTATGATTTTTTGTGGGTTTATAATTTTGTAATTTGTTGGAATCTTAATTATTATATTTTTTAATTGTTTTTAATTTTATATTTTATATTTTTTGTATTTTCTGATTTTTAATTTCTTTTTTTAAATATGCAATATAAGCTTATATAAGGCTATATATATAATACAAAGAAATGTAATTATAAATACTAATAAAAATAATCAAAATACATAAAATAGAATGGTTTGGTTATAGATATGTTTTTACCATTTTTGTGATTTTCTATATAATTTTGCTAATTTTTATATATTTTTAAAGTCAAAAATATCCCAAATCAGGGATTATATAAATAGGCCGGATTGATTCGGAAATTAAAAATAGGAAAAAGTGTCAAAAATTTTCCAAATCAATTTTAATATGTAAATAATTATATAACTGAAATTATAAAATAGAAATGAATATTTTTGAGATTTTTGGGAATTTTTTATATTTTATAAAGTATTTTAAAGATTTTAATTTTTATATTTTTTGTCTTTAAGGATTTTTGGTATGAAGTTGGAAAATACAATAATAAATAAAATATTTTTTTAGGAATTTTTAAAATGTGTTTATATTTTTTGGTATTTTATAAATAAAAAAGGAACAAAAACATGCTCTTTTGATTTTTAATAAATAATAGAAGTGCTCAAAATTAAATGCAAAAATATAGAGTAAATGTACATACTAGCAGGCACCTATCCCTATTTTTGAGATTTTTTGGAGCACGGATGGTATATTTTATAACTAGAAATAACACACAAAAATAAATGAACTAGCAGGCGTATAAATGCAAGTAAAATAAAGATGAGGTTGATTCTGCAAATTTCTCAAAATAATCCAGCTAGTATAAAAAGTTCTGAGACTAAAATGAAATACAAATATCTGCAAGGGTTAACATGCAAAATCGCCACCTCACGTGTAACCCACACGTGAGGTGACGTGGATTGGACTGATGATCAAATACAATAAAGAGCAGGGGTCTCTATGCAAATATTACAAAACTATAATACATCATATGAAGGTTTAAATAGTAAATGATAACATACAAAAAGTAGGCGCTGAAAAGTGCAAAATACCCCCAAACGTGCGCTATCCAATGGTCAGGAACCATTTACTTATACACAAGGCGAATTGTCGTTGCGTAATGACGCTTCGGATTCAGTGTCTAAGATCAGATCCCACACGAAGATCCTATGGTCGAGACACGACTGATCCAACTGTGGTTGTTCGATCTGGGTGCAAAAGATGATCGAACGACTGTGGATGAGGTTGGAAGAACATGGAAGAACTTCCATTCCACCGAGCTTCGATCTGATGTAGCGCATGCCTCCGACCTCATTCCTCACTGCGAGATGGCGCCAAGGCCTCCTGGAGTGATTCTGCATCTGTAGAGCTCCTCAAAATGGCCAAGGACCACCGGAGTGGCTCCAGCGAGGCCCTGGACCTGGAGCTTCTGGGAGAACCACAAAATGGCCTACACAGGTGGTTTCTCTCTCTGTTTCCTGCATGTAAATGGTCAGCGACAAAAAGTAAAGCTCTAGGGATCTCCCAATGGTGGAACGAGGTGGAGGTGGGTCGATATGGGGGTCTCCGATGACGCAGCAGAGAAGGAGACCTGGTCTCCAGATCTGTGCGAGATCCGGATGGATGGAGATGCGGGGATGTTCAGAAGACGACGAGGAACAAAATATTGGTGGTAAGCGAGGCAGAGAACACACGGGTAAAATGGAACGGGGTTGTGGAGCTAGAGCTCCAGCGAGGGAAAATTGGAAAAATAGAAAATAAAGCTAAACCTATCGAAATAAAGGACGTAACTATGCTAGTGCTGACCTATAGAACATGAAAAGCTAGGAAGATAGAAGCTCACTGGATTCAACACACATGAGGTAGATCTCTGGACGAAGGACGACAAAGGAGCAGCGAACCACCATGAGTCGACACCGATTCACGCCGTGGGAGTGCCCTGGAGAATGCTACTGTCACCAGCGATCGATCTATGGATAAGGTCCGGGCAAAGAACAAAGGAAGAGGGGTTAAAAGATCAAGGGATCTCGAAGGCAAAGCTATATAGGAGTGGACATCCTCGGGAAACAGTGCTTGATTCAGAGGTACGCCGACCAAGGAACCACCTGGGCGTGAAAGCTCGATGATCAAGGGATAAAAGTCAAGAACAGATCAAGTTGAATAGATGAAATATTTGAGCGTGAAAATCCGAGGAAGATAGGGTCAAATGCAGTTCTAACAGGGTTAGGCTAGAAGGAGGACAGTTGGCGTCAGGTCAACTGTCGCTGGACCATGAGTGATCCAATTCAACCGCTATAGACAAACAAGAAGAGAAATTAAAAAATAATTCAAATTGAACTAGTAAATAATTTTTTTAATTTTTGGTTAAAATATGAAAAGTATTTTTCATTTAATGTAGTATTTTAATATGATTTTTTACAAGTTATTTTAATACAAGTTGCTTTTTACAAGTATCTTTATAGGTATAACTATCTGTGTGTTGTTCATTTTATTTTTGATCTTGTTATTTTAGTTTCATATTTTATATTTATAAATTATTTATATACATATTAATATATTTTTATCATATTTTCTGGTGTTGTACACTTAAATAAATAAGAGTATGTAATGTATAACTATAAGTATATGTATTTCATCTATGTATTTATATATATTATTTTATTTTTGTATTTTCTCTACAGTTTTATTCTATTCTACATATGCACATATATTATAAATAAATTTTACAAAATTATAAAAATATAAAATTATAAAAATATTAATGAATAAATAAAATGAATATTTCATTCGGGTATTCTATACAATAGGTGCCCAAAACCTTACTTTAACACCTTAACTCCTAATTGGATGAAACCACCTTCATTAAATAGCTTATTAAAAGTTATATACAATTAAAGGTGATTTTGGTACATTTTGAGTTTATTGAGGAGATATGGGTCCGTGAAGTTTGGATTTTGGCTTTTTATTCAGAGTATAAAAGGTACACTGTATTATTTTTATATGAAATAGTTTTATAATTTTATTTATATTTTTGTCTACAACTTTCATGTACAAAGTTTCTTTATTTTAGGTATAGAAAATAGAAAATAAAATAGGTCCCAAAAATGCAATATTGATGAATAAAAGAATGAGTATTTTAATGGAATTTTGGCTCTTATCTTCCTCCTACTTTATTCCTTGTCAACCTAGTCATCAAGTTCCCTAGGTCTCGAGGCTTAGAGTCATAAAATACCTTTGGCATTTTATTCGTTTTCTTTTCTTTTTCCTTTTATTTTTCTTTAAATAATGTATTTTATGCAGTATTTATACAATAAATAATGAATTTTAATTGATGTGAAATAATGGTATTTGTATGCATTTAGTTAGGGTTTAATGGTCAAAATGAAAGAATAAAGGTGATGAAATGGAGGTTCATCACCAACCTATACTTGCCTTTGCTAGTCCCTAGCAAACACTTATGCACTAAGTGCAGAAAATGAAAATAAAGAAAAGAAAAAGAAAGTACTTGGAATAATCATTATTTTTTAAACTTGTCTTAACAAAATCAAAATTTGAAGCTTAGAGAAGGCCTTTGGATTAATGGTTTGTTCGAAACCACATAGAAGTCATGAAGTATGACACAACAACCCTTAGGTTCCATACTCCTATTATCTAGTCCAATTCACAGCCAGGTCTGAACCATCCTCCCAGTCGCATACTCTTGCTACCTTGAAGTAATAGAACCATGTGCGTAAAATTATTCAGCTCTCCCCAGACAAAACTGGTGAACTATCAAGGTGTCTGCTCATCTGGTAACTCATCCTCGTGGAGACAGATATTCCCTTCTAAGGTCAGGTACTCCCATTATTTACAACCGAATGGGGAAGAAGTTTTGGAAGAAGGGGAAAAAAAGTGGGAATGAACCAGTGTAGTCTTCATTCCCTTGTGAAGTCGGTCAGTGTAGTCGATTCTTCACCAAGAATCAGGCTTTTTCTGAGGCTCGAATTTTTGTGGAATTTTTGGTATAGTATTCTTTGGATATTTTCTTTGACTTTGTGCATCTTCTTCTTGTTTATGCCCCGGTGGATATAACATCTTTTTGTTCCACCTAATTTTTTTGGGATCTTGGAAAAAATTACGTCAGTAGACCATTCCTCATCCAAAGTGTTGTCTCAATCCATCTCTAGTCTTTAGATATCATTGTTACCAAAAGAAGTAGGTTAGAGTACCGATGTCAGCAATCCCCAAGAATGGTTCCTGAGCCACCTTTGATAAAGAGACCTTGCATCGTCCTGACTTAGACTCCAAAATTATTCACCAGTCCATCTAGGTTGAGCTAAGTGTGCGAGGTTTCCAGTCAAGTCACTGCCTCAAGAGTCTTACGGATGATATGAAGAGTTCTATTTAGGTACATTGAATTGACTCATGAAAATAGTCTTATGGGACCTAAAGAGTTAAGTCAAGGTGACCTGAAATATCTCCACTTCTAGTCCTCATTGGGTTCCTCTGAAATTAACTATATTAAGGTATATTCCAAGCTCAAATCTTCAGACTTTATTTAGACTTGTTCAATTGTCTAGATTATTCCGGAAAATGTGAATGCTACGCACAATGCAAGAAGAATGTTTCTATGATGCAATTTGTACTTTTGAATTTTCTGTAGATTTTTGAAAAGGTTTTGCAAATTTTTGTACAGTTTTTTAAAAGGTTTTTGCAAATGTTTTTGGGATTTTTTATTTTGAATTTTTTTAGGATTTTTCAAAATAAAAAGGTTTTTTTAAAAGAAGTAGGTACAGATATTTACACGGGAGTGCTTCTTGTTATTTACAATAATAAAGCTTTAGGAATTTACAAGTTTGTATATACACAGTTTTGTAAAGAGTTTTTATTTGTTTTTGTGATGTACACAGTTCTCAAAGTAATTTGAAAAGATTTTTGCAAACATTTTGAAAATTTTATTTTTGTAAACTAATTTGATAAATAATTTTTACAAACATTTACAAAATTTGAACATCATTTTGCAGAGATTTTACAAACAATATATGTAGATTTTTCAAATATATTTTCACAACCATTTTCCAAATAATTTTCAAATAGATTTTAATATATTTTATTTCACATAAAGAAAATAAATTTTACAAACAAAATAATTTTACAAAGGTTGAAAATAATTTACAAAACATTTTTCAAATAGTTTTCAAAAGATTTTTCAATGATATTTTCAAACCATTTTTCAAACATTTTGCAAAACATTTTTATATGATTTATTAATCAGTATATACAAAGAATTTTAATGAATTTATACAGGTATCGTATTTTAGCCATCCTTATTGAAAGTACGAAAGTACAATTTATGGCTAAAGTATATACGGAGTATATACGACCCCCTTTTACATAGCTTGAGCTATGCCCTCATAGATCAGAGAAAAAAAGAGAAGTCAAAACTTGTATTGAGTACAGACAAGCCTATACTACAATGACTAAAGAATGAACCAATGAGAAGTTGGTCATCCTTCCATACTTAGGATGAAATAATCCTATGCATAAAATACCGTACACAAATCAGGGAGGGTCAAGAGTGGGAATGTAAAAAATCATCGACTCGACCTGTCCCCCAAATACTTAGGGTAGAATATCCTAAGTATAGAAAGAGTATCAAGAGTTGTGGGGATAGGTGAGGGATTAGTGAATGAATGAATCGGGGTGAACACCCCGATACGTCCTAAGTATAGCAGTGATGAAAAGGGTGACACCTTTTCGGAAGAAAAAGAAAATAAAGAACAAAAAGAAGACAAGAAGAAAACAAAAAGTCATTCAAAAACATTTTGTTCTGCTTTGTTTGAAACTGCAGAAGTGGTTGCTTTCAGCTCTTCTTCATATACAACTTGAATTGAGTCAACGACAAACATAATGTATTCATGCTCTAAGTAAGGCTTCATTAGCTGTCCATTGAATACAAAAAGATGTGTGTAAGCTAACAATTCAGATATCACCACGCTACCATTGTCACGTACATGTTTCACTGTGAGCGGCCCAGTCCATTTGCTTTTCAATTTCCCTAGAAATATTTTTAATTTAGCATCAAACAACCAAACCTTCTGATTCGGCTTGATAGCCTTTCTGCGGATGTGCTTATCATGCCACTTCTTGACCTTTTCATGTACATCAGGATGTTGTCGTATGCATAATATCTAAATTTGAGCAGTTTGTTCAGATCCACTTTTCTATTCTTTCCAGCTTTCTCGGGGTCCAAATTGCAAATATTGATTGCCATAATGATTTATGAATCATTTCAACAGGAAAATGGCATGGCTTACTATAGACAAGGCGGTAGGGAGATATTCCTAATGGTGACTTGTACACGGTCCTGTAAGCCCAAAGAACTGATTCAAGAAGCTGAGACCAGTTCTTGCGATCTGGACACACAAGCTTCTATAGAATTATCTTTATCTCCTTGTTGGAGCACTCGGCCAAGCCATTATATTTCGGGTGGTAGGGAGAAGCGACCCGATGTTCAATATAAAATTCTCAAGTCGGCTTATTCTCCTCTTCATTGATAAAGTGGCTACCTCCATCTGATATGAGGATTTCTGGTATCCTGGACCTTGAGATGATGTGATCTTTTAGAAATTCACACAATATGACTGTCTGTGGTATGGGATGGGATAGCATCCACCCAGTGACTCACATAGTCGATAACAAGCAGAATGTATTCATAACCCCAACTGTTCGAAAACGAGCTCATGAAGTCAATGCCCCAAGCGTCGAAGACGTCTAAAATCTAAATGAACTTTAGAGGCATTGTATCTCTCATTCCTATTGTACCGCTCATTTTCTAGCAGCCAGTGCAATGCTTGACGTTATCTTCATCTTTAAATGATGTTGGCCACCATAGGCCACTTTGAAGTACTTTGGATGCCGTTCTTCTTGAGTGGTGTCCTCTAGATTCACGGTCATGACAATGCGTGAGGACACTTGAAACTTTCTCCTGAGGGATACACCTCTGCCAGATGCAATCTGTCCCCTCACGAAAGAGATATGGGTCCTCCCACTGGAAGAAATGGACATCAGACAAAAACTTGTCCACTTTAAGCTTGGTCCAATCTTGAGGAGGTTTCTTGGACACAAGATAGTTCAAAACATCGGTATACCAAGGGAGCGTGGTGACTGACCAAATTGTCTCATCTAGAAAGGTCTCAATGATAGGCTACAGGTTCAGCTCAGGAGATTCAGATGTAGGAAGTCTGGACAAGTGGTCGGTCACAACATTCTGGACTCCAGGTTTATCTCGTATTTATAGGTCAAACTCCTGGAGGAGAAGGAACCACCTGATGAGACGTGGTTAGGCATCCTTCTTCTGCTGTAAATACCGAATGGTCAAATGATCTGTATATACAATGACCTTGACCCAAGGAGATGGGATCTGAACTTTTCCAAGGAAAAAACTACCACTAGCAACTCCTTCTCAGTGACTTGTAATTCCTTTGAGCTTCGTCGAGCGTCTGTCTAGCATAATGAATAACAAATGGAACATTATCTTTCCTCTGTCATGGTACAACCCTGATGACATAATCTGACACATCTGTCATGATTTCGAAGGGTAGCGTCCAATCGGGCGGCTGCAAGACTAGGGCTTGAGTGATGAGTTCTTTCAGATGGTTGAAGGCAAGGATCACACAATCATCGACAATTAAATCATTCTCCTTGCCCAAAAGTTCAGTCAACAATCGGGTCAACTTGCTGAAATCTTTGATGAATCCTCGGTAGAAATCAACATGACCCAAAAATGATCGAACTGTTTGATTGTTGTTGGTGGCTCGAGTTTAGAAATCACCTCCACCTTGGCTGGGTCAACTTCCATGCCAGGTTTAGATACAACATGACCCAGCATAATTCCTTCAGTCACCATGAAGTTGCTCTTTTCCCACTAGAGCACTAGATTGACTTCGCAGCACCTCCGCAGAACTCGGCGTAGATAGTCAAGGCATTGGTTGAATGAATCCCTATAGACCGAAAAGTCATATATGAAAACCTCTAAAAAACTACCCACCATATCAGTGAACACTGCAAGCATATACCTCTGAAATGTGGCTGAGTCATTGCATAGCCCAAAAGGCACCCGTCTGAAGGCATATATTCCAAATGGGCAGGTGAACGTGGTCTTCTCTTGGTCTTCAGGAGCTGTAGCAACTTGATTGTATCTGAAGTACCCATCCAAGTAGCAAAAATATTCCTTCGAAGCCAGTCTCTTAAGAATCTGGTCAATGAAGGGTAGTGGGAAGTGGTCTTTCTTGGTGTTGAAGTTTAATCTTCTGTAGTCAACGCACACTCACCGAGAAGTGGGTACTCTAGTTGGGATCTCCTCTTCATTATCATTCTTCATAATAGTGATCCCTGATTTCTTAGGCACGATGTGTAAGGGAACCCATTTAGATTCGAAGATGGGATAAATGAATCCAACATCACACCATTTCTATATCTATTTCATGACAACCTCCCGAAGGTTCAGATTCAGTTTTCTTTAATATTCACAGGAGGGGTTTGTTGTCTTCCTCAAGGAAAATGTGGTGCGAGCTGAGTGACGGATTGATCCCCTGGAGATCCGAGATTTTCCAACCTATCGCCTTGCGATTATGTTCAAGAACCTCCATCAGACAAGATTCTTGGTCTGCAGTCTGGTGTGCATTGATAATGATCGGGTACATATTTGGCTCCCCGCAAGGAAGGTGTACTTCATGTTGGAGGACAATGGTTTCGGCTGTGGCAGAATGGGAGTTGCTTCACTGGTGACTTCAGAAATGATTGTAGGTGGTTGTTCTCTTACCTGTTCGGTGTCCACTTTTGACTATTCAGGCTCATCTTTCAAAAATTTAGCAAAATTATCAATCAGATCCACATTATTACAGAATTTATCAATGATCTGATCTTGGTCTTGCAAGTTCATTGTCCCCACAGGAAGTTCTTCAAACTCATTAGGCACATCAACACGAATCTCATCCTCATCGACATAGGGGAAATTGATTGCTTGCTCTGCTCCTTCCTCAGGACAGAGAAAGTCGTGGATCTCTATGTTTTCCAGGAAAAGGTTTGTATCTTGGAATTCCTTTAAAAATTCGCAGTCTTCAAGAGGTTGATTTCACGTACACTCATGGCAGATGCTCCACTATAGGCTTGGGCTCATAAATGGTCTCTATCTTCACTTCATCATTGCCGGAGATGAAGATGATCTCTCCAGTGTCGTAGTTCACTATTGCTTTGGTTGTTCGGAGGAACGACCGATCGATGATGATAGGGGTATGAAGCAGAGGCATGGAGACGTCCATATCCAATACGACAAAGTTAACATGGAACTGAATCCCTTGAACAATCATGATCACATCCTCCAACATGCCTCTAGGTCGCTTGACTGACTTGTCTGCGAATTGCAGAATCATTTTGGCAGGCCTGAGCAGACCTAACCCAAATTCAGTGAGCAGTGAGGCTGGCATCAAATTTATAGATGGCCTGCTATTAAGTAAAGTTCATTTAAATTCTTGTCCGAACATCTGGTAATGAATGAGTGGCTCTCCCTTGTCCTTCTTTTTATCCGGGAGATTGTTGATGTCATTGACTGTGGCCATGGCGAGAATATGCTTTTCAGACTTGCCACTTTGACTTCTTTGATTGTGGGGGCGAGGTCAACGCCTCATTGTACATGCATATTTTAATACTTTCTTTACAGTATGCATGTACTCAAGAGCTTTCATGAGAGACATGTTCAAGACCAAATTCTGGAAAATTTCCACAATCGTGGGATCAGACAAAGCATTTTTCACATTTTTTATTTTTTGTGTTCTTTCAGTGCTTCTGGAAAAGGAATATTTACAATATGATGAATCTCGTATTCATCATGCTAAAAATCACCTATTAAGCCCCTGGCTTAATCAAACCAATAAAAATCTCCATTAATTCTTTATTTTTATAATTCACCTTAATTATTTGTATTTAATTTCCTTTATTTTTATTGTAATTATTTTCTTATTAAAAACCCCTAAAAATTAGGTAGATTAATTGTCTATAATTCACTGACCATTAAAAATACTAAAAAATACAAAAATAAATCAAAAGATAAAATTCGGTGTTTTTACCCCCTTAAAAATACCCCAAAATACTTTTTATTCAAATGACCTCTTTTGGCTTTTTGACCAACATGAAACTTGTAGATTTCGTCGAGACAAGCAACTTTCATGTTTTGACTTTTTCCTGATTTTGCCTCTAACTATTTCTTTTGTATTTTTTCTTTGTTTTTATATTCTGAATTTTCTGATTGGGCCACGTGGCGCTCTCTGGAGCCACCACATGGCCCGCCTCTTCTCTTGCCACCTGGCTCTTTCCTGGGTCGTCCGATCTTCACATCCCGCCTTGATACCAGCCCTCCATTGTTGCTTCGCTCCCAGCCCTTGGATCAATCTCCCAGATCAAATCTCCGCCGTTACCTATCGCCTCATCCATAGCCGTTAGATTCCAACCCCTATCCTACAATCCTTCTCGTGCCACGTCGCCCCTCAATCTCAGCCCTCCGATTAACTACTCATCCTACGGTTCACCGCTGGCCACGTCATTTCTTTTTCTCCCACTGTTGGATCACCTCCAGATCATATCATATCCATCCACTCGCGCCTTGATCTGCTACCCTCCACTAGCGCCTTCATCCAAGCCGTTGGATCAAAAGATCCAATGGCTATGGTTCATCTCCTACCTCCAGCTCCGCCCGTTCTCCCTTGTAACGCCTCTCCCCCTTTCCATTTTAGCCATCACCCCGGAGGCCCCCTCCTCGTCGTAACGCCACCTACACAACCACCGTTCTTCCGCCATCTTCACGTAATCTCCATCCTCCCTACTCCATTACTGCCATGTCTTCTCCACTCATTCAAACACGCCTCCCCTACCACGTAACCGTCGGACGACCTCCACTTATAAAAGTCTTCTCCTTGCCTCCTGAACCCTTGTCCACCAATCCACGGGCTGAAGCCATCCACCATCGTCCCTCCGGTGACAGCGGAGGGTGACATTAGCTCCGACGGTGGCCTCTCCGCCCAGGTGTCGACCCAAGTTCCTCGGAGTGGCTGCCCGAGTTAGAGCGAAGATCTTGAGGCTCGACTGAACACTCAGCCCAAGCCGCTACATCCGTCGGGTTTACCTCTCCGACGAGGTAACTTCCCCATCTTCTTTTATCTCTGTTTCTTCGAATTCTCCCGATTTACTCACTTGTTGCTCCTATCATCCGACCATCCCACGAGCTCCGCAATTCCACCCTCATCTTCGCCGACCATCACTCCCTTCTCCAGACCCTCCTCCGCTCTGACTCCCCTTCTTCTCCCCTTCATCGGAGAAGAGGCACTTGGGCCACCGCATCCCGTCGCCTCATGGCCCCCGTTCACTCACCATACATCAACCTTGCACACATGCACGCTTCGGCTATCATCTAACACATGCATGATCATCAATGGCCGTAGTTGGCATCGACACTACTTCAAACATCTTCCCTCCAGTGAAGCTTCATCGATATGCATCGTCGTCCAACTCTGGAGCTTCGCAACACCTCCAGGTCCTCCGCCGAACCTCCAACAAACTTCCTCGACCTTCCAGCGCAGCCTTGGAGCACGACAGAGTGAGCAACAGGTCGTCGGAGCCCCGCCTCCTCCAGTGGCCTGTGGAGGAGAAGATGCTATAGATGCCGTCCGATCATCCGGATCGGACGGCTGTGACGATGACACGTGGAGGCCCAAGCCTCAAACCAGACCAATATCCTCGGGTGACCCGAGCCAAGATCCGAGCCTCCACATGCTATTGCGTGTCCCGAGCCAGCAGCGCCTCCTGAGCCTAGGCTCCTTACGTGCACCACACGCAAGGTCCTAGGTAATTTGCACGAAGGACCCCAAAATTATTGATTATTGCATAACGGTCCCCAGGCACTTGGGTAATTTACAGGGAGGCCCACAAAGTTTCTTGAATTTGAAAAAAGGTCCCCACGTATATGGAAAAATTGCATCAGGACCCAGGCAGGTTTTGGTATTTGCTAGGTCCCTTCAGGGACCTAAATGTAATATTTATCCTATTATTTTCTTGCATTTTTATTACAATTACGACCTTGCATTATTTTTAGCATAACTTGAGCATCGTAGGTCCAAATTGCATGATTTTAGTGTCGTTTTGATCCTTGTTTCTTCCTCTACATCATGACATATTTAATTTTCTCATCTGTCACTATTTTAAATAATGTGAATTTTAATGTTAGATGAGATCTTATGTTCCATATGCGTGTGCCCTGACTAGATGATGGCTTTTATTCTTGAGTTCAATTTGACTCTAATTTCAACCAGTATTTTATTGCTCATTTTATGTAATCTTTCTTATGCCTAATTGTTTGCATTATCATAGCATATATTTAACCTTGCATAATTGCATGCATCATCACTTTATAATTGCATAAAAATCAACTAAAACTGCATGCTCCATTTTATTGCATTGTAACTTGCATAGTGCATTCTGCATTTTCTAAAGACCTGAAATTGAGAAATAATTCACACATGAGCTTCATTAATCAAAATTCGATAAATAGAGTAAGTAGCTGTGTCCTTGCATTCGACCTTGGTAGACTTGCCAAGTATAAATACTCCACAACATTCAAACGATTGTGGTTTTTGCCGAACCGAGTTTGCCTCCTATACTACGACAATTCTAGATAATTAAAGAGGAAAATTTGACGTTCATCAAATGGCACCGTTGCTGGGGATAAGGCTTAACTTAATTTATTTGTTGAATTTTGATTTTTCTTTGTCTAATATTTTCAAGATTTTCATGTCATCATTTCATGCATCATGTCTGTTGTTTAATTTCCTTGGATTTTTTAACTTTTCTCTTTTGTGGAAGGACCCATGAAAATCGAGGACGCTTGATCTTCATGGAGGCGAGAAGTCAGGAGCTTCCACTGAAGAGGCTGCAAAAGAATTGATGAAGGAAATTCTAGGATCTTTTATCGGTCAGCCTGCAGTTGCATACTGTAAAAAAAATTATGTTGCATGTGCATTTTTATTTTAACAGTCCTCATAAAGGGCTTGCATGTTGTAAAGAGAGAGAGAGAGAGAGAGAGAGAGAGCAGATCACTTGATGATCTACCCCCCCCCCCCACACACACACTTGCACATACATACTCACCCCCCATCTCCCTTACCTCTGTATATTTTACACACACACACTCTCTCTCTCTCTCTGTGTGTGTGTGTATTTCACCAACCTTCCCCCCCCCCTTCTGCCCCTAGCAATCTGTAGAAATGCAACACCCCCTCCACCCTTGTATCATAGTGAAAATACTTCTCCAGATACAGACCCCTAACTCAGGACTTTACTTAGGCTATTTGTAACCTAAGTATAGGGGGGTCCCGTCTACCCTTATATCCATCAAGTTGTCTTTGTGTACTTAGGTCAATCTTCGGCCTAAGTATAAGGGGATCCTCCTCCTCAGTTCCGCTATATCACCCTATATTTGATCGAGCCATGGCTTCATGACACTTGTGCTATGAGGACATAGCAAAATTTAAGTATAGGGGTATACCGTATACTACTGTATATCTACTTTAGCCATATCTTGTGTTTTTTAAAACTTTTTGAAAATTTGTTTTCGGGCTTGGTTTTGGTAATCCTGTGAACTGAGTTTTGTAAAAACCTTATAAATTGTTTTCTTAAAAATTGAGGGATTAATTTGCGTAAATACTCCTTCTCAAAAAAAACTTTGAAAAAAAATAAAAACCCTTCTTGGAATTAGACTCTGACTACTAGGCTTAGTAGACACTTTCAGTGAGGGAACTTCGGTCTCCCTTAGCAGAGTGGGTGATTTAGAGGACACTGCAGAAGGCACCGTCTGTAAGGAACACGGGTCCGTTTATCGGCCCGTACTTACACCCATATTGGCAGAGAGTAGATACTTTTATTCATTTGAGCCTGGGTCAGTCATTGTCTCTCCAAAGAATTTAAAAAAAATGAAAATTAAAATCCATAAAAATCTGCAAAAAAAATCACACAAAAATCACTAACTAAGGAGTCGGTGTATTCCTGACACAAGCACATTCACTCAAGGCTTGAGGATTTTGAGGACACTGGATTTCTATGATCTTGAGAGTCTGAGTTAACATGCCTTAGTCATTAGGGTTTTAAGCTTAATTATCCACACTTCCCTAGTTTGAAAGATTGAGCGCTATATTGCACTCTTCATATCCACCTTCAAAAAGAATATGATCAGCACAGTCACTTCCACAACTGCATGATTGATGAGATGAGTTGAGATATCACTTGAGGAACCAGGACTAGAGATTTAAGTTTAGACCCGATCTAATGATATTCGAGGATGGGATAAAGTTAATGAGGGCTTCAGAAAACCTGAGTGTTAGCAAAATCCTAGCCAGTATGTGAACAAGATTCATATGTTATTTTTTGATATCTACCTATGTGCCATGGTGGGATGAAACTTAATGAAAATTGTTGATCAGTGTGTGCCAACTTTTGGTAAAAGCAGTGGAGCTAGCCAACAAAAGAAAAGAAATGTCAAAGAAAAGCTCTATCATCCAAAGTCAAATTACAAATGAGCTTCCACTAATGGTGAGCCCTCCTAAACATTTTCAAAGTGTCCACTTGGACCAAGTGCTAACTAGGACCAAGGAGTCGGGCTGACACCACAAAAAGGGCTCTGCATCGTAAGCAATACAAGTCTGGTGTCGAAGGTATCTTAGATACTCAGAAAAGACACACCCCGGTGTACTCCTAGAAAAACAAGTGCAGACGACTCCAACTCTCTTGACGGACACATTGATCAACAATCTAAAAATTTGCATGTGTTGAGTAAAAAGGCACTCGAGAGGCCCCTTTGTTCCAATATAAGGGAGAGAAAAATAGACACAATCATATGCCCTCCATCATCTGGCCGTCTATCTACACTTTCAAGTCTGACAAACTAATGAGACGGTTGACTGAAGCAAGAATAAACTTATTCCCTAGTATTAAGGATGAGGTCTAGAGGAGAGTCTCTTGGATTGGAACTTTGAGTGATGCCTCGACTCGACTCTCATGAAATGCAGTACACCTAATTTCATATCCTTATATCATATGTACAAAAAGAGAGTCTGATAATTAGAGAAGTTGGATTCCTTCTGACTAAGGCTCGGATAAATCCAGAATTTTAGGATCTCCTAAATTAAGGGTCTTTGAAAGATCGAGCCTTGAAATCTTCACTTGCACTATCACGAATTAATCCAACTCCTTCATTCTTTAGATGCTCAAGGATGAGCATGGTTTAAGTATAGGGGTATGATGAATCTCGTATTCATCATGCTAAAAATCACCTATTAAACCCCTGGCTTAATCGAACCAATAAAAATCTCCATTAATTCTTTATTTTTACAATTAACCTTAATTAATTATATTTAATTTCTTTTATTTTTCTTGTAATTATTTCCTCATCAAAAACCCCTAAAAATTAGGTAGATTAATTGTCTATAATTCACTGACCATTAAAAAGACTAAAAAATACAAAAACAAATCAAAAGATAAAATTCGGTGTTCTAACCCCCTTAAAAATACCTCTAAAAATACTTTTTGTACAAATGACCTCTTTTGGCTTTTTAACCAACATGAAACTTGTAGATCTCATCGAGACGAGCAACTTTCATGTTTTCACTTTTTCCCGATTTTACCTCTAACTATTTCTTTTGTATTTTTATATTCTGAATTTTCTAATTGGGCAACGTGGCGCTCTCTGGAGCCACCACGTGGCCCACCTCTTCTCTTGCCACCCGGCTCCTTCTTAGGCTTATCCGATCTTCACATCCCGCCTTGATCTCAGCCCTCCATTGCCGCTTCGCTCCCAGACCTTGGATCAATCTCCCAGATCAAACCTCCGCTGTTACCTATCGCCTCACCCACAACCGTTAGATTCCAACCCCTATCCTACAGTCTTTCTCGTGCCACGTCGCTCCTCAATCTCAACCCTCCGATTAACTACTCATCCTACGCTTCACTGCTCGCCACGTCATTTCTTTTTCTCCCACTGTTGGATCTCCTCCAGATCATATCATATCCATCCATTCACGCCTTTATCTCCACTGTTCGATCAGATCCTCGGATCTGATCGCCTACCCTCCACTAGCGCCTTCATCCAAGCCGTTGGATCTAAAGATCCAACGGCTATGGTTCATCTCCTACCTCCAGCTCTGCCCGTTCTCCCTTGTAACGCCTCTCCCCCTTTCCATTTTAGCCATCACCCCTGACGCCCCCTCCTCGTCGTAACGCCACCTACACAACCACCATTCTTCCGCCATCTTCGCGTAACCTCAATCCTCCCTACTCCATTATTGCCCTGCCTTCTCCTCTCATTCAAACACCCCTCCCCCACCACGTAACCGCTGGACGACCTCCACGTATAAAAGCCTTCGCCCCGCCTCTTGAACCCTTGTCCACCAATCCACGGGCTGAGGCCATCCTCCATTATCCCTCCGGTGACAGCGAAGGGCGACATTAGCTCCGACAATGGCCTCTCTGCCCAGATGTCGACCCATGGTCAACTTGGCCGTGCTGCGGCAGCTCTGCCACCGCCAAGTTCCTCAGAGTGGCTGCCCGAGTTAGAGCGAAGATCCCGAGGCTCGAATGAACCTCAGCCCAAGCTGCTACATCTGTCGGGTTCCCCTCTCCGATGAGGTAACTTCCCCTTCTTCTTTTCTCTTTATTTCTTCGAATTTTCCTGACTTACTCACTCGCCGCCCCTGTCATCCGACCATCCCACGTGCTCCGCAATTCCACCCTCATCTTCGCCGAACATCACTCCCTTCTCCAGACCCTCCTCTACTCCGACTCCCCTTCTTCTCCCCTTCGTCGGAGAAGAGGCACTTGGGCCACCGCATCCTGTCGCCTCACGGCTCCCGTTCACTCACCATACACCCACCTTGCACATGTGCACGCTTCGGCTATCATCTAACACATGCAGGATCATCAATGGTCGGAGTTGGCATCGACGCTACTTCAAACATCTTCCCTCCGGCGAAGCTTCCCCGATATGCACCGCCGTTCTGCTCTGGAGCTTTGCAGCACCTCCAGGTCCTCCGCCGGACCTCCAGCAAACTTCCTCGACCTTCCAGCGTAACCTTGGAGCACGACGGAGCGAGCAGCAGGTCACTAGAGCCCTGTCTCCTCTGGTGGCCTGCGGAGGAGAAGATGCTACAGATGTCGTCCGATCATCTGGATCGGACGGTTGAGACGATGACACGTGGAGGCCCAAGCCTCAAACTGGACCAACAGCCTCGGGTGACCCGATCCAAGATCCGAGCCTCCACATGTTACCGCGTGTCCCGAGCCAGCAGCGCCTCCTGAGCCTAGGCTCCTCACGTGTACCGTACGTGAGGTCCTGGGTAATTTGCACGAAGGACCCCGGAATTATCGATAATTGCATAATAGTCCCCAGGCACGCGCCTTACATGCGTGCCTGGGTAATTTACAGGGAGGCCCTCAAAGTTTCCTGAATTTACAAAAAGGTCCCCGCGCATATGGAAAAATTGCATCAGGACCCAGGCGGTTTTTGTTATTTGCATTTAGGTCCCTCTAGGGATCTAAATGTAATATTTATCCTTTTATTTTCTTGCATTTTTATTACAATTATGCCCTTGCATTGTTTTTAGCATAACTTGAGCATTGTAGGTCCAAATTGCATGATTTTAGTGTCATTTTGATCCTTGTTTCTTCCTCTACATCATGGCATATTTAATTTTCTCATCTGTCACTATTTTAAATAAAGTGAATTTTTATGTTAGATGAGATCTTGTGTTCTATATGTGTGTGCCCTGACTAGATGATGGATTTTATTCTTGAGTTCAATTTGACTCTAATTTCAACCAGTATTTTGTTGCTCATTTTATGTAATCTTTCTTAGGCCTAATTGCTTGCATTATCATAGCATATATTTAACCTTGCATATTTGCATGCATCATCACTTTATAATTGCATAAAAATCAACTAAAAACTGCATGCTCCATTTTATTGCATTGCAACCTACATAGTGCATTCCGCATTTTCTAAAGTCCTGAAATTGAGAAATAATTCACACATGAGCTTCATTAATCAAAATTTGATAAATAGAGTAAGTAGTTGTGTCCTTGCGTTTGACCTTGGTAGACATGCCAAGTATAAATAGTCCACAACATTCAAACGATGGTGGTTTTTGTTGAACCGAATTTGCCTCCTATACTACGACAATTTTAGATAATTAAAGAGGCAAATTTGGCGTTCATCACAATATCATTCAAACTTTTATCCATATCATGGTGTATAGGTAGATGATGCAAATGTACAAAATTCTCTACTATCTGTGGACTAAAAAATGTTGGCTCTACTTCCTTGACTGAATTCGGATTTGCTGCATGTGGGGACTTCTCCAAGGCAGGTGCTAGTGCAGGCGTCTCCAAAGTTGGATGGTCTCCACCGAGGCTATTGTTGCTTCCTTATTTTTGTATTTTGGGGTTTCATCATTTTTTGGTTTTTGTTGCTTTTTCTGGTGCTCCTCCAAAAATGTATCTGGCCCCATTGTTGGTTGGGCTGACGATTCCCCGTCAGACACTAGATGCTTCCTCTTCGTAGTGGTTGATGGTTGCAGTGTTCTACCACTCTTGAGAGTAACAACATTTGATAGAAAGCAATTAAGATCACCTGAATCGGGTTTGACACTACCAGCTACCTACACCTTACGACGAAAATTATTCCGATTAGCCTCAACCTGAGCTAGAATATAGTCTTCGCAGTTATTAGGTCGTCAATCTTCTGGGTCATCTCAGCCATATTTTTTTCTAGTTGAGCTAAATAATCCAGGGTTGTGTTTACCGACAGTGCCTTGGATGGGTCGGCTTGATGGGTCATTTGTTGTGGTACTACTGTGGAAACTACCGATTGTAACCCTGATAAGACTTATGGTGAGGAGGAGGGAATGGAGAGTACTGAGAGTATTTGAGGAGGAGCGGATTATGGTTGATGGTATTAGGCAACCAACTGTTGTTGATGGTTGCCATGAATGCGGTAACCGGGCTGCTGAGAACCTTGCTGAAAATTTCAACTCTATGTGTTTCTAGGGTACGAAGGTTGCTACTAGTGAGAGGGCTGGTAGGGCCTTCCACCCTGCTGCTGGTGGTGGTAGGGCATGTTGCCTATGTTCTGACCCTGTGGGTTATCCCTGATGATGGGTCAGTTGCGCATCGTTGTTCCAGATACCATTGATCTCTTGTATCCATGATGATGGTGGAAAGAACTGCTCGGAATAAGCAGGTTGGGACTCTGCTTGATAAACAACCATATTTGTTTGGGACTGCGGGGGATGCTCCACAGTCTGCATGTAGTGTACATACTGGATCGGTTGGGGCGGCGGAAGACTTAGCTGAGGAGGTTGTATAAGTGTTGGCTCCTTCTACTCAGCAAGATTTTCGCTAGTGGCAGATACATAGTTGTAAGCATGGGCATTCAATGCCCGAACGAGCTGGTCCAACTGTTGGGAAATGAGATCGAGCTTCTCCGAGCACTGGGTCCTCTTCTCAATAACTGCAAGCATGTCAAGGTCCTGCGACCTTTTCTCAATGATATCGACCTTGGACAGGTGGCTCCTAATGATGCTCAGATTGGAGCTCTTGTCCCTGTCCTCTGCATGAGCAGCTATGTTGACTGGCTTGTGGCTGGTTGTGGGCATCTTCATGTAAGCATGGGATGAGGATTGAGTGGCCTCTCCTTCAGTCATCTCCTCAAAAATGTCCCTGACGACATCCTCATCCTTGTTAAAATACGAGCCAATGCAAGCTACATCTACAAGCTTTTGATTCTCTAATGTCAACCCACCGAAGAAGTGTTGGACCAGGCTAGTCTTTGGGATCTCATGGTGGGGACACTTTTCCTATAGATCTTTGAATCGCTCCCATACTTCATGGATCTTCTCATGGGGCTGCTGACTAAAACTAGAGATGCAGACGTGCATCTGGTTCAAGCAACCTAGAGGATAGAATTTGTGGAGAAATGCGGACTTCAGCTCCTCCCAAGTCATCACTACCTTCTCCAAATGATAGACCCAATACAAGGTCTTATCCTGGAGGCTAAAAGGAAAGGTAGTCATATTGATTTCCCCCAGAGGGATATTAGGGTAGTGTGATGTGGCACAGATGCGGCCAAACTGTTGCAGGTGGATATATGGTTCTTCAGTCTTATTCCATGGAAGGTTGGAAGAAGAGATAAGAATTGCGGATTCAACTTGAAGTAGGCATACCTGGGTGGAATCTAAATTCACTCTGTGATATGGCATGCCCCAGGACTATAAGTTTGCTTCAACGTAGGCTTGGGTCGTGGTGGTCTTGCCTCTCTGTCCTCATAATGGGGTCCACCCTACTGAAAAATTTTCTTCAGCATCCTCCCTGTTCAGCTCATTTTCTCGGTGAAATTCATCCTCTCTAATCCCATATCTTCCATTTATCCTCCCCCCTAAAGTTATTCATATTGGAAAGTGGCATGGAGTAATCCTTGGTTAGTCAACTACTGTTGAATCGCTTGGATAGAAGCGAGTAGATGGATGTCGACATCATTATGCGCAGTGTGCTGCCCTTCTCCCTAATCTATCTCTTCGGTTGGCTGGGGTTCGGTCCCTATCCTCTTCCTATAGGAGACATATCTCTATAAGAATCTGGAAGTATCTCGGGCTCCGGATCGGTTCTTGGTCTGCACATGAAAGAATACCTCGGTCAGTCTATATTGTTGCACCAAATGTAGAAAATTTTTGTGTGTTAAGATCAACACAGAATTTAATTAAGGATGGTGATGTCTAAGGAGTGAAATCAATTGTCATCCAAAATGGGCAGAGTTCGGGACAAGAGTGATTCGTATTATTGGGGAAGACGTGTAGTCGGGAGGTCGGTTTACGGAGTCCGAATCAGGTTCTCGGGAATCGTATCGAATTATTGGAGAAGGTGAGCATATGGAATCGATGTGGGTGTCGACGGAGTCTCAACTAAGCCATCCATGCATCACCATCTCGAAGGTCAAGAGGGAGATCAATGTGGAGGAATGATACATATGTCAACGAGAAACAAAAGAAGTGTAAAACAATAGAATGGTTCAAAGTGAGCGAGGATCAAAAAGGATGAAAGAAGATAGAAGTAAAATGGCACAAGTGCGCGATGTTTCTGATCTTGACCTAAATAGAACTGAGCAATCAAACCTCAAAACAATGGATTTCACCAACTCGACTCATGAAGCCATGAAGGTTTGGAAATTATTTTTATGAGTTTTAGACTGGTTTTCAGGCAGTTATCTTATAACAAGTCCTTAAAACGTTAATCCTATAGGAGTGAGAATAATGTCAGAAAAATATCTCGTACTTGTCCTCCTCCTTTGTAACATATATTCTACACTTTTGAGGTCCTTGTAACCCTTCCTGGATCCCTAATCAACCAAAGAAATAGAGGGAGGAAGCCAATAGGTGAAACCACTACTTCGGACCTTGCTTGCAAAGGAATCACCCCTGAGCATGCAAGGACCTACTCAGACATAAGACGATGAGATAGATACCCCTGTGAAGGTGTAGTTTAAGCTCAATACTTCGGACAAGGTTGATGTTTTATACAAGGCGAGAACATCATCGTTGACCAGGCCCTACTCATCCATGTACGATAGAAGCGCCAATACTTTGGAAATCCAGGCGATACACAAGGCGGCAACAGATTGAGTTTTTGGCCCTAATCTTTATGATAACGCTCTCTCACTTGAGAAGGAGACCTTCCCCAATGCTACTTGAAAATAAATGAGGGCTTTGCTCACCCAATGCAATGAGTCTGATTAATTAATTTTATTTAGGTCAAGTATTTCTAATAGTTCCTTTTTTATTTTTTTTTGTGTTGTCACTTGCTTTGAATAGATTCAATACAAGCACCTAATGATTTTATATTTCCTTTAAATTCCTAAGTGATCCAAAAACAGAGGGAGAGACATCAAAGCAATGCAAGGCGATACTAAGATGGGAATCTCACCTTAGTGCCTAAATGATGAATGACTTACAATGCTTCTCAACGCTCTCCATACGGGATGCAAAACAAGAATTTTTAAACCTATGCTATATGCCGATATGCACATGGAAATTGTCTTAAGCATGCAATTGCTACACGTGAAGAACCAAATACTAAACACTAAGAACGAAACTAAGATTTGATCCTGTATGTAACCTGTCTCGGCACACAGTTTCAAGACTATATGTTCAACAATTAATTAAGCTAAGTCAAAACGCAAAGACTATAGGTGCATGCAAAGATAGTTAGGTATTTGACCTTAGTTTACACGATCAAGCAAGCCTAAAGACTAAGGCCTCATTCAGCAAAATAAATAAAAATAAGGCGAAATGCACAAATCTCAAAAACAAAGAAAATAAGGCAGTAGAAATCTCGAAAAATATGGCGAGCCCACAAGTGAACAAACACTTGGAAATTGAGCTCGAGTGTCCAAAGTCCAATGTACATATATTATTACAAATTAATTAAGCAGAAATAAGAGTCTCTCTCTCACAAAAGGAAAATAAAATCTATGCTAGGCTACTCTCTCTCTCTCTTAAGAGCCTCCTCCTCTCTCCTGTCAACTTGGTCAGAATAACTGGCTCCTCTTCCCAAGGTTGCGTAGAATCACCTAGGTGATCCTCCTCGATCCGATACCCTCGCAAGATGTCCAAAAAGAGAAGATGACAGACCGTTCAAAATTGATAATCAAATAAAAGGAAATAAAAGCAAAAATGGCTAAGCTGTATAAAAGACAAAAACTACTCTACAAACCGATGTTCCTTGGCAATGGTGCCATTTGTTGAACATGGATATCAGAGCTGCTAATAATGGTCTGACGAATTTAGACTCACTTCGCTGAGGCGACTGCTCAATACTCATGATCAAACAACAATTAACATACGCAATGAATAAGCAATTAATCTAATTGGGCTAAAATTTATTATACCCTACTAAAGATGTATAATGACAAATATGTAGGGGTCAAACACAGGAAACAAGGGTGTGTAGTGAATGATACCAAGAAATGAATCACAGAATTTGTTTCCCAAACATTTATTTAATTTGTGATTTTTGCCAATTTATGGTTTTTTGTGGGTTTATAATTTTGTATTTTTTTTTCAGATTTAAATTTTTATATTTTTTAATTATTTTACTTATATAGTTTTTATTTTGTTTTTGTATTTTCTGATTTTTAAATTCTTTTTCTTTTTTTAAATATGCAATATAACCTTATATAAGTTATACATACGATAAAAATAATAAAATTATAAATACTAATAAAAATAATCAAAATACATAAAATAAAATGTTTTTGTTTTTAAATACTCTTTTACCATTTTTGTAATTTTTAGATAATTTTGCTAATTTTTATATATTGTAAAGTTAAAAATATCCCAAATAGGGATTAGATAAATAGGTCGGATTAATTTGGAAATAGAAATTGCAAAAATTGTCCAAAATTTTCCAAAAATTTTAATATATAATAATTATATAAAGGAAACTATAAAATAGAAATGAGTATTTTTGAGTTTTTTCGGATTTTTTATATTTTTATAAAGGATTTTGGAGCTTTTTAATTTTTATGATTTTTCTTTTTCTATTTTTAGAGATTTTTAGTCTAAACTTGGAAAATATAATAGTAAATAAAATATAATTTTAGGGAATTTTTCAAAATGTTTTATATTTTTTTATCATAAATCAAACTAGAACAAAAAGGTGCTCTTTTAATTTTTGATAAATAATAAAGTGCCTTAAATTAAAATGCAAAAATATAGCGTAAATGTACACACTAACATGCACCTATCCTTATTTTTGAGAATTTTTGGAGCACGCGTGGTATATTTAATAACTAGAAATAACACACAAAAATAATGAACTAACAGGGGCAGAAATGCAAATAAAAATAAAGATGAGGTTGATCCTTCAAATTTCCCAAAATAATTCAAAAATATAAAAAGTTCTGGGACTGAAATGAAATACAAATATCTATGAGGGTAAACTTACAAAATCGCCACCTCACGTGGAACCACATGTGACAGGACGTGGACTGGACCGATGTGCAAATACAATAAAGAGCAGGGGTCTCTATGCAAATATTACAAAACTATAATACAACAAATGAAAGTTTAAATAATAAATAATAACATAAAAAAGGGGGTGAAAAACACAAAATACCCCAAACGTGGGCTATCCAACGGTCGGGAATGATTCACTTATACATGTGGCGAACCGTCATTGCGCGAAGATGCTTTGGATTCAGCAGCTAAGATCAAATACCATGCAAAGATCCTACAGTCGAGACACGACTAATCCGACGGTGGCTATTCGATCTGGGCGCGAAAGATGATCGGACAACAGTGGATGAGGTTGGAAGAACTGGGAAGAACTCACATTCCTACGAGCTTCGATCTGTTGTAGCACGTGCCTCCTAACTCCTTCCTCATTGCGAGATGGCGCCAAGGCTTCCTGGAGTGATCCTGTATCCGTGGAGCTCCTCAAAATGTCCAAGGACCACCTGATTGGCTTCGGTGAGGCCCCGAACCTGGAGCTTCTGAGCGAACCTCAAAGTTCCCTGCACAGGTGGTTTCTCTCTCTATTTCCTACAGGGAAATGGTCAGCGACAAAAAGCGGAACTCTGGGCAGCTCCTAGGGGTGGAATGAGGCGGAGATGAGTCGATATGGAGGTCTCCAGCGATGCAGTAGAGAAGGAGACCTCGTCTCTGGATCTATGCGAGATCTGAATGGATGGAGATGCGGGGGATGATCACAAGGCAGCAAGGAACGAAATGGTGGTGGCATGCGAGGCGGAGAACACACGGGGACGACGGAACGAGGAGGCAAAGCTGGAGCTCTGACGAGGTAAAATTTGGAAAAATACAGAAAATAAAGCAAAACCTATCAGAATAAAGGACGTAACTATGCTAGTGCTGACCTAAAGAACTTGAAAAGCTAGGGAGATAGAAGCTCACCAGAGTCGACGCATAACTCCCATTGCCATGGTGATATTCTAGTCTAATCATTACTACTATAAGTCCCTTGAACTAAGCTCTATGAAACTGCTTCATCCTATACAATGCTATATTCTACTTGTATTTTCATATCTCGTAACTTATTCTTGAATATCTTCATTCAAGAAGGCATTCTTCATATCCGTCTAATGATGTTTGTGGTCATGAATAATACAAATGATTAGGTGAGTAATTATCAATTTTTCATAGGAGTAAAAGTTTTCAAGTAGTCAATGCAACACTTTTCATTAAAGTACTTCTCAACTAGTGTTGCCTTGTAATCCTCATCCTATCCATTTGACTTGTATATTATGGTATAAACCCTCTTTGACTCAATTAGATTGACACCATATGGAACATCCATAATGTTTGAAGCGGCATTTTTTTGAGAACTGAAATCTCCTCGTGTACAATTCGAGCCACACAGAATTAGTACCAACCTCACAAACATTCATGGGAATTATAAGCACAATGGGTGAAGACATAAAGGAATTTGGCTTGGATGTATATTGGATAGACTTTAATGTAATGTACTTGATGACTTGCAAAATCGCCTCTTTAATATCATCGTTTTATTGTAGAGGAGGCAAAAAATGGATTTAACAGAATCAACCACACGTTTGAATATCTGGTGAAAATTTTACTTGGCAAGCATACCAAGGTCGAACACATGGACATAGACCTCCTCAAAGATTAATCAGAGATTAATGTTTAAAATTGAGCAATTTATTTCTTTGACCTAGGTCTCTATGCAGACATATGATGCACATATGCACATAAAACAAAGCAAATAATGATGCAAAAATGGTATGAACAATAATGCAAAAATTATGCAGTGTAAGATAATGGTGCAATGTTACAAAATGATGATAAATAGCACGCACAAAGTAATGCAATCGAGTGAGATGCCATGCATGTGATGCATGAAAAGAAAGCATTTTTATTAGATTTTAAGCATTCAAAATATGATGCAATATGCTACACAATTCCATGCAATGCAAACAAATGATATGAGCAAAAATGTACTCCAAATTAATCAATTAATTGAGCAATAAGAATAGGTTCAGTTTCAGTCACATTTGATGCATAAAAATAATTCAGAGTTTAATTAATGGCATTTAAATGAAGAGTAATGGACATTAAATATTTAAAATTTAGCCTACTAGATAAAATGTTAAATTAGTGAATTAATAATTCCATCATCTAAATGATCAGATTAGCAATAAAATGAAACTAAAATCAACTTAATTGGAGATCATATGCTCCAGATGTTAACAATAGAGTCAATGGGCATAATTGTAAGAAAAATGTGAAAAATATAAAGATAAAATATGCAAATTGGTCCTATAGAGGGGCATAATCATAATATTCAAAACTAGCTGGGTCCCTATGCAATATACCCAGGCACAATACGTGAGGCATGCTCGTCTAGTGAGGGAACTTTTTTGCAATTTTGGGAACTTTACGACGTATGCATGCAATTTACCCTACCCGCTCATGCGTAGCACGTGCACGGGCCATGTTCAGGGCGTATGCGAGGGTCAGTTGCATGTTCGGGACATGTGGATGATCCTGTTGCTCCGAAGCAGACTCAGTTCCATTGAGCCAAGTGGTTCGTGGTTGAGGCTTGGGGGCCTTATGGGTCGTCCGATCCTGATGATCGAACGATAGATGTAGCTTGTGCCCATCCTCCTTCCGTATTCACAAGGCGATGATGATTGTGCTTTGGTGGCTCCTCCATTGCTCCTCTTAGGCCTAGCTAGCTGGTTGAATGTCGAACCACCTCCATGAGGTGACCGCAAAGGTCATCACCGCTCTGGCAAGCAACGAGGGGTCCCGTACCAGAGAGTCGATGAGAGATGGCTGGTGGAGCTGCTCTAGAATGTAAGTTGTCGCGGAGCTCTGACCATTGAAGAAACAAGGTTTTGCAAGTGGTTAGGATAGCCAAATCACTTCTTGCGTGATGGTTGTGAGTGAAGTAGGGGTCCAAATCGGGTGGAGGAGTGGAGGACCCAACTTCTTCTCTGACGAGCATGAGAAGAAAGGGGGAAGACGTGAACGAGGTCCTGAAGAAGGGAGGATATGGTCGGAGAGGTCTGCAAAGGTCGGTGAGGTGTGGCAAATCTCAAAAGGATGTCAATGGGAGGTGAGGTGATGTGTGATGCAAATAAAATAGGAGAAAACAAAATGATAGAGAAAAAAAGCTTACCTGGAGATTGGAGATGGAATCACAACAGAGGGAAGGCTTGGGTTGAGGCTCGAGATGAGCCTCCGGTATTCGCTCTACATCCGCAATCGAAGCATGGAGCTCGATGGTTGTTGGAGGCGCTGTGACTTGGCCATGGCAGGCAAGAGTCGACACAACGGCTCGTACGGGGTCTTCAGTCCTCGATCCTCCGCTCCTCTATCACAGGAGGGAGGAGAGGGCCTAGCCCTAGCCTAGTGAATGGTGGAGGAGTATGGAGTGGGGCGATGATGGCGTATTTATGGGGAGGTGTTTGGCCGTTACAGGTGACAGAGGGGTGAAAGTAACAACCAATTGGAGGGGACTAAAGTGTTGGTCATGGGAAATGAAGGTTGCATGAGAAGTAGAGAAGTTAGGGCTATACGAGGGAGGCATTATCAAGTGGAGATGATGGGGGTAACGACTACAGTAAAGGGGAGAAGGATAGAGGTTGACGAGGTGAACATGGGAAAGGGAGGGGACGTTGGAGGAGGAAGAATGAGCTGGAGTCATTGGATCTTGCAATCGAACGGACCAGATGGAAGCGAAAGGTGAGGGTTCAGATTAGATCAAGAAGTCTGGTCCAGCGGCGGAGAGCGAGGTACGGAGGAACGACCAGATGCAAGCAAGGTACTTATCCTACAGTTGTGAAAGAAGTGGAGATGTGGAGGTATCTTAGATGTCGGATGTGATGCCATCCAGCGATTGTGGTGAAGGCGGAGATGAACGATCAGGATGGGCCCCTTCAGGAAGATCATGCGGTGGAAAAAAGCAGTGAGCATGGACAGATGGGAGCCATCAAATAAAGGTTGATCTGAAAGCTCAGAAGGGCAGCGGATGGCAGAAGTGGAGCAGGCCATGTGGGCGGCCCTAGGGGCACCACATGGCCCAATGAAATTATTCAGAAATGGAAAAATAAGGGAAAAAAATCAAAAGTAAATAAAAGGAAAAAATTAGAAAAAGTAAAAAATATGAAAGTTGTGTATCTCGATGAGATCTATAAATTTCATGAGAATAAAAAGTCAAAAGACATCAATTAAATAAAGTAAAAAATTTTGGCAAACATTTTTAATAAAAATACTCTTTTTAATTCTTTTGCATTTTTTTGTATTTTAATTTTTTTTAAAATCAAAATAAATATATACAATAATTAATCTAATTTTCAGAGTTTTTAATAAGGAAATACAAAAGGTATTATTTTTATACCATAATTATGATTAATTACAAATTAGATGTTAGTTATTAATTAAAGCGAATCAAGGATTGATTTTATTGATTTGTTCATGCTCGGAGGATAATAAAATAGTATTGTGCTGATAAATCAGATATACATCAGTACTCTACTTTTTATTATACCAAATTTAGACAAGATATAATCATTCTTCATTCTATCAATGATTTTTTTCACAACAACTATTCTAACTACCAAAACTGGTTATTAATAAATGTTTATAATTTCCTTCATAGCTACTTACAATATTTGTACATCCTCAAATAATTGGTGTACTTTTATTTTAAAATGTGACACCCAAGTTGGATATGCTCCCATCACCGAGTCTCTTCAACACACACATCCCCTATTCCCTCCTCCCCCTCTCTTCAAGGGGTTGCAATATCATATACATATGCAGGGAACCAAAGGACAACTTGGTGTTGTGGTGGCACTACATCAACAATATAGTCCCCAAGAGGGTCGAGTCCCCTCTCTCGCTTGATGAGGCCTTCGAGCTCCATTGCAAAGGCATGTTCCCATGGGGACCCATCTAGGAGCGCATGCTAGAGTACTGGAATGAACATATATTTCTGATCCTCGTAAGGTCATGTTCTTGAGGTACGAAGATGTGAAGGGTGATGTTACTTTTTGCCTCAAGAAGATGGAAGAGTTTATTGGTTGCCCATTCGAATAAGAATTAAAATTTGTAATGTTTGAATTATTCATGCATTAACTTGCCATATCTCGATGTGTAAAAATACAATTGTTGTGTGTGATTTAACTGATGAACAACAAAATCTACAGATGCAAATCAGAAAAATAATGTCCAGTGTGTCGAGATGGAGGAAAGTTGCTCTACTCACATATATAATAGGTGGGTTGTTGAAATCAGCTAATATAATGTAAACATAAAAGCAACATCGATGCAAGTGAATGCCCAATCCTATCTCTTGCACTTCTCTCTTTTTCTTCTTCTTGGGAATAGATCCTCCTTTGTAGTTCAAACTACATCAGGGATTGCTCTACGACTTCTTCTTCTTCCTGCAAAATTGTTTAAAAAATCCAACCATATGAATTGAATTTATAATTTTTTTTACATATCTATCAAATTTCATCTAAATCTGACATCTCTAGCTATTTTATCTTAAAGGTCAAATGAAACGCCAAGATTTAAGGAACTTGAAACCCATTTTAAAAAGGATCATAATTTTGCTCATTAAGATAAAATAGCTAGAAATGCCGAACTTGGATGAAATTTGATATAGATATATAGAACATATTCATATATTTATTCAATCCATGTGATTGAATTTTTTAATTTAGGTATAGCAGTAGTTTGATTGCATTGCAGTAGTGCTCCCCTTCTTTTTTTGAGGATGCATCCTCAAAAAAAATGGAAAGATGAAGTCGGTTTACCACACTATTTCTAATTAAAAGTTAACAATCATATATTATGTTAAATATTAATTAATCATATGATTAAATTCATTAACATAAATGAAAAATTAATCATGTAGTTGAAACTATTAACATAAAAGAAAGCCTAAATGATAATATCAAAAGAAAAGTCTATGAAAACGCAAAAAAAAAGTAAAATAGCTAAACTGGAAGAAGATAAAATGGACATTATTCCAAAATTAAAAAGACACATATATAAAAAACATGTACTTGCATGGCAAATAAACATTAGAGAATGAGAGGAGAGGAGAAAGAAGGAGAACTCATAAAAAGAAGGGAAAAAGGAAGAAAGAGGTCGAGGATGCGGGAGCAAATCCTCTGTTGTTGTCAAACCACAACAAAGATTGTTGTAGTGCAGCACGCAATCATGATGGGTGCGAATCATGAAGTGTGGATCATGATGGGTGCGCATCAAGAAGTGACTACAGCAGAGAATCTATTGCCCGAGGAGGCAAGTAAATCTCAAAAATAACCGAAGTTTTCCAACGCTCGAGTTTGATTTAAATAAAATGTGTCTTAGGTTAAGCCGACGTTTATTAACGATAATGAATGTGTTATCGTAACCTTTTCGCCTTATATGAACCCTACATGATAGGCAATCAATGGTTAGATCTCATTTTAAGGCCAACATTTGAATGTTAACCTAGAATTTCAAACAGACCATCTAATAACGTCATTACACAGTCTATTAACATTCCAACGCCAACCTCGATCACGCAAGGGCAACGTTTGAATGTTGACCTTGGAAACAAGTGTGACGTTTGAACATCTCCCTGGTCAACAGTAGAACCGAAAAGTTCTTACAGTTAATCACCTCTGATGAGCTGACAAATGGCCAAGTCCTTACACCCTTGATTATTGCACTTATTTTCAAGAATGGAGGTCGGAATGATATCGAAAACTTCTGACCCATAAGTCTGATCAATTTTCCCATTTGAATCATCTTTAAAGTTATTGCAAATCAATGAGCAGTGATCATAAAAGAGACCATATTCTTTTTTAAACTCCTCGCTTATCCCTTTGGTCACCCATATCATGTCTTGTCTTAAAATTCCAATTGGAATTATCGAGGGAAATTGACAAAATCAGACGTAAGCTCCTACGGAATAACAACTTTTTGAACTTGGTTAGAGCGAAGGTGGCGTGGAACAAGATCACGCAACCTCGTGAAAATGACGGTTGGCGTATCATTAATCTTAGATTGTAGCATCTCAAATATAGCATCATATTTAATAATCACAAAGTGTTGCCGTTATAGATGATATCGAAGTCAATTCCATCTAACAGTGGAAAAGGTTACCTAAGAGGTGGAGTCACTCCTACTTTAGAGCTTGGAGGAAAGGTAGGGCTGCTAATTGAATTGAATCATTCGAATTCAATTATGATTCGTTCGATAATAATTCGGAAATAATTCGATTCGAAGTAAATTGAATCGAATATGAATTCAAATCATGGATTCGATTCCCAAACGAACTGAATTTGAATTAGCTTGATTTCGTTCGATAAAAATTCGATTCGATTCGATATATATCTATATGTATATGTATATGTATGCATATTTATATACGTATATACATACATTCATACATACATATAACACAATCTTTTATTTATCAATAATATTACCTCTTCTATTAAATATGATTAGTTTATGGTGGATTTTACAAAATACTCATATAAAATACTATTCACTCAAACCCGACACACCCTTTCCTTTCTCACGTTCAGGCGGCACAATAAACCATAAACCCCCTCCTTCTCTCTCACACTCGACGCACACAAGGTTGCACAAACCCTAACAACTCACTCCAATGGCGCCACCCCTCTGCCCTTCGCCCACCACCAACGGTGCATCCCCTCCGCCCTTCGCCGACCACCTGCGGTACCTCCCCTCCGCCTTTCACCGACCACCTGCGGTACCTCCCCTCCACCCAACAACGACCACCAGCGGCGCCTCCCCTCCACCGTTCGTTGACCACCAGCGGCGCCTCCCCTTTGCCTTTCGCTGACCACCTACAACACCTCCCCTCCACCCACCGCCAACCTTTAGCGGCACCTCCCCTTCGCCGACCACCAAGCGATGCCTCCCCTCCGCCTTTTGTCGACCACCTGCGGCACCTCCCCTCAACCCACCATCGACCACCAGTGGCGCCTCCCCTCCGCCCTTCGCCAACCACCAGCAGTGCCTCCCCTCTGCCCTTGGCTGACCACCTGGGATGCCTCCCCGCGCCCTTCACTGCCATTTGAGGTGATATTTCAGCTCTCTTCCTCACAATTTTCTTTTTTCAGCTTCCTCAAATATTGTATGTTGCTATAGCATTAGGAATTTAACAAATGAACTTAATTCATGTTGCGTTTTTTAATGAGCTTTCTATCATGAAAATTTAGGCATTTTTGCTTGTGTTTCTTGCTAGTACTCATTTACGGATTCTTAGTAGCCATGCAATTTTGTTTAACATGCAATGGTGCCATTTCATTATTCACTACCTCGGAATTTACCTTTTTATGTGGAACTTATCTGCCTTGGGTTGGTTCCGATATTGTACTCAATTTGCAGATAATCTTGTTTTTATATTAATGTTAATTATATCTTTTTGGAGCTTTCTTGGACTTGTCATAATATTTTATCGACAAATTTCTTATTTTAAGTCAAAAAATCACCTAACCATTTTATTACCATGTATTTTAGTGGCAAAAAAATTAGTCTATCATAAACTAGTGTCATTATATGATATTTTTTTGTAAAATTAATTTACCACAGATTACAAGACTATTTTCCTTTTTTTAAGGATGACTGTGTTCTAAAATTTGTTATATTATGGAACATCATATGTTTAGTAATATACAATCTTTTTAATTGAAGTTTGACTATATCATTACAGCTTAGATTATTTGTTTATATGTCTCATGCTAAACAATTTGTTGTCATTATTGTTTTCAAATAACCTGATTTTTTTGCATTTTTGTTTACATGGCTCATCTTTTCGTGCAACAAGAGATAAAAGATAATCACAAATTTCACAATCTGTTCATTTTTACTTCATTTATATTCAATCTCTCCGCGCTCTTATTATTTCTACTTCATATATTTAATTCGTTACAGATAATAAGAGAAAATTGGGATTGCAACAAACTTACAAGGACCGCAACAACTAGATAATTTTATACATTTCATACTATATGTTGAACACCACCCTTTTTCTTAATTTCTATTAATTTATCCAAGTTTTTATTGCAAAATAGAATCAAAAAATTTGTTATTGAAAGTTTTAGAAAATATTGGTGCTAGAAATATCAATGTATACTTTAACTCATTAATTAACATTCATGTTACTCTAAATATATAAGTTATAAGATACACGTCTTTTCAACATCATACCCTCTTTTTTCTCAAAAAATATTATTAATTAAAATTTCAAATTCGATATGAAATGAATCGAATTTGAATATTCGAAACTCATAATGAATCGAATTTGAATTCAAATTAGTGAATTCGGTAAAAATTCGATTCGAGTTCGAATTCAAAAAAATATAATGAATTGAATCTGAATCCATGTGGATTCGAGTGTATTCGATTCGATTAGCACCCTAAGGAAAGGGCTACCCAATAGATTAAATTGTCATTGCTTCTGAGAATAGGTCAAGGGCCATTGTCCTACCATAGCCTATGCAAGATTTTTTTTCCAAAGGTTTGGAAATTTGTGTGAAAAAATAATACCTCGGTGTTCGAAGGGTTGAAATCTTGGTAAGCTAAGTTTAATTGGTTCGAGAGTTTGGAAAATTTGAATCCCACTTTGGTTATTCAGTGTTGCTCAGGAACTTAGGCGTTCATTAGAGTCCATCACAAACTCAATGTCAAATAATGGTAATGACCATGTTTCCTTCTCATCTTCGGCTAATAACAAGTTTAACATTTTGAACAAACCACCTGCCTCCTACTGGGTTAACGGCAGGATAAAATCCTCATTCCATCCTAAGTTGTGATCAAAATTATTTGACCCCTTGAGTAGCCTATTTCTTATGGCTATTCGTTCATAGCAAACTCATAGTATCATATCTAATAATCACAAAGTGTGGTAGTAGCTTATAAGTAGTGGGGAACCACATACAGTAAACGGCTTGAGCTTAAGCATTTACGATTATGGTCGAGGGCTCTAATTGGGCCCAAGCCTAATAAGTTGTGTACTAGGCCCCGATAATTGACTGGGTCTAGGGTTCAGATGTTACAGATGGTATCAGAGCGGATTCCCTCTAATAGCAGAAAGGGTTACCCAAGAGGTGGAGACACCCCTACCAAACAATTAAGAGGAAAGCGCTACCCAAGAGGTGAAGTTGTCAATGTTAGTGGGAATAGGTCATGAACTATTGCATAACGAGGATGTTGAGGATATAAGCGGGGTTGATTGTAGCAGCCCAAACATAGCACTACATCTAGTAATCACAAAGTAGAAGTAGTTTATAAATAGTGAGGGTTACTACTAGACAACTTGGATTTAAGTATTTTGAAATGTGATCGAGAGCTCTCAAGAAGTTGTGTGGGCTAGAAGTACCTGATAACCGACTAGGTCTAGAGCTTGGACATTACACCCAAGACCTACTTTGCAAATTTAATATCACTTCTAATGCCATCTTTGCAAGAATCAACTAGAAGATTATTCACATCTTTTCAATGATTGTCTCTAGAATCAACTAGAAGATTATCAACATCTTTTCAAAGATTGTCTATTAACCATAACATCTTCAACTCATGTGGCTTTGAGCTTGATTTCATTAACTTTCAATCAATGTTAAAATCTCATGATTACAATAAGGATTGTCTTGTGAATTGGTAGTTATTCTCCATGAAAGCTACTCTTTGGTGGTCAATCTGGAAGGTGTGTTATAAAAATGCATTTCAAAATGTCCCAATTGATGTTAACTTGATAATAAAAAAACCTTCGTTTATTTGTTCGGTGCGACTAGGGATCAAATTTAATTCATATGCTTGTCCCATTGAGAGTAAAGCCTCTCTTGGCAACACCTACGCCTTATGATTAATATTGTGTCCTTCTCCCTTGCAGATATTCTTGAGTCCGAAATTAAAGCGTCATCGAGAAGGACAGAGAAGAATATGGATGCCACGCCATCCCTGCCCAAGAAACTTACTCCTATTCTGTCATTGAAGAGGACCTAAAAGCAAGATGGTGGGAAAGATCTAGTAGGTCTATGTTTTTAGTATCTTTTTTGGGCAGTTATGTTTTGGGTTGACTGGGTTTCATTATGCATATTGCATAAAACTCTCCTGGTCTTAGTTTTGCGATGATTCATCTGTGTCCTACGCATGTGTAGGCGTTTTTGGGTCATGCGATGTAATCTTTGTGTCTAACTTATTTCTAGATGAATGACCATGATCATTTTTGAGAGAGAAAATTGCGAGCTTGGTATGTCAGACCTGCAAAAATAAGAAAATAGCAATAAATAAACATTATTGATGATATAGCGACGCATATGACTTTCATTGATAGATTTTAGTATAAAAGATCATTTAGAAATGAATAGTATTCCTCCCTATATATTTAACATCAGACGATTTAGTGATAGATTTAAAATAAACATCGAAATAGACCCACTTTGTTGTCGTGATCGAAATGCAGAAGATGGACATATTTACACTGCAAAATTCATACATATCAACTGCTTTAGATTGATTGGGAATGAGAAGTGAGAGATATGTGGTCATTAAACTGTTCAGGTGATGAATCTCCATTTCATCGCCTTCATTCTATCATTTTGGCCTTAAAAACCCTAGCTAATGCATATAAATAGAATTAATTTATACATAATAGAATTCACTATTTATTGTATTTATTGTGTATAAAATAAGGTTTTAAAGAAAAAGGAATAAAATATTGAAAATATTGTATGACCCTAAACCCCGAGACCAAGTCAAAAATTGAGATGGTCAACAAGGAATAAAGTAGGGGGATATAAGGGCCAAAAAGACAATAAAACCCAATTCTTTTATTCATTATTTAAGTATTTTTGACACCTATTTTACTCTTCATTATTTATTCATCAAATGAAGAAACTTTGAATATTAAACTGTAGGTAATAATGTAAATAAAAACACAAAATTGAGTTTGTACAAAAATAATGTACGGTGTACATTTTATACACAAAATAAAAAAGCCAAAAACCAAACTTCACAGACCCATATCTTTAAAAAAAAAACTCAAAACATATCAAAATCATCTCTAATTGTATATAACTTTTCACAAGCTATTTAGTGGCACTGGTTTCATATTTTTGGAGTTACTGTGTGAAAGTTAGGTTTTTGACCCTCATTGTATATTATACCGATTAAAATATTCATTTTATTCAGCCTTAATTATTTTTACAAATTTATATTTTTATAATTTTGTAAACATTATTCATAACATACGTGCATATTGAAATTAAAATAAAACTAAAAAAGAAAATGTAAAATAAAAAAAGTTTATAAAAAACATAGATAAAATACCCATGTTTATATTTGTATATAAACAAAAGGGAAATATATTCTTTAATTATTTATTCATTCTTATTTTTATAATATTGTAAATATTATCTATATTCTTTTAAAATTACAAGACCAAAATAAAACTCAATAAAATATATTAAAATGTATATACAATATAGGTAAAATACCTATAAATATACCCATACAATACACATATTTATTTATTTAAATATACAAATAACATCAGAAAAATAAAATAAAAATATATTTAAACTCACAAAAATAAGTCATAAATATATAAAATAAATAAATAAATAAATAAAATATGCAAAAAAATAAAAATGTATAAAATATAGCAAATATACCTATAAATACATTATTAGAAATTAAATACTAATAAAATACACAAAAAATAAATAAATAAAAATCATAATAAAATACTACATAAAATAAAAAACATTTTTTACTTTATACTCAAAAATTAACAAAATCCTTTATAATTTTTAAATAATTATTTTTGAATAAAATCTATTGTTATGTCGCCCAGTGAGCCGACGTGGCCCAATGGGGTCACGTCAATTGTAGACCTCTGGTCACATGTCCCATGTGGGACCTGGCACATCAGAACTGTCTACTCCCCTCTTTTCCTCCATTTTTCCCGTGTGATTCATCCATCCATCGCCGCCCCTTCCTTCATGAAAAATGATCTACCATCATTTTACCTGCGCGCCCATTCATTTAACCCCCTGTACATACACTCGATTCATTGATCGTTTCCGGTCAATAAGGGTGCACATCATTGTTGATAAATAAAACCTCCAGCTTCCTTCTTCAAATTTGGTCATCCCCAAATCTTAGAACCACCAACTCTTGGCCTAGAGCGCATCCTAGTGATAGGGGGAGGTCCCCAGAGATGTTGGAGCGGATCTAGGAGGCGGAGGTGTACCCAGGCCGCCAGGCGCCGACGACCTCTGCTCCCTACCTTTGTCTGCTGGTAAGAGCTGTGTCTTCTACTTGTTTTAGATCGATCTTTGCATCTTCATTTTATTTATGTCATTAGGTTAGCCATTAGTGTAATATGTCAGCGTGAATCACCCATTTCGTTCCCTCCTTTCACCTCGGTTTCCTTCCCCTCTCGTTTCCCTTCGCCCCAGGCTCCTCATTTCACCCGGATCCCTACTGGATCGGGAGATCAAGGTCTCCACCTCTGCCACTTGCCAGAGACCTCCGCCCGTTTCATCCTATGCCCATTTCCACCAAATAAGGATCCTGGACCCCTATTTTGTTTGTGGGAATCTCATTGCAGGGGATGAAGGCCAAAGGACCCCCCAAGGGGTCGATTTTTGCAGAAGACCTGGTACCTGGAGCCACCCAATGCCCTTGACCTCGCGTCGGCGCTCCGGAGACCTTCAGGCCTTTTTGGCACCGCCGTGTGGTTGAGGTACCCTCCAGGAACATTTTTCACCTCGAGGAGATGCCGATGAACACCATAGATGCGAGGGGGAAAGGATCGAAGTTCTCCAGCAATGGCGTTCTTCCCTGTTCTTTCTCCTTCTCTCGACAGTGTCCGATCGATGAGGAATGCCAAGATGTCATAGGAGCCGCCCAATCAAGCTCGCCTTCGACCGTCAGATAGCTCACCGCGATCTAATCTCAGCCGCTGATCGACGAAGCAGTATGGGTTGTCAGATACGTGATGCGTGCCAAGTGAATAAAGCAGTGTCATCCGATCCAACCTATTACGGGGTAAATTGCAAATCTCACCCAGCAAGTTTTGTGTTTTATTATTCAATACTGTAAATAAAATGTAACGTGTGAAAATAAATGGTCGTTTTGCAGATGACCCCCTATACTTCTTGTATTTACACTTTGGTCCATTAACCTTACCTCACGTGTCGTCCCACGTGAGGTGGAGAAATTGCAGGGAAGCCCCTACAGTTTTTATATTTATGATCCAATAAATTGAAAGGTATGTTAAAATTTTTGTGAAAATTCCTGGAAGGTCCCTAAACTTTCTGTATTTGCATTTTGGTCCCTCCTAGCGTGAGTCACCTGTTGTCCCATGTGATAGGTAAATTGCACAGCACACCCTACCAATTTTGTAATTGTTAAACAGTTCATTAAAAGTTCAATTATGTTGTACAGTTTTGGGTAATTTACACAGGACCCCCTGGACATTATTTTTATTGCAGATATGCCCCTACTAGGATATATATTTTTATGCTATTTATCCATTTATTAAAAATACTTATTGAGCTCCTAAAAATGTGAAAAAATAGGGATAAATGTTTCATACCATGAAGTTTCATATCCATATTTTTAATTGACATTTTTTTGCATTTTATCTATTTATTAAAAATTAAAATAAAGCCTCGTCAATCCCTGTTTAACTTAGAAAATACCAAAAAAATATAAAAATATCTTTAAAAATTCCAAAAAAATACATATAGTATATTTTATCCTATTTTAATTACATACCAAAAATCACTAAAAATTGAAAAACAAAAAAACCTTATAATCTAAAACCCCCAAAATCCTTTAAAAAACCTTAAAAAATTCTTAAAAATCCAAAACTAGCTTTTTCTGGTTTATAATTTTATTTATATAAATATGTAGATATTAAAATTGGTTTGGGTAATTTTGGTATTTAATTATTAGTTTTAACACCCAAATCAATTTTGGGTATTTAATTAATCCCTTATTTTTGATATTTTTGACTTTAAAAATACATAAAAATTATCAAAAATTCCAGAAAATAAAAAACTATAAAAATATTAAAAATTCCAAAACAAATTTTTTCTGAATTTTACTTATATTTAATAGTATTTATAAATACATTATTATACATTGTGTATATGTATCCTTATATATGATATATCATTTATATAAAAGAAAAAGAAAATTTAAAAAGTTAAAAATATAAAAAGAAAATATAAAATCAAGATTATTTAAAAAAAATAAAAATATATAAAACAAAAATAAAATAAAAAAATGTAAAATTAAAAACCCACAAAAACAATAAAAAATGGGCAAGAGACAAAAGATGGAAATTTTGCGCATTGTATTTTACCTCCTCCTCCCGTTTGCTCCCAGTGTTCGACCTCTACACATGCTTATACCTATACACATTTGCTGTAGAGTTATAATAAATTTTGACTCCACATTTTTTATATTCATTAATTTATTCCTGTTATGGGTTAATTGTTTATTAACTGAGAGATTTTGTCTGAGGTCACATCAGCGATTATCTGTCCGCCTTGTGGATTGACACGACTTCGACACGATTTTCTCAGTTATCAAATGGCGCCGTTGCTAGGGAAGGATGCCGCTTAGTTGGAGCTTATTTTATTTGTCTTATATCTCTTGTTCATTTATTTATTTATTTTTATATCTATTTATTTATTTTCTTTTATCTATTATTTGATATTATTGTGAACTGTTTGACACTCTTTCATGTTTGAATTTGTTGCGAGGGATCGCGACATGACAGAGGACCTCTTAGGAGGACCTATGCACCCAAGAAAGGTGGAGCCAGTCTTCTGACTGAGCCATCAGGAGAGAGCAAGTGATCCATACTTGGAGGAATTTTGGAGACAGTCTCTGAGCATCATTTATTATGCATTTTTCTTTAAAAATGTAAATTTAAGTGAGAGAGTGACACTTGGCATGTAATAATAAAGGACTCTCAAACACTCCGACTTCCTGAGGTCCATTGCTCGAGGGATTGTTCCCTTGGGGGCCTCGACGGTTTTGACGCTTTTTCGCTTTTTATTTTATTTTTATTATTTTGTGTGAATGAGACCTAGCTTAGGATCTATTTGCTTGATAGATTAAGGTCCAAGGCCCTAAATAACTTTGCATGTACCTATAGATTCTCTTTTGGACTTAGTCAAATAATAATTGATATTTATTTGAAATTGAGACCGAGCATCGAGAGAAGTGCTATACATCAAGTGCAGGATCCGTTGTGGCAGACACCGATGCACTTCAGAGATCAGAATTTTGGATCTCGCTTCTAAATATTTAGGATTTTATGCTTTACGATAATAGCAGTTACTATCTTAGGGCGATTTCATCGGATTGCATTTGCATATAGCATAGTTTTTCAATTCTGTCTTGCATCCTGCATGGAGAGTGCTGGGAAGCACTGTAAGTCTTCTTACTTAGCATGCATCATTGATTTCTGACTTGCGTGGCTTTTCCGATCTTCTCCCTTTGATTTTGCTCACTTAGGAGGCTAAATGGAATTGGAAACCTCATTAGTCACGTGCATTGAAAAAATAATAAAAAAAAGTGATAACTTAAATAAAATCGGGATTGCTAACTCTACTTGATCTCTAAAATAAAATGTAATGAATTCCTTGTCTTGGGGAGAGCAACCCCCTCCTTGTATATGCATTTTATTCCTACATACACACTAAGGATTAGTGCCCAAATCCCAAGCTTGTCCTCAATGTGTACAATGTTGTGATGTTCACCTAACTCTAAAAATGAAAAGATAAAAGACAATCTTGGTCTTCACTGTGTTGAGTAGGTGAACTGGGGAATTGCTTTGTGTATTGATTGTGACTTGGAGTCCATTTGCATTTTCTTTAAGTTTCACGGTCCCATCCGTGTAAGTCATCCTTTTTCATCTTTGAGTCTCTCTACCTCTCTTAAGCATACACCTCCTCATATGCATCCAGTCGTGATATTGGGTCTTGAGATTCACCTTCTTAGCCGAATTTTGCAGCTTCTCTCCATTCCCAAATCACCCACATCTAGTTCGGCTCGAGGAGACCCTCTCCTTGAACTACGAGTTTGGGATGTGTTCCCGCCTTGTGTGGAACACACCATTTTGTATTTGCTCTGATCTATTCTCACCCACCCTCCTCGTTCCCCTCTGTATCATCGCTTCTCTTACCCGGGATTGCTGTGCTCACGAATATGTCCTGCATCAAGGATTATGACTTCCATTCATGATTTGAGTAAGTTGGGCACACTTTTGAGGAAGCTGAGATTGATGAGCTACCTTTGGTGGATCTGGACTTGATATGTGCCTAGGACTTTATTGAGGAATTTGATGATGCACGATCACTAGGTGTGATTCTTTATTGAGTATTTTTTGAATATGTACACCGAAGTGAGGATGTGACATATTTTGATGATTTGATGATGATTTCTGGAGCTATTAATGATCGATCCATTTTGAGGTTCCACCCGTCTTGATTTCTGAGCTGGATTGACTATCCTAATTTGTGCTTCATAGTGATGATGACCGGAACCCACATGATCTTCCTCATCTTATTGATTGACTCATCCTCGATCTCCTGACTTATTCATCCACCTGTGGAACCTAGAGGATTTCTGTTTATCTTTTGTGTCATCTCAGTTGATTGATTGACTTGAGGGACCGCATTATGATTGATGAGCTTAGATCTTTTGTCCCTCACATGATCTTATGACCTCCTAAGGATTGATGACATTTGAATTTGAGAACCTGAGATGTGTTGCCAACAATCCCATGTTTTGATTGACCTAGTTTGCATTTCTCCCCGAGAACTATCTACGGGAGGATTCAACACATTCTCTATGATCAGTTTCATTCACTGACTATGTCTCCACCTTGTCGGAGCCCGAAACCGCATCGCCTGATTTGCTTATTTGGCCTCCTTGCTGATTGTGTGCCCGATATGTCGGTACACGAGGCCAAGTCCATAGACTCCTTTGAGTCCTCTCTCCTTGACGGTCCTCACAAGGAAGAGTTTCACATTTCTGATTATTCCCCTGCCTAGTTCATAGTACTCTCTGAGGGTTATCTACGAGAGACTATGACATTTTATTGATTTGTCGGTCTCTTCTGTTGGTAGCCGATCTGTCGCCTACCAAGACCACCTCAGAGGACCTGTCTGATGGATCTAGCTCCCTTGATCCCTCTCATCTTGACGACCCTCGCACGGATGAGACCTGATCTGACTATTCCATGCTTAACTTGCATTTTTCCCCAAGGACTAGCTGCGGGAAAATGCGATGCTTTCTTTACGCTCATATTCCCTTGCTGATTGTGTTTCCTTTGTGATTGGAACACGGAACCGAGTCTTCAGATATTTTTTCTGGTCCTCCCTGCCATCTTATATGATTTATTAGATTTTGGGGACGTACCTGACTGGACTCCTTTGAGTCCGCTCTCCTTGACGGTCCTCACAAGGGAGAGCCATCCTACTATAATTATTAATTGTCTAGCATGTATTACTCCCTGAGGGTTATCTGCGGAAGGGTACATCATTTTGTAGGTACTCGCCTTCACTTCTGGTGTCTCCTTTCAGGTGGAGCATAGAGCCGAGTCTTCTATTTATATTAGATCCTTAACTCATCTGAGTTTGCTCACCTTGAGGACCCTCGCCGGGTTGAGCCATATCTTGTGGTATTCGGTCTATCTCTGATTTGTTGACCTTACGACCACCAGATACCACACGAGAAATTAGTAAAGTCTCCTGTTTTTCACTCGTATACCTCTATGAAACTTTGATTGATTTAGAGGAGCATGTATTGTTCCCTCTTCCTCTAGGTCTTACGGTATCATCTCCGCTCACTCATTCCTTCCTTATGAGACGATGATTTGCTTTCTCTATTGGATACTTGTTTAGATCTCTTTTGCCCTGGTAGCTGACACCCACTTGATTGCCTATCAGGGTGTCTTTGCACTTTCTGAGCATGTCTTCATTCTTACAGGGAGACGATGACAAGAGCATGGTATTCAGTTGTAGGATACCGTCCTGTACCTTACCAGTCTATACCCTTTTGTATATATGTGTTTTTTTTCATTTATTCTGTCTTCCGTATGTTATGTGAGCCCTAGAGATTTCGCCATATCGTTATGCCTGTACTTAGGACATACCTTATCCTAAGTATAGGGGGTACACACCGTGTTGTTCTTTCTATGTTCTGTTTCATCACTCCTGTCATTGCTTATACTTAGGGATATTTTGCCCTAAGTATAGGGGGAGTGATGTGTACATTCTCTATGATCTTTCCGTCTATCTGTATATATCTTTTCTTCTTTTCTTCTTTTCCTTTTCATTTTTCTTTTTCTATAGAAAAGATGTCGCCCCTTGTTGTCAGTCTTCTATACTTAGAACGTACTTTGTCCTAAGTATAGGGGGTGTACACCCCGAGTCCTTTCATTCTTTGATCCCCTCCACTGTCTCCTCTTCTGTTGATTTGTTCTACTATATTACACCCTAAGTATAGGGGGAAACAACCTGAGCTGTGACCCATTTATTTATTCCCACCCTTGACCCTCCCTGCTTTGTGTACAGTCTGCTATACTTAGGATTATTTGATCTTAAGTATAGGGGGGATGGTCACCTGCTATTCATTTATCTCTTCATTCTTTCATTTCTTATTCAGTCGTTGTAGTATAGGCTTTTCTATACTTAGTTGAGTTATGTCTTCTCTTTTTCTCTTCGATCTATGAGGACATAGCTCATGCTAAGTATAGGGGGGTCGTATATACGATGTATATACTTTAGCCATAACTCGTACTTTCGTATTAATAATAATAAATATGTCTAAATATACTATATATACATATAGAATTCATTAAAATTCATTTAATAATGTTTTTTATTCCTTAAATTAAATTTGTATATACTGATTAATAAATCAGGTTAAAAATATTTTTTTGCAAGATGATTTGAAAAATGGTGTGACCCGTTTGGAAAACTTTTTGTGAAATATTTTCAACCTTTGTAAAAATATTTTTGATTGCAAAAACTCTTTTCTTTGTAACCTATTTGCAAATATTTTTGAAAATATTTGTAAAAATATGTTGAAAAATGTATATATTATTTGAAAAATATTTGCAAAATGGCTTTCAAATGTTTGTAAATATTTGCAAAAATTATTTTGTACTATAGTTTTTAAAATTGTTTTCAAATAAATTTGAGGAATAAATTCATCATTAAAATAAGAATAAAATGTGTATATAATTATAAATGAAAATAAAATTCTTTATCAATTGTACATATACTCCTATAAAAATAACTTTTTAAAACCTACAAATTCTTTAAAATATTAACCCTTGTAAATAAAAAGAAGCACGACCGTGTAAATAGATGTACATATTTTATTTTTGTGCTTAAATTCTTTTTATTTAAAAAATTCTTTGTGCAAATAATTATTTTTTCATTTTCAAATTCTTTGTGAAAAATTGCATCATTTTTCTGCATTGTGCATAGCATTTGCATATTATTCTTTGATTGAGCTTGATGATTGAACTAGTCCAATAAAGTTGAAGATTGGAGCTTAGTTGGACCTTACTGCACCTAACCGTACTGGAACCTTATGGGAACTAGGTTTAAGGTACTTCATATCCATTAGGACTTAATTCTTTGAGACTCAGGGAGGGTTCAAGTTACCTCAATGGACTAACTAGAACTTTTCGAGACACACACATGACTCTTATCGGTCGTGACCTAACTTAGACACTTGCACCTTTCACTTGGCTGAACTCAGTTAGAGCGATGAGGGGGTTGGATTTCCTAGTTTGAGATGCATACGGGTGGAAACATTCATCCTCATCTAGGGGGGAAGTGCACCCCAACCTGATCCAGTTGCAATGAAGTCGAATGACAGGAGAGTGTGGGTTGCAATAAAGCTTCAAAAGAGGGATAGTCTTCTGGCTCAAGAGGAAAAACTCCTTATGTAAATGCTGTTGTATATAATATTTAAAAAAACTCCAAAAAAGTGGAAATGCCTGAAAATAAAAATAGAATGCATGCCAGAGTATGTATATATGTTGTATAGAAAATAAACAAGCTTGAGCATCAAAGTTATACCATGTGAGCCTACAGTTGGATGACTTAACTACATTGGTCTTGCATCCCAGGATAGGTAGCTACACTAGCTGTCGTCCATTCTTTTCTTCGCCTCCTCCTCTTGAGTTGGATGCCACTTGAACTTAAAGGGGAATACCCCACTCCTCAAGGACAGAGTGCTGGATCGAGGAATCATTGGGTTGTCATTCTGGAGAAGTCAGTTCCTTTATCATTCAGCTGGGGAGAGCCATTATCACTTACACCGTACAAGTCAACTTCATAGTCATAAGGGTTTGCGTATGATGTTGACCCAACTATTGAGGTGGTTTGAACCGAGTTCTATGACTCTCGAGGGCTGTTGTGTTTTAAATTTGGTTCCCAACCAGGTTCCACACACAATTTCACATCAAGGTCTAACCTAAGTACCAAACTTTGATTTTTGTGGTGACAAGTTTAATGATTGAAATCAATTCCTTTTATTCTTTCTTTTTCCTTTCTTCTTTATTCTTTTCATACTTATTGCATAAGTGTTTTCTAGGGACTAGTAAAGGCAAGTATAGGGGGGTGATGAATCTCCATTTCATCACCTTTATTCTATCATTTTAGCCTTAAAAACCCTACCTAATGCATGTAAATAGCAATAATTTGTACATAATAGCATTAGCTATTTATTGTATTTATTGTGTATAAAATAATGTTTTAATGCCAAATTATAGAATAAAAAGAAGAAAAGAAAAAGGAATAAAATATTGAAAATATTTATGACCCTAAACCCCTAGACCAAGTCAAGAATTGAGTTGGTCGACAAGGAATAAAGTAGGGGGAGATAAGGGCCAAAAAGACAATAAAACCCAATTCTTTTGTTCATTATTTAAGCATTTTTGATACCTATTTTATTCTTCAATATTTATTCATAAAATGAAGAAACTTTGAACATAAAAGTTGTAGATAATAATGTAAATAAAAACACAAAATTGAGTTTGTACAAAAATAATACACAGTATTCATTTTATAAGCAAAATAAAAAAAAGCCAAAAATCAAACTTCACAAACCCATATCTTTCAAATAAAAACTCAAATTATATCAAAATCACTCTAATTGTATATAACTTTTCGTAATCTATTTAATGGTGATGGTTTCATATTTTTTCGAGTTACTATGTGAAAGTTAGGTTTTTGACCCTCGTTGTATATTATATCGATTAAAATATTCATTTTATTAATCCTTAATTGTTTTTACAAATTTATATTTTTATAATTTTGTAAACATTATTCATAACATATGTGCATATTGGTTAAAATAAAACTAAAAAAGAAAATGTAAAATAAAACAAGTCTATAAAAAACATAGATAAAATACCCATGTTTATACTTGTATATAAATAAAAGGGAAATATTTTCTTTAATTCTTTATTCATTAATATTTTTATAATATTGTAAATATTATCTATATTCTATTAAAATTACAAAACCAAATAAAACTCAAAAAAATATAATAAAATGTATATACAACATAGGTAAAATACCTATAAATATACCTATACAATACACATATTTATTTATTTAAATATACAAATAATATCAAAAAATAAAAAAATATTTTTATACTCACAAATATAAGTCATAAATATATAAAATAAAAGAATAAAATAAAATATACAAAATAAAAATAAAAATGTATAAAACATAGGCAAATATACCTATAAATACATTATTAAAAATTTACTACTAATAAAATACACCAAAAATAAATAAAAATCATAATAAAATACTACATAAAAAACATTTTTTATTTTATACTAAAAATAATAAAATCATTTATTATTTCTAAATAATTATTTTTGAATAAAATCTGTTGTTTTATCGCCTAGTGAGCTGACGTGGCCCAAGGGGGTCGCGTCAATTGTTGACCTCCGGTCAGCTGTCCCATATGAGACCTGGTGCATCAGAACTGTCTACTCCCCTCTTTTCCTTTATTTTTCTCGTTTGATTTGTCCATCCATCATCGTCTCTTCATGAAAAAAAAATGATCTACCATCATTGTACCTGCACGCCCATTCATTTAACCCCCATGTACATACACTCGATTCATTGATCTGGCCAAGTCAATAAGGGTGCATATCATTGTTGATAAATAAAACCTCCAGCTTCCTGCTTCAAATTTGGTCATCCCCAAATCTTAGAACAACCAACTCTTGTCCTAGAGAGCATCCTCGTGACAGGGGGAGGTCCCCTGAGACGTTGGAGCGGATCTAGGAGGCGGAGGTGCACCCAGGCCGTCGAGCGCCAGCGACCTCTGCTCCCTGCCTTTGCCGGCAGGTAAGAGCTGCGTCTTCTACTTATTTTAGATCGATCTTTGCATATGCTTTTATTTATGTCATTAGGTTAGCCATCAGTGTAATATGTCAGTGTGAATTACCCATTTCGTAGTTCATCGGAGCTCCACTTCGACGAACGATTTCACCATGTATCACTCTGTCTCTGACCCGCCTTTCACCTCGCTTTCCTTCCCCTCTTATTTCCCTTTGCCCCAGGCTCCTCATTTCACCTGGATCCCTACTGGATCTAAAGATCAAGGTCTCCATCTCCGCCGCTCACCGGAGACCTCCGCCCGTTTCAGCCTACGCCCATTTCCACCAAATAAGGCCCCTTGACCCCTATTTTGCTTGTGCGAATCTCATTGCAGGGGATGAAGGCCAATGGACCCCCCAAGGGGTCGACTTTTGCAGAAGACCTGGTACCTCGAGCTGCCCAATGACCTTGACCTCGCGACGATGCTCCTGAGCCCTTCAGGCCTTTTTGGCACTGCCATGTGGTTGAGGTACCCTCCAGAAACATTTTGCACCTCGAGGAGATATCGATGAACATAGGAGATGCGAGGGAGAGGGGATCGATGTTCGCCAGCAATGGCGTCCTTCCCTATTCTTCCTCCTTCGCTCGGCACCGTCCGATCGACGAGGAATGCTCAGATGTCACAGGAGGTGCCCGAACAAGCTCGCCTTCGACCGTCAGATCGCTCACCGTGATCTAATCTCAGCCGCTGATTGATGAAACGATACGAGCTGTCGGATGCATGACGCATTTCAAGTGAAGAAAGCAGCGTCGTCCGATCCAGCCTATTACGGGTACATTGCAAATCTCACCCCGTAAGTTTTGTGTTTTATTCAATACTGTAAATAAAATGTAACGTGTAAAATAAATGGTCGTTTTGCAAATAACCCCCTATACTTCTTGTATTTACACTTTGGTCCATTCCACGTCACCTCACGTGCCGTCCCATGTGAGATGGCGAAATTGCAGGGAAGCCCCTGCAAGTTTTTGTATTTATGATTTAGACCAATAAATTGAAAGGCACATTAAATATTTTTGTAAAAATTGCTGGAAGGCTCCTAAACTTTCTGTTTTTGCATTGTGGTCCCTCTCAACATGAGTCACATGTTGTCCCAAGTGATGGGTAAATTGCATAATACACCCTAGCAATTTTGTAATTGTTAATAGTTCATTAAAATTTTAATTATATTGTATAGTTTTGGGTAATTTGCACAGGACCCTTTGAACTTTATTTTTATTACAAATATGCCCTGCTAGGACATATATTTTTATGCTATTTATCTATTTATTAAAAATACCTACCGAGCTCTTAAAAAAACGAAAAAACAAGGATAAATGTTTCATTCCATGTAGTTTCACGTCCATATTTTTAATTGGCGTTTTTTTTACATTTTATCTATTTATTAAAATTAAAATGGAGCCTCTTTAATCCCTGTTTAACTTAGAAAATACCCAAAAAAATATAAAACTATATTTAAAAATTCCAAAATATTATATATAGTATATTTTAACCTATTTTAATTACAGACCAAAAATCACTAAAAATTAAAAAACGAAAAGCCTAAAAATCTAAAACCCCCAAAATCCTTTATAAAAATTTTAAAAATTTCAAAACTAGCTTTTTCTAGTTTATAAATTTATTTATATAAATATTTATATATTAAAATTTATTTGGTAATTTTGGTATTTATTTATTATTTTTAACAGCTAAATCAATTTTGGGTATTTAATTAATCGCTTATTTGTGATATTTTTGACATTAAAAATACATAAAAATTATCAAAAATTCAAGAAAAAAATAAAAAAATTAGAAAAATATTAAAACCCCTAAAAAATTTGTTTTCTAAATTCTACTTATTTTTAATAGTATTTATAAATACATTACTATATATTATGTATATATCCTTATGTATGCTATATTATTTATATAAAACAAAAAGAAAAATTAAAAAGATAAAAATATAAAAAGAAAATATAAAATAAGAAATTTTTTAAAAAATGAAAACATATATAAAACAAGAATAAAATTAAAAATATAAAATAAAAAACCTACACAAACAATAAAAAATAGACAAGAGACAAAAGATAAAAATTTTACGCATTGTATTTTGCCTCCTCCTCCCGTTTGCTCCCAGTGTTCGACTTCGACTTCTACACATGCTTTCACCTATACACATTTGCTGTAGAGTTATAATAAATTTGACTTCACATTTTTGATATTCATTGATTTATTCTTGTTGTGGGTTAATTGTTGATTAACCGAGAGATTTTGTCTGAGGTCACATCGGCGATTGTCTGTCCGCCTTGTGGATTGACATGACTGTGACACGATTTTTCTCAGTTATCATCGGGCTCGGTTCTCGCCATTGCTTCTTATCATCCCAACGATGCTTTCTCATGTTGTCGCTTCTATTACTTCACTACACCTTATGATATCCTTCCTAAATACTACAATACAATTGAAATTGCCCTACTCATAAGTGTACAATGATGATTCATGTGGATGCTACTTGGATTGGAGCGTCGAGGATTTCTTGTAATAAAGGGAGTAAGATAATGGAGGAAGGGAAGAGCGTGTGTGAGAGGAGAAAGAGGGAGGGGAATATATAATCTAAATGCGTTTGGTTGGGAATAAATAGGAATAACGGTGAGGAATAAGTTGAAATAAGGTATTATTCCTGTTTAGATGGATGGATAAGAATAAGGTGTGATAAGATAAAATAAAATTAGGTAAGGTGGAATAAAGATAAAGATTATTTTTAACATTGCCGGAAAGATTAATTGCCATATCTCCTTCCTAGTGCATCATTAATCCTCCCCTCCCAATAGGGGCGATCGAGATAATGGGAAGGAAGGACATGCACCTCCCTTTTTTATAGTTTGTCAAGTTTCCAACCAATTAATACCTCTATAGCTTAAATAATATTTAATATGCCTCCTTTTTGTATCATATCCCCATAATTGGCATCCACACTTTCCATTTTGAGTCTCGTTATTAATAATAAACCTAGGGATGCAAATAGATATAGATATATCATATCCAATCTGTTAGCATATCCATTATTTTACATATTTTCACATCCATATACGTATCCATCTTAAAATTGATATAAACATAAATATCACTTTATATTCACAAATATTTGTATACACACACACATATTCTGATGATAAATATACTTTTATGTAACAAAATGTCAAGCAATACTTTATACATTAAATCAAAAAAATGATAATGAAATATTATTTATTGTAAAATCATATTTGATTCTTTAAATTAGCAACAATTATAACATCCATTGCGATATTGATATATATATATATCAGTATTTATCAAGTTGATATTTTTTTCCAGGTACAACATTAACATTAATTACTACAAACTTTAAAAAAGAAGTCAAAGGATAATAATGTTATATGAACACCTAGAAATGAATATGATAAAAATTGTGAATGATAAAAATAAAAAAAAAGTTCGGTAACTAATAATATCTCTTACCTTAAATCTAATATAAGATATGACAACGAATACTCAAACTATTTATTGGGATAGTAAAAAGCGCATCCGACCTAAAGATAACTATGGTCACTGTATTGACCAGGTGGATTTTACAAAAAAGATTAATTTTGAATTAATCTTTTTATTTATTTTATTTACACTCCTAAACTTTGATGCATAGTAAAAGTACGGGAGTGCCGAATTCAAAGAGGCAAACTGTTGGAAATAGGATTAAACATTAGACAATTAAGGTTTTAAGGATTTCCTAAATATTTTTAGGGATTTTTCAGGATTTTTATTTGATTTTATGATTTTTTATTATTTTGTGAATTTTAAGTATTTAATGATTTTTTATTATTTTAGAAAATATTTTCTAATTTTTATTTGATTTTGTATTTTGTTATTTTTATGTTTTAAATTTGTTTTACTATTTTTATGATTTTTTAAAGGGTTTTAAGAATTTTTAAAAATTTTGTTTTATTTTTAATGTTGAAAATAATATTTTTTATTGAAAACTGTGAAGTTTTTCAATTTTTGAAGTAGAAAACCTAGCAAAATATTTTAATTTTATTTCTATTAGAAAGTAGGTGAAATTATCTTGAAAACGATATATTGTGCATTTTTGTGTGATTTTTAGTTAGTTAGTTATGAATTTTTTAAGTTTTGTGTATTTTATATTTTTATTGACTTTAAGATTTAAATTTTATTTTAGTTTTAGTTTATTATGTAAAATATGGTAAAATATACTGTGGCTAATTTTTATAGGATTTTTTAGAGAGTTTTTATATTTTTTATGATTGTTGAAGTTTGTTATATTTTTTGTGTTTGAAATTATTTACTAATGAAGAAAATCTTTTCAATTTTTAAAACTTTATTTCATACTGTATATAGTGCAAAATACGGTATTTATGCGCATTTTTATTGTATTTTTATATTTTGTATTTTTATTTAAATACATTATATACGTATAGTATAGTATAGTATATTGCAGTACATGGGTATTTTTGTTATATTCTGGAAATGCAGGGAAGCATATGAAATTATACAGATGTTAAGGAACTTCCTAGCAATTATCCTCAAGCACATGGTGTGAAAGCTGGAAAGGTGCGCGCGAGAAGTGCACGGGATACACGTTCCCGCACGTGCAATCAGCGGAAACTGAAGCTGAATGCAAAAATCAGAACTTGGAGGACTCTCTCGTAATTTATCCATATGTCACATGCTTCTCACGTGATTTTTCCTAGCAGAGACATGTATACAAAATCAAGAAGCACCGAGAGTGTAAATGTAAATTGCATGTGCACTGCTTAGAGTTAAATATGTGGGATGTTTTGAGCTGTCGGATTTGCTTGATCCGAGGGCTTGAACGAACACCCCCAAATTAGATGCACGGGAGGATCGAAAAATCTGGAGTAGCGACAATGGAGGCTGTCGTGCAGTTCACGAGGGTAGCGCATTCTAGATCGGAGCAACGGTGGTGCGGTTCTGCCTTCTGCGATCACAGCGGAGTCAACAGAGTGTAGACGCGCGACCGGTGGCGATGCAATTGTTCTGCTCATGCAATTCTAATCTTCATGCATCCCAAGTTGGTGGTCCATTTGGTTGGTCGATTCGTTGAAGACGAGGCTTCCTGATACTCGTGATGTCGATAGAAATACTGCTTCGACTCAGATTAGGCTTGCGATGAAGATCGCACTCCAGATGGAAGGGAACTCCAGGCGCATAACCTCCCTTTCGTTTCCTGTTGTGGTGAATCAACGGTGATGCTTTGATTTTCTAAATACTGTGCGTATTGTTCACAGTTCCAAGTCCTCGATCTGATGGCAGTTGTGCTCCGGATGTGGCGTAAGATGAAGAGGAAACTCCAGGTGTTCGCGTATGTTTCAGTTCTCCGTGCCCTAATTGATGCTCGCAAGGTTTTAGATGGCGATTCTCTTTCAGATGATTTGATATGCTGTAGGTGTTGCCTTGTGACATTGATCCAAGGACATGATGCACCTGCAAACTAAAAAAATCGTCTCGAGCTCGAAGGCTCGGACCACAGGAGAACCAAGAAGTGGTGAATGGATGCAATGGAGGAGCTCAGGCTAATGGGGAATCGTCTCCTATCTCTACCACCATACGCGGTCAAGGGGATCAGACATGGGAGATAGACAGAATACTAAGGGGTTTGAAGGAGAAACAATGATCGGAATCGGTGATTTAAAGGAGGATTGGGAAGAAATCAAATCGGCAAGGAACGGAGAGACTAGAAGAATAGATGAAGAGAGAAATGGAGAAGGGATAAACGACTAACCTGGAAGGAATAAAGTGATACAGGAGGTCATCACCTCGATCAGCGATGGAGCTGGGAGGCTCACGTGGCGGAGCAATGCTTGACGTCTATGGATCGTGCATCTTCTCTCTCGACCTTCTCTCCACGTGGCAGAGGAATCTATGGCAGAAGAAGGTGAAAAAAATAAAAAATGGTGGATTCTCCTTGTTGGTGGAGAGGGGGACCTATTTATAGGGAGAGGTGTCTTGGGGTGCACGCTAGGAGGTACAGGCACTGGAGGAGGAAGTGCGGTGACTAGAGTCGGTTGGCGCACCGGCCTAGTGGCTGGTTTGACGGGAAGTTGGCGGTCGGAGGTGAGGAAGGACAGCAGAGGCATGCACAGACGAAGGGGAAAATGGAAGAATGTGGAATAAGAAAGAGAGGGCATGCATCGCACGTGCGGGAATAAAAAGAATTAAATAATTAATTTATTTATAATTAGATAAATTAATTTATGAGATAATTGAACAATTGTTACATAATTAAATAAGTAGTTAAGTTATTAAATAATTAAATATATAGATAATTATATAATTATTAAGATAATTAAATATATATACTTAAATAATTAAGTAAGTAATTAAGTTATTAAATACATAATTAAAGTACTTAAAAATTAATAATTAAATTATAAATTATAAATAAATTAGTAAATTATTAAATAATTATATATATATATATATATGGAAAAGGGAAGCTACACCGGGTGGTGCAACTAACTAGCTACAGCCAGGTATTTTTCTCATTGGTTTTTGATTTTTTTGAAGAAAACCTATGGGGATTTACTTAGTTTATTGAGTGGAATATATGTTTCAAATTTCATGCAAAACAAACATTCCTAACATGCCCATCTAGATAGGGTCAATTTCAAAAATTTTGAGACCGTTAAAATTTGATAGTCTTGATGAAGATGATAGAAGTGTCGAATTTAGTTGAAATTGGTATGATATCATGGTGATATGTGGTGATTTAAATCCCCCTAGGTTTCATTTCAAAAACACAAAAAACCAATGAAAAAAGGACCGGGTGCAGCTAGTTAGCTGCACCCCCGGGTGCAGCTTCCCCAACCCCTATATATATTTATTTATATTTATTGGTTTTTTATTTTTAATTTAATAAACTATTAATAAAGTATATAGATATACTATATAATAATAAATTATGATACATTGTATAATATACCAATACGGTCCCGAAATCTACAGTTTTCATACTAACTCTGATTTTTGTGAAATTAATGTCATTTTTTAAATATTTAAATAATATGAAATTTTGAACTGAGTTTGCCCAATTCATAGTCCGTATGGCCGAGTTATAAGGTTCGGAAAATTTAGGTAGCAGCTTCGTAGCTTTGGGTTTTATTGGTGGTTTGACTTAATTATATTTTTTTCTATACATTTTTAGAAGAATTTTAGAAAAGAAATCAAGTTAATCGGGTTTACGGTTAATTAATTAAAAATATAGGAAGTTTCTACATATAGTACATATATACAACGGGTCCTAAACGCCAAAACTCAACGATTTTATTCTAATATTTTTTTATATTTTTAATAAATGCTATTAAGTATAAAACGAAGTTTAAAAGTGAGTTTGATCTTTTGGAGTTTTCTATAAATAGTTATGAACCTCAGAAGTCAGCTTTTGTAGTTTTTTCGGTCCATTATAATATTTTATTTTTGTGTCGAATTATTTTTCTAATATTTTTATAAAATAATATATATTTTTGTAAACAATTTTTTCAAAAGAAGTAATTTGATTTGGAATTGTCTAAGTGATGAATAAAATAGGTGAAATATTTGCAAGATGTAAAATGGATAAATCATATTTTTTTGGTCTCGATTTCCTTGGTATTTTTATAGGTTAGGATTTTTATCTCTCCCTACTTATTTATTTTGTCGACCAAGTCAATATTGACCTTATATCGGGGTTAGGATAAGTATGTATGTATTACATATCTCCGGCCTTCTTTTCTTTTATTTTTCTTTTTTTATATTCTTTTATTTTGGGTAAAATAAATGGTAATTATATAATATTAATATTTGTGGTTAGAATGGTAATTAGTCAGAATTAGTTATTATTTACATGCATTTTACCAAGGATTTTAGTCAAAATGAAAGAATAAAGGTAATGAATCGTGGATTTATCATTTACATGTACTTTACCTTTGCTAGTCCCTTAGCAAACACTTATTCTATAAATAAGTGCAAGTAAAAAGAAAAAGAAAAAGAAAAAGAAAAGAACTTAGAACATGCTTGTTTCTTTGAACCGAAACTCACTTCACCCAAAATCTAGAGCTTGAATTCAGATCTTTGGATTAATAGTATGTCGGGACTCTATAAGAATTAGGATTTAAGCCTCGACAGCCCTCAAGTTCCACAAATCCTTATCCAGGTTCACCTTAACAACCAGGTCATATATGCATATTCATCATGCAATCTTTTCAGCTTTGAAAGCAATTTGTACTGTGTGTGAAAGGTTTTAGCTCTTACCGCTCTAGAGAAGCAAAGAAACTGCCCATCCCAGCAATACACTCCCATTGGGCCCTCATCCAGCTACTCGATCTCGAGGAGTGGGGTATTTCCTTATAAGGTCAGGTCATGTTTTGTCTACAATCGAATAAAGGAAGACGATTGACGAATGGGAAGAGGCACTGGAGTGTGATCAGTGTAATTACATTTCTTGTGAAGCCTGGCCAGTTTAGCCAAGACTCCACTAAGACATGCATGCTTTTCTGAAGCTCGGACCATTATGATCATATTTTGTATTTGGTGTATTCGGCTACTTTTTGGTAGAAATGATTGTTGCACTGCATAGGTCTTTTGTGCCCTGACGGATACATCATCTTTTCATTCCATCCATTTTTTGGGGTCTTGGAAAAATTGTGCCAATAGATCCTTCCCTCATCTGAAGCTTTATTTCAACCCCAACCTCTCCCGTCTTTAGATGTCAGCTTCGCTTGACAAGGATGGAAATGCAACACCGAAATAGATTGCCTTTGGCAGCCCCATGCAAGTCGAGATAAGTGTAGAGTTCATGAGTTCAAAATTGGTTAAAATGGAGAAGAGTTGAACGGATGACACCAGGTGTCCTACTTAGACACTTTCAAGTTGAATTCCCAAAGAATTAAGTCTAAAAGAGCTGAAGAGTCTCAATTCCAGTTCCTAGTAAAGTCCATTTAGAATTAAGTGAATTAAGGCCTAAACCAAGCTCCATCTCTCGGACTTAGATCCATTTGGTTCAAGAATCAAACTTGTTCTGAAAAATACTAATGAATGCAACAATTTTTTATGAAGTAGATTTTTCGAATTAAAACTTTTTAAGTATTTTTTAAAGACTTGCAATTTTTTATTGAATTTTAAAACTTTTCATTTTTAGGGTCTTTTTGAAAGAGTTAGTAGATTACTTCAGTTTTTACACAAATTTTACAAGTATTTTGTATATTTTACAAAGGATTTTATACAACTTTTATACAAGATTATATAGCTTTTATACAAGATTTTACTGGGATTTTATTTATAAAGTTTTTAGGATTTAATAAAAGAATTTTACAACACTTTTATGTACATTTTTAGCCATTTTTTATAAATCATATTTACGATTTTCTTGTGGCTTTTAAAAACCTAAACTATACACCCATACTTTTAGAGAGCCATATTATTAAAAATACAATAAAGTACGAGTTATGGCTTCTAAAGTATATATATCATATATATACGACACCCCTTATACAAAGCGTGCACTATGTCCTCTTAGTGACCAAAGAAGCGGCAAAGGAAGACATAACTCGAGCTAAGTATAGATTGGTGAAAATAATTATATAATACAATGACTCATAGAATAACGACTAAATGAATAGAAGTCAATCATCTCCTCTATACTTAGGAAAAAGTTATCCTAAGGATAACAGACTCAAAATAAAAAATGATCGAGGTCAAGGGAATGTACACACTCAACGACTCGATTTGTCGACCCTATACTTTGGGTAAAATATCCCTAAGTATAGAGATGAATATCAAAAGATGAGGGACAAGCAATGGAGCAGACGATCCAAAAATCGATGACAATCAGAAGCGGAAATGAGCGATATTACCCACCCATACTTAAGGTAAAGCATAATCTAAGTATAAGCAACAACAGAGATAATAGAACAGAACGAATGATCAACACGGTGTCTACACCCCCTATACTTAGAATAAAGCACATCCTAAGTATAGCAAAATTCTAGATGAACCTAAGGGTGTAGGACAAACTGAAGAAGGAAAGAATAAAATCAAAAGTATATACAAGTGATCTGGAAAATCAAGTATGAGATGCAGAGTGTAAGATTGAAAAGATCGTATCATACGAAGGGGGCAACTTCAATGGTCAGCGGTTCATGATCGAGAAAAGGTTTAAACCACCGACTCGAAAAGTGGAATCAGATGACATCTTAGATATATCGATGCTACCATTATCGTACACATTTCGCACAAGATATGGGCCTTTTCACTTGTTCTGAAGTTTCCCTGGAAATAGCTTTAGTCTTGCATTGAATAGCCAAACTTTCTGATCAGGCTCAAACTATTTGTGGCTGATGTGAGAATCATGCCACTCTTTCATACACTCTTTGTAGTGAAGGCTACTCGTGAAGGCTTCATCTCTTAATTCGTCGAGGGCTTCCAGTTCAGTTTTCCTTTGATCTCCCAAATCATCTAGGCCAAAGATACTTCTTTCACTACCCACAAGGATCTGTGCTTGATCTCAACAGGTAAGTGGCATGTCTTTCCATAAACGAGTCGAAAGGGAGATGTACCAGTGGAGTTTTGGAGGATGTTCTATAGGCTCAAAGAATCGAGTCCAAAAGCCGCGACCAATCCTTTCGATCTGGGGGAACAATTTTCTGCAAGATCATCTTCATCTCCCTATTCGAGATCTCAGCTAGACCATTTCTAAGGATGATACGGAGTAGCAACCCGATGATCTATGCCGAACTCGTTAGCAAGTGCTCTTACCTTGTCATAGATGAAGTGGCTACCCCCGTCTAAAATCAGAACACGAGGGACCCCGAACCGTGTAATGATATGCTTTCTCAGGAAATTACAGACCATGTTCGCATCAGCTGCTTGAGCGTGAATAGCCTCTACCCAACGACTCACATAATCAACAGCTAGAAGAATATACTCGAACCCATGACTTTTAGGGAATGAGTCCATAAAGTCGATATCACATACATCAAAAACTTCACAGAAGTGAATCGGTAGCATCAGCATCATGTCTCTATGTCCACAAATACCCATTCTTTGACAGTCAGTACATCTCTTTACGAATGCATGGGCATCCTCAATGAGAGTAGGCCACCAAAGGCCAGATTGAAGCACCTTCTGTGCTATCCTCTTCCCTAAATGATGTCCTACATCTTCTAATTTATAAAAATACATGAGGACACTCTGGTATTCCTCCTGAGGAATACACCGATGCCAGATGGAATCCGCTCCTTCATGATACATGATCGGATCCTCCCAATGGTAAGACTTGGCTTTCACGAGGAAAGTCTCAAGTCTCTGTCTTGACCAACCTTGTGCGACTTTCTTAGCAACAAGAAAGTTCATAATGTCGGCATACCATGGCAGCGAGGCGACAAGAAGAATCGCCTCGTTAGGGATGGTCTCGGTTATAGGTGCATCAAACTCAGAAGTCTCAGGTGTTTCTAATCAGGAGAGGTGATCTGCCACCACATTCTTAACTCCAGGCTTATCTTTGATCACAATATCAAACTCCTGGAGTAGAAGGATCCATCTGGTCAGATGCAGCTTTGAATCCTTCTTATCCATTAAATACTTGATGGCGGTGTGGTCAGTGAAGATGGTCATCTTGGATCCTAAGATATGAGACCTGAATTTATTTAAGGCAAATACTACATCTAGCATCTCTTTATCTATAAGTGTGTAATTCCGCTGAGCGGAATCCAAAGTCTTACTAGCGTAGTGTATGGCAAATGGAAGGCCATCCCTCCTCTGTCCCAACACAGCCCCAACGGCAAAATCAAGGGCATCTGTCATGATCTCAAATGGAAGAGACCAATCGGGTGGCTGAAGGACAAGAGCCTCTACAACCATGTTCTTGAGATTTTCGAACGTCGAAAGACACTTATCATCTACGATAAACTTGGTGCCTTTCACGAGAAGGTCAGATAACGGTCGGGCAATTTTACTGAAGTCTCGTATGAAATGTTAGTAGAAACCAACATGCCCGAGGAAAAATCGTAACAGCTCCAAGTTGGATGGTGGATTGAGTTTCTTTATGATATCCACCTTGGTCGGGTCAACCTCCATGCCATGTTATAGATGATGTGATCAAGGACCATCCCCTGAGTGATCATAAAAGGACTCTTCTCCTAAGAAAGTACGAGTTTAACTTCCGTGCACCTCTGAAGCACGCGGTGAAGGCTAGAAAAGCTGGAATCAAAATCATCGCCGTAGATCGAGAATCATGCATGAAGACCTCCAAGATATCTCTAACCATATCTGCAAAAATGGAAAACATGCACCTCTAGAATGTAGCCGGAGCATTACATAGTCCAAAGGGCATCTGTTGGAAAGAATACGTTCTGAACGGACAAGTAAATGGTGTCTTTTCTCGGTCTTCAGGAGCAAGGGCCACTTGATTATATTCTGAGTACCCATTGAGAAAGCAATAATGGCTCTTACCGACCAACCATTCGATGATCTGATCAATGAACGGTAGTGGAAAGTGATCCTTCTTTGTCGCGTGATTCAAATATCTGTAGTCCACACAGACGCGCCAAGAATTTAGTACTCGGGTAGCGTTCTCCTCTCCGTCCTCATTTATAACTGTAGTGATACCCGTCTTCTTGGGTACGACATGTAACAAACTAACCCATTTCGAGTCAGAGATGGGATAGATAAAATCAACGCTCCACCACTTGGATATTTCCTTCATAACCACCTCTTAAAGATCCAGGTTCAGCCAGTGCTGAAACTCACGAGATGGTTTGGCATCATCCTCGAGAAAAATGTGGTGGGAGCATAGAGCAGGACTAATCCCATGGAGATCAGCTACTGACCACCCAATCACCTTGCAGTTCTTTTCAAGAATCTTTATCAAACGGGATTCTTGTTCATCGGTCATATCAGAAGCGATGATGACCGAAAACGTTTTAGGCTCTCTAGTAAGGAATCAGTATTTCATGCTTTGAGTTAACAGTTTGAGCTGAGGGGGAGAAAGAACAGGAAGAGCTGGTTTGACTATGGCATGGGCGTAGGCAACTAAGTCTCTAAACGTAAGCTCAGCCTGCTCTAACTCAGAAAGATCTGGAGATTGCTGGATATTCTTCTCTGATTCGGTCTCAAGACTGGTTTTAGCCTCTATGAATGGAGTCTCAAGATGTAGGAATTCCGTGAAACACTATCAATCACCATTTTCAGAATCTGACTGATCCAAGGGTAACTGACAATTCTGATTGTTCACTTCTGACTCAGAGGGATAGAGAATATCTGAATGATCTAAAAAAGTCTCAGAATCATCCCCATCAAGATTCTCACTATTCGGCTCTAGGATTGTGTTCTCCAACCTCCATCATCCGATATTTGAATCTCATCTTCGACTGGAGGTGTGCTGAAAGATTGGGTGCTAGGTTCAGCCCAGACAGCCTCATCATCTGTTTGTACAAAATCACAATCCTGATGACTATCGGGTTCATCATCAAATGCTTTCTCTGATTCATTTGATCTGGATTGTTGGTCTTGGATGTATATACTTTCGCCCTAGACACGAAAGTACACCTTCCTGGTACCATGATCAGATACGACCTTTACTGTCACCAGAAAAGGTCATCCTAGTATGATTAGGGTATCGATCAGGCATTCAGGGACTGCCATGTCCATCACGACGAAGTCCATGAGGAATTGCAATGTTAGTACGAGATCGGTTCGCCTTTGGGCTCACTTCTCGCTCTGACCTTTTTCTTAATTGGAAAGAGATGTCAGATGTAGTATAGAAAAAAAACTTCACATTTTTTTATCATAGTTTAAGAATGAGGAGAAAAAAAGTGAGCCTTCGTACTTCCCCTCTTTCCCCTGTTAAGTGATGGGTGGCCTACGAACTTAATGAGAAATCCAGTAGGTACCATTATTTTTAGGCTATCTCAGAAGCTGTTTAGGTTATTCGTGGTGCTGATTTGATTGATGATGAGACTCGTCATATTATAGGGCAGAGTCAATACGTCACGGCTCCCTCTGCTGCCCACTCTTGACCCCGACCGGATGATGATCGGAATAGCAGCTCCTAGCCCCCTGACGATCCTTCCCCCTTCGCTACTACAACATATATCTATAAAAGCTCGCTTCTTTGCTTCTATACGAATAGAAGTCCCTCTCCCTTTAGGAAGTGAGCCCTTCTTTTCCTTTTTGAACTCACTTTCATAACTCTTAAATATATAGGGGACCCTCGCTGGACTTCATCTATCTATACTTCCAATCTCTCTTTTTTGATCACTATATAAAGATGTAGCCTATAAATAATATTTTAGCCATTTGAAAATGTTATAAATGTTTTTTGTTTTTAAAGTAGAAGAAAAATGTGGGGTAGGCCTACTTTCCTCCTCGTGGGTTTGTCATTTTCTATTTTGACTAATCTGAATCTGTGTATTGAGTCAAACTCTCTCCATTCTTGGCAGAGGGACATGACTGCTACTATAGACTATATATTCCGAGGGATATAGGACGAGAAGATTTCTTGACTCGGGCATTGATTGAGGTAGTCAAGTATAATGCTTGATGTCTGAGATTTACGACTTTGGGCTATGGTCAGCTCAACACCAATCAAGAACACCCACAGGATTCCAAGAATTCTTGGTATATATTCATTCCAACCCTAAACCCTCTTTTCGAGATTTATTGATATTGAATCAATCGAACGCACTTCTCAGACTTGTTCCACTTTTGGAAGACCCTGCGTTATGTCACTAGATCTCGATTTTTAATATATAAACATCACTAATGTCTCTCCTTCGTCAATGATTTCTCCATAATGACCATGAACTATTGTTCCTGGGGTGACCAAATCGGGTTTAGCGGATCTTATTACTAAATAGTCTGCATGAACAATTAGAACTTGACCAGATTTGATGTGTGGTTCGTATTTGAATAAACATACATTTTCACAAATCAACTGTCCAAGAAGAATTATCAAGGATAACTCCTCACAGAAATCATGATGTCAAAACAATTCAAATCCAATGGATTAAAAATGATGTTATTGCGTGGATCGGGATTCTCAATCTTCCTATTTTTGTCCATTAAACAATATTGAAGTACTGGAAAAGTTTATTTCAAATTATCAAGTAGTCAATATTTCTTTACCAATATCTGATTCGGAGTTCTTAAATGGAAAGATGAATCCAAATTCGTGATTTGAGGCCCAAAGGGCCCAAGAAATTGATAATGGAAATTGTTTATATCTTTTAGAATTGGTGCTTTTGTTACATTGTGATATTTCGAACCCTTGAATGAGCGAACATTTGGATTATGACAAAATGATCAAAGATTGGCATTCCTGATTTCGATTCAACAATGTACCAATACCAGTATCAGGAGTTTCCTTATATTGTATAAGTGGCTGAATCTTTGCCTTGGAATCAAAAGGATTACAATCTAATCCATTATGACAAAGAAAGCCCTCACCCACAATATTCTTCTTTTTGGCAATATATGAAAAAGGGGGTTGGACTAACTCCATTTTGATGAAATCATGAATCAGATCGTTTGTCCTTATTTCAATAAAGGAAGCATGAATCTCTTCTATAGAACCATTTCTCTCTTGACCCAAATTCAATACTAAGCAAGTGCGAACTAATTGAATACTTGTGTGAGAAATTCCTCAAATTGTCTTGCCATTTCCAAAAAGGAGATAATTTACAACTCTAAGTTGGACATTATCCCTTTCTGGGAAAAATGTTGCTAAATTGATCCCATCAGCTATTTTATATGTTACTATGGGCCGAACCAAAACCAAATCTTTTTTCTTGGTAGGTGTAATCTGTTGGACATAGATGCCATTTTGCCTTTTTTGATAGTCCTTATAATCTTTTTTCCTGTGTATTAAAATTCCACTATGCCTGGATATCTTGTATGTCTCCCCAGGAAAATGGATATTCCCAGAATCAATTTGAAGTTCAAGACGGATTTAGTCTCTCCACTCGTACCAATCCACTTACCCGACTTCTGATATCTAATGTGATTTGTGTATCAACTCCAATAAGACTATTGTTTAGGACCATTATAAGCGAGGATCCGGGTAAGATATGTACTTCTTCGAGAATGAAAAAAACCAAGCTACTTCCATTTGGTATTTCAATCTTCCTGTTCATAATCTAATGGTTGACAATGCCATTAACAAAATCCTGACGCGCCTCCGAGTTGCTATTGTTCGGATGGGGGTATGTGTACTTTCTATAGTATGAATCGTCTCTGGTCTTGGGATATATTAGTAGGCCTTAATGATTAGCCATTTACGAGAAGGTCTCACAGTCGTGTGCTTTTCGAATCCGAGATCTGTGTTTTCTGCGAGCACATCTAGGTGGCCGGAGGTGAGAACATTGAAGCTACTAAAAGGGGAAAGCTCCCCTAGTCTAGACTTCAGATGGTGCGAAGAGGGGAGGGGAAGAGGGGTTAGAAAAGCCCCCAAACTATCAACATCTGCCTAAGTAGGTAGAGAATGTGTAGGGGTGAGGTGCCTCCCCTTAACAAGACCCCCGAGGCGAGTATTTTCCATAAGAGGTCAAAGAATGAAAGAACCCGGCTGTTGTTTTCCCTAAAGAATTTCTTTCCGCCTCTTGGGCTCATCTAAGACCCTGGTACTTTTCTAGCTAGGGGGGATGTCACATCTCTCTTGGGCCTCCATCAAGCCCTAAAATCCCTATTTATAGAGGACTGAAAAAGGAAGGAAAGACTTGTCTTGTGTAGTTTTCGGTGTAATATAAGGCCTCAGGGTGAAATTGAAGCCCGTAATATATAGTATTGTAAAAGGAGAATCAGAAACCTGGTAATCTCGTCAAAGAAGTATTCTAGAGAATAGAAGCAGATATTATCTCTATTTTTGAGAAATTCTTGGAAGAGATCAATTATGGATCCTCAAAGCCAGAGAAAGCTTATAGGTATAAACACATTTCTTGAGAAGCGATCCAGAACGAAATCCATTTTTCTGAGGAGGGGAAGGGCTTCAGGAAGAGAAGGTCTAGACCCCTAACCCTGTGACATGTATGACAGATCCCACCCTTGTCTTGGAACCGGGGATCAAAAAGGGGAGATGAACAAGATGTCGGGGGAGGGGGTGGAGGAGGGATTGGTGAAGGGTGAAGAGAAAGCTCTGATCAAAGTTTTTCAAGAAAGTCAGATATTTACCAAAAGGTAGGCTCCTTTTGGAGAGGTTAGGTGGTTGAGTTGAAGCAGAGAAGGAGATTAAGTCATCGGTCTGCCGCTCCCCCACTGGACTTTGAGTCTTCCTTTGAGACATTCTCTTTTTTCGCAAAAAGTAGGGCCAAATCTAGTGCAGAGGCAGAATACTGGACTATGTTTGCAGCTACCAGGGAGGTTTGGTTACGTAGGCGACTTCGCAATTTTCTCATTCAAATAGATGAATATCTATATATTTCTGGATATAATAAAAGAAGACAGGAGGAGGACGCAACCTCAATATTATGAATTTTCCAGCCTAATCAGAAAATGCACCCTGATTCAAGAAAGACTTCCAGTACGTTTTCACTTATAGGACCACAGTATGCTACTTCGACCTGCCTTTACCCTTCACTCCAGCATTTGAAGAAATCTCAGCAATATATATCTGTTTGAAAAGTCCAAAGAGCGCAGACAGGGCTGGTAGGTGTGAGTGCAGTAGTAGAAAGGGTAGATAGAGCCGGACCTCAGAGGCGTGGCTTTGCGAAGCTGAGAGAGGCAACAAACCACACAGCTACTATTAATTGCAATCTTCAATGCGAAAGTGGATGTGAACCCTGCGAAAGTTGATGCTCCATTGCGATGCTCCCTGCTCTGTACTAGGATGAGAGCTAGTGGCAACCTCACACACCTCAAATCCGCCTTTCACCTTTAAGTGTGGGCTACTTTTCCCTCACCAGACTCTTGTTCTTATATATGATGAAAGTAGAGCATCTTGAAGCCCTTCCCCTCCACAGAAAAACAGATTCCATTCTGAATCGCTTCTCAAGAAATGTGTTTACACCTATCAGCTTTCTCCGGCTTTGAGGATCCATAGTTGATCTCTTCCAATAATTTGCCAAAATAGAGATAATATCTACTTCTATTCTCTAGAATACTTCTTTGATGAGATTACCAGGTTTTTGATTCTCCCTTTACAATACTATACATTACGTGCTTCAATTTCACCCTGAGGCCTTATAATACACCCAAAACTACACAAGACAAGTATTTTCTTCCTTTTTCAGTCCCTTGTAAATAGGGATTCAGGGCTTGACGGACGCCCACGAGAGATGTGGCATCCCCCCCCCCCCCCCCACAGCTAGAAAATTTCCTGGGTCTTAGACGAGCCTAAGGGGCAGAAGGAAATTCTTTAGGGAAAACAACATGCCTGGTTCTTTCATTCTTTGACCGCTTATGGCAAATACTCGCCCCGGGGGTCTGGTTATGGGGATACCTGTTTGGAGGATCTTCCTCCTGCAAACCCTGAACGGTGACGAATAATGTCCTCGATTAAACCCTTAGGCCTCTTGAGTGATTTATCAGCAAACTGCAAGACCGTTCAACTTGATCGAAGAGGTCCAAACTCAAACTTCTCGAGTAAGGAATAAAGAAGAAGATTAATCGAAGATCCACTATCTAATAGAATCCGATCAAAAATCTGATCGAGGATCTCGCATCTAACATACAACGTTCACGTAACTGATCTCTTGGCTGGGAGGCAGTTCTGAATTACATGGCATGTTTTCTTGGTCAGCACATGGATCTCAGAATAATGGTTGCACTGCATCTTCTTTCTGCGGACCGTGGTTCGTTCTTTTAGGCCTTTCTGCAAAAGAGGGATGTGTGCCAAGGTTTCCGAAAGAGTGAGTTTGTATCATGAACTTGTCAATAATCTCTTTCGTCATATCATTCATGTGAATCTTTTGATGTTTTCTTTTTTATCGCATTTTCCTAAATAGAGTGATTTGGGAAAAGGAATATGTACATCCTCCTAGTTAGTCTTTACAATTGGAGGATCAGAAGAAGAAGGAGAAAATATTTTTGAAAATGGGGACTTTCTTTTTGCAAAAATATTATGACCTGAATGTTGTTGGTGTTCTCTACTTTGCCCCATTGGTGCCTGTAGTGGCTGCTGGGAAGAGGCACCTCCTGTAGATCAACGAAAACCAGGGTGATGACTCAGAGTGCACATGGTAAATTTGCTGAACTAGAGGCCGCAGAAGTATGCCTTGGTCTCAGCTTCCTGAATCAGCATGTGATATGGAAGACTTATTGGAATCTACTTGAATCTTTTGAAGGCACATAATCTGCATTTTCAGATCACTAAGGCGTCTCTCAAGCTCGTCAATCTTATCGAGCTTGTCTAAATTATGTCACTTCTTCTTGATAATTCCATGTGGTACAACTTTTGACAAATGATCCCCATATCAGTTGATGAGGATTTTATAGGTATTGAGACAGAAGAAGACGCATTCCCTTTAATTTCTGCCACTCGGGAGTGCTGGTGATATGAAGGTGGCTTCGTCTGGTTAAAGACCTGAGTCTGGAATAGTGTGGTATAGTTCTCTGCCATTTTCTCGTAAATGGACCAGACCTGATCCTCATGCATTGAAAAGTAGCATCCACCGCAAGAAGCATTCACCAGTCCCTGTAATTCTGGTGTCAGCCCACTGCAGAAACTCTGTACAAAAGTTGGCTTCGAAATCTCATGAAGAGGACACCGATCAATGAGCTCGCTAAAACGGTCCCATGCCTCGTGGAACTGCTTGTTCCTGATGATGGTAGAATTACTTATCATAGCTCTTGCAACATTTTTTCGGCCGAGGGGGCAATACTTGTTTAGAAAGGCAGTTCGCATCTGCTCCCACATTGAAACATATCTCTCTAAGTGTTTAAGCCAGTAGGTTGCTCGATCAACGAAGGAGAAATGAAAGGTGATCAATTTGATTGTATCCTCATTAACATGCGCATCGTGCACCATATTGCAAATGAGCTCGAATTCCTGAAGGTGCAGATGTGGTTCCTCAATCGAAAGCCCGTGGAACTTGGGCAACAGTTGGATTGTTTGAGGTCGGAGCTCAAAGCTTCTGTGAATAACTGGGAGACGGATCCTCCGATGAGTCCTAGTAGCTCGAGGGTTTTAGAGCTACTGCATTGTTCGGTTTGGACCTAGAGGCGGCTTTTCTGCCCCATCAGGTAGCTCTAGTTCCTCTGGTCCTTGATTCTAGGCATCTGCATGGCCTCTTTGTGCTCTCAACTGAGTCAGCTTGGCTTTGACATCATTCGTGAGTCTCCCTATCTCCCTAATTTGGTTCTGCATAGTCTCGAGGGAAGCAAGTAGACTGTAATTAATCGCATCCTGAATTATAACAATCAAGGTGGTCTGCGGTCCCTTCCCAGCCATGTCTTCTGAAAAGTGAAAGAATCCAGATCAGGCTCTGCTAGGTCAATATGTAACTGCTGATAATTTTTTGGAACTGGAGGTGATGATGAGGGAGAATGAGAAGGAGAAGAACTCAATAACGAGCTTCCAGTGTTAGAGTCACACCTGGAAGTAGCAACTCGAGTAGATTTTGGTTTGGGACGAGAGACATCCCGAATCAATGTGGATGAATGGACAGGTGTGCGAGGGAGTGGATCGGTCAGATAGTCCGAAGCGATCGCTACCCATCATCTTGATAGATAAGGTTGATCAAGATCTCAAAGATGAAGGACTCACACCATAAGTCAAACACAAAGCAAACCCCAAATTCACCAACTTCACCTGGTGATGACCGTAAGAGTACGGTCATTTATCTTTTCAATTTTAGGGTTATTTGGCATACAAATCTTCTCATAGATTAGTGTTAGCTGATAGGTGCTTGAAACTTCCCCGAGTTACTGTCCTGAGTTCTTATAAAAAAATCACTTATTCTCAGCCAGTATGGGAGTAAGTACGGACCATTTCTGGATACCCGTGTTACTTGAGGACCGTGCTACTGCAGTGTTCTCTAAACCTCCCACTCTACTAAGTAAACTCGGACTGTTTCCAGCTACTTGAGAGTACCCACTGAAAATTAAGTGATTAAAAGTATGAACTAAGTAATACTTTGAAAGAAGCCCAGACTCTGGCTCTACCTTATGGGTCGTCTCTCACTCACAAATCTGGAGAGTGTACCTGCAATTCATTTGCAGGGGATTACTTGCCCAAATTCAAATGGAGTCCTTACATTTAGTTTTAGGTCAGATATAATTAACAGACCATATTTTATTTTCGGTTATCACTTTCTTTTGAGTATTTTCAAACAAGCATCTAACGATGTTTTTGTCTTTTTGTTTTTTCCCTAGATCACAAGCATCTAGTTGATTCGACCTAAGAAAGCATCTATCTAGGATTGTGCTGAGAAGGGAAAAATCAAGAAATCCTATCAAGCACCTCTCCTTGAAAAGCCGTAGAAAACCGTCGAGAAAAATCGCAAGCGAGAAAACCGCGGTGGGTGCCCTACTCCCCCAGGAGTACAACCCTGGGAAAACAGACCCCGAGAAGAAGGGAGGGAGGTACAAGTCAAGACCCTGAAGGGGCCCCTTCCTACGAACAAATTTTTTTATATCAAAAAAATTACAACTAATCGGCTTTATGGTTTTGTTTCGCGCTATTCAGCCTATACTTCACAAGTCAGAAACCAAAAGGCCATGAGGTTAGAAAAAATAAAAAGATGGCAACAAGAAACCCTAAACCCAAAGTCTATGGTACCCTAGCGCTGCCTCCTTGATAACCGCCCCGCACCCTTAGTTAATTCGGTCAAATTAATGTCCAAATTAATGTTAATAGTTCGTTGCAGTCGGATACGAGAGGCTAGTCAAAAACCACTTTAATTTGATGTCAAGCGGTGAATTTTTTTTACTTGGTGGAGTCCAAGGTCGATCTCAGGGAGGCATCTGTCTCCTTAGGTGAATTTTAGCAAGTATCTAAGTGTGTGATTTTCGGAGAATTATTTTTTTTCTTTTTTTAATTTCTATGCAGACTCATGTAACCAGCAGGCCAATATAAGTTTTAATTCAATTGGGATATCAAATAAAGTCCAAAAATTCTAAAATTTGGCCAGATGATTAATGATGATGAACATGAGTTACCCTAATTTTTTTGGATTTTTCAGACACTAAATGGATTTACTGGAAATTAAATATGCAGACAGAGTGATTTTCAATATTTAATTTTTAATAAATAACAAACCACAATTTTTTCGAGAACTAAAATTATCCTAGATAGCACTAATGATAAGGGATCCAGGAAAATTGAAAGATCTTAATTTCACTGTGAAATGAATTAATTAAAATTAATATAAGAAAATCACTCAACAATTTATTTAGGCCTCGATATATGTGCAAATGACATGAAATTTTTATGGTATGTTAAGAATACTGTCCTTAAGCTATTGTGAATTTTTGATGATTTTTGGAAGCATAGAGAATTAACTACAAATTAAAAGGTGTCACTGGGCAAAATATTTCAAAAATGCACCAATTAATTCATTAATAATTCTACTGAAATTACAAAAATGCGACACGTGGACCAATAGACAGAGGACAAGTTTCTCAACAAAATGCAATTTTTAGATTTGCAAAATGATTTAAAATGCAACCTAGGGATGCATGCAAACATAAGGGTATAAGTGCAATACAGGAAAATAAAAATACAATAAGCAAATATGCGGACAGGGACTAACCTCTTATCAGTTCCCGGCCAATAAGACCAAGGCAGACGATAGAACCAGCTGAGTCAGGAAAGGCGGGGACTCGAGTGCAATTTCTCCACAGGGCACGTGCTCCTCACGTGGGGTCTGCTTCACAGGGACCTTTTTGCAAATATGGAAAGTCTCGGGGGCCTCTGTGTAAATTACCCAGGCCGCACGTGCTCCTCACGTGGGCGGCCTAGGCTCGGATGGCTGCGGAGGCTCGGAGCTAGGCTCGGATGCCCCGAACCTAGGCTCGGAGAGGAGGCTCGGGCCGAGGCTACGTGGCAAGCTGAAGGCCCTTGGATCAAGATTGATCGAAGGGGTGTCGGTGCTGACGCGTGGCGCGATCAAGAATTGTCAGATCTACGTTGATCTGACGGCTCCTGGCTTCTCCAGATGTTGATGACGCGGAGGGCTAATCGCCGTTAGATCATGAAAGATCCAACGGTGCTGGTGAGGCGCAGCTGAGTGCGACGTGGCACAGCGTCTACCGTTAGATCAAGGAGATCGAACGGCAGCTGGATCTTCTCCTTCAACGGGCCTCCGCCGCCTGCGGAGGAGATGGCTGGGCTCCGGCGAGGTGGCGTGAGCTCCGCCCGTTCCTCCAGGTGCCGATGACGCTCTCCGAGGTGTCGGAGATATCCCAGTAGGAGCGTGGTGACGCGGCGAAGGCGCTGATGGTCTCAGGAGCGGGAGAGAGCCGTCGGAGGTTGCTGGCGATGAAGCTCGAAGACGACTCCAGCGAGCTTCCGTTCAATGATCAGATGAGCACCTGCAAGTGTAAAGAGAGAGCCGAAGCTCGTGCGTGCGTTTGTGGAGAAGTGAAGATGGTTGGCGAGGCCTAAGGCGAAGGGAGGTGGTCGGGCGACGGTGCTCCGGCCAGGTGGCCGAGCTGGAGATCGATGGACGTTGGAGTGAAGTGTCTGAAGGTGCAGAGGGGTCAGCGAGGATCAGAGCTCCGACGCGGAGCTCAGAGGAGTGAAATGAAGGCGAGAAGGGGATCGTAGGCGGCGAATAAAATCGGAGAAGATAAAGAAAATTTCAGAAAAAGATCGGAGGGGGAATGGAGGGTTCACCTGGGGATTGGACCTCCTTCTTGGGGTCCAGGTCATCGCTCGAGGGACCGGTGGTGTCCTGAGCTCGTGCAGCGTCGCGGAGGAGCGGCTGCGACACGACGGAGGTGCCGTGGATCTCGCCGGAGAAGAAGCCCTTCGTCGCTCACGGAATCGTCGAATTGCTGTCACCAATCGAAAGCTCGGAGCTCAGGGAAGCTCCCTGGAGTGGCGGATGGGTGTGACAGTGGCCGGAGGGCAATGATTTATAGGATGAAGGTGATGGGTTGGTTGGTGACGAGGTGAGGTTTGTGGTCGACGTGGGGCGACTCTGGTGGAAGTCGTGGGAAGCGAGGGAGCTGGCGAAGGTGAGGGAGGAGTGGTCTCCATCGTGGTGGTGTTGGCGGTCGGAGAGGGTGGATGAGGTGGAGATGAAAATAGAAAGGGGGCGACGTCTCGCGCAAGATAGAGATCGTGGGAGAGTGGCATCCGGAGGTAGATGACGGAGCTCCACCGTTGGATTTCCAGATCCAACGGTGGAGAAGTGGGCGCGATCGGGTGGATAAGATCGAACCGGGATGATGCGAATGAAGGGCGATGGGATAGGCCACGTGTCGAGCTTGGCTGCGGCGCTGGCGAGCGGCTTGGATGGAAAGCTAAGGCCGATCGAGCGGATGAGAAACGTCAGAGGAATGAGCGGCTGAGATCAAAGAATCGAAGGCGTGATCGGGTGGCTCACAACATGCCACGTGGCGTAAGGAGGGATGAGCGGGGACGGATGGTGCGGATTGAAGACGGGAGAAGATCTGACGGCCCAGGCAAAGGGACGTACGTGGAAAAGACTGAGCCGTTGGATCAAAGAGGAGGATCCAACGGTTGAGGATGCAGGCGGATGAGGCAAGGGGAGCGGGCCGCGTGGCGCAACCAGAGGGCGCCATGTGGCCTGCTGTGAGTGGCTGGAAGAAGATACATGTGTAGAGAGAAGAGGGAGCCGAATTTGGAAAAACTCAAAACATGAAAGTTGTAGATCTCAATGAGATTCTACAAGTTTTATGTTGACGAAAGACAGAGATGAGGTCAAATGTGATACATAAATACAAAGATACAATTATACACCTATGTAGTATACAAAGTGACCCAAAAACCCAACTTTCTCATACAAGCTCCAAATTGGATGAAATTAGTCTCATTTTAAAGGTCTTTCCATGTGTAGTATTCTAAGAGTAAGTAGACCTAGTTCGGAGTTTGTATGAGGGATTTATGTGCATTTTAGTGTACAGGGTTCTAGGGCTTTATTGACTAATTTACAAGGGGGATTTTTGGCATTCTTCCCTATATTATTAACTAAGGAGTACATATTATAAGGAAGAGGTTATTTTAGTGAATGGGTATTTTACAAGGGATTTTTGGCTTCTTATTTAAATGCAATGCTAAAATGTATGAATTATGAATGTATACATGAATGCTATTTATGCAATATAAAGGGAAACATGCATCTATTTTCTCGGGAACAAGGATCTATTTTTTGACTTTTGAAGTGATGAATCACAGATTCATCAACCCCCTATACTTAAACCTTGCTCGTCCCCGAGCAACTAAATGAAATACAAGAGTGAAATGATTTTGGGTTCCATACCAAGGTCATGAACAAAAGTTAAAAATGGAGCTTGACTAAACCTTTGGATTAATTGTGTGGCGGAACCTTATTTAGACCTGAACTTAAGACCGAACAGACTTCAAGTTCCACAAGTCTTCTATTCAAGACGCCTCAACAGTCAGGTCAGAAAAAAAATCGTCAAACGCAAATTTCTGATGACTATGATTCTTACTTGTACTGTGTAAGTGATATGTAACTCTCCACATCAGAAATGGCTCGGAACCAGCCTCCTCTAACAAGGTAACTCAATAACCCGGTCCAGTAACTCTTTCCTCGAGGAGCGGGGTATTCCCTTCTAAGTTCAAGTGCGACCAACTCCAGAGGAGGGGGTAGAGAAGAGAATGGATAGTAGCCAGTGTAGCTACCTATCCCGGGATGCCTGACCAGTGTGGCCAAGTCATCCAGCTGCATTTCTTTACTAGTATACAGACTCCGACAGGTATTTTATTTTCTCTTGGACCTGTCTGATTTTTTTGGAGTTTTTGCATTTTTTTTCATAAAGTGCAGCATGTACATCAGGAGTTTTTCCTCTTGAGCCAGTAGACTATCCCTCTTTTGAAGCATTATTGCAACCCACAGCATCCCGTCCTTAGATGTCAACACCACCAGACTAGGTTGAGATGCACTACCCTCCCTAGAGGAGGACGGATGTTTCCACCCGTGTGCTACTCCAAGCTAAAGGATTCTACCTCCTCACCACCTCATCAATGAAGAGCTACGTGCATAGTGCTTGTCCAAGTTAGGTCATTATCTAAAAGAATCCTGCGTATGCACGAGATATTCTACTTAGACTAATCAAGATGACATGTGAACATAGACTTGCGGACTCAAAGAATTAAGTCACTCGGCCTGAGAAATCTTAACTCCAGTTCCTATAAGGTTCCTCTGAAATTAGGTGGATTAAGGTCAAATCAAGTCCATCCTCAATATCTACTCATAACTTGGTGCAGAACCCACTAGCTTTTCACTTTGCATATGCAAGATATGCAGATGAGACATGCTATGAATGAAATGCAAGACTTCTTTTTTTTTTTGGGAAATGCAAGATAATATGCAAGAGTAAATAAGAAGCCTTTTTGTTTTATTTTTTTTGGTATACAACAAATTTTTATTATTTACAACATTTTTTAGTTGATACAATTTGTACATAGTATACACGATTTTTTTTGGTATACAACAAATTTTACAAAAGTATGTTTTACAAGAATTTTACAACTTTTTATACAAGTATTATACATATAGTACATATTATACAAGTATACAAAATTTTTTTATTATTATTTTTTTAAAGGTTTACAAGTATTATGCAAGTATACAATTTTTTTTTTCGATTTTTACCCACCCATAATTATTGTATAGTATATACAAAAATACGCGAAAACACGCGAAAGTACGAGCTATGGGTAAGTATATATGTAATATATACACGCCCCCCTATACTTAGCGTGTGCTATGTCCTCAGAGCACGAAAGCGACTAAAAAGACATAGCTCGGGCTAAGCATAGGAGAGCTAAAATAACAAAAAGTATAGAAGTCGTCCCGCCCCCCTATACTTAGGCTCTGGCTGCCTAAGTGTAGAAGAAGATCAGAAATGGGGCGGACGAGGAAAAGAGGCGAAATGGAGGAGTATATACACAGCGGGCATCGGTCCCCCCCATACTTAGGCTCTGGTAAGCCTAAGTATAAGACATGAGTGAGTATGAGGACCGATGTGATCTGGAGGATGTACAATGAATAGACGCGGGTCACTCTCCCCCCTATACTTAGGATCTGGTTATCCTAAGTATAGTCATGAAATGATATGGAACCGGGGCGAGTGATTCGAATCACTGGGGAGGGAGGGAGAGAAAGTATATACAAGAAAGAGTGAGAATATACAAGAATTAAGAAGGTTTGTGACGAACCTTCTTGCGGACGCGAGGAGGTGGATAATATACATATGTGTCGCTGTCGGAATCGTCCTCAGATGAATAATAGTAAGGTGTAGGGATCGTCCAACGCGGGTCGACACACGGTTGCTTGCTTAGATACGGCTTAAGAACAACCGAACTGAGCTCACTCATATAAATCACCTTGTCCGGACAAGATGAGGACTCTTCCGAAAATTCCTTCTCCGGTGTGTTGAAGGAAATTTTCTTAGTCGGTTTTCTAGAACCTGAATCATTGAGAGGGAGTGGAGAGCGATGCGCCTTGAGAGGTTCGGGGGAACACTGCGAGGGATCAATTCTCGACTTCCTCTCATTAGATAGCCGACTAGAAGAGGGAGCAACCGTGTTTTTAAGTGGAGTCAATTTTGCCTGGGTTGTTTCCTTAGAAGGCCCGGGTCGTGGTGTGGTGCTGACTATGGGTTCCTCATCAGACGAGTCACCATAAAGATTGTAATATTCCTGAAGGGTCAGCACACGTCTCGGAAAGGAGCTAGTGGTCTCAGTTGGCTTGGCATTATTGGGCTCTTGTGTCGGATCATTGAAATGATCAAGGCAATCCTCAAATATCGTGTCCGACTCAATGATAGCTTCTGGTCATGAGTCCTCCTTAGAAGCTGTCACGATGGTGGTGCAAGCAGTTGATGAAGTGGAGGTGTGGGGAGTCTTTGATCCAATGGTCGTCCGGACAATCGGTCTCTCAGGTGTAGTAGAGAGGGTGGACTCATCTTCCTCTCGATGGTCACGACTGTCAGCGGATGTGCGGGTCACCTTAGAGTAAAGTTTATCAAAGAATGGATGAGGTCGAAGCGCTCCCAATGCTGTAAAATTGATTTCCCGAGTCTCGCAATCTATAGTCGCCTTAGCCAAGGCTAAGAACGGCTTCCCGAGAATAATCGGAGACTGGGAAAACTCTCCTTGGTGCTCAATGTCAATGATCGTGAAGTCCACCTGGAGTAGAGCACCTTGAAGAGTAACGATGACTGAAATATTTCCTCTCGACCGTTTAATGGATCGATCAGCCAGCTGAACAATCTCTCTTGACTTTCTAAGTGGCCTGAGTTTGAGCCTGTCAAACACAGAGGTCGGGAGGATATTTATCGGTGAGTCATCATCGATTCTTGCATGGGCAAAGATGGTGTCTTTGATTTCACATTCAACTCGGGGCAACCGCTTCACTCTGCGGCTTTTGGTCTTTCTCCCCATCACCAAGGAGGTGGCCATAGACACTATGTGTCTTTCAGTCCTTGTCCTCTTATTGCCCGACCTCTTGGGCATCAATTTACTTCTCACAAATCGTTTGAGGTCGGGAAAGTGATCTATGGCCTTTATTAAGGGAATTTTGAAAATCAGTTCTTCATCGAGTGCTTCCCTTAGGGCAGGATCCAATTTTTTTATGTCTTTTTCATTTTCAATTTTTATGTGGGTTTTTGGTTTTTCAATTTTTTTGGTATTTTTGATGGATGAATGACTAGACTCTGGATTGGAGGGCAAGTGGTTAGTAGAAGAGGGAGATAGAATGGACTCCAGCTGTATAAACGGTGTGGGTTCCCTGATGCTTGCTCGGTTTTCAACATCGGATCTACTTACTTCCTTCTCCACTTTCATACCTAGGCTGGCAGATATTGAGTTCAATATTTCCATGACATCTCTCAACCCTTTACCAAATGATTCATTTTTCTTAATAAGTCTAGAGATGTCATCCTCCAAAAAATTCTCATGAAAAATCATGGGAGAGTTCTGCTCAATTGGAGGATACTGCTGAGATATTTGGTCTCATACTCAACATACCTATACTCTGGCATGTATTCCTGGGTCGAGTATGGACCATCTAGATGGCAAATACTGGTCGGAGCCTCATATGATAAAATAGGGACTGATAAGTCTAGCTCATGAGTCCAATCTTGTGAATGTATAGGCTCTCCGAATGAAGGCTGGTTAATGGAATCTTGATCACTAAAGTCAATCAAGTCTGGGAAATCATGATGTACAAGCCTCTCCATTCGGGTTGTTTGATCGATCAAGTTTTGCCCTAAGGTCAAGTCGGGATGTTTATATGTAACTGGTGGTATGGTCCCTACTTGAGGTGAGAATGAATAATGTGGGGGCATATAATTTTGCCAATCATCTATCTCAGCAGTGGCTTGCTCTTCATTTGATTCTTTAATTCCTGCAAGCTCTCAGGAATAAGTACAGTCATCCCAAGATGGTAGTGGATCCGGAATGTCAGAATATGGAGTAGGTGAGAAATGCGGAGAAGTGGAGAAGTCAGTCGGAAGTCTGACTTCATGATCGGGTTGAGGAGGAGCCGATCACGGGTAAGGGTCTCCCGTAGATGGCGGAGGAGAAAGCGAAGATGAACGGTATATGGTCGAGAAGGAGTGACCAGAGGTCACGGGGTATGGGGACCAATATCCCGACATCTTGAGGAGGAAATGATGAATGGAAGAAGATTGAGGTAGAAAATGTGCAATTACACGGGATAACACACACGACAGACACAAAGACAAACGCAAGAACAAACCCCGAGTTCACACTCAACACGGTGAAGGACCCGAAACCGAGTCCGATTAGTCTAGTTGATTTTAAGTGTGATTGTTCAGACAAGATAGCAAGGATTACGCAGCCTGTAGGGAAGTCGGCTCAGAGCCGGATGCGTCTTCCCTGTTTAACCTGTCGCCTAAGATATCGCCGCTCCTTCCTTTCTTCGCTCCTATCCCAAGTCGATGGATTCAATGACCACACCCCTATCTACCTGCAAGCAGGCGGAGGCTGACAAGGCCGGAACTTCACCCCTGGGGGTTACTGGCAACTTGTCGCAGAGTACCGCAATTTCGCCCCTATCTACCTGAGACAGGCGGAGGCTACTCGGTACTAGTCAATGAATCTGAAATTATTCGACTTGTGATATTTGCTAGGATCAGTCGGAACGTGATATAGAAGGCGGGGATTTGGGCTATGTCTTAAGGTGTTCACACACACTCAAGTACCCTCACTCAGCCTGAAAACAAGGTCGGGGTTACTCTCCCGCAAACAAGGGTTAATTTTAGTTAATTTTTTTTGGTCCAATTCAATTAGCAGCCTCGATTTTAGAGATTAGTTATCACTGATATTAATCCACACAAGCAATCACGTCTACCGTCCAGTCCCAATTCCTTTATCCTAGGTTAGAAAACCGAGAGAGAGAATCGGAAAAAGCCGATGCGATCGAGAAAACGATGATGAATGCTTGAGTAAGAAGACTTACAGTGCCTCCAGCTCTCTACAATGCAGGATGCAGTACTGAATTGAAATTTTACACTATATGCAAATGCAAATGAGAAAAGCCGCTCCTAGACAGGCAGTTCTATTATCGAGTGAAGAACAGATTATTTTTGGCTAAGTTCTGCGGTCTAAGTGCGTCTTTTAAGTGCAATGTGTGGACCTAAATAATTACGAGCACAAGCAAATCCTAGAGTGGCTCAAGGAGCCGCTAGTGCAAGCTAAATTACATTCATCCACACAGCATACGGGGACACTGTTCCACTATGTTTACACACGCGAGAACCCAAACGGGAACCGCTGGAAATGATGCGGACACTTTTTACAAGTTAAAAAAATAGAAATCTTTCTTGCGTCTCAACAGCCGACTTGATCCACGAATCGTCGGCCTCCGATGCACTTCGAGATGCGTCGTCTTCAAGAAAGCCGCTCCAAGTCCACCAGGCCCTCGCACAAAAAGATAAAAATGTTAGAGAGATAAAATAAATTAAAAAAATAGAAAAATAATTGAAAAAAAGGAATAATTACAAGATGGATTGGGGATCAGACTACCCGGGAAAGGAAAATCAAACACTCAAAAATTTGCTAAAATTTAACCTAAGCCGTGCCTCCCCGGCAACGGCGCCATTTTGATAACCCGCAAGTACCCTATGTTAATTCGGTCAAATTAATGTCCAAATTAATGTTAATAGTTCGTTGCAGTCGGATACGAGAGGCTAGTCAAAAACCACTTTAATTTGATGTCAAGCGATGAATTTTTTTTACTTGGTGGAGTCCAAGGTCGATCTCAGGGAGGCATCTGTCTCCTTAGGTGAATTTTAGCAAGTATCTAAGTGTGTGATTTTCGGAGAATTATATTTTTTTTTAATTTCTATGCAGACTCATGTAACCAGCAGGCCAATATAAGTTTTAATTCAATTGGGATATCAAATAAAGTCCAAAAATTCTAAAATTTGGCCAGGTGATTAATGATGATGAAAACGAGTTACCCTAATATTTTTGGATTTTTCAGACACTAAATGGATTTACTGGAAATTAAATATGCAGACAGGGTGATTTTCAATATTTAATTTTTAATAAATAAGAACCACAATTTTTTCAAGAACTAAAATTATCCTAGATAGCACTAATTATAAGGGATCCAGGAAAATTGAAAGATCTTAATTTCACTGTGAAATGAATTAATTAAAATTAATATAAGAAAATCACTCAACAATTTATTTAGGCCTCGATATGTGTGCAAATGACATGAAATTGTTATGGTATGTTAAGAATACTGTCCTTAAGCTATTGTGAATTTTTGATGATTTTTGGAAACACAGAGAATTAACTACAAATTAAAAGGTGTCACTGGGCAAAATATTTCAAAAATGCACCAATTAATTCATTAATAATTCTACTAAAATTACAAAAATGCGACACGTAGACCAATAGATAGAGGACAAGTTTCTCAACAAAATGCAATTTTTAGATTTGCAAAATGATGTAAAATGCAACCTAGGGATGCGTGCAAACACAAGGGTATAAATGCAATACAGGAAAATAAAAATACAATAAGCAAATATGCGAACAAGGACTAAAATGCAATTACCTATAATGCTGGGGACTCGAGTGCAATTTCTCCACAGGGCACGTGCTCCTCACGTGGGGTCTACTTCATAGGGACCTTTTTGCAAATATGGAAAGTCCCGGGGGCCTCTGTGTAAATTACCCAGGCCGCACGTGCTCCTCACGTGGGCGGCCTAGGCTCGGATGGCTGCGGAGGCTCGGAGCTAGGCTCGGACGCCCCGAACCTAGGCTCGGAGAGGAGGCTCGGGCCGAGGCTACGTGGCAAGCTGAAGGACCTTGGATCAAGATTGATCCAAGGGGTGTCGGTGCTGACGCGTGGCGCGATCAAGAATCATCAGATCTACGTTGATCTGACGGCTCCTGGCTTCAGATGTTGATGACGCGGAGGGCTAATCGATGTTAGATCATGAAAGATCCAACGGTGCTGGTGAGGCGTGGCTGAGTGCGACGTGGCACGACGTCTACCGTTCGATCAAGGAGATCGAACGGCAGCTGGATCTTCTCCTTCAACGGGCCTCCGCCGCCTGTGGAGGAGATGGCTGGGCTCCGGCGAGGTGGCGTGAGCTCCGCCCGTTCCTCCAGGTGTCGATGACGCTCTCCGAGGTGTCGGAGATATCCCAGTAGGAGCGTGGCGACGCGGCGAAGGCGCTGATGGTCTCAGGAGAGGGAGAGAGCCGTCGGAGGTTGCTGGCGATGAAGCTCGAAGACGACTCCGGCGAGCTTCCATTCAATGATCAGATGAGCACATGCAAGTGTAAAGAGAGAGCCGAAGCTCGTGCGTGCGTTTGTGGAGAAGTGAAGATGGTTGGCGAGGCCTAAGGCGAAGGGAGGTGGTCGGGCGACGGTGCTCCGGCCAGGTGGCGGAGCTGGAGATCGATGGACGTTGGAGTGAAGTGTCTGAAGGTGCGGAGGGGTCAGCGAGGATCAGAGCTCCGACGCGGAGCTCGGAGGAGTGGAATGAAGGCGAGAAGGGGATCGTAGGCGGCGAATAAAATCAGAGAAGATAAAGAAAAATTCAGAAAAAGATCGGAGGGGGAATGGAGGGTTCACATGGGGATTGGACCTCCTTCTTGGGGTCCAGGTCGTCGCTCGAGGGACCGGTGGTGTCCCGAGCTCGTGCAGCATCGCGGAGGAGCGGCTGCGACACGGCAGAGGTGCCGTGGATCTCGCCGGAGAAGAAGCCCTTCGTCGCTCACGGAATCGTCGAATTGCTGTCACCAATCGAAAGCTCGGAGCGCAGGGAAGCTCTCTGGAGTGGCGGATGGGCGTGACAGTGGCCGGAGGGCAATGATTTATAGGATGAAGGTGATGGGTTGGCTGGTGACGAGGTGAGGTTTGTGGTCGACGTGGGGCGACTCTGGTGGAAGTCGTGGGAAGCGAGGGAGCTGACGAAGGTGAGGGAGGAGTGGTCTCCATCGTGGTGGTGTTGGCGGTCGGAGAGGGTGGACGAGGTGAAGCCCAAAATAGAAAGGGGGCGACGTCTCGCGCAAGATGGAGATCGTGGGAGAGTGGCGTCCGGAGGTAGACGACGGAGCTCCACCGTTGGATTTCCAGATCCAATGGTGGAGAAGTGGGCGTGATCGGGCGGATAAGATCGAACCGGGATGATGCGAATGAAGGGCGATGGGATAGGCCACGTGTCGAGCTTGGCTGCGGCGCTGGCGAGCGGCTTGGATGGAAAGCTAAGGCCGATCGAGCGGATGAGAAACGTCAGAGGAATGGGCGGCTGAGATCAAAGAATCGAAGGCGTGATTGGGTGGCTCACAACATGCCACGTGGCGTAAGGAGGGATGAGCGGGGACGGATGGTGCGGATTGAAGGCGGGAGAAGATCTGACGGCCCAGGCAAAGGAATGTACGTGGAAAAGACTGAGCCGTTGGATCAAAGAGGAGGATCCAACGGTTGAGGATGCAGGCGGATGAGGCAAGGGGAGCGGGCCGCGTGGCACAACCAGAGGGCGCCACGTGGCCTGCTGTGAATGGCTGGAAGAAGATACATGTGTAGAGAGAAGAGGGAGCCGAATTTGGAAAAACTCAAAACATGAAAGTTGTAGATCTCGATGAGATCTACAAGTTTTATGTTGACCAAAGACGGAGATGAGGTCAAATGTGATACATAAATACAAAGATTCAATTATACACCTATGTAGTTTACAAAGTGACCCAGAAACCCAACTTTCTCATACAAGCTCCAAATTGGATGAAATTAGTCTCATTTTAAAGGTCTTTCCATGTGTAGTATTCTAAGAGTAAGTAGACCTAGTTCGGAGTTTGTATGAGGGATTTATGTGCATTTTAGTGTACAGGGTTCTAGGGCTTTATTGACTAATTTACAAGGGGGATTTTCGGCATTCTTCCCTATATTATTAACTAAGGAGTACATATTATAAGGAAGAGGTTATTTTAGTGAATGGGTATTTTACAAGGGATTTTTGGCTTCTTATTTAAATGCAAATGAACTGCTAAAATGTATGAATTATGAATGTATACATGAATGCTATTTATGCAATATAAAGGGAAACATGCATCTATTTTCTCGGGAACAAGGCTCTATTTTTTGACTTTTGAAGTGATGAATCATAGATTCATCACTCCCCGCAACGGTGCCATCTGAAAAACGCACCCGACCTAAAGATAACTATGGTCTTTGTATTGACAAGTTGGATTTTATAGAAAAGATCAATTTTGAATTAATCTTTTTATTTATTTTATATATACTCATAAACTTTGATGCATAGTGAAAGTATAGGAGTGTAGAACTCAAGGAGGAAAACTGTTGGAAACTAGGGTTAAACAGTAGACAATTAAGGTTTTAAGCGTTTCTTAATTTTTTATTTATTTTTAGGGTTTTTTCTGGATTTTATTTGATTTTTAAGTTTTTTTATTACAAGCTGTGAAGTATTTTCGGTTTTTAAAGTATAAAACTGCAGTAAAATATTTTTATTTTATTTTTTCTGGAAAGTAGGTGAAATTTTCTTTAAAACTATATATTGTATGTCTTTGTGTGATTTCTATTTATTTAGTTATGAATTTTTGAAGTTTTGTGTATTTTATATTTTTATTGACTTTAAGATTCAATTTTTATTTTATTTTTGAATTGTTATGTAAAATATGGTAAAATATACCGTGGCTAATTTTTATAGGATTTTTGAGAAAGCTTTTTTATTTTTTATGATTTTTAAATTTTGTTATATTTTTTATGTTTGAAATGATTTATTAATGAAGGAAAATTTTTTTATTTCTTTAAAACTTTATTTCATACTGCATATAGTGCAAAATCCGATATTTATGCATATTTTTATTGTATTTTTATATTTTGTATTTTTATTTAAATGTATTATATACCTTTAGTATATTGCAGTACAGGGGTATTTTTGTTATATTCTGGAAATGCAGGGGCATATATGAAATTATACAGAAGTTAGGGAGCTTCCTAGCAATTATCCTCAAGCACATGGTGTGAAAGCTAGAAAGGTGCGCACGAGAAATGCACGGGATACATGTGCCTCGCACGTGCAATCAACGGAGACTGAATCTGAATGCAAAAATCAGAACTTGGAGGACCTCTGGTGCAATTTATCCATATACCACGTGCTGCTCACATGATTTTTCCTTGCAGAGACCTGTATACAAAATCAAGAAGTTTTGAGAGTGTAAACGTAAATTGCCCCAAATAATATCTCATGCACGTGCTTTGTACGTGCACCGCTTAAAGTTAAATCGGTGGGCATTTTGAGCCATCGGATCTGCTTGATCCGGGGGCTTGAATGAACACCCCAAAATTAAATGCACGAGCGGATCGGCAAATCCGGAGCAACGACAATCGAGGCTGTCTCGCGGTTCTCGAGGGCAGCGCGTTCTAGATCAGAGCAGCGGTGGTGCGTTCTGCCTTCTGCGATCGTGACGAAGTAAGCAGAGTGTAGATGTGCGGCCGGTGGAGATGCAGTTGTTCTTCTCATGCAATTCTAATCTTCATGCATCCCAAGTTGGTGGTCCAGATGGTTCGTCGATTCGAGGAAGATGGGGCTTCCTTATACTCGTGATGTCGATGGAAATACTGCTTCGACTCAGATTAGGCTTGCGATGAAGATCATGTTCCATATGGAAGGGAACTCCAAGAGCATAACCTCCCATTCGTTTCTTGTTGTGGTGAATCAAATCAGCGGTGATGCTTTGATTTTCTAAAGACGGTGCGGATTGTTCACGGTTCCAGGTCCTCGATCTGATGGCAGTTGTACTCCGGATGTGGCGTAAGATGAAGAGGAAACTCTAGGTGTTCTCGTATGTTTCAGTTCTTCGTGCTCTAGTTGATGCTCGCAAGGTTTCAGATGGTGATTCTCTTCTAGACGATTTGATATGCTGTAGGCGTTGCCTTGCGACGTTGATCCAGTGACATGATGCACCTACAAACTAAAAAAATCGTCCCGAGCTCGAAGGCTCGGACCACAAGAGAAACAAGAAGTGGTGAATGGATGCAATGGAGGAGCTCAGGCTAATGGAGAATCGACTTCTATCTCTGCCACCGTACGCGGCCGAGGGGATCAGACATTGGATATAGACAGAATACGAAGGGGTTTGAAGGAGAAACACTGATCGGAATCAGTGTTTTAAAGGTGGATTGGGAAGAAATCAAATCGGCAAGGAACAGAGAGACTAGAAGCAAAGATGAAGGAAGAGAGAAACAGAGAAGGGATAAATGAGTAACCTGAAAGGAATAAAGTGATACAGGAGGTCATCACCTTGACCAGCGACGGAGCTGGGAGGCTCATGCGACGGAGCAACGCTCGACATCGGCAGATCGTGCCTCTTCTCTCTCGATCTTATCTCCATGCGGTAGAGGAATCTCTGTCATCAACTCGCTCTGAAGCTCCGAAGAAGGTGGGAAAAAAATCAAAAAATGGCGGATCCTCCTGGTTGGTGGAGAGGGGGACCTAATTATAGGGAGAGGTGTCTTGGGGTGCATGCTAGGTGGTGCAGGCACTGGAGGAGCAAGTGCGGTGACCGGAGTCGGTTGACACACCAGCCTAATGTCTGGTTTGTTGAGAAGTTGGTGGTCGGAGGCGAGGAAGAAGGGCAACGGAGGCATGCACAGGCGAAGGGGAAAAATGGAAGGATGAGGAAGAAGAAAGAGAGGGCGTGCAGTAGGGGTGTAAATGGACCGAACCTAAGCGAACCTATATTTTTTAGGTTCGATTCGTTTATTTAATCGAGCCTAAACTTGTGTTCAGGTTCGGTTCGTTTATTTTCAAACCGAATCCGAATCAAACCTCTTTTTAAACGAATCGAACCTAAACGAATATCGGACTTAAGAATTCTCTAATAAGAGGAAGTGAAAAGAAAAGAAATGAAAGTATATATGTGTATCTACAATTAGAATAAATATTTATTTGGTTTTTTATTTATCTAACTCATCTTCATCTTTTGAAAAAATCAGATTAATAGGAATTCGTCTCTTTGAAAAAAGTATAATTATAATATATTTTTACATCTATTCAGATGAGGATATGGAATAAGAATAATGTGGAGATATTCGATAAGTAATTTTATACTTGTTCTGTTGATTTGAAGATAATGAAGGGAAAAGTACTAGACACATAGATGATGGATGTTGTAAACACGATGTGACTATTTATTTTTGGATAGTTTATACAAAGATAAAACCTACTTATCCCGTAAATATCCAGTTATTTCTAGATAAAATTCACTTACCCTGGGATAAAAACCACTCATCTTAAAATAAGATCCACTTCTACGGATAAAGATTTGTAAATATGTATATGTGTATGTTTATCGATCTTTTAACGAATCGAACCTGAGCGAACCTATGATTTTTAGGTTCGGTTCGTTTATTTAATCGAGCCTAAACTTGTGTTCAGGTTCGGTTCGTTTATTTCCGAACCGAATCTGAATCGAACTTTTAGCGAGCCAAACCTGAGCGAATATCGAACTTGAGAATTTTCTAACACCCCTAGCGTGCAGCGCACGCGAGAGGATAAAAAGAATTAAATAAGTAATTTATTTAATAATTAGATATATTAATTTAAGAGATAATTAAACAATTAATTATGTTATTAGATCAGTAGTTAAGTTATTAAATAATTAAATATATAATTATTTTTAATAATTATATATACTTAAATAATTAAGTAATTAAGTCATTAAATACATAATTAAAGTAATTAATAACTAATAATTAAATTATAAATTATAAATAAATAAATTAATTATTAAATAAATAACTAAATTTATTTATTTATTTATTGTGATTTGATTTTAAATTTAATAAATTATCAATAAAGTATATAGATATACTATATAATAATAAATTATGGTACATTATACAATATACCAATACGGTCTTGAAACCCACATTTTTCACAGTAAATCTGATTTTTAAGAAATCAATGCCATTTTGTAGATAATTAAATAATATGAATTTTAGAAATGAGTTTGCCCAATTCGGAGTTCGTATGACCGAGTTATGAGGTACGGAAAATTTAGGTAGCGGCTTCGTGGCTTCGGATTTTATTGGTATTTTGACTAGTTATAAGTATAAAACGGAGTATAAAAGTGAGTTTGGTCCGTTTGGAGTTCTCTACAAATAGTTATAAACCTCGTAAGTCGGCTTTTGCGATTTTTTCGATCCATTATAATATTTTATTTTTGTGTTGAGTTATTTTTCTGATATTTTTATAAAATAATATATATATTTTTGTGAAAAACTTTGTCAAAAGAAGTGATTTGATTTGGAATTGTCTAAGTGATGAATAAAATAGGTGAAATATTTACAAGATGTAAAATGGATAAATCATATTTTTTGGTCTCGATTTTCTTGGTATTTTTATAGGCCAGGATCCTTATCTCCCCCTATTTATTTATTATGTCGACCACGTCAATATTGACGTGGTCTTGAGGTTAGGATCAGTATGTATATATTACATATCTCCAGTCTTCTTTTCTTTTCTTTTTTTATTTTTATTCTTTTATTTTGGGTAAGATAAGTGTTAATTATATAATATTACTATTTGTGGTTAGAATGATAATTAGTCAGAATAAGTGATTATTTACATGTATTTTAGCAAGGATTTTAGCCAAAATGAAAAAAATAAAGGTGATGAATCGTGGATTCTTCAGATAGCCTATTTTTGTTACGATGATAAAAAATTCTATGAAAAAATAAATATACTTCATATACTGAATACATGTGTGAGTCATTCTTACACTTATATTGATGGAGGTTGCACCTCACACATCATGAATACATGCGGAAAAAACACATATCGTATATATAGAGAAGAACCCAATGTATGGATGCATAACAATAAAAAGATAGATAATGATGGAACCTATGTAAGAATCTATAATGAAAGAGGCCTCTTATTATAATTCCAATCCAACATGAGTTGCATGTATGGGCATGTTGGTGAGACACATAATTCTCATACCATCAAGATGCATGTCTTTCTCTTCTTTTTTACACACCGTAGATGATATGGGGAGGATTTTCTTCACATTTCTCATTGCAAACATCATCGCAGAAATCTCTTTTCCAATGTGCACATGAAGCATCGGCATGAAAACTTCTCCAGAGAGATGCTCATACCTCAACAATTGAGATGGAGAGGTGGAGGAGAGCATGACTAAGAGAGGGAGGAGTAGAAGGGTGGGCACCATTAGGGGTTCTAATAATCCTCTAGTGACCATCCACCTTCTCTAATATAGAGAGGGTGGATGACACTAATTGTTGTCTAAGGTCTAGCCCTAACTACTTATGTCCAATTGACTTGGATCAATTGCATGTATCAATTTTTAAATTGAAACTTACTTTATATGAATCAAATTAGTTAAAATATCGTGTGAATCAAATTCACCTAAATTGATCCTTGACATATATAAATCATATTCACACACCCAAATCCTGAGTCAATAATACATTGATATTTCTATCCTACTATCCTGACTCAGATTTGTTGGATAGTGATTGTCCTGGGATAATTCTTAATCCATGTGAATCTAGTTCACATGCTATATTCATGATCTAGTAATATTTGGATATCTCGATGCATGACTTGGATATTGAAATCCTACATAGTGCTATTCACAGGTAGAGATATCAGATCACATCATGTATACTCCCTTTTGCAACTAACATGGATACTTGAAATATTAACATGGAGATAACACAACCATGCATAGTGATTTAATATTACATCTAATATAATATTATGGTATAATGACCGCTAAAGCAATCTAAGTATCATGTCAAATACTGAACCGCATTGCTAATAAGTTCGAACTCTTTCGAATAAATCTCCAAACCATTTAAAACTTCATCTAGTTTGTTAAACTGAGATTTAATCCTCTCAAATATCATTCCTCTTATATTATTAGAAAAAACTAAAATTAATCATGTATCATTATTCCATCAGAATGGAAGCATCATTATATATACAGTCTATTACAATTGCATCACACATGAGTATTCCCCAGTACTCTTTTATCCTACTTAGTGGATGACCTTGATTACTCAAGGTATCGATTCCCACATTTTCTCTCTCCTTCTAGGGTCATGAAGAATATATTTAGAAGAATCAATCATATGCTTTCTTAAAACTTTTGTTAATATTCTTGAATTCATAACCCTATTTTTAAAATAGGATGAGCAATGATGGAATTTGATTTACCCCAATGGCTTATGAGTGAACTATGTCTCTTGGTTTATCATGCAATAAATATGTATGTTTGTTATGAAAGATCATATATGTTATAGATACCCTTACATGTACACCAGCTCATCGATATATATATATATATATGATGAAGCTCCATTTCATCACCTTTATTTCTTTGTTTTGGTGTTAAATCCCTATCTAAATGCATGTATGTATCATTAATTTGTGAAAATAAACACTTTGTAAATTACATAAAATAGTGTGTAATATAATATATAAATATTATATTTAATACCAAAATAAAAGAATAAAGAAAATAAAAGAAAAAGAATGAAGTGTCAAATACATTGAGTGACCCTAGCCTCCGAGACCCAATCATCATGATGACTTAGTCGACAAGGAATAAAGTAAGCGGAAATAGGGCGACCAATTGTATAAAAAATACATCAAATCCTTTATAGGCTAATAATCATATTTTGGGATCTATTTTATTTTTTTTCATTTTTACTCTTCAAATCAAGAACATCAATATTGTGGATAAAAATACAAAGAAAAACACAAAAATGATTTTACTAAGAAATAATGCACAGTGTGCCCGGGACACAAAAGAAAAAGCTGCAAAGAAAACTTTGCACACCTGTGTCTTCTCCATACAAACTTAAAATTCACCGAACTCACCTTTATTATTCATAAAATAAAATGCGTTATTTAATGAAGATGTTTTCATTCAATTAGCAGCTAAGATGCAAAAGTTAGGTTTTGGGCCCTCATTGTGCACTATACGTGTATATTATATTCATTATATTTATTCTTTACATTTTTAAGTCTCTTATATTTTTATAATTTTTTAAATTTTATTTGAAATACATACATATGATTAAAATAAAATAAAGTGATCAAGAATAAGATAAAATAAATAAGTATACTTTCATACATAGATGAATTATCCTTATAAGTATCTATATAGTAAAAATACCTAATTTTTTAAGTAAATAAATAAGTTCAGAAAAAATATAATAATTATAAATATTATTTAAATAAATTATAAATATATAAAATAAGTGTATAAAATAATAAAATATAAAATAAAAATAAAATACATAGTATAAAGGTAAATATACCTATAATGATAATACATGTAAATAGTGACACTTAATAAATCAAATTATAAAAATAAATAAAAATTGTAATTAAATACTACAGAAAATCACATATTTTTTTATATTTTAGTTAAAAATTAAAAAAAAGTATTTATTAATTTTAATTGAATTAACAAATAATTTCAAACTTCCTTTTTTTTGTTTGTCCATGTAGACCGACCAGCGGCCTTGGACCATTGACCCCCCGGACAACTACCCAGGCCCCGCCTCCTTTGTCAGAGCACGGGAGGGCTCTCATTTCTCCACTTTCTTGTGCCCTCACCTTTTCCCCATTTCTCTTGAGACCACCACCTTACTATAGCACTCTCTTTCCGCATCCACGCCCATACTCGCATCTTCACCTACCCCCTTCGATCCTCCTGCCAACTCACCATCTCTTTGGTCGGAGACCAGCCCTATAAGTACCCCCTGATGAATCACCATTTCATCACCTTTATTGCATAATTTTGGCCTTAAAAACCCTAGCTAATGCAGGTAAATACCATTAATTTGTACAAATTAACATTCATTCTTTACTTCATTAATTGTATATAAAATATTATTTTAAATGCCAAAATAATAGAATAAAGAAAAGAAAAGAAAAAGAATAAAATATCAAAGGTGTTTTATGACCCTAAACCCCGAGACCTTGGCATCTTGATGACTAGGTCGATAAGGAATAAAGTAGGGGGAGATAAGGGCCAATAAATCATTAAAATTTTCATTCATTTATTCATCATTTATTATTTTTTTGCGCCTATTTTATTTTTATTTTTTATACCTCAATAAAGAAACTTTGTACATGAAAGTTATAGATAATAATATAAATAAAAATACAAAATTGATTTCATACAAAAATAATACACAGTGTACATTTTATACATAAAATAAAATCCTAAACCCCAAATTCACAAACCCATACAACTTTAATTAACTTTTAATAAGCTATTTAATCAAGGTAGTTTCATATTTTTTGGAGTTAAGATGTGAAAGTTAGTTTTTGGACCCCTATTGTATAATATATCCGAATAAATTATTCATTTTATTTATTCTTTTATATTTTTATATTTTTATAATTTTGTAAATATTATTTATAACATATGTAAATATTAAAACTAAAATAAAACCATAAATAAATTATTAAAATAAAATAATATACAAACATACATAGATGAAATACCTATACTTATACCTATATATTATATATACCTATTTATTTAAGTTTTCATAATATATCATAAAATATAATAAAAATATATGTACATAAAATTAAGTTGTAAATATATAAAATAATAAAATCAAAAATACAAAATAAAAATAAAAGAATCAAAACTTAGGTAAATATACCTATAAATAAAATCCTAAAAATTAACTTGTAATAAATAACCTCAAAAAATATATAAATATAATAATAACATACTTCATAAATTAATAAGTATTTTCTATTTTATAACTTTGATTTAATAAAATCATTTATAATTTATTAGAACTTTTATAAATAATTTCAGGTCGGATTTTTTTGTTGGTCCACGTGGACCAACCAGATCACCCCGTGAGTTGACCTAGGTCAACTCCTCTGACCTGCACATGCCCACTGTCAGATCTACCTTTGACCCTGTTCTTCATCAATTTTTGCGGCCAAACCCATTCACTATTTTGGAGATATTCATCCTTGACTTTTCTATATTAATTCTCCCTCAATCACGCGGATGTGACTCCTTGTGGATTGCACCGCTGATTCGGTCATTGTTCCTCGATCGTCCCTCACTCTTAGCCACCTTGTACAAAACCTCCTTCAATCCTTCTTCCAAAATTTGAACCTCCTTTAGTCCATTTTCTTCGCTCCAATTGTAGCTCTCAGGCTTAAAGAGGGTGACAGCCTCTTCGCCTTGCGCTTGGACGCATTGAGGAGCGGTTCTTAAGTGTGTTCCACCACCTTCGGCGACCTTCACCATCATGAGGTCGATATCATGGTTTAGCTCCGCTCGAGGTAATATTTTTCTCACTTTCTAGCTTAGTTTCAATCCCTAAGTTTATTTCCTGCATTTATTTTATCTTTTGATTACATGTATTAGTTGTAAAACCTTGATTCTTAGTTCGCCGGAGCTCCGCTCCAACGAACCTCTTTCACCGAAGCTCCGCTCCGATGAACCTCTTTCATCGTGATCCCTTGTTTCCGACCACGCATCCACCGTCATTTCGTTCCCCAGCCATTTCTTCATGCCCTCGTCCACTCCATCCAATCTTCTCCTCTTCAGAGCAGGAATCCGATGCTCCCGCCTCCGCCGCCTCGCCGGGGCACCACCGCTTTCCCTCCCCTTGCTTCCATTCTCCTCAAATCGGGTCGAGGAAGTTTGCCCTCGACCCGATGATGAATCCCTAATTCTCACTCTTTATTCTTTTATTTTAGCTATTTATCTTGACAAAGCAACATGTAAATATGTGTAAATACAATAACTTAGCATTATGCATGCATCTGTTAATATTGCATAATTGGCATATTTCTATGCAAGAATAAAAGAATAAAGAAAAATAAAAAGGAAGGAGGTATTTAGAATAAATGCAAAGTTACCCAAACCCCATGAGAAGGTCAAGTCTTGACCTGATCACAAAATAAAATAAGTAGAGAGAGATAGAGTTCACTTTGTATTGTACATAGTGTCTCTATATGTGTATAATATTTATACATTTATTTTTGACAAAATAAATTTAATTTTTTATTTTAAACCTTGTATATATTTTTTAAAAATAAAGTAAAAATAAATAAAAATCATAAAAATTAAATAAAAATAAAAATAAATCTCCACTCATTGTACAAAATATATGTGCATACATCAAATTCCCTATTTATTATCTATATATAATAAGTTGTAAAAATAAAATAAAAATTATTTTATACTCCTAAAATTACCTTGTAAATAAATAAAATATAAAATGGGGTTATTTGTGCAAAAATAAAATAATAAAAATACTTGTACATAATACATAGGTATATTATACCTGTACATAGTAATATATATTGTATATACATTAATTTATATTTCGAAAAAATAATTAAAAATCATATAAAAATACTTTGAAAAATAAAAAAACGTTTTTATTTTATACACTTTTTATTTTAATTCATTTACTATTTTTTATTGAATTTATAAGTAATTTGTAAATTCAAATTTTCTGATTGGTTCAGGAGGGTTTCTTGACCCCGGTCAACGCACCCTCCTAGCTCAGGTCGGGTCAAATTTGCTTCGCCGGAGCCTTTTCTCCTAATTTTCCATCCTAACTCCGATCACCATTTGCCTCGATTCTTGGACCCAGTATTCCTCGAACTTCCGTGATCCTTGCGGATCCTAAGGATGATCCGAATCTCGTTAGGGTTTTGCACTCTGCTTCGATCTTTCTGGACCCTCACTTGGCATATAAATCATCCTTTCCCCCCTCCTTATGTCGTTGCTCGTCCCTCACATCTTGTTTCCACCCTAGCCACCCTCATTGAAGTTACAACCTTCAAGTTAGCAGGCTAGGACCTTCAAGGAGTTGTCAGGAGGCTCGTAGCTCCACGTGGTCGGACCTCTCCGTCACGTGAAGCCTCCCTGCCTGCCGCAGAGTGGTTGAGGCCACTACCTCGATGACCATCCTCATTTGAAGCGTAGGAACATCTGTGAACCTTCAGGTACCTATCCTAACCTTCGCATTTTCACTTTTGATTCAATCTTCTCATCTTCCTCAGCCGCACGTCCACTTGCTCCGACCAGCTGGTCAGAGCCTCGTTACCCATCTCCATCCGTTTTGATCGATGGCTCACTTTGCCAGTCACCTTCCTGTGCAATCTGATCCCCCTTAGACTCGACCCCCATGTCGAGATTAAGGTCGAGACCTCCTCCCTCTACGTTCGTCGGAGGTCAAGACCTCCTCCCTCCACGTTCGCCGGAGGTCGAGCCCCATTCCCTTACACTCCCTCTATCTTTAGCTGCAATAAAATTAACCAGAGCCACTTCCCCAAGACACTACCATTTGCAGGCCCTGGTGTGTGCGAGGAATCCATTTTGAGCCTTCGGTTGCTTAAGCGTAGCAGCTCCAGGCCCCCTCCACCGTCACGCTCATCCGATCGATAGCTCCTCCATCGGAGCCGCTCATTCGACGTGGATAGCCTCTACGATACTGTCAGAGCCCTCAGATCATTCATCAGAGCATCAGATTCCATCCGAGGCTCGGGTGAAAGTCGTTTCTTGCAAGCCTACTCCCTACCGCTGGATGAGCTTCACTCCTGCCAGATTACATCAGAGCCATTGACCAGATCAGCTTTTGGGCCATTGGATCTGGTGCCCCCTAACCGATCTGCACCGAACGTCTATGCCTTTTTCAGAACCGTCAGATCCATACTGTAGTAGTGCATCACGACCACATGTAGCCGACATTCCCTGGAGCGTTAGATCTGAGGCCGTCAGTTGATCTGTGTCGTACGTTCCCGCCCCCACGAGAGCTCGCCACGTGCCACTACGTGCCTCACATGTGCCCTGCAAGGGTATTTTTCATCTTTACCCTATCTTGTTTCGCATTTACTATAGAGTCCTGTAAATATTTGTTGCAGTTCGTTTTATTTTAGACAGTTTGCAGTTAAACCCTTGTAGTTTCCTATATTTGCATTTATGTCATGTTTGTGTGAACTCACATGTAGTCCCACATGCTTTTCTGGGTTATTTGCATGATATGCCTTGCATTTTATGAATGTTATGTTTTGAATGGCAAAGTTTTAGTATTTGCATTTATACCCCTACGAGACTGATTCACTGTTGTGCATGAGTTTCCTTGGATATTTTGCAAAGTAGGACTTGCACTTTTCACCTATTGATAACACAAGGATCGAGATCAGCTAAGATGGAAAAATAATCAAAGGTCGTTGTTCTAAACCAATCACTTCGGTCAATCAAGAAAAATCGAAACCACTCAAATCAGATAATCAAGGAACAAAATCAATGTCAGCAGTTCCCGATATTTTATTTTAATCTAGTATAGCGACCGAGGTCGAACTCAAGGAGCACGAGCAAACATATGAAGTAGTCGATTTTCAGACAAATAAAAGCATATTTTTGTTAATTTTTAATTTTGCAAATTTTTGTGGTTTTTAATTAAGCAAGAAAAACAAGGCAATAAAGCACACATAAGAAAGCCTTTACATTTAATTAAGTCTAGAAATACTAAAAAATCAGAAACAAAAATATTTTTAGGTTTTTCAAATATTAAGATGTTTTTGGTGATTTTTTGGGATTTTTCTACTTTTTATATGATTTTATAAAAATCAAACAAAGGCAACGAGGGAAATTAATGTACAACCTGGACTAAAAGGCAAATTAAAAATACTAAAAATACACTAATGTCCTAGTTGTAACTTTTATGAGAAAGTGAATAAAAATATCTAACAACAGAAACTGAAATCCTATTTTTTTTTAGACTTTTTAATAATTTTTATAAGTTTTTTAGAGTTTTTAGATTTTTAAGTTTTATAATGATTTTTAAAGCAAAAATGGAACTGGAAGTAAAGCGCATAAAGACAAGTATACATTAATTTTTTGGATTTTGTAAAACAATTTCTATATTTTTTATGTATTTTATAAAATAGACAGAACAATTTTTATATGTTTTTTATTTTTAGAAAATAAACTATTCAACAAAATTGATCCTAAAAATTACGATAAATAATACATGTTAGCGTGAGTTACAATATTATTTTCATAATTTTTGGATTTAATTTGATAATTACTTAATTAAAGACAAGATACAGTACACAAGGACCTAATCGTAATTACTATAAAGTTCACAGACCAAATATTAACACGTGCAAGAAACGTAGGGCCAAAAGCGTAAAATATCTAATTAATAAGCGCACATGCTTAATAGCCCATGCATATGGGTATAACTGCAAATATCTAAAAGTTCTACTCAAATCATAACATTCATGAAGTTCAGGAAGAAATATGCAAATACACCAAAATAGCATGTGAGACAGCATGTGAGCTCATACAAACATGACCAAAATATAAATACTGGAAAAAGTAAGGGTCCAAAAGCAAAATAACCAAACTATTTAACCTACAACAAATATTTACACAACTAGAAAGTAAATGCAAAATTGGGGAGGGCCTAAGTGCAAATAACCCTTTTATTAATGGCTATCCAATGGTCGGGAGCAATCCACTTAAGGATGAGCTATCAGGATCGAGGGACACCCCTTAAGTGATGGATGGCTGGCAGTGGATCCTCAGATGGATCCGACGACCGAGGGACTCCCATAGACGAACGATAGAGATTAGAACTGAAGGAGCCTTCGATCGGACGGTGGAGAGATCATCTGGAAGATCGGGGAAGAACTCACCTCCGGCGAGTTTCCACAGTCGATTGCACGCGTCTCCGACGAGCTTACGAGCTCTTGGAAGATGGAAGATGACGACGTTGATGCTCCGCAGCGTCTGGGAGGCTCAAAAGGGCCTAGGACCACGCAAGGGGGCTTGGGGATGAATGGGGCACCTGGAGCACTCATGTGGTATCCGTGACCTCTAAATGAGGCCTATTAGCATGCGAACCCTGCAGGAGGAAAGGGTTGTGCTCGAAGATGAAGCTCTGCGAGGGTTAGAGCGCACAGGTTGCAAAAACAGTGGCGGGGGGGGGGGGGGGGGGGGTTTAACGGGGAGGTCTCCGGCGAATGTAAGATTCGACCTATATAAGACTCCAACGCGATGGCTGGAGCTTTGTGGGGGGTTGCAGATCGATCGTAGAAGCGGTAGGGAGTCGGAGCGAGGCGGACAAAGATTGGCTAGCAGCGGAACAACGAAGAATAGGGGATGATCGGCGATACTCTGTGCGGTGAAGAAACGATGGATTCAATGAAGATTAGCAGGAAATGGAGTACCTTGAGATGGAGGAATATGCTTGGGGGCTGCAGACGTCTGTCTACGGTGGTCGTAGCCTCAATGGCCGATGCAACTAGAGGCTCTACTCCTTACGGTGGAGCTGAGGTTCACACCTCACCGGACCTAGGACAAGAACACTCCAAAAGCCTCCCACGCCCTTCTCTCGCTCCTTGTCACTCTGGGAAGGGTGTTGGGTGCACAGGAGGTGGTGGCACATCCAAAAGGTGCGTGAAAAGGAGGGGGTGGCACAATATATATAAGCTTGAGGGTCCGATGTGGAGGAGGCGTGGCCCGCGAACTGAGGCTCAGATCGAAGAGAAGAATGTTGGATGAAGATTAGGAATCCGACCTCTATACTCGGAGCAAAAATTTCGGTGAAAATGGTATCGAATCGGGTCTGGAGAAAATGGCAAAGTTCTGGCAAAACCCGATCTGACGAGGAAGGCCACCCGGGGGGACCAATTGACCAGAGTCAATAATCCGAGGTGGCCCAATCAGGGGCCATCTAGAATGAAGACAAAATATGCTACACGACAAAACAGAAGGGAAAAAGAAAGATAATTAAATTAAAAATAATAAATGAATTTAAATGAAAAATAAATAAAATGAAAAATGTTTATTATTTTTCAAGGAATTTTCTATGATTTTTAATTATTTTTATGAAAAATAAATTACTTTATATGCAATATATAGTGTTATATACAAGCATGCTATACCTATGTATTATGTACAAAATATTTTTATTTTGTTATTTTTACATAAATACCTTAATTTTATATTCTATTTATTTACATCATAATTTTAGGAGTATAAAATATTTTTTATTTTATTTTTACAAATTATTTACAAGTATGAAATAAATGGTGGATGACATATATACATGTGTATTTGTACAATGAAAGAGGAATTTTATTTTTATTTAATTTTTCATACTTTTATTTTTATTTTTATGTTATTATTAGAAATATATACAAGGAGGTAGAAAGAAAGATTTAATTTTATTTTGTCAAAGATAATTATTTGTGCATATGGGTCATAAGTACAATACAAAGTAGGTCATATCTCTCTCTACTTATTTTATTGACAATCAGGTCAAGGCTTGACCTTTTCTTGGAGTTTGGGTCACTCTGTATTTATTCCAAATACCTCCTTCCTTTTTCTTTTTCCTTTTCCTTTATTCTTTTATTTTTGTACAAATACATGCTAATTATGAAGTATTAACAAATGCATGCAATTTACTATGTTATTGTATTTACAGGTATTTACATGTTATTTTTCCAAGATAAATATCTAAAATAAAAGAATAAAGAGTGAGAATCAGAGATTCATCACCTCCCTATACTTTACCTTTGCTAGTACCTTAGCAAACGCTTATTTGAAAAAGAAGTGAAAAAGAGAAGAAAAGAAAAAGAAGGAGAATTAAGGTTGATTATTAAAGTTATCTTCATTAAATTGAAATATGGATCTCCATCAGACCTTTGGGTTATTAGTTTGTAGGAATCTTATTGAGATCTAGGTTTAAGACCCAGCAGCCTTTAAATTACACCATTCTATGGTCAAGACTCCTTAATAATCCAGATCAGAACAAGTCTGCATACATAAACTCTAATGACCATGTATCTTTCCTTGTACTATGTATGTGATATGTATCTCTCCACCTCAAAAATGATAAAGAAACAACCTCCCTCAACAAGGTAACTCTAATTCCTCATTCTAGCATCTCTTTCCTCGGGGAGCGGGGTATTCCCTTCTAAGTTCAAGTTCAATCGGCTCAAGAAGTGGGGGGAAAGAAGAGAATGGACAGTGGCCAGTGTAGCCACATATCCCGGAGCCTAACTAGTGTAGCTAAGTCTCCCGATGCAAGCTTCATGAGATGAGAAGGTGTATTACATAAGCTTTGCTTTATTTGACTATATACACTCCGACATGCATTTTATTTTCAATCAGGCCCGTCCACTTTTTTGGAGTTTTTTTCTTGATTTTGCACATTTTTTATGTGCATATGTACATCATATCTACATGGTGCAACATATACATAAGGACTTTTTCTTCCTGAGCCAGTAGACTATCCCTCTTTTGAAGCATTATTGCAACCCACAACTCCTATCTTTAGAACTCAACACCGCTAGTCCAAGTTGAGGTGCACATCCCTCCCTAAAGGAAGATGAGAGGTTCCGCCTAGAAGTAATACCCTCGTATGTTACTCCAAGCTAAAGAAAACTGCTTCCTCATCACCTCATCCGTAGAGAGCTACGTGTAAGGTGCTGGTCCAAGTAAAGCCGTTGTCTGTGAGAGTCATGCGTTCATTGTTAAGTGTTCTACTTAGACTCATCAAGATGACATGTGAACATAGCCTAGTGGACTCAAATAATTAAGTCACTAATGGACCTGAAAAGTCTTAACCCCAAATCCTATAAGGTTCCTCTGAGAATTAGGTGGATTAAGGTCTTAACCAAGCTTCATTTTCCAATTTAATTTTAGACTAGTTTAAATGTCAACTATGAATCAGAAGAATATACAGAATATGTACAAAACACCTTTTATGCAACTTTTCAAAGTATGCAAAATTTTTGAAAATGCGCAATTTTTTTTAAAAGGTTTGAATGCATGCATGAGTGCAGAAGTATTGCAAACGATTTACAAACAATTACACATGGGTTTTTGCAAACTTTTATTTTTCAAACATTTTTTAAAAATTTTGTACTATATACATACTTTTGATACACAAATATTTACAAAGTTTTCACAAGCAAAACATTGTTACAAACATTTGTACAAAAATAATTTTTATAAATAGCAATTTACAGACATGTATGTGCAAGAAAGAATTTTATGTACAAGGAAAATTTTTAAAATTTTTGTGATTTTTAGCTTTGTGGTATTTAGCCATTTTTATTTATTAACATACTCACACAAAGTACGAGTTCTGGCTAAATTATATCTGTAATATATACATCACCCCTTTATACTTAGCTCGAACGATGTCCTCAGAGTGATCAAAGAGCGATGAAGAAGACATAACTCGTGCTTAGTATAAGAAAGTGAAAAGAAAGTCTATACTACAACAACGAATGAAAGAATAAAATCAATATAAGTCGATAATTACCCCCTATACTTAGGATCAAGTAATCCTAAGTATGGAAGACTGTACACCAAGGGAAAACCAAGGGTAAGAATGTATAGGGTCTACCTCCCATATACTTAGGGTAAAATATCCCTAACTATAGGCAGCAGAACAGACGTAAAAAGAATCAAAAGAATAATCAGAAATATGACACCCCCCTATAGTAAGGGTAAAGTACCCCCTAAGTATAGCATAATCATAAGATGGAGATAGGGTGTTAGACAAAGAGTGTGCGATATGGACATATGGATCTATACAAGGGCGGAAGATAGTGATAATCAGGCATGAGATGCAAATGATGCGAGTCAAAGACCACATCTCATGCAAAATGAATAGGAGTGACGCCAACGATCAGAGGATCATGATCTAGATATGGCTTGAGGCACTGACCGTTAACACAAAAGGTGGACTCGGATGACATCTCAGATATGTCGATATTACCATTCTCATGCACCTTTCAGGCCAGGTATGGTCCCTTCCACTTACTCTGCAATTTCCCTAGAAATAATCTCAGCTTGGCATCAAACAACCATACTCTCTGGTTCAGCCCAAACTCAGCTGATATGAGAATCATGCCATATCTTCACTCTCTCCTTATACTGAAGGCTGCTCAAAAAGTCTGTATCTCCAAGCTCCTCCAGGGCTGCCAATTCTGCCTTCTTTTGATCTCCTATACTCTTTGGATCCAATAATATCTCAAAGACCGCCCAAAGTGACATGCTTAATATCAACAGGTAAATGGCATGGCTGGCCAGAAATGAGAAGAAAAGGAGACGTACTCAAAGGTGTCTTGAAGGAAGTCTGATATGCCCACAAGACCGAGTCCAAAAGCTGTGACCAATCCTTTCGGTCTGGGTGGACTGCCTTCTGCAGTATCGTCTTGATCTCCCTGTTTGATACTTCAACAAGACCATTGGTCTAAGGGATATGGAGTGGCTACTCGATGGTCTATAATGAACTTGTTAGCAAGTACCTTTACCTTATCGTTGATAAAATGAGACCCCCCGTCAGATATCAATACTCTAGGCACCCTGAACCGTGAAATGATATTCTTCCTCAAAAATCTGCAAATAGTCTTGGCATCTGCGGTTCGGGTGGGAATTGCCTCAAACCAACGACTAACATAATCAACAGACAACAGAATGTACTCGAATCCTTGACTCTTAGGGAATGGACCCATGAAATCAATACCCCATGCATCAAAAACCTCATAGAAGTGAATGGGATGCATCGGTATCATGTCACGCTATCCACAAGTGCCCATCCTCCGACAGTCGGTACACCTCTTCACGAATTCATCAGAATCCTTGAAGAGGGTAGGCTACCATAGGCCGGATTGGATCACTTTCTATGTTGTTCTCCTACCAGAATGATGTCCTCCTGCCTCAAGCTCATGGAAGTAAGCGAGGACATTGTGGTGCTCCTCCTGAGGAATGCACCGATGGCATACGCTATCTCCTCCTTCATAATAAAGGATGGGATCCTCCTAATGGTACGACTTAGCCTTCGCAAGGAAGGTCTCAAGTCGCTGTTTGGGCCAACCTTGTGGAACTTTCTTGGCAACGAGATAGTTCACAATGTCAGCGTACCATGGGAGCGAGGCGATAGCAAGGATCGCCTCACATGGGAAGGTCTCAGTGATAGGCTCAATCTGCTCAGATTCCTCAAGGTTTTCCAATTGGGAGAGGTGATCCGCCACCACATTCTTGACTCCAGGTTTATCCTTAATCTCAATATCAAACTCCTAGAGTAGAAGGATCCATCTAGTCAATCTCACTTTTGCATCCTTCTTTAACACGAGGTACCTGATGGCGGTATGATCAGTAAAAATAGTCACTCTAGATCCAAGAATATAAGATCTAAACATATACAAGGCAAATACTACGACTAGCATCTCTTTCTCTGTGACTGTATAGTTCTGTTGAGGGGCATCCAATGTACGGCTAACATAGTGAATGGCAAATGGTAATCCATCCCTCCTTTGTCCTATCACGGCCCCTACAGCAAAATCGGAGGCATCTGTCATCATCTCGAATGGGAGAGACCAATCAAGCGACTGAAGGACATGAGCCTCGACAACTAGATTCTTGAGAGTTTCAAACGACGAAAGACACTTATCATCTACAATTAACTCGATGTATTTTGTCAACAGATCAGTAAGCGATCGAGCAATCCTACTGAAGTCTTGAATAAAACGTTGGTAGAAACTGACATGCCCCATAAAAGACCGCAACTGCCACATGTTAGACGGTGGATTGAGTTTCCTGATGATATCCACCTTGGGCGAATCAACCTCTATGCCCCTGTTGGAAATGATATGACCAAGCACCGTCCCCTGAGTCACCATGAGGTAACTCTTCTCCCAAGATAAAACAAGATGCACCTCAATACAACACTGAAGCACTCGATCTAGGCAATCAAGACAAGCATCAAACCCGTCGCCATAGACCGAGAAATCGTCCATGAAGACCTCTAAGAAGTCACCCACCATGTCCGAGAAGATGGACAACATGCACCTTTGGAATGTCACCGGGGCATTACATAGACCAAATGGCATCCGTCTGAAAGCATAAGTCCCAACTGGACAGGTGAATGTCATTTTGTCATGGTCTTCAGGGCTATGGCTGCCTGATTATAACCGGAGTACCTGTCAAGGAAGCAGTAATGACTCTTCCTGGCTAGCCTCTCTATAATCAGATCAATAAAAGGCATCGGGAAATGACCCTTCTTGGTGTCTTGATTCAATCATCTGTAGTTCACACAGACCCTCCAAGAAGTGGGTACCCAAGTAGAGATCTCCTCTCGAGACTCACTCACAACTATGCTGATGCTCGTTTTCTTGGGCACCACATGCAATGGACTAACCCACTTGGAGTCGGAGATGTGTAGATAAAATCTGTGCTCCACCATTTGGATATCACTTTCATGACTACCTCTCGAAGATTCGTGTTCAGCCGTCGTCGAAACTCTTAAGATGGCTTAGCATCCTCTTCGAGATAGATATGGTGGGAGCACAGGGCCGAACTTATCCCCTGGAGATCAGCTACGCTCCATCCTATCACCTTGTGGTTTCTTTCAAGAACTTCCATCAAACGAGATTCTTGCTCTCCAGTCAAATTTGTTGAGATAATGATTGGGTACAACTCATGCTCACCTGCAAGGAATCTATACTTCAATGACTATGGCAAGGGCTTCAACTCTGAGCAACTGGGAGCTGGCAAATCTGGCTTCTGAAATATCTGAGTGAATGCAACCAGATCTAAATGGGAGAACTCTCGCTAATAATGAATGTCCGGTGAAGATGGCACTCTTGGTGTGTCTGTACTCGATGCTAGCTCAATCTCCACCCTAGCTGCTGGCTCTGTGGGAATCAGACAAGGCAAATAGTCATCAAAGTCATCCCAGTCTATGTCTGAATCCGAGGGATCTGAATCAGAAGCACAAGAAATGAAATCTGTTTCACTATCTTGAATGCGGTTGTCAGCCTCAAAAGTGTCCTCAGCCAAGAGTGTGCTCTCTGAACTCTCCTCTACTAGTATTGTAAATCTGCAGTGTCTGAAGGTGAGAGAAGGGCTCGTGAAAAGGGGTCGGTCGAAATGGCTCCATCATCAGTGTTCACAAAATCACACTCCTGGTGGATGTCTCTCTCTACCTCTGTCATCTGCTCTGCATCACTATACTGCTCTGAGCAAGCTGAATCTCGTGCTCCAGTCTCGTCGATCGTCTCTATTTGTATACTTTCACCCTCAACGTGAAAGTACACCTTCCCGCTATCATGGTCGGACACTGATTTGGTTGTGGACAAGAATGGTCATCCTAAGATGATGGGGGTATCTATCACATATTCAGGTATCTTTATTTCCAACACAACGAAGTCCACGGGGAATTTCAGGCCCTGAATTGTGACGACCACGTCCTTCAACATCCCCTTCGACCTCTTGACAGATCGATCAGCAAACTGAAGGATTGTCCTGCTTTGTCAAAGAGGGCCAAACTCGAATTGGTTGAGTAAGGCTGCCGAAAGTAGGTTGATTGAAGAGCCGTTTTCTAAAAAAGTATGATCTAATCTCTGCTCATGAATGTGACATCTGACATAGGGAGCTCCTGTATCTGGCCTCTTGGCTGGAAAACGGTTCTAGATCATGAAGCAAGTGGCATGGGTGAGCACATGGATCTCTACCTGATGGTTCCTTCTCTACCTACGAATAGTGGTCTTCTCTCTCAAGTTCTTCTGGAAGAGAGGGATGTGCTCAAGTGCCACCTGTAGAGTCAGCTGGATATGGAATTTGTCTATCTTATGCTAGTTGAACTCTAACTGCTGGTTGTTTTTTGGATTTTCTTTTTTATTCCCCTTAGCCAAGCGAAGTGCTTTAGGAAAGGGTATAGCTGGGCCCTCCTCATAGAGGACTAGGAATAGGTTCCTGCTGCTATGAGGGAATGGAATCCATACAAGGGTCATCATGCATCATAAATGGACTCGTAGTAGATAAAGAAACCTTTCCTTTATTAATTTTTTTGGTCTTTTCTAAATTGTCCTGAGATACGAGAATTGGAGGAAACACAACAGGAATATAAACGGTGGCATCAGCACCACCCACGCCATCCGTCTTCGCGGCATTAGTACCACGCTCTGGCTCAGCATCAACTGAAATGGTAGCATCAACACTACCTATGACATCTGGAGAAACGACGACCTCAGTACCATCGACTGGATCATCATCCTTGGTGGCTTTAGCACCACCATCATCAACATCATCATAAGCGGCATCAGCACCGCTGTCCTCCTCATCTGGCGCTCCTAGATCATCATGGTGTCGTCACTTGGACGAGGCACCGCCGACTGGAATCCCTCCACTCCTAAGTGACACAAAATCAGCATCAAATGTGTATGAAGAAACATCACCCAGTGAAGCACTAGGACTGGTGGTCTCTGTGAATTGTACCTGCTCAGATTTCCTCTTCAGGTTGTTTGGATTGGGCTTGATCTGAGATGGTATGGCAGCCTTGCCCTTTATAATATCCCTCATATCCTAGCAGAACTCGTCCATCTCCCGCTTAAAGGATGCATGCTGGTTTGAGAGTAGGTAGGCTAGATCATCAAGGGTCGGTTTCTCATAGGGTGTCCCATGAGAACCAGACGGGTTGCCTCACTGGAAATGAGGCTGTTGTTGGAATTGGTGAGGGGGAGGCTGAGTGAACTGTTGTTGAGGATGCTGCCTACACTGTTGTCCCTGCTGGTAGGGATGAGGACCTAACTGGTAATACTGGTGCTGGTGGGATTGCTGGGGCTGCTGCTGAGGCTGGCTGCTCGATCTGCCCTGAGTTGGAGGCTACTGCTGGGATGTGGTGCCTCCGGTACACCACCTAAATCTGGGACGATCACGACGGATTCTGGGTTGCTGGTCATACCAAATCTCGTTGGCTTCCATCAACGACTCCTACTCATAAGGGAGCGGGGGAAGAACTGAAAGTGACTGATCCTGCTAATACACCACCATCTGAGTGTCCTGAGATGGTGGTGGCTGCGAGCACTATTGCTGCAATGGCTAAACCGGCTCCGCCTGGACATGATGAACCTATCGGTACTGGACAAAGTGATGGGAAGAGTTGCTGCTGTTAGGATCATCCTGTGACCTGAGATGGGGTTGAGAAGCCATTTGTGCCTCATGGAGACATATGATCTGGGTCTTCAGGTCATTGAGGGTCTGTGCCAACTGGTCGATCTACATCATGCCCTGGAACTGCTTCTTCTCGATAATCTCTATGCAGTCCAACTTCTCACTGATGATACCCATGTTAGCTACGTACGACTCTACCTATGTTGCTACTGACGAAGAAGTGGATGGAATGCATCAACCCGTGCTATCCTCTGATAGGACATGGCCTGTGGGAGGAGCCTCCCCTGAGTATAGACTCAGTTTGGGACATCACGATGTAGTTTTCGGCCATCTCCTCATAGATGGCCCAGACTTTGTCTTCATCCTTAGCAAAGTAGGAGCCCCTGCAAGAAGCGTTAACAAGTCCCTGCAACTCCGGTGTAAGCCCGCAAAAGAAGCTTTAGACAAGATTGGTCTTGGATATGTAATGGTGTGGACACCGGTCGATGAGCTCATGAAATCGATCCCACGCCTCATGGAACTGCTCATTAGGGATCATGGTGAAGTTGTTGATCAGAGCTCGAGCTACGTAGGTCCGGCCAAATGGTTAGTACTTGTTCAAGTACTCGGTCCGGAGCTGCTCCCAAGTAGTAACGTATCTCCCCAAATGCTTCAGCCAGTAGGATGCTCTGTCGACGAGGGAGAACGGAAATGCTATCATTTTTATGGTTTCCTTGTCCACGAATCTATCATGGACCGTGCTGCAGATCATCTCAAACTCCTATAAGTGCAGATGCGGCTGCTCGGTGGCTAGCCCATGGAACTTGGGCAAGAGCTGAATAGTATTGGGACCGAGCTTGAGGTCGCCCAGAATCTCAGGGAGCTGGATCCAATGATGAGTGAGAGTTGCACCAGGGTTGTGCAGCTACCTCATCGGTCGCGGTTGTTTGACTAGCTCGGGATGATCCTCCAAGTGTTTGTCTGCTCCTCCTCTAGCCTCTAGTATACCTCCACCGACTGGTTGGTCTCTATCGGCTCGATCTGGGCTATCTCTCGATGCACCTCTGCCATAAACGCTCCATGATCTCTGATCTATCTTTGCATCATCTCCACGGAGGCTAGAAGTGTATTGTTGATGGCGCCTTGATCTAGAACATATGTTGAACCCTGGGGCTGTCCATCTGTACGCTCCTCATTGCTGGCCATCTCACAGGTCTCTGCAAGGGCAACATACCTGAATTAAGGAGCCGTCAAATGTACAAATATATGTGCTGGTCTCTACTCGGGCACCTCAGGACTGGTGGGGGAGGGGTGGTCGAGGGGGAACAGGGTGGAATCGAACTTAGGTTCAGAGAGCGGGTCTTGGCTCACCAGAACCTCCTAGATGAATGAGGTGGAGTGCTCGAGAGCAGATCTACCAAAGGTAGTCTAAGGGACCCCCTGTCCATCATCGTGATGTGGGATGAGTGCAGATGAGATCTGGAAAGCAACCAAGATTAACAGTCAAACCCCCAATTCACCTACTCAACACGAGAGCTGGTGACTGTAAAGGATCGATCGATTATCTTGTCGATTTTATTTTAGGTGATAAATCAGTCTTGCAGAGCTATTAAGCGAGCTGGTAGGAACTCGATGCTCCCAAGAGACTGGCCTGATCCCAAAGCTACATCTTTCCCAGCCAGTATGAATTGTGGATCGTTTACCAGCTACCAAATCAATTCACTCTGTTAAGGACGTCACGGTCCACTTTACCGGTTACCAGAGAGATCCTAACTAGAGAATGACTAACCCCAAGACCAGTACTCTAACGAGAGTTCAGGTGTGGCTCTAACCTAGTATGCGGGTCACTCTCTCGCTCAAGCAAACCAAACAATGAAGGGGTGACTCTCCCTAAAACAAATGCTTTTATGTGAGGTGGATTTAAGGGTCAAGTTTGCTTAAATGGTCCCAATTTTATGATTTCACCTTTTTATGTATTTTTCAAAAACAAACAACGACTAACGAATTTTTCGATCTCCTGATTTAATTTAAGTCCAAAAATAAGGGGATAAGGCGAAAAAGCCGATGCACAATCAAACACGATGATGCATGCAAAGTAAGAGATGCGTACCTGACGCCAGTACTCTACATGCAGGGTGATCCACGCATAAATTTAAAGACAGAATTAAAACTAATCTAAATGGTGCATGAAGAAAACGACCTTAGACGAGCAATTTCTAAAGATCGCTAAGCACAATAGTGAATTGATCACAGAGAGAGAGGTCGATGTCCAGTATCGGATGTCGATCGGTGTCTGCACAACGGATCCTGCACGCATTGTATACAACCTCTAGCGGTACGTGACCTCTTAATCATTCAAGTTAACTTTTTATTATGAATTATTAATAAGGTCCAATTACGAACTATATGTACAAGCAAATAATTAAGAATTGGGCCTTAAGTTATTTACATCATAATTAAGAGAAAATCCTAAGTATATGGGCCAAATTATTCTGGAATCAAATAGAAAAAATATGATAAAACAAAATCGGCGGAAAACATTGTGAGTTCCCCCGAGCACACCGATGCTCGGTGAAACAGACCGTGATAGGTCAAGTGTCTGACAAGAAGTATCCCAGGTCCTGAATTATTACAATAACAAAAATAAATGTGCTGGAAAGAAACTACTCTAGTATATCTAATGTCTAAAAGCGATAACTGCCTCTTGTTCTATTTCTTCTCCTCCTCAGGTGCGGGTCTTCTTCAAAGTGTCCTCGGACAGTTCCTTGCATGAAAAGTGAAACCAAAATGGGTCAGAAAATTATTATAACAAATAGAGATAAAAATAAAAATAAGAATAAAAAGAAGAGGCTAAAAAGTGACTACTAAGTCGTGCTCCCTAGCAACAATACCATTCTGATAGCACGAAGATCGAGATCAGCTAAGAAGGAAAAATAATCAAAGGTCGTTGTTCTAAACCAATCACTTCGGTCAATCAAGAAAATCGAAACCACTCAAAATCAGACAATCAAGGCACAAAATCAATGTCAACGGTTCCCGCTATTTTATTTTAACCTAGTATAGCAACCAGGGTCGAACTCAAGGAGAACAAGTAAACCTACAAACTAGTCAGTTTTCAGACAAATAAAAACATTTTTTTGTTAGTTTTTAGTTTTGCAATTTTTTGTGGTTTTTAATTAAGCAAGAAAAACAAGGCAATAAAGCACACACGAGCAAGCCTTTACAATTTTTATTAAGGCTAGAAATATTCAAAAATCAGAAACAAAATTATTTTTAGATTTTTCAAATATTCATATGTTTTGGTGATTTTCTAGGATTTTTATAATTTTTATATCATTTTATAAACATCAAACAAAGGCAAAAAGCGAAAACAATGTACAACCAGGACTAAAAGGCAAATTAAAAAAAATAAAAATTCCCTAATGTCTTAATTATGATTTTTATGAGAAAATAAATAAAAGTATCTAACAACAGAAATTGAAATCTTATTTTTTGATGTTTTTAGAATTGTTAATGATTTTTATAGGTTTTTTAGAGTTTTTAGATTTTTAAGGTTTTTGTAATGATTTTTTAAGCAAAAATGGTACTGGAAGTAATACACACAAAGACAAGCGCACACTATTTTTTTGGAATTTTTAAAACAAATTTTATAATTTTTATGTACTTTATAAAATAGACAAAACAGTTTTTATGTGTTTTTTATTTTTAGAAAATAAACTATTCAACAAAATTAATCCCACAAATTATGATAAATAATACATGTCAGCATGAGCTTAAAGTATTATTTTCATAATTTTTGGGTTTAATTTTATAATTATTTAATTAAAGATAAGAAACATAGTGCACATGGACCTAATTGCAATTATTGTAAAGTTCACAGGCCAAATATTAACACGGGCAAGAAACGTAGGGCCAAAAGCGCAAATGACCAATTAATAAACGCACATGCTGAATAACCCACGCACATGGGTATAACTACAAATATCAAAAAGTTCTGCTCAAAGCATAACATTCATGAAGTTCAGGAAGAAACATGCAAATACACAAAAATACCACGTAAGCTCATACAAACAAGACCAAAATGCAAATACAGGAAAAAGCAAGGGTCTAAATGCAAAATAACCAAACTATTTAAACTACAACAAATATTTGCAGGACTAGAAAGTAAATGCAAAATATAAAAGGGCCTAAGTACAAATTACCCATTTATTAATGCCTATCCAACGGTCGGGAGCAATCCACTTAAGGATGGGAAGTCAGGATCGAGGGACACCCCTTCGCCGATGGATGGTTGACAGTGTATCCTCAGATGGATCTGATGACCGAGGGGCTCTCGTTGACAGACGATAGAGATTAGAACTGGAGGAGCCTTCGGTTGGATGGTGGAGAGGTCGTTTGGAAGATCGGGAAATACTCGCCTCCGGTGAGTTTCCACCATCGATTACGCATCTCCGACGTCCTCACGAGCTATTGGAAGATGGAAGATGACGACGTTGATGCTCTGTAGTGTCTGGGAGGCTCAGAAGGGCCTAGGACCATGCAAGGGGCCCTGGGGATGAATGGGGCACCTGGAGCTCTCTGTGGTATCCGTGGCTGATAGATGAGGCCTATTAGCATGTGAACCTTGCAAGCGGAAAGGTTCGTGCTCGGAGATGAAGCTCCGACGACGGTTATATTGAACGGGGAGGTCTCCAGCGAGTGGAATATTCGACCTATATAAGACTCCAACCCGATGGCCGGAGCTTCGTGGGGGGTTGCAGAGCAATCGTAGAAGCGGTAGGGAGTCAGAGCGAGGTGGACAAAGATCGACTAGCGGCGGAACGATGAAGAACAGGGGATGATCGGTGATACTCTGTGCGACGAAGAAACGATGGATTCAATGAAGACTAGCATGAAATGGAGTACCTAAAGATGGAGGAATACGCCTGGGGGCTGCAGACGTCGATCTACGATGATCGTAGCCTCAATGGCATGCGCAGCCAGAGGCTCTACTCCTTGCGGTGGAGCTGAGGTTCACACTCGTCGGAGCTAGGGTAAGAATGCTCCAAAAGCCTCCGGCGCCCTCCCTCTCACTCGCTGTCACTCTGGGAAGGGTGGTTGGGTGCACAGAAGGTGGTGGCACAATTAAAAGGTTCGTGAAAAGGAGGGGAGTGGCACAATATATATAAGCTTGGGGGTCTGACATGGAGGAGGTGTGGCCTACGAACCAAGGCTCGGATCAAAGAGAAGAGTGCTGGGCGAAGATTAGGGATTTGACCTCTATACTCGGAGCAAGAATTTGGGTGAAAAGAATACCAGACCAGGTCTGGAAAAAATGGCGAAGTTTTGGCAAACCTGATTCGACGAGGAAGGCCACTCGGGGGGACCATTTGACCAGAGTCAACAATGCGAGGTGGCCCAATCAGGGGCCATCTAGAATGAAGACAAAAGATGCTACACGACAAAACAGAAGGGGAAAAGAATAATTAAATTAAAAATAATAAAATAATTTAAATGAAAAAATAAATGTAATGAAAAATGTTTATTATTTTTTAAGGAATTTTTCTATGATTTTTAATTATTTTTATGAAAAATAAATTGGTGTATATGCAATATATAGTGTTATATATAGGTATGATATACCTACGCATTATGTACAAAATATTTTTATTTTGTAATTTTTACATAAATACCCCAATTTTATATTTTATTTATTTTCAACATAATTTTAAGAGTATAAAATAAATTTTATTTTATTTTTACAAATTATTTACAAGTATGAAATAAATGGTGGATGTGATATATATATACACATGTGTATTTGTACAATGAAAGAAGAATTTTATTTTATTCAATTTTTCAGACTTTTATTTTTATTTTTATGTTAATATTAGAAATATATACAAGGAGATAGAAAGAATGATTTGATTTTTTTCAAATATAATTATTTCTGCATATGGGTCATATGTATAATACAAAGTAGGCCATATCTCTCTCTACTTATTTTATTGATGATCAAGTCAAGGCTTGACCTTCTCTTGTGGTTCGGGTCACTATGTATTTACTCTAAATACCTCCTTCCTTTTTCTTTTTCTTTTATTCTTTTATTTTTGCACAAATACATGCTGATTATGCAGCATTAACAAATGCATGCAATTTGCTATGTTATTGTATTTACATGTATTTACATGTTGTTTTGCCAAGATAAATAGTTAAAATAAAAGAATAAAGAGTGAGAATCAGGGATTCATCACCTATGTTATGATTTGGCCATGAACTTTATTTTTATTGCTAGTAGGTCATTATAAACCATCAGTCTTTTATTTAATTAAATAAATAGCAAATTATTTCAGAAAAATATGTAAAAATTACCCTTGAATCATGTTATTGTATAGGATTTATTTTGATTTACCTGGATTATTTGCTTCACATTTAATATTTTCTAAAAATCAAAAACCCATAAAAAGAGTCATGTCTATTTTGGAAAATACATAAAAATACGAAATATCATAATAACAATTCCACAAAATCTCTATTTGTGTGTTTTTGTGTGCTTTGTCTTCAGTAGCATTTTTGTTCGAAAAAACCTTACAAAAACCCTAAAAATTGTAAAAGACCTAAAAACTTCTAAAAATCATAAATAATTCTGACAAAAATAAAAAAATAATTTTAGTTTCTATTTGTAGCATTTTGCTTCTACTTTGACATAAAATTGCTCCCCAAGACTTTAAGGCATTTTTAGCATTTTTAACTTGTACTATTGTCCTAGCTGTGCACAGTTTGCATTTTTAGCCTTAATTTGATTTTATAAAATTATAAAAACATCAATAAAATTTCAGAAAATTATAAAAATACTTTAAAATTTTAAAATCCCAAAAATATTTTTATTTGATTTTTTGAGTTTTTTATTCTTGAATAAAAATTCAAAAAAGCTTGCTTGTGTGCCTTGTTTCCTTTCTGCTTGATTTTGTCTTTTAATTTAAAAATCAAAAATTTGTAAAAATAAAACCACCAAAACGATGTTTTCCCTTTTCTAAATTTTGATCACTTCGTAGGTTTACTCGTGCTCCTTGTGTTCGACCTTGGTTGCTATACCAGGTAAAAATAAATGGCGAAGACCGCTTACATATGTGTTTGATTAATTTATCTTTTGGCTTGAGTGGCTCTTTCTTCTTCTTATTGAGCTTGCCTATTGATAGGGGTCACAACGACCCTTGATCTATATTGATACTTAATCCGAGTCGCTAGGCAGCTCATCGCCTGGGTTTGCTTCTTGTGCAGGTTTGAAGACCAAGGAAGCATCTGGAGCCATTTTTGGATCTCGCCGGAGGTACCTGGAGCACCTCTACTCCGTCATCCTCCTGAGGGAACTCCGACCATAGCTGGGGAATTTCGAGGCATTCAAAAGATAGAGGACACTTGCCGGAGGCACCCGGGCCATTTTGGAGCAGCATAGCACGACGAAGGAGGGAGTTCTGATCGGAGGAAGTTCGCTTCACCAAAGCTTTCTCCTTGTTCTTCCCCATCTTCCACCAGTCCTTGGATCAAGGCCTTCTTCCAGATCACACCCCAGCCATTGTATGTGCCAAATATCGACCGTTGATCTCACACCGGAGATCTAGTCTCCACCGTCTCTTACGAACCATCATCACAGAGCAGGAGGACGCCACGTGTCTTAGTGAACAACATCCAACCATCCGTTCCCGCCTACGTCTGGTGATTTTGCATATTCCACCAGTCACTTTTTGTATTTAATATTCAATCTAGAAACATTCCTCTACTGCTTATATATTTTTATAATTTTTGCATAAAAAACCCTCGAACTTTCTATATTTGCAATTGAGTCCAACCCACGTCTACTCTACTTTCTATATTTCATTTTGGCCCAATAATTATATATTTCAGTGTTATATTTTTGTAAAAATTGTAGAAAGGCCCTGGCATTTTAATTTAATTACATATACACCCATGCTCGTTCTTGTTTTTTTGAGTGTTTGATCTATTTATTAAATACATCATTCATGCTCAAAAAATCACCAAAAATAGGGTTAAGCTCCTGATTATACATACTTCCACGTCATAATTTTATTTTTGCAAGTTAGGATTTTTACTATTTTATAAACATAAAAATATCACATTTTTGCTCTGTCTAAAGTATAAAATGCTAAAAAAATAAAAAAATTTGAAAAATTCCAAAAACAAAATATCTATTGTGTTTGTCTATTTATTTTGAAACTCCAGATACCAAAAACACTAAAAATAGAAAAAGAAACTACATAAAAATTAAAAAGCTCCAAAATCTAGTATAAAAAAGATTAAAATTTTCTAAAAAATCCTAAAAATATATTTTTCTATTTCTGGATTTAATTTATATTATTATCTATCTATTAAAGATGATTTGAAGAATTTTGGACATAATTTGATATTTTTCATCTTCATTTCAAATTTAGTGTATTCATTAAATCACAGATTTGGGATATTTCTAACTTTAAAAATGCATAAAAATTAGAAAATTATCTAAAATTTACAAAATAGTAGAAAATATTTACAAATAAAAAAATTATTACATTTTGAGTTTTTTTAGTTGTATTTATAATTACTTTACTCTATATTGTATATATAGCCTTATATATTCTTATGTTATACATTTAAAAGAAAAGAAAATAAAAAAATATAAAAATATAAAAAGAAAATAAAAATCAGAAATTTAAAATCAATTAAATATATATAATTAAAAATCCACAGAAATAATAAAAAGCAAACAAGGAGAATCACACAATTACTTTTACACCCCATTGCTCGATCTATCCTTTTTGCTCCCTGTGTTCGATTTCTATGCAATACTTGCACCTATACACATATTTGTTGTAGAGTTATAATAAATTTTAACTCCAAACTTTTATTTCATTGCTTGATTTATTTGTGGATTAATTAATGTTTGAAGTCATGTTTCGTAAGCGGACATTACACCGACTGGATTTCTCACCTTGTGAGACTTCTAGACCCTCTCAAAATCCGCTTCAATACCCCCCGACCTCCTATTTGAATTTGATCCCCAATCTTCAGTCTGTAACCCAAGGGAGGCCACTTGGGTTGAGCTATAGGTGACAGCTCTAACTCCCCTCTCTCTTTGGTGTAGATAAAACCTTAGATCGTGGTGGTCTGATGACACGCTTTGTGACTCGGGTTAAGGAAATAGATAAATCTCAAAAGGTCGTTGTGACCCCATTCACAAAGTTGAATCAACAAGAAAAATCGAGAACCACTCAATCAAGCATACAAATCAATCAAGGCACAAAATCAATGTCAGCGGTCTCCGCTATTTTATTTTAACCTGGTATAGCGACCATGGTCGAACTCAAGGAGCACGAGTAAAACTTACGAAGTAGTCGTAATCAGACAAATAAAAGCTTATTTTTGTAATTTTTAAATTTGCAAAATTTTCTATTTTTAAAATAAGAAAATAAAACAAAATAAAAAAGAAAATAAGCACAAGCAAACATTTTATAATTTTTATTTAAAACCAAGGATGCTGAAAAAACAAAAAAATATTTTTATATTTGTCAAATATTCAGATTTTTTGGTGATTTTCTAGGGTTTTTCCAATTTTTTTATGATTTTATAAAAATCAAACAAAGGCAAAAAGGGAAAACAGTGTATAGCCGGAATTAGAAGGGAACTTAAAAATACTAAAAGTGTCTTAATGTCCTAGTTGTGATTTTTATGCAAACTACATAAAAAGATCTACAAACATAAACTAAAATCCTATTTCTTTTGATTTTTTTTAGAATTTTTAATGATTTTTATATGCTTCTAAGGGTTTTTTTTATTTTTAATGTTTCTAGAAAAGTTTTTGCAACAAAATGGGTATTGGAGATAAAGCACACAAAAAGATTTTTTTAATATTTTTGAGACAACTTTTATTTTTTATGTATTTTATAAAATAGACAGAACACTTTTTTGGTTTTTGATTTTTAGAAAATATCAAACAAAACTAAATTAATTCACAAAAATTAACATAAATATTACGTATTAGCAGGAGCTACCAGCGATTTTTATGGAATTTTAGGAGTTAACTAGGTATTTATTTGATCAAGAACAAAACACATAGTTTATAAGGACCTAGTTGCAATTTTCAGAAAGTTCCCAGGCCAAATATTAACTCATATAAAAAGTTTAGGGTAAATAATGCAAAAAGTCCAATTAAAAACGCACATGTTGAATAACACATACATGGGTATAACTGAAAGTACCAAAAACTTCTATTCAAAGCATAACAATAAAATGCTCAGGGGTATATCATGCATATACACCAGCTATGCACGTGAGACAGCACGTAAGTTCAGTCAAACATGACTGAAATGCAAATATATCAAACTACAAGGTCTAAACTATAACTGTTTAAACTACACTTTTGGGTTTTTAATTTTTTTTTACTATTTTTGTGACTTTTAAGAATTTTTGTTAATTTTTATTTATTTTTAAAGTCAAAAATATCCTAAATAAGGGATTAATAAAATAGGTCGTAATTGAATTGGGTGTTAAAAGTAATAAATAGGTCCCAATACCCAAATCAATTTGATATATAAATATTTATACAAAATAAAATTATACAACAAAAAATATATTTTTGGATTTTTAAAGGTTTTTTTAGATTTTTATAAGAGATTTTAGGGTTTTTTTCGATTTTTAGGCTTTTTATTTTTCAATTTTTAGTGATTTTTGGTCTGAAATTAAAATAATACAAAACATACTACATACATATTTTTTGGATTTTTTAGACACATTTTTATATTTGTTTTGGTATTTTCTAAGTTAAACATTTACATAAATAGACTACATTCTATTTTTAACAAATGCTTAAAATACCCAAAAATGCCAAGTGAAAACATGACATAAAAGTATAAGGCATGAGGTATTTTTCCCAATTTTTGTGTATTCTTAGGAGCTCAGTAGGTATTTTTAATAAATAAATAAAATGCCACAAAATATATGTCCTAGCAGGGGCATAAATGCAATAAAAATAAACTTTAAGGACACATGCAATTTATCCAATGAAATAAAATATTTATTTAATTTTTTATGAACAATTTACAATTAAAAAAAGTGCCAAGGGCCTCTATGCAAAATTTTCCCAGTCATGTGGGGACTACACGTGACTCTAGGAGGGACCAAAGTGTAATTATATAAAGTTCAGGGTTTCAGTTGCAAAATGACCAATTTATTTACAATGCTAACTTTTATTTACAAGATTAAATAATAAAATACAAAAAGGCGAGGTACGTTTGTAATTTACCCCATTACAGGCGCTGGCGAACGGCTGGGAAGACTTCACTTATACACGTGGTGCTCGCACAACGACCGATGACGATTCGCTGCTAGACGACGTAGATTAGATGGGCGGAGCTGATCTGACGGTCGAGGGATAGCGTCATCCAACAGTGAGGATCAAAATTGGGGCCACCTTCTTCATCCAACGGCAGGGAGGGGCTGAGGAAGAATAGGGAGGAAGGTTCACCTGGGCAAATTTCCTCCAGTGAAATCTCGTTCCCCCATCGGTCTTTGCTTCTCCAAAGGGGCCTAAAAGCTTCCTGGCAGGTGTCTATATCTCCTGGAGGGCACGAGATCGACCGGAGCTCCTCCGCGAGGTCGGGGAAGACGAGGAGCTCCAGGTACCTCCGATCAACTGCAAGATCGTCTCCTGGTTATGTATATGCATGCCTATCCTGCACAGAAGAGAACACGGGTCGAAGGCAAACTGCCTCGACCCGATTATGCGTGGAATGTGTGAGGTGGAGGCATGAGCGGAGAGGTCCGACAAACGGTGGAGAGGATTGACCTCGATGCCTCAATCCAGGGAGAATCGAGGGTGGCTAGATGCAGCGGGAGACGAAGAAATGGATGGGGAAGGAAATGAGGTGATCGAGCACGGCGGAGAGGCGATGAAGGCATGCAGAGGAGCTCACCGAAGCTCAACTCCGGCGAAGTACGTGTATGCCTAATTATGCTAATCTAACTAACTAGAGATTAAGCTTAGTATTGGAAATTGAAGCTAAGATTAAATGCAAGCAAAATAAAGGAGAAGAATGCAACTCTTATACATGGGATGAACCAAGGAGCAAGGTCGCCAGAGCTCGGCGGCCGTGGGTGCACCCGCGCTCCTGGAGCTTGGCTGGGCCTCGAAGAAGCTCCCTCTGTCACAAGGAACTCATCTAGATACTAAACCGGGGCTCTTGGACTCGTAAAGGTGACCAAAATTGCAAGGAGACTCGGGGCTTTTATTTATAGAACATGTTGACTATCCTTATTGACCGGCTAAAACCGAGGATTTGGGTGTATATACACGTGCTTGCAGAGCATGGTGTGTATGTACAATGATCAATGATCTTTTCTTGTGAAGGCAGCGACGTCGATTGAGGGATAGATCATCCGCGAAAAATGGTAGGAATTCGGGGAAAATACATATCGCATCAATTATGGAGCAGAGGTTGAGTTGACCAACAGTCAACTTTTGACGTGACCCCATTGGTCCACGTTGGTTGCTACACGACAAAACTACGGATTTTAGTCAAAAATAATCATTTTAAAATAGTAAATGATTTTATTAATTTTTGTAAATAAAATAAAAAATGTTTATTTTTAATGTAGTATTTTAATATGCTTTTTATTTTTTTGGTGTGATTTATTAGTAGCTAATTTTTATTAGTGTATTTATAGGTATATTTGCCTATATTTTGTATTTTTATTTTTTATTTTGTATATTTTATTTTATTATTTTATTCTTTAATTTTATATATTTATAACTTATTGTTATGAGTATAAATATATTTTTATTATATTTTTATGAGGTAATTTGTATACTTAAATAAATAAATATGTATATTTTATAGGTATATTTATAGGTACTTTACTTATGTAGTATATACATCTTTTTATTTTAATGTATTTTAATGATTTCCATTTTGGTTTTGTATTTTTAATATAATATTAATAATATATACAATATTATAAAAATATGAAAGAATAAAGAATAAAAGAATATGATCCACCTTTATTTATATACATGTATAATTTTAAGTATCCTGCCTATATCATTATATAGACTTATTTTATTTTTCATTTTCTTTTTGGTTCACTTTAGTTTTAATATGTACACGTGTTACAAAAAATAGTTACAAAATTAAAAAAATATAAATTTGTAAAAATAATGAATAATGGATAAATTGAATATTTTAATTGGTATAATATATAATGAGGGTCAAAAACCTAACTTTCAAACAGTAACTCCAAAAAATATGAAACTGCCACCATTAAATAGCTTGTGAAAAATTATATACAATTAGAGTAATTTTGATTTGTTTTGAGCTTTTATTTGAAAGATATGGGTCTGGGAAGTTGGATTTTCGGCTTTTTATTTTGTGTAAAAAATGAACACTATGTATTATTTTTATACAAACTCAATTTTGTATTTTTATTTACATTAATATCTACAACTTTCACGTACAAAGTTTCTTCATTTGATGAACAAATAATAAAGAATAAAATAGGCGTCAAAATCCGTAAAATAATTAATAAAAGAATTGGATTTTTATTCTATTTTTGGTCGTTATTTTCCTCTACTTTATTACTTGTCGACCAACTCAATTCTTGACTTGGTCTCGGGGTTCAGGGTCATAAAATATTTTCAATATTTTATTATTCATTCTTTTTCTCTTTATTCTATAATTTGGCATTAAAAATGATGTTTTATATACAAATTACACAATAAATAATGAATGCTATTATGTACAAATTAATGCTATTTACATGCATTAGCTAGGGTTTTTAGGGCCAAAATGATAGAATAAAGGTGATGAAATGGAGATTCATCACCCACCTATACTTGCCTTTGCTAATACCTAGCAAACACTTATGCAATAAGTATGAAAAGAATAACTAAGAAAATAAAAAGAAAGAATAAATGGAATTGATTTCAATAATTAAACTTGTCTTTATAGAATCAGAGTTTGGAGCTCGGACTAGACCTTGATGTGAAAATGTGCGTGGAACCTGGTCGGGAACCAAATTTAAAGCACAACAGCCTTCGAGAGTCACAAAACTCGGTTCAATCCACCACAATAGCCAGGTCAGAACTAGCCTACATCATACACAAACCCTTATGACTATGAAGCTAACTTGTACGGTGTAAGTGATAGTGGCTCTCCCCAACTAAAATGACAAAGGAACTGACTTCTCCATAATGACAACCCAATGATTCCCCAATCCAGCACTCTGTCCTCGAGGAGCGGGGTATTCCCTTTTAAGTTCAAGTGACATACAACTCAAGAGGAGGAGGTGAAGAAAAGAATGGACGGTAGCCAATGTAGCTACCTATCCTGAAATGCATGACCAGTGTAGTGAAGTCATCCAGCTGCAGGCTCACATGGTATAACTTTGATGCTCAAGCTTGCTTATTGACTATACAACATATATACATACTCTGACAGGCATTTTATTTTCTTTTCAGGCATGTCCACTTTTTGGAATTTTTTCTGAAATACTATTTACAACAGCATTTACATAAGGAGTTTTTCCTCTTGAGCCAGAAGACTATCCCTCTTTTGAAGCTTTATTGCAACCCACACTCTCCTATCTTTAGACTTCATGGTAACTGGACTAGGTTGGGGTGCACTTCCCTCCCTAGACGAGGACGAATGTTTCCACCCACGTTCATCTCAGACCGGCAAATCCAACCCCCTACCACTCTAACTGAGTCGAGCCAATGTGAAAGGTGTGAGTGTCCAAGTTAGGTCACGGCCGACAAGAGTCATGTGTGCCTCTCAAAAAGTTTTAGTTAGTCAGTTGAGGTGACTTGAACCCAGCCCTGAGTCTCAAAGAATTAAGTCCTAATGGACCTGAACTACCTTAAACCTAGTTTCCATAAGGTTCCAGTTCAGTTAAGTGCGGTAAGGACCAACTAAGCTCCAATCTTCGACTTTATTGGACTATTTCAATCATCAAGCTCAATCAAAGAATAGAATGATATGCAAATGTTATACACAATGCATGAAGGATGATGCAATTTTCAAGAATAATTTGAAAATGAAAAGAATTTTTACACAAGGAATTTTGCAAAAAGAATTTTTTTGTGCACAAGAAATATAAAATATGCACAGCTATTTACACAGGCGTATCGCTTTTTATTTATTTACAAGGGTTAACACTTTAAAGAATTTACATTTTTTTACCAAGTTATTTATTTATTTTTATTTATAATTGGTAAAGAATTTGATTTATTTAGAAATATATTTTATTCCTATTTAATGATGCATTTATTCTTTAAATTATTTGAAAACAATTTTGAAAACTATAGTACACAATATTTTTTGCAAACATTTACAAATATTTGAAAGCCATTTGGCAAAATTTTTCACATAATATATATATATATATATTTCACAATATTTTTACACCCATTTTCAAAATCATTTGCAAAATGGTTTTCAAAGCTTTTATTTCACACAAAGAAAAGGATTTTTGCAAATCAAAACATTTTTACAAAGGTTGAAATATTTCACAAAACGTTTTCCAAACAAGTCACACAATTTTCCAAATCATTTTGCAAAGATATTTTTAACCTAATTTATTAATCAATACATACAAAATATTGTTGGCATTTTTAGTTTTGTAGATGTTTTTGTGATTTTTGAAAATAGGTACATATCTTTACACGGGGATATATCTTATATATACAAGATTTTGGTTGTTGAATGATTTACAAGGGATGTTTGATCACTTTTATACATTTATACATATTTTTGAGTATGGTGTGTATACTCCTTCAACTTATTTGAAAATGATTTTTCCAAAACAGCTTCGAAAACTATAGTCCAACATAATTTCACAAATGATTTTTACAAATATTTATATGTATTTGAAAATCATTTTGCAGAGGTTTTTCGAACAATATATATAGATTTTTCAAAATATTTTTTCAACCATTTTTCCAACCATTTGCAAATCATTTTTCAAACATTTTTATTTCACGCAAAGAAAATATTTTTTGCAAACAAAAATATTTTCAAAGGTTGAACACATTTTACAAAATATTTTCCAAACAGTTTTTCAATAGATTTTTCAAATAAATTTTCAAACTATTTTTCAAACATTTTGCAAAAGTGATTTTATCTGACTTATTAATCAGTATGTACAAAGGATGTTTGAGGAGCTATAACCATCTTTTTATTATAATATTGTAATAAATTTGATAGTACTTTTAGCCAAAAGTATTATAGAAAAGTACGAGTTGTGGCTTTAAAGTATATACATAGTATATACGACCCCCTCTATACTTAGCTCGAGCTATGTCCTCATAGATCAAGGAGAAAAAGAAAATACATAACTCGGACTAAGTATAGAATGGTCTAAGAAATAAAGAAACATGGGTATGAATAGACGAATGGGAAGTTGACCGTCCCCCCTATACTTAGGATCAAATAATCCTAAGTATAGCAGACTGTGCATAAGGCAGGGAGGGTCAAGGGTGAGGATGAACGGATCGTACTCATATTGCCTCTCCCCTATACTTAGGGCAATAGAGCCCTAAGTATAGGCGAGAAGAGGAGACAATGGAGCATATCAAAGAATGAAAGTAATCGGGGTGTGCATCCCCTATACTTAGGGCAAGGTGCATCCTAAGTATAGAAGACTGACAAAAGGTTGATACAACTCATAGATATATACACATACATTTTTTTTCTTTTTGAGAATGAAAGTGGAAAATGAAAAGAAGAAAAGATAAAAGATCAAAGAAAAAGTCTTTGAGGAATATTATTTTGAATCTTTTGATGTTGTCAGTGCTGTGGATGTATCCTCTGAGTGCACTACTTGGATTGAGTCGACAACGACCAAGAAGGTATCATGCTCAAGGTAAGGCTTCAGTAACTGACCATTGACAACAAATGGTTGTGCATCAGAAGACAACTCTGATATTGTAATACTACCATTGCCACGTACTTCTCATACTTGAAAAGACCTTGTCCATTTGCTTTTCAATTTGCCCGAGAAGATCTTCAAATTTGCATCAAATAGACATACTTTTTGTCTAACTTCGAAGGTCTTTCGTCTAATGTGTAGGTCATGCCAGCGTTTCACCTTCTCTTTGTACATCAATGTGTTATCGCATGCATAGTCTCGAAACTCCAGGTGCCTGTTCAGATCATCTTTCCTTTTCTGACCACTTTTTTGTTAGTCCAAATTACATATATTGATTTCCCATAAGGATTTGTGAATTAGTTCCACGGGCAGATGACATGGTTTTCCATACACAAGACGATAGGGTGACATGCCCAAAGGAGACATGTAAGCTATTCTGTAGGCCCATAGGACGGAGTCCAAGAGTTGGGACCAATTCTTTCCGTCCGGCTTCACAAGCTTCTGAAGGATCATCTTGATTTCTCGGTTTCATAGTTTTGTCATGCCATTGGTCTAGGGATGATAAGGACATGCGACTCGATGCTTGATGCCATACTCCTTTGTTAATTTCTTGACCTCTTTATTGATGAAGTGGCTACCCCTATCTGATATGAGAATCATCGGAATCCTGAACCGCAAAATGATGTTTGCTTTCAGAAAGCGACATACTGTGCGGCTGTCAACGGCTCGAGTGGGGATAGCTTCAACCCAGCGACTCACATAGTCAACGTCAAGAAGGATGTGCTCATATCCCCGACTGTTGGAAATACGTCCCATGAAATCAATGCCCCAAGTATCGAAGACATCTGCTATCTGAATGAACTTCAGGGGAATTGAATCTTTTGCTGTGAGGGTGCCTTTAAATCTCTGACAGTTAATGTATCGTTTGACGAAGGCTACTGCATCCTTGAATAGTGTGGGCCACTAGAAGCCACACTTAATACTTTTGATGTTGTTTGATCTCTAGAGTGGTGTCCACCAGATTCGCGCGAGTGACAATGCTCGAGGATACTATGATGCTCCTCCTGAGGGGTACACCTGCACAAAATGCGATCTGCTCCTTTCCTGAATAAGAGAGGATCCTCCCATTGGTAGAAATGGATTGTTGATAAGAATTTGTCTTCTCGAATCTTCATCCAATCCTGCGGTACTACCTCCGAGACAAGGTAGTTAAAAATATCAGCATACCAAGGAAGCGAATCTACAACCAAAATTGACTCGTCAGGGAAGGTGTCTGTGATGGGTGTACTGCTCAGTGGAAGCTCTTGTTGCTCGATTCTGGAGAGGTGATCTGCTACCACATTCGAACTCTAGGTTTCTCCTTGATTTCCAAATCAAATTCTTGGAGGAGAAGGATCCATCTAAATAGTCTAGGTTTGGTATCCTTCTTCTACTGTAACTATCGGATAGCAGAGTGGTCGCTGAAGATGGAGACTTTAGATCCAAGCATATATGATCTGAACTTCTTGAGGGTGAATACCACAACCAGCAATTCTTTCTCTGTCACTGTATAGTTTCTTTGAGCTTCATCTAATATTTTGCTGGCGTAATGAATGGCATAGGGCGCCTTATCTTTTCTTTGTCTTAGAACATCCCCAACTGCAAAGTCTCACGCATCCATCATGATCTCAAAGGGGAGAGACCAATCCTATGGCTGTAGGACTGGAGCTTGAGTGATGATCTCCTTCAGCTGATTGAAAGAAAGAAGTGAAGGATATGGGATAATCCTCAAGCGCATCACGGAAGCGTGAGCGTCGTATCGAATACGACGAGGAACGACTAGTCGGACTAGTTGTTCTATGCAACAGAAATTAAAATTTTTCATGCGACAAAACCACAAGATCCAAGAACACTTCTCGGATCATTTAGTCTAAACCACAAACAAGTAATATGATTACCTCTTGAAGCGTGGTTGCGATCGAGTCTCTAAACGAAGAAACCTCTTGTCTCAAGTCTGATCCGACGGAGGAGAAGCTTGCGAGCACAGGGATGAATCGTGTGCTTCTCGCAATCCATGTTGATGATCCAAGCGGCGGATCTCCTGATCTCGACACACGAGATCCGACGTCTTCTTCACGAGCGAGGCACACCGAAGGGGACAGAGATCCAGAGCAAATGATCGGGCAGCATAACGACGACGTTGTGGCGATGGAGACTCTCTAGGGCATCCATGGTGGACGGCCATGAGAGAGGATGAGAGAGGGCTGATGTGTAAAGAGAGAGAGAGAGAGAAAGAGACTTATGTTCTCTTATGTATAAAGAAGAGCAAAGGGGTGCCTCTCTTTTTATAATATTTTGGGATCCATGGATCTCAATCCATGGACAACACAAATCCAATGGCTCTCATTGATTGTGTTTCTTTTAATGGCTAAGATTTGTGTTGGTGAAAACCAACAACAATTAAATTAATTTAGATTAATTCTATATTGATAAATCAATATAAATCAATCCCAAATTAAATCAAGCAATCACGAAGATTATTGGAATGAAGATTGCCTCGTTCCATAATATGGGATTTGGTGGCAATCTCATGTAATCTCATGATATCTCATGAGATTACATTATTTCATGGAAATCTCCAAGATTTACAACAACACTTGTTGTAAATTATTCACCAAAAATAATTCATAATTATTTTGTGAATATTGCAATCATGCCATTGGAAAATTGTGAATCACATTCACAATCCAAAATAAAATGTAAATTACATTTTCAATTTAATGTCCAATGTGAATCCAATTCACATCAACATTTAATTAACAAATGTAAATTACAAATAGCTCTCTCTTATATATTATAAATCACATTTATAATATATATGATTAATATGGATATTTCTATCCACATTATTCATATCCATGATAATTAAATCACATTCAATCATCTTGGATCTCTTTTCTCTTGTGCCCAAATAATATGAATCACATTCACATTATTTACATCTTTCATAATCAAATCACATTTAATTATCTAAGATAACTCTCTTTATAATATGAATCGAATTTATATTAATCATGATAATTAAATCACATTTAATTATCCATTTTCTCAATGCTCGAAAACTTATATCAACAATGAAGTTATCTTGAACTCTTTCAAGGATAATGCCCTTTCTTCGCGAATACTTGGAGATAAGGATAGGGCGATTGTATTGTTCCACGTAGTGACTTGGATATTGAGATCACATCTCAAATCCAGATCTCGGGCCTCCCATAGATGCTTGATTAAATCAAGACCGCAAATATAATCTTCTCATTGCATCTGAATCAGATTCAGATCAATGTCCAACATTTTGGACTAAGATTAGATTACTTCTCTACTGAGAGGAGTCACTAAAATCCAGACCCGTTTCATCACTCCCTAGGAATGGAAGCATCATGGTTATACAATTGTTTATGATCACATCACTCTCAGGTATTCCCAATACATGTACATCCTGCATACTGGAAGACCTAGAATAATCCCGAAGTGAGATCAATTTTACATTGTCTACTATAGGGATTTATTATTAAGTTTCTCATTTGACTATTGGGAGCCGATATCAATCATATACTTTTCAAAAGCATATATCATACCCAGGTGTTGATCATATACTTTTCAAAAGTATATATCAAACCTACAAATTCAGCCAAGCTTCCAAAGCGAGACGACTTTGCACGAAATTTGATTCTTCCCAATATCCATGAGTGAGCTCATGTTTTCCAGTTTAGTGCTGAACCTGTATGATCCCTTGGAGAGATCGTATTACTCATATACCCTTATATGCACACCAACATGCCGGTGTATAGACCTTGATTAGGTCATCAACCTATTGGTCTGCCAAATGTACATACTCAGACATATAGTAACACATATGTCTCCGGTCAGAGTATGCGTGCCTATATCCTGACAGCATACGTTATAGGACTTTGGTTATCTCGATCTCGTTAAGTCAACTCTTTGACTTAACTTATCTAACACCTCTGAATCTCTATTCCTATGCAGAGGACTTGCATCAAAGGTCAATTTGATATCAACCTAAATGAGAAAGGATTTCCATCTCCTACTCAGGCTGGAGATCATCTCTTAACAATCATTTGACGGTGCTTGATGAGTCCTCAATCTAACTCTTTAGATATTTATCCAAGCACCAGCCTCTATGATTCAATATTGAATCAAAAACTCTATGATCATCAAGATAGCCATGGTACATAATCCTAATTGTACTAAGGGACCTATTATGCAAATTATTTATTCTTCATTTCAGATCAGGAAATGATATTCGCAATAACATTTATTGCATAATGGCTCGCTGTGGGCTCGCATGTCCAACAATCTCCTACTAGCCCAAAGAGCCATTAATAGGCTAATCATTTAAACCCGCATTCATGTGACAATCATAGGCTATTCAGAAAATAGCTAGGTAAGCTGACCAGTCGCTCTGTTCCCAAGAGACTATGCCAAGTCCTTTTACGGCACTTGCATATCCCCTAGTAACAGTTCTCGCATCTAATGTGAATGTTGCATCTTATGCAACCGATACTCAATTTTGTTATAGTGTCCTTGACACTATAGCTCGATAATTATTATAACCAATATGCCCATAATCCTTATCAGAATACCTTTATTCCTAGAGATATCTATCTCCTAAGGTATCTACAGTTAAGAACCTTATAGATCACAATCTACAAGGTCTTAAACTTTTGAAGATAAAACTTTGAGATCACTATCTCTAAGTTTCATCATCTTTGAAGATATTGTTATTACTGCAATCAAGTGTTTTATTCCATAGTAGGATTAGTAACAGATTACTACTCCCACTGCATGGCAGACATCTGGCTCTTTTGCACATCTAGCATAAACTCAGCTTCTCGTAACTGATGCATAAGTGCAAGCAGTTCTAGCATTCACTTCCTCAACTCTCTGAGGTGCTATCCCTTTAGATAGGTCACTACCATATCTTAAGGGAAGGAAGTCTTTATTGGAATTTTCCAGAAAATGGAATAATTCCAAGGTATACTACTAATGTGACGGTCCCAATACCCTCTTCTCTTTGCTTCTGAACGACTTCAGAACTAAGATCTAAGAGGTATCCTTGTCTCAAGGTATGGTACAACCAAATTATAAAACACTTATTATTATCCTTAGATCATTCCGAATGATTAGAATAATGTCTACATTTAGCACGATGAACACAATGGCACTCCCACTAAGCTTCACATGATCTATCAAGATTTTATCTGAAATCATAACATTTATAATTTAATCAAATCTTATGTTCCAACTACAAGAAGCTTGTTTGAGTCCAAAGATGGAGTTTTCTAGCTTCCACACCTTCCTTTCCTCAACCATGAAGCCGTGGGGCTACTTCATATGAATATCCTTAGAGAGGTATTCATAGAGGAATGCAATCTTGACTCACATCATGAAGAAGTCATAGTTAAGTTGTGTAGCTACAATTAGCAATATTCTGATGGGTAAAAGCAAGGTCACTGGAGATCAAGTCTCATCGCAAGCGATGTCTTCTCTTCGTTGTGTAGCTCATGGCTACGAACCGTGCTTTGAAGGCCTCTACCTTCTCATCAGGTTCCCTCTTTCTCTTGGAGATCCATTTACACCATAATGGGTCTTACCCATAGTTGGATCCTCGAGGGTCTATATACAACATTTGTATATGAAGTCTACTTTAGACTTTATTACTAACATCCATCTATCCATGATATGATCTTCATAAGCATCATCACATGAAGTCAGATCATTGTCAGATTCAACTGACACATGGAATCCATCATCAAACTTATTTGAAGAGGTATTAATGTTTCATCTTTAATTATCTATTTAGTTTTCGATTTCAGGAGCCTCATTATCTTCCTAAGGTTAAATGAGTTCCTTTACTTCATTTTCATCTTGATTCTCAAGAGAGTCATCCTCTAAGAATCACATTCTCAGAGAAGAGATCCTTCAAGAATCTCAAGGTCATAAAGTAGGTATCCAATACCATCCTTTATTTTCCTAATGAAGTAGCACTCTCTGGTTCTAGAGTCCAGCTTTCTAGCATGGAACCTTGTAAGGATATATAATGTAGTCTCTACCACATATATATACCTGGAAACTAAGAGATAATTATGCTAAGATTAATCATTGATCAAACCATGTCACACATGATCAATTGTATCTCCCTACAACTCTATTGAGTTAAGGTTCATTAGGAGGATTGAGATAGGAATGATATTCACATCTCCATAAGGTATTCCTTGAATTCATCTAATAGGTACAAGCTACCTTGGTTAGATCAAATTCATTTCATCTTCCTTCAAACTTTGGTTCTAAACCAAAATTGAGAAATCTTTCAACATTTCAAAGCTTTCTAAGGTGAAGGAAAGAAATCTCATATATCAAATAATCATCAATAGATATCACATATCCATAATGTTTATTCTGATATAGATGATTCACATACATCAATATGTATGAGATTCTGAATACCTTGACATCTTACACCATTCCCAAGGAAGGGTGTATTGGATATTTCTCTTTTTGAATACAGTATTCATAAGTATGTAAGATTTGAACCTTTAGACAATTCTAAAGTTTCATCTTTTATCAGTCTATTGACCACATCAACAGACAAATGTCCAAAACATGATGCTAGATCATTATCAAATGATCTTCATCCTCCTACTGATCTTTAATGGTTTAATTTTCAGTATTAGAAATTTTAATGAACCATTCATTAATTTTCCAATTTAGTAGAGTCCACAGGATTTTAGATTACTATCTGAAATATCTCCATCATAACTCTTTATGATAGGTCTATTACAGAATTCATGTTTATTTCCAACATTTAGAAATAAACTGTGAGCGTATTCTAATATCCAGGTCACAGAGACATTCTCTAAGACTAAGGGCTCCCACTGAAAATATGAAGTCTATTGATCCAATGGAAATTGTTGCAACAATTGCATCACTTTCAACATGGATGACCATTAAACTTTAACATCAAATTTCTAATATTCTAATACAGATGCAACCAATTGCAAGTGTCATTAGAAGATTGAGATACAATTATTAGACTTTATTTTATCAAGTAAGTCCATTTTAATGATTATATGTAGATTATTCTGATGTACTATCTGATTCCTTCTCTAAGGATTCTAGATAGATTTGATAGTCATACTATCAACACATCAACTTATTGCAGTATTGGCATTCATCCAACTCTTTGGATGTCATATGGAAGTCACAAAAGAACAATCAACTCTTTGACTTTCCTTCTGACTTGGGTCCAACCCATGCTTCCACTGCGCTCCCTTTATCTATAAGCAATCATTGCTCAAGACAAAGGATCTCTTATGTTGAAATCAAAAAGTTCAATATAAGAGTATTTCAACATGTATACATGCTTCATTCAGTTCATACAATATGAATATTATGAAGCTTCATGAATGACTAGAGTATAGATAGTAGAATGATGACACTCATCGTATCTACATCCATTTAAACTCTTAAAACATAGGTTCATGTAGGTACTCAAACAATTTGAATACATCATCTCTTATAGAGCCACCATTCTGCATAATGCATAGAACCATGTCATTCATGATTGAGAGCACATATGTATGCCAGAACATCTTCTTAGATTTTATAAGAATTATTTGATAATTATGATCATTACCGACATATCACTTCAAAAAATACATTCGATGAGATCAAGACTTATAGAGACATACAAACCCTAGGGTTTTAGTCCTATTATCTATTTAATTACCATTCCTCATTATTATGAGGAAACTTGCACATTGCAACCGCATACATTATGTGTCCAATTGCAAGTACAATATCTGGATCATGGGTTCAATCCATGATATTCTACTTGTTATTATTGAGTATAACATTGAGTGGGATTAAAGAATGATTATCTGAAATAAGAAATTTGCATAAACATATATAAACGAGTATAATGGGGCTGTCCCTTGCGGGCAACCACCAATGGCTGCCCCTGTACCGTTTTCGTCGATTTTTTTATTTTTTTTTTTGAAAAATATCGCCGTGTATATTCATCCTTATATCCCTCCTATATGCCATTCGAATTTTGTCAGAAACAGAGACTTCTACGGCCTCCATCGAGATGGTATCGATTTAAAAAATCCTGTTACCGTTAAAAAATGACTGTCTCGATGGAGGCCGTAGGAGTCTCTATTTATGACGAAATTCGAATGGCATATAGGAGGGATATAGGGATGAATTATGGCAATATTTTTCAAAAAAAAGTAAAAAAGCGCCGAAAACGGCACGGGGGCAGCCATGTTGGCTTCCCGCAAGGGGCAGCCCCATTAAACTCTATATAAATATATAATTTACTTTGATTAGGAATTTTATATCAAAGTTGTCTTACCATGTCAATAATAAAAGTTCATTCCCTTAATCACTTTCAATGTAAGAGATATACTTACCATTATATCTCAAGCAAGATCTGGGATCTCCTTCCATATCTTTGTTACATCCCAATAATACAAGAACCTGTAACTAGGATAAAAAGAAGCGGGAACACATTCCGCCTTGTAAGTCCAACTCGCATCTCACAATTCGGTCTTTAACACCCGGGCCCACCACCTCTAAGGTGATGTTGACCCATCATTAATTGAACCAACCGTCAACAGGAATACAACTCGCTATGCACAATCCAATATCGCCCTTATAATATGAGGACCCGATATTGAGGTCACTACGCATACGTCCTTACTCTTTCGAGAAGTGACGAGCCCGATCCAAATGGATCGTATGCAGGAGCTATCACTTCGGACAAGCGTCTCCCACATACAATATATGGCGACGGAACCCTTCGCCTTGACGGGAGACCATGGATGTCACTTATGTGATCCTCCACCTCATATTCAAATTTCAATTAATTATCATGAATCATATTCACATAATTAATTCTTCCAAGGAAAATACAGATCTATTCATAATAGAGTGTTTTTAATTTGGATATAATTAACTTAATTATATTAAATTAACTATCAACCCAATTCAATCAACAAACTTGATTTTTACTTGAATATATGGTATTATCTCAAAATGCGTATTAATTCGAATCCTAATAATTAGAAAATACATCATGATCTCTCAGGCATCATTCGTACCCTACCCGTTGTCATGGCCAGTACCAGCTGGAGTGGGACGGACCGCAACCGGTACAACTCGCTACCCCAACGATCCCTGACTAGACACCATATCCGCCTCGGGAAAAATAATGCCGAGTCAATCACTTTGTACTTGAGCTGATCATCGATTTTTCAACCGAAATTATACCATATAGTAATAATCAAAACATTTTTTTATTATAAAGAAATTTGGTAGACAAATTCCCAATCCTATTCATACAAGGAGTTTGATGATTGTGTTTTCAATTATGATCTTAATCAAATCTAATCAATTTATTATTGAAGGTCAAGTCAATGAAGGAAATAATCATTATTCAATATTTCTCAAATATTTTCCATAACTATTTCATTAAATTAACAATTAATTTCACTAATTGACAATCACATGGTTCTTGATTAGGAATATAATTTCAGCAATTACCCCTACTTACTAAAATTAACATATCTCAACCAATTTAAATCCAAATTAGACAAAATCAATTTTCAAAGATTGCTAATTTGATTTAGGACAGAACTTAAGTGATATTTCATGCATTTTGAGGCGGATCAAAACAATAATTAACTCATTAATCATGTTACAATTTGCAGTTCCCGCAACAGTGACTACATGTTCATTAAAACAACCATATCTCGAGCAAATGGAATCCAAATTACGTAAACTCAGATCCTATGGTTTCCTTATTTAATGAGGAAAAATTCAAGTTTTATTTTCATGTTTTAAACAATTTAAATAGGGTCTAAAATAATCACTAAACAGAGATGCGAAAATGAAATGCGATAAAACTTTCGCAACCCTAACAAACCCAAGTCGCCTTCGGTTTTATGGATCGTATCCAAAACCTTCGACCTAAGACTCTGATACCACTTGAAGGATATGGTATAATCCTCAAGTGCATCATGGAAGTGTGAGCGTCATATCGAGTACGACGAGTAACGACTAGTCGGACTAGTTGTTCTATGCAGCGGAAATTAAAATTTTTCATGCGACGAAACCACATAATCCAAGAACACTTCTTGGATCGTTTCGTCTAAACCACAAATAAGTAATAGGATTACCTCTTGAAGTGTGGTTGCGATCGAGTCTCTAAATGAAGAAACCTCCTGTCTCAAGTCCGATTCGACGGAGGAGACGCTTGCGAGCGCATGGATGAATCGCGTGCTTCTCGCAATCCATGTTGATGATCCAAGCAGCGGATCTCCTGATCTCGACACACGAGATCCGACGTCTTCTTCACGAGCGAGGTGCACCGAAGGAGATGGAGATCCACGAGCAAACGATCGGGCAACATAACGATGATGCTGCGGCGATGGAGACTCTCTCTAGGGCATCCATGGTGGACGGCCATGAGAGAGGATGAGAGAGGGCTGACATGTAGAGGGAAAGAGAGAGAGACTTATGTTCTCTTGTGTGTAAAGAAGAGCAAAGGGGTGCCTCTCCTTTTATAATATTTTGGGATCCATGGATCTCAATCCATGGACAACACAAATCCAATGGCTCTCATTGATTGTGTTTCTTTTAATGGCTAAGATTTGCGTTGGTAAAAACCAACAACAATTAATTTAATTTAGATTAAATCTATATTGATAAATCAATATAAATCAATCCCAAATTAAATCAAGCAATCATGTAGATTATTGGAATGAAGATTGCCTCCTTCCATAATATGGGATTTGGTGGCAATCTCATGTAACCTCATGATATCTCATGAGGTTACATTATTTCATGGAAACTTCCAAGATTTACAACAACGCTTGTTGTAAATTATTCAACAAAAATAATTCATAATTATTTTGTTAATATTGCAATCTTGCCATTGGAAAATTGTGAATCACATTCACAGCACAAAATAAAATGTAAATTACATTTTGAATTTAATGTCTAATGTGAATCCAATTCACATCAACATTTAATTAACAAATGTAAATTACAAATAGCTCTCTCTTATATATTATAAATCGTATTTATAATATATATGATTAATATGGATATTTCTATCCACATTATTCATATCCATGATAATTAAATCACATTTAATCATCTTGGATCTCTTTTCTCTTGTGCCCAATTAATATGAACCATATTCACATTATTTATATCTTTGATAATCAAATCACATTTAATTATCTAAGATAACTCTCTTTATAATATGAATCGAATTCATATTAATCATGATAATTAAATCATATTTAATTATACATTTTCTCAATGCTCGAATACTTATATCAACAATGAAATTATCCTGAACTCTTTCATAGATAATGCGCTTTCTCTGCGAATACTTGGAGATAAGGACAGGGCGATTGTATTGTTCTACGTATAGTGACTTGGATATTGAGATCACATCTCAAATCAAGATCTCGGGCCTCCCATAGATGCTTGATTAAATCAAGACCGCAAATCTAATCTTCTCATTGCATCTGAATCAGATTCAGATCAATGTCCATCATTTTGGACTAAGATAAGATTACTTCTCTACTGAGAGGAGTCACTAAAATCCAGACCCGTTTCATCGCTCCTTGGGAATGGAAGTGTCATGGTTATACAAATGTTTATGATCACATCACCCTCAGGTATTCCCAATACCTGTACATCCTGCATACTGGAAGACCTAGAATAATCCCGAAGTATAAGATCAATTTTACATTGTCTACAAAAGGGATTTAGCATTAAGTTTCTCATTTGACTATTGGGAGTCAGTATCGATCATATACTTTCCAAAAGCATATATCATACCCTGGTGTTGATCATATACTTTCCAAAAGTATATATCAAACCTACAAATTCAGTCTAGCTTCCAAAGCGAGAAAACCGTGCACGGAAATTTGATTCTTCCCAATATCTCATGAGTGAGCTTATGTCTTCCGGTTCAGTGCTAAACCTTTTATGATCCCTTTGAGAGATCGTATTAGTCATATGCCCTTATATGCACACCAACGCGCCGGTGTATGGACCTTGATTAGGTCATCAACCTATTGGTTTGCCAAATGTACATACTTAGACATATAGTAACACATTTGTCTCCGGTCAGAGGATGCGTGGCCTATATCATGACATTATACGACATAGGACTTTGGTTATCTCGATCTCTTAAGTCACTCTTTGACCTAACTTGTCTAACACCTCCGAATCTCTATTCCTATGTAGAGGACCTGCATCAAGAGGTCAGTTAGATATCAGCCTAAATGAGAAAGGATTGCCATCTCCTACTCAGGTTGGAGATCATCTCTTAACAATCATTTGACGGTGCTTGATGAGTTCTCAATCTAACTCTTTAGATATTCATCCAAGCACCAGCCTCTATGATCTAATATTGAATCAATAACTGTATGATCATCAAGATGGCCATGGTACATAACCCTAATTGTACTAAGGACCTATTATGCAAATTATTTATCTTCGTTTCAGATCAGGGAATGATATTCGCAATAACATTTATTGCATAATGGCTCACTGTGGCTCGCATGTCCAATAAGGAGAACACGTTGATCAACATTAGACTCAGTCTCCTTGCATAGAAGTTCTCGTAAGAGGTCAGGCAATGCTGTTGAAATCTCGGATGAACCTTCTGTAGAAACCCACATGCCCCAGGAATGACCTCACGTTCTTAACTGTCTAAGGTAGCTCAATATTGGCAATCACATCCACCTTTGCTGGGTCGACTTCCATGCCATATCTGGAAACGACATGGCCTAGCACAATCCCTTCGGTGACCATGAAGTGGCTCTTTTCCCATGATAGCACTAGGTTGACTTTACGGCATTTCTGAAGTTCTCTGTCCTGGTGCTTAAGACAATAATCAAAGTTGTCACCATAGATAGAGAAGTCTTCCATAAACACCTCGAGAAAATTTCATACCATCTCAGCAAAGACTGCAAGCATGCATCTCTGGAATGTAGCCGGTTCATTGCACAATCCAAGAGCATTCTCCTGAAAGCATATGTGTCGAACAAGCAAGTGAAGGTTGTCTTCTCTTGATCTTCAGGGGTGATTACCACTAGATTATACCTATAGTACCCATCAAAAAGTAGAAGAACTCCTTGCCAGCTAGTCTTTCCAGAACTTGATCACGAATGGCAATGGGAAGTGGTCCTTCTTTGTTGCTGCATTAATTCGGCGGTAGTCAACACATACATGCCATGATGTCGGTACCCGAGTAGATATATCCTTTCCTCTATCATTCGTAACCACCATAAGCCCCGACTTCTTTGGAACTACTTGCAAGGGCTCGCTCATTTTGAGTTGAAGATAGGATAAATGAAGCCCGCATCACACCATTTCATGTATTCTTTCGTGATGACGTTCCTCAAATTAGGGTTAAATCTTCTTTAAAATTCGTAGGACGACTTGGCATTTTCTTACATGTAAATGTGGTGTGAACACAAAGCAGGATTTATCCCGCAGAGATCTGATACATGCCAACCAAGTGCCTTGTAGTTTTTCTCTAGAACCTCGAGAAGGTTAGATTCTTGATCTGGGGTCAGATTACTGCTGACGATGACCGGATACCTGTTTTCTGTACCTGAAAGGAAAGCATACTTCATGTCTGCTGGAAGTGGCTTGAGTTCCGATTCTTCTCTGGCCAACTATCGGTTACCTCTGAAGCAATGATGGTTGGAGGGTATGTTGCCTGAACTTTCACAGAGTTGCTGACCTCAGTGCTCTGCCGAGATTCTGATAATGTGCCGAACAGTTCTGCACTAGGCTCATTGTGTTTGGATTGGAATGAATCATGGGAATCAAAAAGATGCATCAGCAAGTTTGATTCTGTCCCCAAATGTCATTGGAGCCTGCGTTGACTGTGCTTTCTAGGTCTTCCTCGAGAGAGAGGATTTCTTGTGTCCAAGAATCATTCAAAGAGAGTTGGAATCTATGATTTTCGCAATGAAGTCACAGTCTATAGCTGCATGTCCCTTATCAGTTACAACTCTGGGCTTACTGATCATGTCTATGGTGATTCTTTGATTGCCCGAGTTGAATGTAATCTTGCCAGACCTGTAGTCTACCACGTCTTCTAAGAATGAAGGAATGGCCAGTCAAGGATGATAGGAGTCTGGAGTAAGGGTGCGGGAGAGTCCATATCAAGTACTACAAAGTTAACAGGGAATTGTATTTCCTGCACCATCACTACAACATCTTTCAAAGACCTCTAGGTAACTTGGACTGATCAGCAAACTGAAGGATCATACGTGTCTGCTTGAGAGGACCTAGACCGAATTCTTGCAATAATGATGAGGGCAGAAGGTTGATGGAAGAACTGCTGTCAAGCAGGGTATGCTCGAAGACTTGATCAAAAATTTCGCAACTGATAAGCGGTGCTCCTTTGTCCTATTTCTTCTGTGGGAGGTTGTTGATGCTGCTACAGTGGCCATGGTGAGAACGTGCTTCTCAACTTGTCGGCATCTGTTATTTTGTGTTGGGCGACGCTTGCTCGTACATTCCTCTTTCAAACCTTTCTTCACAGCTGGCATGTACTCCATGGCCTTCATCAGAGGATTCTCAAGAGCAAGGAACTAAGCATTTTGATTAAAATGAGCGTGCACCGGTGGGATGCGGATCCACTCGGTCATCTGGTTGTCTCCAGAGTTGTATGTCTCTTTCAATGTGGGTTTTGGCCTTCCTTGTTCATGCTCTTTCTCGTCTAGGTTATCACCGGGTCTACCTCCTCCTCCTCCTTGTCTGTCTTCTCCTCCTTCTGGTCGGTTCATAACATCATTCAACATTTCCTGGAATGCAGTCTGTGCTAGGGCTTGCTCTGTCAGA